>CATKUP010000167.1:0-600000 GCA_949786385.1 Onychomys leucogaster | reverse complement strand
GTAGGAAACACAGTTCTTTTGTTCTGAGCACACTGAGGTTTCCCGCCCTATTAGAGACTCTTGAAAGCAAGAGCTTGCTTCTTGCTCTAAAGCAGAGTGTGTTTCATGGAAGAGAACTGTGCTGTGTGTTTCTCTTCAGAAACGGAGTTAAATGGCAGGCTCTGTGTCGTCCTACAAGCAAGAATTCGTTGTTTCAGGTAAACTCACTCACTTTTGAGCTCAAACGAAGCTACATCTTTCACAAAGCTCACACGTTTCTCACTCATAAGTGAAAAGGATTGGATGTTAGAGGGCCTGTGGTTTGTATCAGTTTCCGAAGCAGAGTTGAACTAGATATGGTCCGTGTGTGTAGGAAACACAGTTCTTTTGTTCTGAGCACACTCACGTTTCCCACCTTATTAGAGACTCTAGAATGCAAGAGCATGCTTCTTGCTCTAAAGCAGAGTGTCTTTCATGGATGAGAACTGTGCTGTGTGTTTCCCTTCAGAAACGGAGTTAAATGGCAGGCTCTTTGTCTTCCTACAAGCAAGACGTAGTTTCAGGTAAACGCAGTCACTTTTGAGCTCAAACGAAGCTACATCGTTGACGACGCTCACACGTTTCTCGCTCTTAACAAAAGACACTGGATGTTAGAGGGCCTGTGGTTTGTATCAGTTTCAGAAGCAGAGTTGAACTAGATATGGTCCTTGTGTGTAGGAAACACAGTTCTTTTGTTCTGAGCACACTCAAGTTTCCCGCCTTATTAGAGACTCTAGAATGCGAGAGCATGCTTCTTGCTCTTAAGCAGAGTGTGTTTCATGGATGAGAACTGTGCTGTGTGTTTCCCTTCAGAAACAGAGTTAAATGGCAGGCTCTGGGTCTTCCTACAAGCTAGACTTCGTTTCAGGTAAACGCAGTCACTTTTGAGCTCAAATTAAGCTACATCGTTCACGAAGCTCTCACGTTTCTCGCTCTTAACTGAAAGGCATTGGATGTTAGAGGGTCTATGGTTTGTATCAGTTTCAGAAGCATAGTTGAACTAGATATGGTCCGTGTGTGTAGGAAACACAGTTCTTTTGTTCTGAGCACACTCACGTTTCCAGCCTTATTAGAGACTCTAGAAAGCAAGAGCTTGCTTCTTGCTCTAAAGCAAATCGTCTTTCATGGATGAGAACTGTGCTGTGTGTTTCCCTTCAGAAACGGAGTTAAATGGCAGGCTCTGTGTCCTCCTACAAGCAAGAATTCGTTTCAGATAAACGCAGTCACTTTGGAGCTCAAGGGAAGCTACATAGTTCACGAAGCTCACACGTTTCTCGCTCTTCAGTGAAAAGCATTGGATGTTAGAGGGCCTGTGGTTTGAATCAGTTTCAGAAGCAGAGTTGAACTAGAAATGGTCCGTGTTTGTAGGAAACACAGTTCTTTTGTTCTGAGCACACTCATGTTTCCCGCCTTATTAGAGACTCTTGAAAGCAAGAGCTTGCTTCTTGCTCTAAAGCAGAGTGTGTTTCATTGAAGAGAACTGTGCTGTGTGTTTCCCTTCAGAAACGGAGTTAAATGGCAGGCTCTGTGTCGTCCTACAAGCAAGACTTCGTTGTTTCAGGTAAACGCACTCACTTTTGAGCTCAAACGAAGCTACATCTTTCACAAAGCTCACACGTTTCTCACTCATAAGTGAAAAGGATTGGATGTTAGAGGGCCTGTGGTTTGTATCAGTTTCCGAAGCAGAGCTGAACTAGATATGGTCCGTGTGTGCAGGAAACACAGTTCTTTTGTTCTGAGCACACTCATGTTTCCCACCTTATTAGAGACTCTAGAATGCAAGAGCATGCTTCTCGCTCTAAAGCAGAGTGTCTTACATGGATGAGAACTGTGCTGTGTGTTTCCCTTCAGTATCGGAGTTAAATGGCAGGCTCTGTGTCTTCCTACAAGCAAGACATCGTTTCAGGTAAACGCAGTCACTTTTGAGCTCAAACGAAGCTACATCTTTCACAAAGCTCACACGTTTCTCACTCTTAACTGAAAGGCATTGGATGTTAGAGGTCCTGTGGTTTGTATCAGTTTCAGAAGCAGAGTTGAACTAGATATGGTCCGTGAGTGTAGGAAACACAGTTCTTTGTTCTAAGCACAGTCACGTTTCCCACCTTATTAGAGTCTCCAGAATGCGAGAGCATGCTTCTTGCTTTAAAGCAGAGTGTGTTTCATGGATGAGAACTGTGCTGAGTGTTTCCATTCAGAAACGGAGTTAAATGGCAGGCTCTGTGTCTTCCTACTAGCAAGACTTCGTTTCAGGGAAATGCAGTCAATTTTGAGCTCAAAGGAAGCTACATTATTCACGAAGCTCACACGTTTCTCGCTCTTAAGTGAAAAGCATTGGATGTTAGAGGGCCTGTGGTTTGTATCAGTTTCAGAAGAAGAGTTGAACTAGATATGGTCCCTGTGTGTAGGAAACAGAGTTCTTTTTTTCTGAGCACACTCACGTTTCCCGCATTATTACAGACTCTAGACAGCAAGAGCTTGCTTATTGCTCTAAAGCAGAGTGTCTTTCATGGATGAGAACTGTGCTGTGTGTTTCCCTTCAGAAGCAGAGTTAAATGGCAGGCTCTGTGTCTTCCTACAAGCAAGACTTCGTTTCAGGTAAACGCAGTCACTTTTGAGCTCAAACGAGCTACATCTTTCACAAAGGTCACACGTTTCTCGCTCTTAAGTGAAAAGCATTGGATGTTAGAGGGCCTGTGGTTTGTATCAGTTTCAGAAGCAGAGTTGAACTTGATATGGTCCGTGTGTGTAGGAAACACAGTTCTTTTTTTCTGAGCACACTCAAGTTTCCCGCCTTATTAGAGAACCTAGAATGCAAGAGCTTGCTTCTTGCTCTAAAGCAAATCGTCTTTCATGGATGAGAACTGTGCTGTGTGTTTCCCTTCAGAAACGGAGTTAAATGGCACACTCTGTGTCCTCCTACAAGCAAGAATTCGTTTCAGATAAACGCAGTCACTTTTGAGCTCAAGGGAAGCTACATAGTTCACGAAGCTCACACGTTTCTCGCTCTTCAGTGAAAAGCATTGGATGTTAGAGGTCCTGTGGTTTGTATCAGTTTCAGAATAAGAGTTGAACTGGATATGGTCCCTGGGTGTAGGAAACACAGTTCTTTTGTTCTGAGCACACTCACGTTTCCCGCATTATTACAGACTCTAGAAAGCGAGAGCTTGCTTCTTGCTCTAAAGCAGAGTGTCTTTCATGGATGAGAACTGTGCTGTGTGTTTCCCTTCAGAAACGGAGTTAAATGGCAGGCTCTGTGTCTTCCTACAAGCTAGACTTCGTTTCAGGTAAACGCAGTCACTTTTGAGCTCAAATGAAGCTACATCGTTCACGAAGCTCTCACGTTTCTCGCTCTTAACTGAAAGGCATTGGATGTTAGAGGGTCTATGGTTTGTATCAGTTTCAAAAGCAGAGTTGAACTAGATATGGTCCGTGTGTGTAGGAAACACAGTTCTTTTGTTCTGAGCACACTCACGTTTGCAGCCTTATTAGAGAATCTATAATGCAAGAGCATGCTTCTTGCTCTAAAGCAGAGTGTCTTTCATGGATGAGAACTGTGCTGTGTGTCTCTCTTCAGTATCGGAGTTAAATGGCTGGCTCTGTGTCTTCCTACAAGCAAGACATCGTTTCAGGTAAACGCAGTAACTTTTGAGCTCAAACGAAGCTACATCTTTCACAAAGCTCACACGTTTCTCACTCTTAACTGAAAGGCATTGGATGTTAGAGGGCCTGTGGTTTGTATCAGTTTCAGAAGCAGAGTTGAACTAGATATGGTCCGTGTGTGTAGGAAACACAGTTCTTTTGTTCTGAGCACACTCAAGTTTCCCGCCTTATTAGAGACCCTAGAATGCAAGAGCTTGCTTCTTGCTCTAAAGCAAATCGTCTTTCATGGATGAGAACTACTGTGCTGTGTGTTTCCCTTCAGAAACGGAGTTAAATGGCAGGCTCTGTGTCCTCCTACAAGCAAGAATTCGTTTCAGATAAACGCAGTCACTTTTGAGCTCAAACGAAGCTACATCGTTCACAAAGGTCACACGTTTCTCGCTCTTAAGTGAAAAGCATTGGATGTTAGAGGGCCTGTGGTTTGTATCAGTTTCAGAAGAAGAGTTGAACTAGATATGGTCCCTGGGTGTAGGAAACACAGTTCTTTTGTTCTGAGCACACTCACGTTTCCCGCATTATTACAGACTCTAGAAAGCAAGAGCTTGCTTCTTGCTCTAAAGCAGAGTGTCTTTCATGGATGAGAACTGTGCTGTGTGTTTCCCTTCAGAAACGGAGTTAAATGGCAGGCTCTGTGTCTTCCTACAAGCTAGACTTCGTTTCAGGTAAACGCAGTCACTTTTGAGCTCAAATGAAGCTACATCGTTCACGAAGCTCTCACGTTTCTCGCTCTTAACTGAAAGGCATTGGTTGTTAGAGGGTCTATGGTTTGTATCAGTTTCAGAAGCAGATTTGAACTAGATATGGTCCGTGTGTGTAGGAAACACAGTTCTTTTGTTCTGAGCACACTCAAGTTTCCCGCCTTATTAGAGACCCTAGAATGCAAGAGCTTGCTTCCAGCTCTAAAGCAAATCGTCTTTCATGGATGAGAACTGTGCTGTGTGTTTCCCTTCAGAAACGGAGTTAAATGGCAGGCTCTGTGTCGTCCTACAAGCAAGACTTCGTTGTTTCAGGTAAACTCACTCACTTTTGAGCTCAAACGAAGCTACATCTTTCACAAAGCTCACACGTTTCTCACTCATAAGTGAAAAGGATTGGATGTTAGAGGGCCTGTGGTTTGTATCAGTTTCCGAAGCAGAGTTGAACTAGATATGGTCCGTGTGTGTAGGAAACACAGTTCTTTTGTTCTGAGCACACTCACGTTTCCCACCTTATTAGAGACTCTAGAATGCAAGAGCATGCTTCTTGCTCTAAAGCAGAGTGTCTTTCATGGATGAGAACTGTGCTGTGTGTTTCCCTTCAGAAACGGAGTTAAATGGCAGGATCTTTGTCTTCCTACAAGCAAGACGTAGTTTCAGGTAAACGCAGTCACTTTTGAGCTCAAACGAAGCTACATCGTTGACGACGCTCACACGTTTCTCGCTCTTAACAAAAGACACTGGATGTTAGAGGGCCTGTGTTTTGTATCAGTTTCAGAAGCAGAGTTGAACTAGATATGGTCCTTGTGTGTAGGAAACACAGTTCTTTTGTTCTGAGCACACTCAAGTTTCCCGCCTTATTAGAGACTCTAGAATGCGAGAGCATGCTTCTTGCTCTTAAGCAGAGTGTGTTTCATGGATGAGAACTGTGCTGTGTGTTTCCCTTCAGAAACAGAGTTAAATGGCAGGCTCTGGGTCTTCCTACAAGCTAGACTTCGTTTCAGGTAAACGCAGTCACTTTTGAGCTCAAATTAAGCTACATCGTTCACGAAGCTCTCACGTTTCTCGCTCTTAACTGAAAGGCATTGGATGTTAGAGGGTCTATGGTTTGTATCAGTTTCAGAAGCATAGTTGAAGTAGATATGGTCCGTGTGTGTAGGAAACACAGTTCTTTTGTTCTGAGCACACTCACGTTTCCAGCCTTATTAGAGACTCTAGAAAGCAAGAGCTTGCTTCTTGCTCTAAAGCAAATCGTCTTTCATGGATGAGAACTGTGCTGTGTGTTTCCCTTCAGAAACGGAGTTAAATGGCAGGCTCTGTGTCCTCCTACAAGCAAGAATTCGTTTCAGATAAACGCAGTCACTTTGGAGCTCAAGGGAAGCTACATAGTTCACGAAGCTCACACGTTTCTCGCTCTTCAGTGAAAAGCATTGGATGTTAGAGGGCCTGTGGTTTGAATCAGTTTCAGAAGCAGAGTTGAACTAGAAATGGTCCGTGTTTGTAGGAAACACAGTTCTTTTGTTCTGAGCACACTCATGTTTCCCGCCTTATTAGAGACTCTTGAAAGCAAGAGCTTGCTTCTTGCTCTAAAGCAGAGTGTGTTTCATTGAAGAGAACTGTGCTGTGTGTTTCCCTTCAGAAACGGAGTTAAATGGCAGGCTCTGTGTCTTCCTACAAGCAAGACTTCGTTGTTTCAGGTAAACGCACTCACTTTTGAGCTCAAACGAAGCTACATCTTTCACAAAGCTCACACGTTTCTCACTCATAAGTGAAAAGGATTGGATGTTAGAGGGCCTGTGGTTTGTATCAGTTTCCGAAGCAGAGCTGAACTAGATATGGTCCGTGTGTGCAGGAAACACAGTTCTTTTGTTCTGAGCACACTCATGTTTCCCACCTTATTGGAGACTCTAGAATGCAAGAGCATGCTTCTCGCTCTAAAGCAGAGTGTCTTACATGGATGAGAACTGTGCTGTGTGTTTCCCTTCAGTATCGGAGTTAAATGGCAGGCTCTGTGTCTTCCTACAAGCAAGACATCGTTTCAGGTAAACGCAGTCACTTTTGAGCTCAAACGAAGCTACATCTTTCACAAAGCTCACACGTTTCTCACTCTTAACTGAAAGGCATTGGATGTTAGAGGTCCTGTGGTTTGTATCAGTTTCAGAAGCAGAGTTGAACTAGATATGGTCCGTGAGTGTAGGAAACACAGTTCTTTGTTCTAAGCACAGTCACGTTTCCCACCTTATTAGAGTCTCCAGAATGCGAGAGCATGCTTCTTGCTTTAAAGCAGAGTGTGTTTCATGGATGAGAACTGTGCTGAGTGTTTCCATTCAGAAACGGAGTTAAATGGCAGGCTCTGTGTCTTCCTACTAGCAAGACTTCGTTTCAGGGAAATGCAGTCAATTTTGAGCTCAAAGGAAGCTACATTATTCACGAAGCTCACACGTTTCTCGCTCTTAAGTGAAAAGCATTGGATGTTAGAGGGCCTGTGGTTTGTATCAGTTTCAGAAGAAGAGTTGAACTAGATATGGTCCCTGTGTGTAGGAAACAGAGTTCTTTTTTTCTGAGCACACTCACGTTTCCCGCATTATTACAGACTCTAGACAGCAAGAGCTTGCTTATTGCTCTAAAGCAGAGTGTCTTTCATGGATGAGAACTGTGCTGTGCGTTTCCCTTCAGAAGCAGAGTTAAATGGCAGGCTCTGTGTCTTCCTACAAGCAAGACTTCGTTTCAGGTAAACGCAGTCACTTTTGAGCTCAAACGAGCTACATCTTTCACAAAGGTCACACGTTTCTCGCTCTTAAGTGAAAAGCATTGGATGTTAGAGGGCCTGTGGTTTGTATCAGTTTCAGAAGCAGAGTTGAACTAGATATGGTCCGTGTGTGTAGGAAACACAGTTCTTTTTTTCTGAGCACACTCAAGTTTCCCGCCTTATTAGAGAACCTAGAATGCAAGAGCTTGCTTCTTGCTCTAAAGCAAATCGTCTTTCATGGATGAGAACTGTGCTGTGTGTTTCCCTTCAGAAACGGAGTTAAATGGCACACTCTGTGTCCTCCTACAAGCAAGAATTCGTTTCAGATAAACGCAGTCACTTTTGAGCTCAAGGGAAGCTACATAGTTCACGAAGCTCACACGTTTCTCGCTCTTCAGTGAAAAGCATTGGATGTTAGAGGGCCTGTGGTTTGTATCAGTTTCAGAATAAGAGTTGAACTGGATATGGTCCCTGGGTGTAGGAAACACAGTTCTTTTGTTCTGAGCACACTCACGTTTCCCGCATTATTACAGACTCTAGAAAGCGAGAGCTTGCTTCTTGCTCTAAAGCAGAGTGTCTTTCATGGATGAGAACTGTGCTGTGTGTTTCCCTTCAGAAACGGAGTTAAATGGCAGGCTCTGTGTCTTCCTACAAGCTAGACTTCGTTTCAGGTAAACGCAGTCACTTTTGAGCTCAAATGAAGCTACATCGTTCACGAAGCTCTCACGTTTCTCGCTCTTAACTGAAAGGCATTGGATGTTAGAGGGTCTATGGTTTGTATCAGTTTCAAAAGCAGAGTAGAACTAGATATGGTCCGTGTGTGTAGGAAACACAGTTCTTTTGTTCTGAGCACACTCACGTTTGCAGCCTTATTAGAGAATCTATAATGCAAGAGCATGCTTCTTGCTCTAAAGCAGAGTGTCTTTCATGGATGAGAACTGTGCTGTGTGTCTCTCTTCAGTATCGGAGTTAAATGGCTGGCTCTGTGTCTTCCTACAAGCAAGACATCGTTTCAGGTAAACGCAGTAACTTTTGAGCTCAAACGAAGCTACATCTTTCACAAAGCTCACACGTTTCTCACTCTTAACTGAAAGGCATTGGATGTTAGAGGGCCTGTGGTTTGTATCAGTTTCAGAAGCAGAGTTGAACTAGATATGGTCCGTGTGTGTAGGAAACACAGTTCTTTTGTTCTGAGCACACTCAAGTTTCCCGCCTTATTAGAGACCCTAGAATGCAAGAGCTTGCTTCTTGCTCTAAAGCAAATCGTCTTTCATGGATGAGAACTACTGTGCTGTGTGTTTCCCTTCAGAAACGGAGTTAAATGGCAGGCTCTGTGTCCTCCTACAAGCAAGAATTCGTTTCAGATAAACGCAGTCACTTTTGAGCTCAAACGAAGCTACATCGTTCACAAAGGTCACAGGTTTCTCGCTCTTAAGTGAAAAGCATTGGATGTTAGAGGGCCTGTGGTTTGTATCAGTTTCAGAAGAAGAGTTGAACTAGATATGGTCCCTGGGTGTAGGAAACACAGTTCTTTTGTTCTGAGCACACTCACGTTTCCCGCATTATTACAGACTCTAGAAAGCAAGAGCTTGCTTCTTGCTCTAAAGCAGAGTGTCTTTCATGGATGAGAACTGTGCTGTGTGTTTCCATTCAGAAACGGAGTTAAATGGCAGGCTCTGTGTCTTCCTACAAGCTAGACTTCGTTTCAGGTAAACGCAGTCACTTTTGAGCTCAAATGAAGCTACATCGTTCACGAAGCTCTCAGGTTTCTCGCTCTTAACTGAAAGGCATTGGATGTTAGAGGGTCTATGGTTTGTATCAGTTTCAAAAGCAGAGTTGAACTAGATATGGTCCGTGTGTGTAGGAAACACAGTTCTTTTGTTCTGAGCACACTCATGTTTCCCGCCTTATTAGAGACTCTAGAATGCGAGAGCATTCTTCTTGCTCTTAAGCAGAGTGTGTTTCATGGATGAGAACTGTGCTGTGTGTTTCCCTTCAGTATCGGAGTTAAATGGCAGGCTCTGTGTCTTCCTACAAGCAAGACATCGTTTCAGGTAAACGCAGTCACTTTTGAGCTCAAACGAACTACATCTTTCACAAAGCTCACACGTTTCTCACTCTTAACTGAAAGGCATTGGATGTTAGAGGTCCTGTGGTTTGTATCAGTTTCAGAAGCAGAGTTGAACTAGATATGGTCCGTGAGTGTAGGAAACACAGTTCTTTGTTCTAAGCACAGTCACGTTTCCCACCTTATTAGAGTCTCCAGAATGCGAGAGCATGCTTCTTGCTTTAAAGCAGAGTGTGTTTCATGGATGAGAACTGTGCTGAGTGTTTCCATTCAGAAACGGAGTTAAATGGCAGGCTCTGTGTCTTCCTACTAGCAAGACTTCGTTTCAGGGAAATGCAGTCAATTTTGAGCTCAAAGGAAGCTACATTGTTCACGAAGCTCACACGTTTCTCGCTCTTAAGTAAAAAGCATTGGATGTTAGAGGGCCTGTGGTTTGTATCAGTTTCAGAAGAAGAGTTGAACTAGATATGGTCCCTGGGTGTAGGAAACACAGTTCTTTTTTTCTGAGCACACTCACGTTTCCCGCATTATTACAGACTCTAGACAGCAAGAGCTTGCTTCTTGCTCTAAAGCAGAGTGTCTTTCATGGATGAGAACTGTGCTGTGTGTTTCCCTTCAGAAGCAGAGTTAAATGGCAGGCTCTGTGTCTTCCTACAAGCAAGACTTCGTTTCAGGTAAACACAGTCACTTTTGAGCTCAAACGAAGCTACATCTTTCACAAAGGTCACACGTTTCTCGCTCTTAAGTGAAAAGCATTGGATGTTAGAGGGCCTGTGGTTTGAATCAGTTTCAGAAGCAGAGTTGAACTAGAAATGGTCCGTGTTTGTAGGAAACACAGTTCTTTTGTTCTGAGCACACTCATGTTTCCCGCCTTATTAGAGACTCTTGAAAGCAAGAGCTTGCTTCTTGCTCTAAAGCAGAGTGTGTTTCATTGAAGAGAACTGTGCTGTGTGTTTCCCTTCAGAAACGGAGTTAAATAGCAGGCTCTGTGTCGTCCTACAAGCAAGACTTCGTTGTTTCAGGTAAACACACTCACTTTTGAGCTCAAATGAAGCTACATCTTTCACAAAGCTCACACGTTTCTCACTCATAAGTGAAAAGGATTGGATGTTAGAGGGCCTGTGGTTTGTATCAGTTTCCGAAGCAGAGCTGAACTAGATATGGTCCGTGTGTGCAGGAAACACAGTTCTTTTGTTCTGAGCACACTCAAGTTTCCCACCTTATTAGAGACTCTAGAATGCAAGAGCATGCTTCTCGCTCTAAAGCAGAGTGTCTTACATGGAAGAGAACTGTGCTGTGTGTTTCCCTTCAGTATCGGAGTTAAATGGCAGGCTCTGTGTCTTCCTACAAGCAAGACATCGTTTCAGGTAAACACAGTCACTTTTGAGCTCAAACGAAGCTACATCTTTCACAAAGCTCACACGTTTCTCACTCTTAACTGAAAGGCATTGGATGTTAGAGGTCCTGTGGTTTGTATCAGTTTCAGAAGCAGAGTTGAACTAGATATGGTCCGTGAGTGTAGGAAACACAGTTCTTTGTTCTAAGCACAGTCACGTTTCCCACCTTATTAGAGTCTCCAGAATGCGAGAGCATGCTTCTTGCTTTAAAGCAGAGTGTGTTTCATGGATGAGAACTGTGCTGAGTGTTTCCATTCAGAAACGGAGTTAAATGGCAGGCTCTGTGTCTTCCTACTAGCAAGACTTCGTTTCAGGGAAACGCAGTCAATTTTGAGCTCAAAGGAAGCTACATTGTTCACGAAGCTCACACGTTTCTCGCTCTTAAGTGAAAAGCATTGGATGTTAGAGGGCCTGTGGTTTGTATCAGTTTCAGAAGAAGAGTTGAACTAGATATGGTCTCTGTGTGTAGGAAACAGATTTCTTTTTTTCTGAGCACACTCACGTTTCCCGCATTATTACAGACTCTAGACAGCAAGAGCTTGCTTCTTGCTCTAAAGCAGAGTGTCTTTCATGGATGAGAACTGTGCTGTGTGTTTCCCTTCAGAAGCAGAGTTAAATGGCAGGCTCTGTGTCTTCCTACAAGCAAGACTTCGTTTCAGGTAAACGCAGTCACTTTTGAGCTCAAACGAAGCTACATCTTTCACAAAGGTCACACGTTTCTCGCTCTTAAGTGAAAAGCATTGGATGTTAGAGGGCCTGTGGTTTGTATCAGCTTCAGAAGCAGAGGTGAACTAGATATGGTCCGTGTGTGTAGGAAACACAGTTCTTTTTTTCTGAGCACACTCAAGTTTCCCGCCTTATTAGAGAACCTAGAATGCAAGAGCTTGCTTCTTGCTCTAAAGCAAATCGTCTTTCATGGATGAGAACTGTGCTGTGTGTTTCCCTTCAGAAACGGAGTTAAATGGCACACTCTGTGTCCTCCTACAAGCAAGAATTCGTTTCAGATAAACGCAGTCACTTTTGAGCTCAAGGGAAGCTACATAGTTCACGAAGCTCACACGTTTCTCGCTCTTCAGGGAAAAGCATTGGATGTTAGAGGGCCTGTGGTTTGTATCAGTTTCACAATAAGAGTTGAACTGGATATGGTCCCTGGGTGTAGGAAACACAGTTCTTTTGTTCTGAGCACACTCACGTTTCCCACATTATTTCAGACTCTAGAAAGCGAGAGCTTGCTTCTTGCTCTAAAGCAGAGTGTCTTTCATGGATGAGAACTGTGCTGTGTGTTTCCCTTCAGAAACGGAGTTAAATGGCAGGCTCTGTGTCTTCCTACAAGCTAGACTTCGTTTCAGGTAAACGCATTCACTTTTGAGCTCAAATGAAGCTACATCGTTCACGAAGCTCTCACGTTTCTCGCTCTTAACTGAAAGGCATTGGATGTTAGAGGGTCTATGGTTTGTATCAGTTTCAAAAGCAGAGTTGAACTAGATATGGTCCGTGTGTGTAGGAAACACAGTTCTTTTGTTCTGAGCACACTCACGTTTGCAGCCTTATTAGAGACTCTAGAAAGCAAGGGCTTGCTTCTTGCTCTGAAGCAGAGTGTGTTTCATGGAAGAGAACTGTGCTGTGTGTTTCCCTTCAGAAACAGAGTTAAATGGCAGACTCTGGGTCTTCCTACAAGCTAGACTTCGTTTCAGGTAAACGCAGTCACTTTTGAGCTCAAATGAAGCTACATCGTTCACGAAGCTCTCACGTTTCTCGCTCTTAACTGAAAGGCATTGGTTGTTAGAGGGTCTATGGTTTGTATCAGTTTCAGAAGCAGATTTGAACTAGATATGGTCCGTGTGTGTAGGAAACACAGTTCTTTTGTTCTGAGCACACTCACGTTTCCAGCCTTATTAGAGACTCTAGAAAGCAAGAGCTTGCTTCTTGCTCTAAAGCAGAGTGTGTTTCATGGATGAGAACAGTGCTGTGTGTTTCCCTTCAGAAACGGAGTTAAATGGCAGGCTCTGTGTCCTCCTACAAGCAAGAATTCGTTTCAGATAAACGCAGTTACTTTTGAGCTCAAGGGAAGCTACATAGTTCACGAAGCTCACACGTTTCTCGCTCTTAAGTGAAAAGCATTGGATGTTAGAGGGCCTGTGGTTTGTATCAGTTTCAGAAGCATAGTTGAACTAGAAATGGTCCGTGTTTGTAGGATACACAGTTCTTTTGTTCTGAGCACACTCAAGTTTCCCACCTTATTAGAGAACCTAGAATGCAAGAGCTTGCTTCTTGCTCTAAAGCAAATCGTCTTTCATGGATGAGAACTGTGCTGTGTGTTTCCCTTCAGAAACGGAGTTAAATGGCACACTCTGTGTCCTCCTACAAGCAAGAATTCGTTTCAGATAAACGCAGTCACTTTTGAGCTCAAGGGAAGCTACATAGTTCACGAAGCTCACACGTTTCTCGCTCTTCAGTGAAAAGCATTGGATGTTAGAGGGCCTGTGGTTTGTATCAGTTTCAGAATAAGAGTTGAACTGGATATGGTCCCTGGGTGTAGGAAACACAGTTCTTTTGTTCTGAGCACACTCATGTTTCCCGCATTATTACAGACTCTAGAAAGCGAGAGCTTGCTTCTTGCTCTAAAGCAGAGTGTCTTTCATGGATGAGAACTGTGCTGTGTGTTTCCCTTCAGAAACGGAGTTAAATGGCAGGCTCTGTGTCTTCCTACAAGCTAGACTTCGTTTCAGGTAAACGCAGTCACTTTTGAGCTCAAATGAAGCTACATCGTTCACGAAGCTCTCACGTTTCTCGCTCTTAACTGAAAGGCATTGGATGTTAGAGGGTCTATGGTTTGTATCAGTTTCAAAAGCAGAGTAGAACTAGATATGGTCCGTGTGTGTAGGAAACACAGTTCTTTTGTTCTGAGCACACTCACGTTTGCAGCCTTATTAGAGAATCTATAATGCAAGAGCATGCTTCTTGCTCTAAAGCAGAGTGTCTTTCATGGATGAGAACTGTGCTGTGTGTCTCTCTTCAGTATCGGAGTTAAATGGCTGGCTCTGTGTCTTCCTACAAGCAAGACATCGTTTCAGGTAAACGCAGTAACTTTTGAGCTCAAACGAAGCTACATCTTTCACAAAGCTCACACGTTTCTCACTCTTAACTGAAAGGCATTGGATGTTAGAGGGCCTGTGGTTTGTATCAGTTTCAGAAGCAGAGTTGAACTAGATATGGTCCGTGTGTGTAGGAAACACAGTTCTTTTGTTCTGAGCACACTCAAGTTTCCCGCCTTATTAGAGAATCTATAATGCAAGAGCTTGCTTCTTGCTCTAAAGCAAATCGTCTTTCATGGATGAGAACTACTGTGCTGTGTGTTTCCCTTCAGAAACGGAGTTAAATGGCAGGCTCTGTGTCCTCCTACAAGCAAGAATTCGTTTCAGATAAACGCAGTCACTTTTGAGCTCAAACGAAGCTACATCGTTCACAAAGGTCACAGGTTTCTCGCTCTTAAGTGAAAAGCATTGGATGTTAGAGGGCCTGTGGTTTGTATCAGTTTCAGAAGAAGAGTTGAACTAGATATGGTCCCTGGGTGTAGGAAACACAGTTCTTTTGTTCTGAGCACACTCACGTTTCCCGCATTATTACAGACTCTAGAAAGCAAGAGCTTGCTTCTTGCTCTACAGCAGAGTGTCTTTCATGGATGAGAACTGTGCTGTGTGTTTCCATTCAGAAACGGAGTTAAATGGCAGGCTCTGTGTCTTCCTACAAGCTAGACTTCGTTTCAGGTAAACGCAGTCACTTTTGAGCTCAAATGAAGCTACATCGTTCACGAAGCTCTCAGGTTTCTCGCTCTTAACTGAAAGGCATTGGATGTTAGAGGGTCTATGGTTTGTATCAGTTTCAAAAGCAGAGTTGAACTAGATATGGTCCGTGTGTGTAGGAAACACAGTTCTTTTGTTCTGAGCACACTCATGTTTCCCGCCTTATTAGAGACTCTAGAATGCGAGAGCATGCTTCTTGCTCTTAAGCAGAGTGTGTTTCATGGATGAGAACTGTGCTGTGTGTTTCCCTTCAGTATCGGAGTTAAATGGCAGGCTCTGTGTCTTCCTACAAGCAAGACATCGTTTCAGGTAAACGCAGTCACTTTTGAGCTCAAACGAACTACATCTTTCACAAAGCTCACACGTTTCTCACTCTTAACTGAAAGGCATTGGATGTTAGAGGTTCTGTGGTTTGTATCAGTTTCAGAAGCAGAGTTGAACTAGATATGGTCCGTGAGTGTAGGAAACACAGTTCTTTGTTCTAAGCACAGTCACGTTTCCCACCTTATTAGAGTCTCCAGAATGCGAGAGCATGCTTCTTGCTTTAAAGCAGAGTGTGTTTCATGGATGAGAACTGTGCTGAGTGTTTCCATTCAGAAACGGAGTTAAATGGCAGGCTCTGTGTCTTCCTACTAGCAAGACTTCGTTTCAGGGAAATGCAGTCAATTTTGAGCTCAAAGGAAGCTACATTGTTCACGAAGCTCACACGTTTCTCGCTCTTAAGTAAAAAGCATTGGATGTTAGAGGGCCTGTGGTTTGTATCAGTTTCAGAAGAAGAGTTGAACTAGATATGGTCCCTGGGTGTAGGAAACACAGTTCTTTTTTTCTGAGCACACTCACGTTTCCCGCATTATTACAGACTCTAGACAGCAAGAGCTTGCTTCTTGCTCTAAAGCAGAGTGTCTTTCATGGATGAGAACTGTGCTGTGTGTTTCCCTTCAGAAGCAGAGTTAAATGGCAGGCTCTGTGTCTTCCTACAAGCAAGACTTCGTTTCAGGTAAACGCAGTCACTTTTGAGCTCAAACGAAGCTACATCTTTCACAAAGGTCACACGTTTCTCGCTCTTAAGTGAAAAGCATTGGATGTTAGAGGGCCTGTGGTTTGAATCAGTTTCAGAAGCAGAGTTGAACTAGAAATGGTCCGTGTTTGTAGGAAACACAGTTCTTTTGTTCTGAGCACACTCATGTTTCCCGCCTTATTAGAGACTCTTGAAAGCAAGAGCTTGCTTCTTGCTCTAAAGCAGAGTGTGTTTCATTGAAGAGAACTGTGCTGTGTGTTTCCCTTCAGAAACGGAGTTAAATGGCAGGCTCTGTGTCGTCCTACAAGCAAGACTTCGTTGTTTCAGGTAAACACACTCCCTTTTGAGCTCAAATGAAGCTACATCTTTCACAAAGCTCACACGTTTCTCACTCATAAGTGAAAAGGATTGGATGTTAGAGGGCCTGTGGTTTGTATCAGTTTCCGAAGCAGAGCTGAACTAGATATGGTCCGTGTGTGCAGGAAACACAGTTCTTTTGTTCTGAGCACACTCAAGTTTCCCACCTTATTAGAGACTCTAGAATGCAAGAGCATGCTTCTCGCTCTAAAGCAGAGTGTCTTACATGGAAGAGAACTGTGCTGTGTGTTTCCCTTCAGTATCGGAGTTAAATGGCAGGCTCTGTGTCTTCCTACAAGCAAGACATCGTTTCAGGTAAACACAGTCACTTTTGAGCTCAAACGAAGCTACATCTTTCACAAAGCTCACACGTTTCTCACTCTTAACTGAAAGGCATTGGATGTTAGAGGTCCTGTGGTTTGTATAAGTTTCAGAAGCAGAGTTGAACTAGGTATGGTCCGTGAGTGTAGGAAACACAGTTCTTTGTTCTAAGCACAGTCACGTTTCCCACCTTATTAGAGTCTCCAGAATGCGAGAGCATGCTTCTTGCTTTAAAGCAGAGTGTGTTTCATGGATGAGAACTGTGCTGAGTGTTTCCATTCAGAAACGGAGTTAAATGGCAGGCTCTGTGTCTTCCTACTAGCAAGACTTCGTTTCAGGGAAACGCAGTCAATTTTGAGCTCAAAGGAAGCTACATTGTTCACGAAGCTCACACGTTTCTCGCTCTTAAGTGAAAAGCATTGGATGTTAGAGGGCCTGTGGTTTGTATCAGTTTCAGAAGAAGAGTTGAACTAGATATGGTCTCTGTGTGTAGGAAACAGATTTCTTTTTTTCTGAGCACACTCACGTTTCCCGCATTATTACAGACTCTAGACAGCAAGAGCTTGCTTCTTGCTCTAAAGCAGAGTGTCTTTCATGGATGAGAACTGTGCTGTGTGTTTCCCTTCAGAAGCAGAGTTAAATGGCAGGCTCTGTGTCTTCCTACAAGCAAGACTTCGTTTCAGGTAAACGCAGTCACTTTTGAGCTCAAACGAAGCTACATCTTTCACAAAGGTCACACGTTTCTCGCTCTTAAGTGAAAAGCATTGGATGTTAGAGGGCCTGTGGTTTGTATCAGCTTCAGAAGCAGAGGTGAACTAGATATGGTCCGTGTGTGTAGGAAACACAGTTCTTTTTTTCTGAGCACACTCAAGTTTCCCGCCTTATTAGAGAACCTAGAATGCAAGAGCTTGCTTCTTGCTCTAAAGCAAATCGTCTTTCATGGATGAGAACTGTGCTGTGTGTTTCCCTTCAGAAACGGAGTTAAATGGCACACTCTGTGTCCTCCTACAAGCAAGAATTCGTTTCAGATAAACGCAGTCACTTTTGAGCTCAAGGGAAGCTACATAGTTCACGAAGCTCACACGTTTCTCGCTCTTCAGGGAAAAGCATTGGATGTTAGAGGGCCTGTGGTTTGTATCAGTTTCACAATAAGAGTTGAACTGGATATGGTCCCTGGGTGTAGGAAACACAGTTCTTTTGTTCTGAGCACACTCACGTTTCCCACATTATTTCAGACTCTAGAAAGCGAGAGCTTGCTTCTTGCTCTAAAGCAGAGTGTCTTTCATGGATGAGAACTGTGCTGTGTGTTTCCCTTCAGAAACGGAGTTAAATGGCAGGCTCTGTGTCTTCCTACAAGCTAGACTTCGTTTCAGGTAAACGCATTCACTTTTGAGCTCAAATGAAGCTACATCGTTCACGAAGCTCTCACGTTTCTCGCTCTTAACTGAAAGGCATTGGATGTTAGAGGGTCTATGGTTTGTATCAGTTTCAAAAGCAGAGTTGAACTAGATATGGTCCGTGTGTGTAGGAAACACAGTTCTTTTGTTCTGAGCACACTCACGTTTGCAGCCTTATTAGAGACTCTAGAAAGCAAGGGCTTGCTTCTTGCTCTGAAGCAGAGTGTGTTTCATGGAAGAGAACTGTGCTGTGTGTTTCCCTTCAGAAACAGAGTTAAATGGCAGACTCTGGGTCTTCCTACAAGCTAGACTTCGTTTCAGGTAAACGCAGTCACTTTTGAGCTCAAATGAAGCTACATCGTTCACGAAGCTCTCACGTTTCTCGCTCTTAACTGAAAGGCATTGGTTGTTAGAGGGTCTATGGTTTGTATCAGTTTCAGAAGCAGATTTGAACTAGATATGGTCCGTGTGTGTAGGAAACACAGTTCTTTTGTTCTGAGCACACTCACGTTTCCAGCCTTATTAGAGACTCTAGAAAGCAAGAGCTTGCTTCTTGCTCTAAAGCAGAGTGTGTTTCATGGATGAGAACAGTGCTGTGTGTTTCCCTTCAGAAACGGAGTTAAATGGCAGGCTCTGTGTCCTCCTACAAGCAAGAATTCGTTTCAGATAAACGCAGTTACTTTTGAGCTCAAGGGAAGCTACATAGTTCACGAAGCTCACACGTTTCTCGCTCTTAAGTGAAAAGCATTGGATGTTAGAGGGCCTGTGGTTTGTATCAGTTTCAGAAGCATAGTTGAACTAGAAATGGTCCGTGTTTGTAGGATACACAGTTCTTTTGTTCTGAGCACACTCAGGTTTCCCGCCTTATTAGAGACTCTTGAAAGCAAGAGCTTGCTTCTTGCTCTAAAGCAGAGTGTTTTTCATGGAAGAGAACTGTGCTGTGTGTTTCCAATCAGAAATGGAGTTAAATGGCAGGCTCTGTGTCGTCCTACAAGCAAGACTTCGTTGTTTCAGGTAAACGCACTCACTTTTGAGCTCAAAGGAAGCTACATCTTTCACAAAGCTCACACGTTTCTCAATCATAAGTGAAAAGGATTGGATGTTAGAGGGCCTGTGGTTTGTATCAGTTTCCAAAGCAGAGTTGAACTAGATATGGTCCGAGTGTGTAGGAAACACAGTTCTTTTGTTCTGAGCAAACTCACGTTTCCCACCTTATTAGAGAATCTATAATGCAAGAGCATGCTTCTTGCTCTAAAGCAGAGTGTCTTTCATGGATGAGAACTGTGCTGTGTGTCTCTCTTCAGTATCTGAGTTAAATGGCTGGCTCTGTGTCTTCCTACAAGCAAGACATCGTTTCAGGTAAACGCAGTAACTTTTGAGCTCAAACGAAGCTACATCTTTCACAAAGCTCACACGTTTCTCACTCTTAACTGAAAGGCATTGGATGTTAGAGGGCCTGTGGTTTGTATCAGTTTCAGAAGCAGAGTTGAACTAGATATGGTCCGTGTGTGTAGGAAACACAGTTCTTTTGTTCTGAGCACACTCAAGTTTCCCGCCTTATTAGAGACCCTAGAATGCAAGAGCTTGCTTCTTGCTCTAAAGCAAATCGTCTTTCATGGATGAGAACTACTGTGCTGTGTGTTTCCCTTCAGAAACGGAGTTAAATGGCAGGCTCTGTGTCCTCCTACAAGCAAGAATTCGTTTCAGATAAACGCAGTCACTTTTGAGCTCAAATGAAGCTACATCGTTCACAAAGGTCACACGTTTCTCGCTCTTAAGTGAAAAGCATTGGATGTTAGAGGGCCTGTGGTTTGTATCAGTTTCAGAAGAAGAGTTGAACTAGATATGGTCCCTGGGTGTAGGAAACACAGTTCTTTTGTTCTGAGCACACTCACGTTTCCCGCATTATTACAGACTCTAGAAAGCAAGAGCTTGCTTCTTGCTCTAAAGCAGAGTGTCTTTCATGGATGAGAACTGTGCTGTGTGTTTCCCTTCAGAAACGGAGTTAAATGGCAGGCTCTGTGTCTTCCTACAAGCTAGACTTCGTTTCAGGTAAACGCAGTCACTTTTGAGCTCAAATGAAGCTACATCGTTCACGAAGCTCTCAGGTTTCTCGCTCTTAACTGAAAGGCATTGGATGTTAGAGGGTCTATGGTTTGTATCAGTTTCAAAAGCAGAGTTGAACTAGATATGGTCCGTGTGTGTAGGAAACACAGTTCTTTTGTTCTGAGCACACTCACATTTGCAGCCTTATTAGAGACTCTAGAAAGCAAGGGCTTGCTTCTTGCTCTGAAGCAGAGTGTGTTTCATTGAAGAGAACTGTGCTGTGTGTTTCCCTTCAGAAACGGAGTTAAATGGCAGGCTCTGTGTCGTCCTACAAGCAAGACTTCGTTGTTTCAGATAAACGCACTCACTTTTGAGCTCAAACGAAGCTACATCTTTCACAAAGCTCACACGTTTCTCACTCATAAGTGAAAAGGATTGGATGTTAGAGGGCCTGTGGTTTGTATCAGTTTCAGAAGCAGAGTTGAACTAGATATGGTCCGTCTGTGCAGGAAACACAGTTCTTTTGTTCTGAGCACACTCAAGTTTCCCGCCTTATTAGAGACTCTAGAATGCGAGAGCATGCTTCTTGCTCTTAAGCAGATTGTGTTTCATGGATGAGAACTGTGCTGTGTGTTTCCCTTCAGTATCGGAGTTAAATGGCAGGCTCTGTGTCTTCCTACAAGCAAGACATCGTTTCAGGTAAACGCAGTCACTTTTGAGCTCAAACGAAGCTACATCTTTCACAAAGCTCACACGTTTCTCACTCTTAACTGAAAGGCATTGGATGTTAGAGGTCCTGTGGTTTGTATCAGTTTCAGAAGCAGAGTTGAACTAGATATGGTCCGTGAGTGTAGGAAACACAGTTCTTTGTTCTAAGCACAGTCACGTTTCCCACCTTATTAGAGTCTCCAGAATGCGAGAGCATGCTTCTTGCTTTAAAGCAGAGTGTGTTTCATGGATGAGAACTGTGCTGAGTGTTTCCATTCAGAAACGGAGTTAAATGGCAGGCTCTGTGTCTTCCTACTAGCAAGACTTCGTTTCAGGGAAATGCAGTCAATTTTGAGCTCAAAGGAAGCTACATTGTTCACGAAGCTCACACGTTTCTCGCTCTTAAGTGAAAAGCATTGGATGTTAGAGGGCCTGTGGTTTGTATCAGTTTCAGAAGAAGAGTTGAACTAGATATGGTCCCTGTGTGTAGGAAACAGATTTCTTTTTTTCTGAGCACACTCACGTTTCCCGCATTATTACAGACTCTAGACAGCAAGAGCTTGCTTCTTGCTCTAAAGCAGAGAGTCTTTCATGGATGAGAACTGTGCTGTGTGTTTCCCTTCAGAAGCAGAGTTAAATGGCAGGCTCTGTGTCTTCCTACAAGCAAGACTTCGTTTCAGGTAAACGCAGTCACTTTTGAGCTCAAACGAAGCTACATCTTTCACAAAGGTCACACGTTTCTCGCTCTTAAGTGAAAAGCATTGGATGTTAGAGGGCCTGTGGTTTGTATCAGTTTCAGAAGCAGAGTTGAACTAGAAATGGTCCGTGTTTGTAGGAAACACAGTTCTTTTGTTCTGAGCACACTCAAGTTTCCCGCCTTATTAGAGACTCTTGAAAGCCAGAGCTTGCTTCTTGCTCTAAAGCAGAGTGTGTTTCATGGAAGAGAACTGTGCTGTGTGTTTCCCATCAGAAACGGAGTTAAATGGCAGGCTCTGTGTCGTCCTACAAGCAAGACTTCGTTGTTTCAGGTAAACGCACTCACTTTTGAGCTCAAACGAAGCTACATCTTTCACAAAGCTCACACGTTTCTCAATCATAAGTGAAAAGGAATGGATGTTAGAGGGCCTGTGGTTTGTATCAGTTTCAGAAGCAGAGTTGAACTAGATATGGTCCGAGTGTGTAGGAAACACAGTTCTTTTGTTCTGAGCACACTCACGTTTCCCACCTTATTAGAGAATCTAGAATGCAAGAGCATGCTTCTTGCTCTAAAGCAGAGTGTGTTTCATGGATGAGAACTGTGCTGTGTGTTTCCCTTCAGAAACGGAGTTAAATGGCAGGCTCTGTGTCTTCCTACAAGCTAGACTTCGTTTCAGGTAAACGCAGTCACTTTTGAGCTCAAATGAAGCTACATCGTTCACGAAGCTCTCACGTTTCTCGCTCTTAACTGAAAGGCATTGGATGTTAGAGGGTCTATGGTCTGCATCAGTTTCAAAAGCAGAGTTGAACTAGATATGGTCCGTGTGTGTAGGAAACACAATTCTTTTGTTCTGAGCACACTCACGTTTGCAGCCTTATTAGAGACTCTAGAAAGCAAGGGCTTGCTTCTTGCTCTGAAGCAGAGTGTGTTTCATGGAAGAGAACTGTGCTGTGTGTTTCCCTTCAGAAACAGAGTTAAATGGCAGGCTCTGGGTCTTCCTACAAGCTAGACATCGTTTCAGGTAAACGCAGTCACTTTTGAGCTCAAATGAAGCTACATCGTTCACGAAGCTCTCACGTTTCTCGCTCTTAACTGAAAGGCATTGGTTGTTAGAGGGTCTATGGCTTGTATCAGTTTCAGAAGCAGAGTTGAACTAGAAATGGTCCGTGTTTGTAGGATACACAGTTCTTTTGTTCTGAGCACACTCAGGTTTCCCGCCTTATTAGAGACTCTTGAAAGCAAGAGCTTGCTTCTTGCTCTAAAGCAGAGTGTGTTTCATGGAAGAGAACTGTGCTGTGTGTTTCCCTTCAGAAACGGAGTTAAATGGCAGGCTCTGTGTCGTCCTACAAGCAAGACTTCGTTGTTTCAGGTAAACGCACTCACTTTTGAGCTCAAAGGAAGCTACATCTTTCACAAAGCTCACACGTTTCTCAATCATAAGTGAAAAGGATTGGATGTTAGAGGGCCTGTGGTTTGTATCAGTTTCCAAAGCAGAGTTGAACTAGATATGGTCCGAGTGTGTAGGAAACACAGTTCTTTTGTTCTGAGCACACTCACGTTTCCCACCTTATTAGAGAATCTATAATGCAAGAGCATGCTTCTTCTTCTAAAGCAGAGTGTCTTTCATGGATGAGAACTGTGCTGTGTGTCTCTCTTCAGTATCGGAGTTAAATGCCTGGCTCTGTGTCTTCCTACAAGCAAGACATCGTTTCAGGTAAACGCAGTAACTTTTGAGCTCAAACGAAGCTACATCTTTAACAAAGCTCACACGTTTCTCACTCTTAACTGAAAGGCATTGGATGTTAGAGGGCCTGTGGTTTGTATCAGTTTCAGAAGCAGAGTTGAACTAGATATGGTCCGTGTGTGTAGGAAACACAGTTCTTTTGTTCTGAGCACACTCAAGTTTCCCGCCTTATTAGAGACCCTAGAATGCAAGAGCTTGCTTCTTGCTCTAAAGCAAATCGTCTTTCATGGATGAGAACTACTGTGCTGTGTGTTTCCCTTCAGAAACGGAGTTAAATTGCAGGCTCTGTGTCCTCCTACAAGTAAGAATTCGTTTCAGATAAACGCAGTCACTTCTGAGCTCAAACGAAGCTACATCGTTCACAAAGGTCACACGTTTCTCGCTCTTAAGTGAAAAGCATTGGATGTTAGAGGGCCTGTGGTTTGTATCAGTTTCAGAAGAAGAGTTGAACTAGATATGGTCCCTGGGTGTAGGAAACACAGTTCTTTTGTTCTGAGCACACTCACGTTTCCCGCATTATTACAGACTCTAGAAAGCAAGAGCTTGCTTCTTGCTCTAAAGCAGAGTGTCTTTCATGGATGAGAACTGTGCTGTGTGTTTCCCTTCAGAAACGGAGTTAAATGGCAGGCTCTGTTTCTCTCCAAGCTAGACTTCGTTTCAGGTAAACGCAGTCACTTTTGAGCTCAAAGGAAGCTACATCGTTCACGAAGCTCTCAGGTTTCTCGCTCTTAACTGAAAGGCATTGGATGTTAGAGGGTCTATGGTTTGTATCAGTTTCAAAAGCAGAGTTGAACTAGATATGGTCCGTGTGTGTAGGAAACACAGTTCTTTTGTTCAGAGCACACTCACGTTTGCAGCCTTATTAGAGACTCTAGAAAGCAAGGGCTTGCTTCTTGCTCTGAAGCAGAGTGTGTTTCATTGAAGAGAACTGTGCTGTGTGTTTCCCTTCAGAAACGGAGTTAAATGGCAGGCTCTGTGTCGTCCTACAAGCAAGACTTCGTTGTTTCAGATAAACGCACTCACTTTTGAGCTCAAACGAAGCTACATCTTTCACAAAGCTCACACGTTTCTCACTCATAAGTGAAAAGGATTGGATGTTAGAGGGCCTGTGGTTTGTATCAGTTTCAGAAGCAGAGTTGAACTAGATATGGTCCGTCTGTGCAGGAAACACAGTTCTTTTGTTCTGAGCACACTCAAGTTTCCCGCCTTATTAGAGACTCTAGAATGCGAGAGCATGCTTCTTGCTCTTAAGCAGAGTGTGTTTCATGGATGAGAACTGTGCTGTGTGTTTCCCTTCAGAAACAGAGTTAAATGGCAGGCTCTGGGTCTTCCTACAAGCTAGACTTCGTTTCAGGTAAACGAAGTCACTTTTGAGCTCAAATGAAGCTACATCGTTCACGAAGCTCTCACGTTTCTCGCTCTTAACTGAAAGGCATTGGATGTTAGAGGGCCTGTGGTTTGTATCAGTTTCAGAAGCAGAGTTGAACTAGAAATGGTCCGTGTTTGTAGGAAACACAGTTCTTTTGTTCTGAGCACACTCAAGTTTCCCGCCTTATTAGAGACTCTTGAAAGCAAGAGCTTGCTTCTTGCTCTAAAGCAGAGTGTGTTTCATGGAAGAGAACTGTGCTGTGTGTTTCCCTTCAGAAACGGAGTTAAATGGCAGGCTCTGTGTCGTCCTACAAGCAAGACTTCGTTGTTTCAGGTAAACGCACTCACTTTTGAGCTCAAACGAAGCTACATCTTTCACAAAGCTCACACGTTTCTCAATCATAAGTGAAAAGGATTGGATGTTAGAGGGCCTGTGGTTTGTATCAGTTTCCGAAGCAGAGTTGAACTAGATATGGTCCGAGTGTGTAGGAAACACAGTTCTTTTGTTCTGAGCACACTCACGTTTCCGACCTTATTAGAGAATCTAGAATGCAAGAGCATGCTTCTTGCTCTTAAGCAGAGTGTGTTTCATGGATGAGAACTGTGCTGTGTGTTTCCCTTCAGAAATGGAGTTAAAGGGCAGGCTCTGTGTCTTCCTACAAGCTAGACTTCGTTTCAGGTAAACGAAGTCACTTTTGAGCTCAAATGAAGCTACATCGTTCACGAAGCTCTCACGTTTCTCGCTCTTAACTGAAAGGCATTGGATGTTACAGGGTCTATGGTTTGTATCAGTTTCAGAAGCAGATTTGAACTAGATATGGTCCGTGTGTGTAGGAAACACAGTTCTTTCGTTCTGAGCACACTCACGTTTCCTGCCTTATTAGAGACTCTAGAAAGCAAGAGCTTGCTTCTTGCTCTAAAGCAGAGTGTGTTTCATGGATGAGAACAGTGCTTTGTGTTTTCCTTCAGAAACGGAGTTAAATGGCAGGCTCTGTGTCCTCCTGCAAGCAAGAATTCGTTTCAGATAAACGCAGTTACTTTTGAGCTCAAGGGAAGCTCCATAGTTCACGAAGCTCACACGGTTCTCGCTCTTAAGTGAAAAGCATTGGATGTTAGAGGGCCTGTGGTTTTTATCAGTTTCAGAAGCAGAGTTGAACTAGATATGGTCCGTGTGTGTAGGAAACACAGTTCTTTTTTTCTGAGCATACTCAAGTTTCCCGCCTTATTAGAGAACCTAGAATGCAAGAGCTTGCTTCTTGCTCTAAAGCAAATCGTCTTTCATGGATGAGAACTGTGCTGTGTGTTTCCCTTCAGAAACGGAGTTAAATGGCAGGCTCTGGGCCCTCCTACAAGCGAGAATTCGTTTCAGATAAACGCAGTCACTTTTGAGCTCAAGGGAAGCTACATAGTTCACGAAGCTCACACGTTTCTCGCTCTTAAGTGAAAAGCATTGGATGTTAGAGGGCCTGTGGTTTGTATCAGTTTCAGAAGCAGAGTTGAACTAGAAATGGTCCGTGTTTGTAGGAAACACAGTTCTTTTGTTCTGAGCACACTCAAGTTTCCCGCCTTAATAGAGACTCTACAAAGCAAGACCTTGCTTCTTGCTCTAAAGCAGATTGTCTTTCATGGATGAGAACTGTGCTGTGTGTTTCCCTTCAGAAACAGAGTTAAATGGCAGGCTCTGTGTCTTCCTACTAGCAAGAGTTCGTTTCAGGTAAATGCAGTCATTTTTGAGCTCAAAGGAAGCTACATCGTTCACGAAGCTCACATGTTTCTCGCTCTTAAGTGAAAAGCATTGGATGTTAGAGGGCCTGTGCTTTGTATCAGTTTCAGAAGAAGAGTTGAACTAGATATGGTCCCAGTGTGTAGAAAACACAGTTCTTTTGTTCTGAGCACACTCACGTTTCCCGCCTTATTAGAGACTCTAGAAAGCAAGAGCTTGCTTCTTGCTCTAAAGCAGAGTGTCTTTCATGGATGAGAACTGTGCTGTGTGTTTCCCTTCAGTATCGGAGTTAAATGGCAGGCTCTGTGTCTTCCTACAAGCAAGACTTCGTTTCAGGTAAATGCACTCACTTTTGAGCTCAAACGAAGCTACATCTTTCACAAAGCTCACACGTTTCTCACTCTTAACTGAAAGGCATTGGATGTTAGAGGGCCTGTGGTTTGTATCAGTTTCAGAAGCAGAGTTGAACTAGATATGGTCCGTGTGTGTAGGAAACACAGTTCTTTTGTTCTGAGCACAGTCACGTTTCCCACCTTATTAGACACTCTAGAATGCGAGAGCATGCTTCTAGCTCTAAAGCAGAGTGTGTTTCATGGATGAGAACTGTGCTGTGTGTTTCCCTTCAGAAACGGAGTTAAATGGCAGGCTTCTTGTCTTCCTACTAGCAAGACTTCGTTTCAGGTAAATGCAGTCATTTTTGAGCTCAAAGGAAGCTACATCATTCACAAAGTCACACGTTTCTCGCTCTTAAGTGAAAAGCACTGGATGTTAGATGGCCTGTGGTTTGTATCAGTTTCAGAAGCAGAGTTGAACTAGATATGGTCCGTGTGTGTAGGAAACACAGTTCTTTTTTTCTGAGCACACTCAAGTTTCCCGCCTTATTAGAGACCCTAGAATGCAAGAGCTTGCTTCTTGCTCTAAAGCAAATCGTCTTTCATGGATGAGAACTGTGCTGTGTGTTTCCCTTCAGAAACGGAGTTAAATGGCAGGCTCTGTGTCCTCCTACAAGCAAGAATTCGTTTCAGATAAACGCAGTCACTTTTGAGCTCAAGGGAAGCTACATAGTTCACGAAGCTCACACGTTTCTCGCTCTTAAGTGAAAAGCATTGGATGTTAGAGGGTCTATGGTTTGTATCAGTTTCAAAAGCAGAGTTGAACTAGATATGGTCCGTGTGTGTAGGAAACACAGTTCTTTTGTTCTGAGCACACTCACGTTTCCCGCCTTATTAGAGACTATAGAAAGCAAGAGCTTGCTTCTTGCTCTAAAGCAGAGTGTCTTTCATGGATGAGAACTGTGCTGTGTGTTTCCCTTCAGTAACGGAGTTAAATGGCAGGCTCTGTGTCCTCCTACAAGCAAGAATTCCTTTCAGATAAACGCAGTCACTTTTGAGCTCAAGGGAAGCTACATAGTTCACGAAGCTCACACGTTTCTCGCTCTTAAGTGAAAAGCATTGGATGTTAGAGGGCCTGTGGTTTGTATCAGTTTCAGAAGAAGGGTTGAACTAGATATGGTCCCTGGGTGTAGGAAACACAGTTCTTTTGTTCTGAGCACACTCACGTTTCCTGCATTATTACAGACTCTAGAAAGCAAGAGCTTGCTTCTTGCTCTAAAGCAGAGTGTCTTTCATGGATGAGAACTGTGCTGTGTGTTTCCCTTCAGACACGGAGTTAAATGGCAGGCTCTGTGTCTTCCTACAAGCTAGACTTCGTTTCAGGTAAACGCAGTCACTTTTGAGCTCAAATGAAGCTACATCATTCACGAAGCTCTCACCTTTCTCGCTCTTAACTGAAAGGCATTGGATGTTAGAGGGTCTATGGTTTGTATCAGTTTCAATAGCAGAGTTGAACTAGATATGGTCCGTGTGTGTAGGAAACACAGTTCTTTAGTTCTGAGCACACTCACGTTTCCAGCCTTATTAGAGACTCTAGAAAGCAAGAGCTTGCTTCTTGCTCTAAAGCAGAGTGTGTTTCATGGAAGAGAACTGTGCTGTGTGTTTCCCTTCAGAAACGGAGTTAAATGGCAGGCTCTGTGTCGTCCTACAAGGAAGACTTTGTTGTTTCAGTTAAACGCACTCACTTTAGAGCTCAAACGAAGCTACATCTTTCACAAAGCTCACACGTTTCTCACTCATAAGTGAAAAGGATTGGATGTTAGAGGGCCTGTGGTTTGTATCAGTTTCCGAAGCAGAGTTGAACTAGATATGGTCCGTGTGTGTAGGAAACACAGTTCTTTTGTTCTGAGCACACTCAAGTTTCCCCCCTTATTAGAGACTCTACAAAGCAAGAGCTTGCTTCTTGCTCTAAAGCAGATTGTCTTTCATGGATGAGAACTGTGCTGTGTGTTTCCCTTCAGTATCGGAGTTAAATGGCAGGCTCTGTGTCTTCCTACTATCAAGACTTTGTTTCAGGTAAATGCAGTCATTTTTGAGCTCAAAGGAAGCTACATCATTCACGAAGCTCACACGTTTCACGCTCTTAAGTGAAAAGCACTGGATGTTAGTTGGCCTGTGGTTTGTATCAGTTTCAGAAGCAGAGTTGAACTAGATATGGTCCGTGTGTGTAGGAAACACAGTTCTTTTTTTCTGAGCACACTCAAGTTTCCCGCCTTATTAGAGACCCTAGAATGCAAGAGCTTGCTTCTTGCTCTAAAGCAAATCGTCTTTCATGGATGAGAACTGTGCTGTGTGTTTCCCTTAAGAAACGGAGTAAAATGGCAGGCTCTGTGTCCTCCTACAAGCAAGAATTCGTTTCAGATAAACGCAGTCACTTTTGAGCTCAAGGGAAGCTACATAGTTCACGAAGCTCACACGTTTCTCGCTCTTAAGTGAAAAGCATTGGATGTTAGAGGGTCTATGGTTTGTATCAGTTTCAAAAGCAGAGTTGAACTAGATATGGTCCGTGTGTGTAGGAAACACAGTTCTTTTGTTCTGAGCACACTCATGTTTCCAGCCTTATTAGAGACTCTAGAAAGCAAGAGCTTGCTTCTTGCTCTAAAGCAGAGTGTTTTTCATGGAAGAGAACTGTGCTGTGTGTTTCCCTTCAGAAACGGAGTTAAATGGCAGGCTCTGTGTCGTCCTACATGCAAGACTTCGTTGTTTCAGGTAAACGCAGTCACTTTTGAGCTCAAACGAAGCTACATCTTTCACAAAGCTCACACGTTTCTCACTCATAAGTGAAAAGGATTGGATGTTAGAGGGCCTGTGGTTTGTATCAGTTTCCGAAGCAGAGTTGAACTAGATATGGTCCGTGTGTGTAGGAAACACAGTCCTTTTGTTCTGAGCACACTCACGTTTCCCACCTTATAAGAGACTCTAGAATGCAAGAGCATGCTTCTTGCTCTAAAGCAGAGTGTCTTTCATGGATGAGAACTGTGCTGTGTGTTTCCCTTCAGAAACGGAGTTAAATGGCAGGCTCTTTGTCTTCCTACAAGCAAGACGTAGTTTCAGGTAAACGCAGTCACTTTTGAGCTCAAACGAAGCTACATCGTTGACGACGCTCACACGTTTCTCGCTCTTAACAAAAGACACTGGATGTTAGAGGGCCTGTGGTTTGTATCAGTTTCAGAAGCAGAGTTGAACTAGATATGGTACTTGTGTGTAGGAAACACAGTTCTTTTGTTCTGAGCACACTCAAGTTTCCCGCCTTATTAGAGACTCTAGAATGCGAGAGCATGCTTCTTGCTCTTAAGCAGAGTGTGTTTCATGGATGAGAACTGTGCTGTGTGTTTCCCTTCAGAAACAGAGTTAAATGGCAGGCTCTGGGTCTTCCTACAAGCTAGACTTCGTTTCAGGTAAACACAGTCACTTTTGAGCTCAAATGAAGCTACATCGTTCACGAAGCTCACACGTTTCTCGCTCTTAACTGAAAGGCATTGGATGTTAGAGGGTCTATGGTTTGTATCAGTTTCAGAAGCATAGTTGAACTAGATAAGGTCCGCGTGTGTAGGAAACACAGTTCTTTTGTTCTGAGCACACTCACGTTTCCAGCCTTATTAGAGACTCTAGAAAGCAAGAGCTTGCTTCTTGCTCTAAAGCAGAGTGTGTTTCATGGATGAGAACTGTGCTGTGTGTTTCCCTTCAGAAACGGAGTTAAATGGCAGGCTCTGTGTCCTCCTACAAGCAAGAATTCATTTCAGATAAACGCAGTCACTTTTGAGCTCAAGGGAAGCTACATAGTTCACGAAGCTCACACGTTTCTCGCTCTTAAGTGAAAAGCATTGGATGTTAGAGGGCCTGTGGTTTGTATCAGTTTCAGAAGCAGAGTTGAACTAGAAATGGTCCGTGTTTGTAGGAAACACAGTTCTTTTGTTCTGAGCACACTCAAGTTTCCCACCTTATTAGAGACTCTTGAAAGCAAGAGCTTGCTTCTTGCTCTAAAGCAGAGTGTGTTTCATTGAAGAGAACTGTGCTGTGTGTTTCCCTTCAGAAACGGAGTTAAATGGCAGGCTCTGTGTCTTCCTACAAGCAAGACTTTGTTCTTTCAGGTAAACGCAGTCACTTTTGAGCTCAAACGAAGCTACATCTTTCACAAAGCTCACACGTTTCTCACTCATAAGTGAAAAGGATTGGATGTTAGAGGGCCTGTGGTTTGTATCAGTTTCCGAAGCAGAGCTGAACTAGATATGGTCCGTGTGTGTAGGAAACACAGTTCTTTTGTTCTGAGCATACTCACGTTTCCCACCTTATTAGAGACTCTAGAATGCAAGAGCATGCTTCTCGCTCTAAAGCAGAGTGTCTTTCATGGATGAGAACTGTGCTGTGTGTTTCCCTTCAGTATCGGAGTTAAATGGCAGGCTCTGTGTCTTCCTACAAGCAAGACATCGTTTCAGGTAAACGCAGTCACTTTTGAGCTCAAACGAAGCTACATCTTTCACAAAGCTCACACGTTTCTCACTCTTAACTGAAAGGCATTGGATGTTAGAGGTCCTGTGGTTTGTATCAGTTTCAGAAGCAGAGTTGAACTAGATATGGTCCGTGTGTGTAGGAAACACAGTTCTTTGTTCTAAGCACAGTCACGTTTCCCACCTTATTAGAGTCTCCAGAATGCGAGAGCATGCTTCTTGCTTTAAAGCAGAGTGTGTTTCATGGAGGAGAACTGTGCTGAGTGTTTCCATTCAGAAACGGAGTTAAATGGCAGGCTCTGTGTCTTCCTACTAGCAAGACTTCGTTTCAGGAAAATGCAGTCATTTTTGAGCTCAAAGGAAGCTACATCGTTCACGAAGCTCACACGTTTCTCGCTCTTAAGTGAAAAGCATTGGATGTTAGAGGGCCTGTGGTTTGTATCAGTTTCAGAAGAAGAGTTGAACTAGATATGGTCCGTGTGTGTAGGAAACACAGTTCTTTTTTTCTGAGCACACTCAAGTTTCCCGCCTTATTAGAGAACCTAGAATGCAAGAGCTTGCTTCTTGCTCTAAAGCAAATCGTCTTTCATGGATGAGAACTGTGCTGTGTGTTTCCCTTCAGAAACGGAGTTAAATGGCAGGCTCTGTGTCTTCCTACAAGCTAGACTTCCTTTCAGGTAAACGCAGTCACTTTTGAGCTCAAATGAAGCTACATCTTTCACGAAGCTCTCACGTTTCTCGCTCTTAACTGAAAGGCATTGGATGTTAGAGGGTCTATGGTTTGTATCAGTTTCAAAAGCAGAGTTGAACTAGATATGGTCCGTGTGTGTAGGAAACACAGTTCTTTTGTTCTGAGCACACTCACTTTTGCAGCCTTATTAGAGACTGTAGAAAGCAAGGGCTTGCTTCTTGCTCTGAAGCAGAGTGTGTTTCATGGAAGAGAACTGTGCTGTGTGTTTCCCTTCAGAAACAGAGTTAAATGGCAGGCTCTGGGTCTTATTACAAGCTAGACAACGTTTCAGGTAAACGCAGTCACTTTTGAGCTCAAATGAAGCTACATCGTTCACGAAGCTCTCACGTTTCTCGCTCTTAACTGAAAGGCATTGGATGTTAGAGGGGCTATGGTTTGTATCAGTTTCAGAAGCAGATTTGAACTAGATATGGTCCGTGTGTGTAGGAAACACAGTTCTTTTGTTCTGAGCACACTCACGTTTCCAGCCTTATTAGAGACTCTAGAAAGCAAGAGCTTGCTTCTTGCTCTGAAGCAGAGTGTGTTTCATGGATGAGAACAGTGCTGTGTGTTTCCCGTCAGTATCGGAGTTAAATGGCAGGCTCTGTGTCCTCCTACAAGCAAGAATTCGTTTCAGATAAACGCAGTTACTTTTGAGCTCAAGGGAAGCTACATAGTTCACGAATCTCACACGTTTCTCACTCTTAAGTGAAAAGCATTGGATGTTAGAGGGCCTGTGGTTTGTATCAGTTTCAGAAGCAGAGTTGAACTAGATATGGTCCGAGTGTGTAGGAAACACAGTTCTTTTGTTCTGAGCACACTCATGTTTCCCGCCTTATTAGAGACCCTAGAATGCAAGAGCTTGCTTCTTGCTCTAAAGCAAATCGTCTTTCATGGATGAGAACTGTGCTGTGTGTTTCCCTTCAGAAACGGAGTTAAATGGCAGGCTCTGTGTCCTCCTACAAGCAAGAATTTGTTTCAGATAAACGCAGTCACTTTTGAGCTCAAGGGAAGCTACATAGTTCACGAAGCTCACACGTTTCTCGCTCTTAAGTAAAAAGCATTGGATGTTAGAGGGCCTGTGGTTTCTATCAGTTTCAGAAGAAGAGTTGAACTAGATATGGTCCCTGGGTGTAGGAAACACAGTTCTTTTGTTCTGAGCACACTCACGTTTGCAGCCTTATTAGAGACTCTAGAAAGCAAGGGCTTGCTTCTTGCTCTGAAGCAGAGTGTGTTTCATGGAAGAGAACTGTGCTGTGTGTTTCCCTTCAGAAACGGAGTTAAATGGCAGGCTCTGTGTCGTCCTACAAGGAAGACTTTGTTGTTTCAGGTAAACGCACTCACTTTAGAGCTCAAACGAAGCTACATCTTTCACAAAGCTCACACGTTTCTCACTCATAAGTGAAAAGGATTGGATGTTAGAGGGCCTGTGGTTTGTATCAGTTTCCGAAGCAGAGTTGAACTAGATATGGTCCGTGTGTGTAGGAAACACAGTTCTTTTGTTCTGAGCACACTCAAGTTTCCCGCCTTATTAGAGACTCTACAAAGCAAGAGCTTGCTTCTTGCTCTAAAGCAGATTGTCTTTCATGGATGAGAACTGTGCTGTGTGTTTCCCTTCAGTATCGGAGTTAAATGGCAGGCTCTGTGTCTTCCTACTAGCAAGACTTTGTTTCAGGTAAATGCAGTCATTTTTGAGCTCAAAGGAAGCTACATCATTCACGAAGCTCACAAGATTCTCGCTCTTAAGTGAAAAGCACTGGATGTTAGATGGCCTGTGGTTTGTATCAGTTTCAGAAGCAGAGTTGAACTAGATATGGTCCGTGTGTGTAGGAAACACAGTTCTTTTTTTCTGAGCACACTCAAGTTTCCCGCCTTATTAGAGACCCTAGAATGCAAGAGCTTGCTTCTTGCTCTAAAGCAAATCTTCTTTCATGGATGAGAACTGTGCTGTGTGTTTCCCTTAAGAAACGGAGTTAAATGGCAGGCTCTGTGTCCTCCTACAAGCAAGAATTCGTTTCAGATAAACGCAGTCACTTTTGAGCTCAAGGGAAGCTACATAGTTCACGAAGCTCACACGTTTCTCGCTCTTAAGTGAAAAGCATTGGATGTTAGAGGGTCTATGGTTTGTATCAGTTTCAAAAGCAGAGTTGAACTAGATATGGTCCGTGTGTGTAGGAAACACAGTTCTTTTGTTCTGAGCACACTCATGTTTCCAGCCTTATTAGAGACTCTAGAAAGCAAGAGCTTGCTTCTTGCTCTAAAGCAGAGTGTTTTTCATGGAAGAGAACTGTGCTGTGTGTTTCCCTTCAGAAACGGAGTTAAATGGCAGGCTCTGTGTCGTCCTACATGCAAGACTTCGTTGTTTCAGGTAAACTCACTCACTTTTGAGCTCAAACGAAGCTACATCTTTCACAAAGCTCACACGTTTCTCACTCATAAGTGAAAAGGATTGGATGTTAGAGGGCCTGTGGTTTGTATCAGTTTCCGAAGCAGAGTTGAACTAGATATGGTCCGTGTGTGTAGGAAACACAGTCCTTTTGTTCTGAGCACACTCACGTTTCCCACCTTATAAGAGACTCTAGAATGCAAGAGCATGCTTCTTGCTCTAAAGCAGAGTGTCTTTCATGGATGAGAACTGTGCTGTGTGTTTCCCTTCAGAAACGGAGTTAAATGGCAGGCTCTTTGTCTTCCTACAAGCAAGACGTAGTTTCAGGTAAACGCAGTCACTTTTGAGCTCAAACGAAGCTACATCGTTGACGACGCTCACACGTTTCTCGCTCTTAACAAAAGACACTGGATGTTAGAGGGCCTGTGGTTTGTATCAGTTTCAGAAGCAGAGTTGAACTAGATATGATCCTTGTGTGTAGGAAACACAGTTCTTTTGTTCTGAGCACACTCAAGTTTCCCGCCTTATGAGAGACTCTAGAATGCGAGAGCATGCTTCTTGCTCTTAAGCAGAGTGTGTTTCATGGATGAGAACTGTGCTGTGTGTTTCCCTTCAGAAACAGAGTTAAATGGCAGGCTCTGGGTCTTCCTACAAGCTAGACTTCGTTTCAGGTAAACGCAGTCACTTTTGAGCTCAAATGAAGCGACATCGTTCACGAAGCTCTCACGTTTCTCGCTCTTAACTGAAAGGCATTGGATGTTAGAGGGTCTATGGTTTGTATCAGTTTCAGAGGCATAGTTGAACTAGATATGGTCCGTGTGTGTAGGAAACACAGTTCTTTTGTTCTGAGCACACTCACGTTTCAAGCCTTATTAGAGACTCTAGAAAGCAAGAGCTTGCTTCTTGCTCTAAAGCAGAGTGTGTTTCATGGATGAGAACTGTGCTGTGTGTTTCCCTTCAGAAACGGAGTTAAATGGCAGGCTCTGTGTCTTCCTACTAGCAAGACTTCGTTTCAGGGAAATGCAGTCATTTTTGAGCTCAAAGGAAGCTACATCGTTCACGAAGCTCACACGTTTCTCGCTCTTAAGTGAAAAGCATTGGATGTTAGAGGGCCTGTGGTTTGTATCAGTTTCAGAAAAAGAGTTGAACTAGATATGGTCCGTGTGTGTAGGAAACACAGTTCTTTTTTTCTGAGCACACTCAAGTTTCCCACCTTATTAGAGACTCTTGAAAGCAAGAGCTTGCTTCTTGCTCTAAAGCAGAGTGTGTTTCATTGAAGAGAACTGTGCTGTGTGTTTCCCTTCAGAAACGGAGTTAAATGGCAGGCTCTGTGTCTTCCTACAAGCAAGACTTTGTTCTTTCAGGTAAACGCAGTCACTTTTGAGCTCAAACGAAGCTACATCTTTCACAAAGCTCACACGTTTCTCACTCATAAGTGAAAAGGATTGGATGTTAGAGGGCCTGTGGTTTGTATCAGTTTCCGAAGCAGAGCTGAACTAGATATGGTCCGTGTGTGTAGGAAACACAGTTCTTTTGTTCTGAGCATACTCACGTTTCCCACCTTATTAGAGACTCTAGAATGCAAGAGCATGCTTCTCGCTCTAAAGCAGAGTGTCTTTCATGGATGAGAACTGTGCTGTGTGTTTCCCTTCAGTATCGGAGTTAAATGGCAGGCTCTGTGTCTTCCTACAAGCAAGACATCGTTTCAGGTAAACGCAGTCACTTTTGAGCTCAAACGAAGCTACATCTTTCACAAAGCTCACACGTTTCTCACTCTTAACTGAAAGGCATTGGATGTTAGAGGTCCTGTGGTTTGTATCAGTTTCACAAGCAGAGTTGAACTAGATATGGTCCGTGTGTGTAGGAAACACAGTTCTTTGTTCTAAGCACAGTCACGTTTCCCACCTTATTAGAGTCTCCAGAATGCGAGAGCATGCTTCTTGCTTTAAAGCAGAGTGTGTTTCATGGAGGAGAACTGTGCTGAGTGTTTCCATTCAGAAACGGAGTTAAATGGCAGGCTCTGTGTCTTCCTACTAGCAAGACTTCGTTTCAGGAAAATGCAGTCATTTTTGAGCTCAAAGGAAGCTACATCGTTCACGAAGCTCACACGTTTCTCGCTCTTAAGTGAAAAGCATTGGATGTTAGAGGTCCTGTGGTTTGTATCAGTTTCAGAAGAAGAGTTGAACTAGATATGGTCCGTGTGTGTAGGAAACACAGTTCTTTTTTTCTGAGCACACTCAAGTTTCCCGCCTTATTAGAGAACCTAGAATGCAAGAGCTTGCTTCTTGCTCTAAAGCAAATCGTCTTTCATGGATGAGAACTGTGCTGTGTGTTTCCCTTCAGAAACGGAGTTAAATGGCAGGCTCTGTGTCTTCCTACAAGCTAGACTTCCTTTCAGGTAAACGCAGTCACTTTTGAGCTCAAATGAAGCTACATCGTTCACGAAGCTCTCACGTTTCTCGCTCTTAACTGAAAGGCATTGGATGTTAGAGGGTCTATGGTTTGTATCAGTTTCAAAAGCAGAGTTGAACTAGATATGGTCCGTGTGTGTAGGAAACACAGTTCTTTTGTTCTGAGCACACTCACTTTTGCAGCCTTATTAGAGACTGTAGAAAGCAAGGGCTTGCTTCTTGCTCTGAAGCAGAGTGTGTTTCATGGAAGAGAACTGTGCTGTGTGTTTCCCTTCAGAAACAGAGTTAAATGGCAGGCTCTGGGTCTTATTACAAGCTAGACAACGTTTCAGGTAAACGCAGTCACTTTTGAGCTCAAATGAAGCTACATCGTTCACGAAGCTCTCACGTTTCTCGCTCTTAACTGAAAGGCATTGGATGTTAGAGGGCTATGGTTTGTATCAGTTTCAGAAGCAGATTTGAACTAGATATGGTCCGTGTGTGTAGGAAACACAGTTCTTTTGTTCTGAGCACACTCACGTTTCCAGCCTTATTAGAGACTCTAGAAAGCAAGAGCTTGCTTCTTGCTCTGAAGCAGAGTGTGTTTCATGGATGAGAACAGTGCTGTGTGTTTCCCGTCAGTATCGGAGTTAAATGGCAGGCTCTGTGTCCTCCTACAAGCAAGAATTCGTTTCAGATAAACGCAGTTACTTTTGAGCTCAAGGGAAGCTACATAGTTCACGAATCTCACACGTTTCTCACTCTTAAGTGAAAAGCATTGGATGTTAGAGGGCCTGTGGTTTGTATCAGTTTCAGAAGCAGAGTTGAACTAGATATGGTCCGAGTGTGTAGGAAACACAGTTCTTTTGTTCTGAGCACCCTCAAGTTTCCCGCCTTATTAGAGACCCTAGAATGCAAGAGCTTGCTTCTTGCTCTAAAGCAAATCGTCTTTCATGGATGAGAACTGTGCTGTGTGTTTCCCTTCAGAAACGGAGTTAAATGGCAGGCTCTGTGTCCTCCTACAAGCAAGAATTTGTTTCAGATAAACGCAGTCACTTTTGAGCTCAAGGGAAGCTACATAGTTCACGAAGCTCACACGTTTCTCGCTCTTAAGTAAAAAGCATTGGATGTTAGAGGGCCTGTGGTTTCTATCAGTTTCAGAAGAAGAGTTGAACTAGATATGGTCCGTGTGTGTAGGAAACACAGTTCTTTTGTTCTGAGCACACTCACGTTTGCAGCCTTATTAGAGACTCTAGAAAGCAAGGGCTTGCTTCTTGCTCTGAAGCAGAGTGTGTTTCATGGAAGAGAACTGTGCTGTGTGTTTCCCTTCAGAAACGGAGTTAAATGGCAGGCTCTGTGTCGTCCTACAAGGAAGACTTTGTTGTTTCAGGTAAACGCACTCACTTTAGAGCTCAAACGAAGCTACATCTTTCACAAAGCTCACACGTTTCTCACTCATAAGTGAAAAGGATTGGATGTTAGAGGGCCTGTGGTTTGTATCAGTTTCCGAAGCAGAGTTGAACTAGATATGGTCCGTGTGTGTAGGAAACACAGTTCTTTTGTTCTGAGCACACTCAAGTTTCCCGCCTTATTAGAGACTCTACAAAGCAAGAGCTTGCTTCTTGCTCTAAAGCAGATTGTCTTTCATGGATGAGAACTGTGCTGTGTGTTTCCCTTCAGTATCGGAGTTAAATGGCAGGCTCTGTGTCTTCCTACTAGCAAGACTTTGTTTCAGGTAAATGCAGTCATTTTTGAGCTCAAAGGAAGCTACATCATTCACGAAGCTCACAAGTTTCTCGCTCTTAAGTGAAAAGCACTGGATGTTAGATGGCCTGTGGTTTGTATCAGTTTCAGAAGCAGAGTTGAACTAGATATGATCCGTGTGTGTAGGAAACACAGTTCTTTTTTTCTGAGCACACTCAAGTTTCCCGCCTTATTAGAGACCCTAGAATGCAAGAGCTTGCTTCTTGCTCTAAAGCAAATCGTCTTTCATGGATGAGAACTGTGCTGTGTGTTTCCCTTAAGAAACGGAGTTAAATGGCAGGCTCTGTGTCCTCCTACAAGCAAGAATTCGTTTCAGATAAACGCAGTCACTTTTGAGCTCAAGGGAAGCTACATAGTTCACGAAGCTCACACGTTTCTCGCTCTTAAGTGAAAAGCATTGGATGTTAGAGGGTCTATGGTTTGTATCAGTTTCAAAAGCAGAGTTGAACTAGATATGGTCCGTGTGTGTAGGAAACACAGTTCTTTTGTTCTGAGCACACTCATGTTTCCAGCCTTATTAGAGACTCTAGAAAGCAAGAGCTTGCTTCTTGCTCTAAAGCAGAGTGTTTTTCATGGAAGAGAACTGTGCTGTGTGTTTCCCTTCAGAAACGGAGTTAAATGGCAGGCTCTGTGTCGTCCTACATGCAAGACTTCGTTGTTTCAGGTAAACTCACTCACTTTTGAGCTCAAACGAAGCTACACCTTTCACAAAGCTCACACGTTTCTCACTCATAAGTGAAAAGGATTGGATGTTAGAGGGCCTGTGGTTTGTATCAGTTTCCGAAGCAGAGTTGAACTAGATATGGTCCGTGTGTGTAGGAAACACAGTCCTTTTGTTCTGAGCACACTCACGTTTCCCACCTTATAAGAGACTCTAGAATGCAAGAGCATGCTTCTTGCTCTAAAGCAGAGTGTCTTTCATGGATGAGAACTGTGCTGTGTGTTTCCCTTCAGAAACGGAGTTAAATGGCAGGCTCTTTGTCTTCCTACAAGCAAGACGTAGTTTCAGGTAAACGCAGTCACTTTTGAGCTCAAACGAAGCTACATCGTTGACGACGCTCACACGTTTCTCGCTCTTAACAAAAGACACTGGATGTTAGAGGGCCTGTGGTTTGTATCAGTTTCAGAAGCAGAGTTGAACTAGATATGATCCTTGTGTGTAGGAAACACAGTTCTTTTGTTCTGAGCACACTCAAGTTTCCCGCCTTATGAGAGACTCTAGAATGCGAGAGCATGCTTCTTGCTCTTAAGCAGAGTGTGTTTCATGGATGAGAACTGTGCTGTGTGTTTCCCTTCAGAAACAGAGTTAAATGGCAGGCTCTGGGTCTTCCTACAAGCTAGACTTCGTTTCAGGTAAACGCAGTCACTTTTGAGCTCAAATGAAGCGACATCGTTCACGAAGCTCTCACGTTTCTCGCTCTTAACTGAAAGGCATTGGATGTTAGAGGGTCTATGGTTTGTATCAGTTTCAGAAGCATAGTTGAACTAGATATGGTCCGTGTGTGTAGGAAACACAGTTCTTTTGTTCTGAGCACACTCACGTTTCAAGCCTTATTAGAGACTCTAGAAAGCAAGAGCTTGCTTCTTGCTCTAAAGCAGAGTGTGTTTCATGGATGAGAACTGTGCTGTGTGTTTCCCTTCAGAAACGGAGTTAAATGGCAGGCTCTGTGTCTTCCTACTAGCAAGACTTCGTTTCAGGGAAATGCAGTCATTTTTGAGCTCAAAGGAAGCTACATCGTTCACGAAGCTCACACGTTTCTCGCTCTTAAGTGAAAAGCATTGGATGTTAGAGGGCCTGTGGTTTGTATCAGTTTCAGAAAAAGAGTTGAACTAGATATGGTCCGTGTGTGTAGGAAACACAGTTCTTTTTTTCTGAGCACACTCAAGTTTCCCGCCTTATTAGAGAACCTAGAATGCAAGAGCTTGCTTCTTGCTCTAAAGCAAATCGTCTTTCATGGATGAGAACTGTGCTGTGTGTTTCCCTTCAGAAACGAGTTAAATGGCACACTCTGTGTCCTCCTACAAGCAAGACTTCCTTTCAGATAAACGCAGTCACTTTTGAGCTCAAGGGAAGCTACATAGTTCACGAAGCTCACACGTTTCTCGCTCTTAAGTGAAAAGCATTGGATGTTAGAGGGCCTGTGGTTTGTATCAGTTTCAGAAGAAGAGTTGAACTAGATATGGTCCCTGGGTGTAGGAAACACAGTTCTTTTGTTCTGAGCACACTCACGTTTCCCGCATTATTACAGACTCTAGAAAGCAAGAGCTTGCTTCTTGCTCTAAAGCAGAGTGTCTTTCATGGATGAGAACTGTGCTGTGTGTTTCCCTTCAGAAACGGAGTTAAATGGCAGGCTCTGTGTCTTCCTACAATCTAGACTTCGTTTCAGGTAAACGCAGTCACTTTTGAGCTCAAATGAAGCTACATCGTTCACGAAGCTCTCACGTTTCTCGCTCTTAACTGAAAGGCATTGGATGTTAGAGGGGCTATGGTTTGTATCAGTTTCAGAAGCAGATTTGAACTAGATATGGTCCGTGTGTGTAGGAAACATAGTTCTTTTGTTCTGAGCACACTCACGTTTCCAGCCTTATTAGAGACTCTAGAAAGCAAGAGCTTGCTTCTTGCTCTAAAGCAGAGTGTGTTTCATGGATGAGAACAGTGCTGTGTGTTTCCCTTCAGTATCGGAGTTAAATGGCAGGCTCTGTGTTCTCCTACAAGCAAGAATTCGTTTCAGATAAACGCAGTTACTTTTGAGCTCAAGGGAAGCTACATAGTTCACGAATCTCACACGTTTCTCGCTCTTAAGTGAAAAGCATTGGATGTTAGAGGGCCTGTGGTTTGTATCAGTTTCAGAAGCAGAGTTGAACTAGAAATGGTCCGTGTTTGTAGGATACACAGTTCTTTTGTTCTGAGCACACTCAGGTTTCCCGCCTTATTAGAGACTCTTGAAAGCAAGAGCTTGCTTCTTGCTCTAAAGCAGAGTGTGTCTCATGGAAGAGAACTGTGCTGTGTGTTTCCCTTCAGAAACGGAGTTAAATGGCAGGCTCTGTGTCGTCCTACAAGCAAGACTTCGTTGTTTCAGGTAAACGCACTCACTTTTGAGCTCAAACGAAGCTACATCTTTCACAAAGCTCACACGTTTCTCAATCATAAGTGAAAAGGATTGGATGTTAGAGGGCCTGTGGTTTGTATCAGTTTCCAAAGCAGAGTTGAACTATATATGGTCCGAGTGTGTAGGAAACACAGTTCTTTTGTTCTGAGCACACTCACGTTTCCCACCTTATTAGAGAATCTATAATGCAAGAGCATGCTTCTTGCTCTAAAGCAGAGTGTCTTTCATGGATGAGAACTGTGCTGTGTGTTTCCCTTCAGTATCGGAGTTAAATGGCCGGCTCTGTGTCTTCCTACAAGCAAGACATCGTTTCAGGTAAACGCAGTCACTTTTGAGCTCAAACGAAGCTACATCTTTCACAAAGCTCACACGTTTCTCACTCTTAACTGAAAAGCATTGGATGTTAGAGGGCCTGTGGTTTGTATCAGTTTCAGAAGCAGAGTTGAACTAGATATGGTCCGTGTGTAGGAAACACAGTTCTTTTGTTCTGAGCACGCTCAAGTTTCCCGCCTTATTAGAGACCCTAGAATGCAAGAGCTTGCTTCTTGCTCTAAAGCAAATCGTCTTTCATGGATGAGAACTGTGCTGTGTGTTTCCCTTCAGAAACGGAGTTAAATGGCAGGCTCTGTGTCCTCCTACAAGCAAGAATTTGTTTCAGATAAACGCAGTCACTTTTGAGCTCAAGGGAAGCTACATAGTTCACGAAGCTCACACGTTTCTCGCTCTTAAGTGAAAAGCATTGGATGTTAGAGGGCCTGTGGTTTCTATCAGTTTCAGAAGAAGAGTTGAACTAGATATGGTCCCTGGGTGTAGGAAACACAGTTCTTTTGTTCTGAGCACACTTACGTTTGCAGCCTTATTAGAGACTCTAGAAAGCAAGGGCTTGCTTCTTGCTCTGAAGCAGAGTGTGTTTCATGGAAGAGAACTGTGCTGTGTGTTTCCCTTCAGAAACGGAGTTAAATGGCAGGCTCTGTGTCGTCCTACAAGCAAGACTTCGTTGTTTCAGATAAACGCACTCACTTTTGAGCTCAAATGAAGCTACATCTTTCACAAAGCTCACACGTTTCTCACTCATAAGTTAAAAGGATTGGATGTTAGAGGGCCTGTGGTTTGTATCAGTTTCAGAAGCAGAGTTGAACTAGATATGGTCCGTCTGTGCAGGAAACACAGTTCTTTTGTTCTGAGCACACTCAAGTTTACCGCCTTATTAGAGACTCTAGAATGCGAGAGCATGCTTCTTGCTCTTAAGCAGAGTGTGTTTCATGGATGAGAACTGTGCTGTGTGTTTCCCTTCAGAAACAGAGTTAAATGGCAGGCGCTGGGTCTTCCTACAAGCTAGACTTCGTTTCAGGTAAACGCAGTCACTTTTGAGCTCAAATGAAGCTACATCGTTCACGAAGCTCACAAGTTTCTCGCTCTTAAGTGAAAAGCATTGGATGTTAGAGGGCCTGTGGTTTGTATCAGTTTCAGAAGCAGAGTTGAACTAGATATGGTCCCTGGGTGTAGGAAACACAGTTCTTTTGTTCTGAGCACACTCACGTTTCCCGCATTATTACAGACTCTAGAAAGCAAGAGCTTGCTTCTTGCTCTAAAGCAGAGTTTCTTTCATGGATGAGAACTGTGCTGTGTGTTTCCCTTCAGAAACGGAGTTAAATGGCAGGCTATGTGTCTTCCTACAAGCTAGACTTCGTTTCAGGTAAACACAGTCACTTTTGAGCTCAAATGAAGCTACATCGTTCACGAAGCTCTCACGTTTCTCGCTCTTAACTGAAAGGCATTGGATGTTATAGGGTCTATGGTTTGTATCAGTTTCAAAAGCAGAGTTGAACTAGATATGGTCCGTGTGTGTAGGAAACACAGTTCTTTTGTTCTGAGCACACTCACGTTTGCAGCCTTATTAGAGACTCTAGAAAGCAAGGGCTTGCTTCTTGCTCTGAAGCAGAGTGTGTTTCATGGAAGAGAACTGTGCTGTGTGTTTCCCTTCAGAAACAGAGTTAAATGGCAGGCTCTGGGACTTCCTACAAGCTAGACTTCGTTTCAGGTAAACGCAGTCACTTTTGAGCTCAAATGAAGCTACATCATTCACGAATCTCACACGTTTCTCCCTCTTAACTGAAAGGCATTGGATGTTAGAGGGGCTATGGTTTGTATCAGTTTCAGAAGCAGATTTGAACTAGATATGGTCCGTGTGTGTAGGAAACACAGTTCTTTTGTTCTGAGCACACTCACGTTTCCAGCCTTATTAGAGACTCTAGAAAGCAAGAGCTTGCTTCTTGCTCTAAAGCAGAGTGTGTTTCATGGATGAGAACAGTGCTGTGTTTTTCCCTTCAGTATCGGAGTTAAATGGCAGGCTCTGTGTCTTCCTACAAGCAAGAATTCGTTTCAGATAAACGCAGTTACTTTTGAGCTCAAGGGAAGCTACATAGTTCACAAATCTCACACGTTTCTCGCTCTTAATTGAAAAGCATTGGATGTTAGAGGGCCTGTGGTTTGTATCAGTTTCAGAAGCAGAGTTGAACTAGAAATGGTCCGTGTTTGTAGGATACACAGTTCTTTTGTTCTGAGCACACTCAGGTTTCCCGCCTTATTAGAGACTCTTGAAAGCAAGAGCTTGCTTCTTGCTCTAAAGCAGAGTGTGTCTCATGGAAGAGAACTGTGCTGTGTGTTTCCCTTCAGAAACGGAGTTAAATGGCAGGCTCTGTGTCGTCCTACAAGCAAGACTTCGTTGTTTCAGGTAAACGCACTCACTTTTGAGCTCAAACGAAGCTACATCTTTCACAAAGCTCACACGTTTCTCAATCATAAGTGAAAAGGATTGGATGTTAGAGGGCCTGTGGTTTGTATCAGTTTCCAAAGCAGAGTTGAACTAGATATGGTCCGAGTGTGTAGGAAACACAGTTCTTTTGTTCTGAGCACACTCACGTTTCCCACCTTATTAGAGAATCTATAATGCAAGAGCATGCTTCTTGCTCTAAAGCAGAGTGTCTTTCATGGATGAGAACTGTGCTGTGTGTTTCCCTTCAGTATCGGAGTTAAATGGCCGGCTCTGTGTCTTCCTACAAGCAAGACATCATTTCAGGTAAACGCAGTCACTTTTGAGCTCAAACGAAGCTACATCTTACACAAAGCTCACACGTTTCTCACTCTTAAATGAAAGGCATTGGATGTTAGAGGGCCTGTGGTTTGTATCAGTTTCAGAAGCAGAGTTGAACTAGATATGGTCTGTGTGTGTAGGAAACACAGTTCTTTTGTTCTGAGCACGCTCAAGTTTCCCGCCTTATTAGAGACCCTAGAATGCAAGAGCTTGCTTCTTGCTCTAAAGCAAATCGTCTTTCATGGATGAGAACTGTGCTGTGTGTTTCCCTTCAGAAACGGAGTTAAATGGCAGGCTCTGTGTCCTCCTACAAGCAAGAATTTGTTTCAGATAAACGCAGTCACTTTTGAGCTCAAGGGAAGCTACATAGTTCACGAAGCTCACACGTTTCTCGCTCTTAAGTGAAAAGCATTGGATGTTAGAGGGCCTGTGGTTTCTATCAGTTTCAGAAGAAGAGTTCAACTAGATATGGTCCCTGGGTGTAGGAAACACAGTTCTTTTGTTCTGAGCACACTCACGTTTGCAGCCTTATTAGAGACTCTAGAAAGCAAGGGCTTGCTTCTTGCTCTGAAGCAGAGTGTGTTTCATGGAAGAGAACTGTGCTGTGTGTTTCCCTTCAGAAACGGAGTTAAATGGCAGGCTCTGTGTCGTCCTACAAGCAAGACTTCGTTGTTTCAGATAAACGCACTCACTTTTGAGCTCAAACGAAGCTACATCTTTCACAAAGCTCACACGTTTCTCACTCATAAGTGAAAAGGATTGGATGTTAGAGGGCCTGTGGTTTGTATCAGTTTCAGAAGCAGAGTTGAACTAGATATGGTCCGTCTGTGCAGGAAACACAGTTCTTTTGTTCTGAGCACACTCAAGTTTCCCGCCTTATTAGAGACTCTAGAATGCGAGAGCATGATTCTTGCTCTTAAGCAGAGTGTGTTTCATGGATGAGAACTGTGCAGTGTGTTTCCCTTCAGAAACAGAGTTAAATGGCAGGCTCTGGGTCTTCCTACAAGCTAGACTTCGTTTCAGGTAAACGCAGTCACTTTTGAGCTCAAATGAAGCTACATCGTTCACGAAGCTCTCACGTTTCTCGCTCTTAACTGAAAGGCATTGGATGTTAGAGGGTCTATGGTTTGTATCAGTTTCAGAAGCAGAGTTGAACTAGATATGGTCCGTGTGTGTAGGAAACACAGTTCTATTGTTCTGAGCACACTCACGTTTCCAGCCTTATTAGAGACTCTAGAAAGCAAGAGCTTGCTTCTTGCTCTAAAGCAGAGTGTGTTTCATGGATGAGAACAGTGCTGTGTGTTTCCCTTCAGAAACAGAGTTAAATGGCAGGCTCTGTGTCCTCCTACAAGCAAGAATTCGTTTCAGATAAACACAGTTACTTTTGAGCTCAAGGGAAGCTACATAGTTCACTAAGCTCACACGTTTCTCGCTCTTAAGTGAAAAGCATTGGATGTTAGAGGGCCTGTGGTTTGTATCAGTTTCAGAAGCATAGTTGAACTAGAAATGGTCCGTGTTTGTAGGAAACACAGTTCTTTTGTTCTGAGCACACTCAAGTTTCCCGCCTTATTAGAGACTCTTGAAAGCAAGAGCTTGCTTCTTGCTCTAAAGCAGAGTGTGTTTCATGGAAGAGAACTGTGCTGTGTGTTTCCCTTCAGAAACGGAGTTAAATGGCAGGCTCTGTGTCGTCCTACAAGCAAGACTTCGTTGTTTCAGGTAAACGCACTCACTTTTGAGCTCAAACGAAGCTACATCTTTCACAAAGCTCACACGTTTCTCAATCAAAAGTGAAAAGGATTGGATGTTAGAGGGCCTGTGGTTTGTATCAGTTTCCGAAGCAGAGTTGAACTAGATATGGTCCGAGTGTGTAGGAAACACAGTTCTTTTGTTCTGAGCACAGTCACGTTTCCCAACTTATTAGAGAATCTAGAATGCAAGAGCATGCTTCTTGTTCTAAAGCAGAGTGTCTTTTATGGATGAGAAGTGTGCTGTGTGTTTCCCTTCAGTATCGGTGTTAAATGGCCGGCTCTGTGTCTTCCTACAAGCAAGACATCGTTTCAGGTAAACGCAGTCACTTTTGAGCTCAAACGAAGCTACATCTTTCACAAAGCTCACACGTTTCTCACTCTTAAATGTAAGGCATTGGATGTTAGAGGGCCTGTGGTTTGTATCAGTTTCCGAAGCAGAGTTGAACTAGATATGGTCCGTGTGTGTAGGAAACACAGTTCTTTTGTTCTGAGCACACTCACGTTTCCCACCTTATTAGAGACTCTAGAATGCAAGAGCATGCTTCTTGCTCTAAAGCAGAGTGTCTTTCATGGATGAGAACTGTGCTGGGTGTTTCCCTTCAGAAACGGAGTTAAATGGCAGGCTCTTTGTCTTCCTACAAGCAAGACTTCGTTTCAGGTAAACGCAGTCACTTTTGAGCTCAAACGAAGCTACATCGTTGACAACGCTCACACGTTTCTCGCTCTTAACAAAAGACACTTGATGTTAGAGGGCCTGTGGTTTGTATCAGTTTCAGAAGCAGAGTTGAACTAGATATGGTCCGTCTGTGCAGGAAACTCAGTTCTTTTGTTCTGAGCACACTCAAGTTTCCCGCCTTATTAGAGACTCTAGAATGCGAGAGCATGCTTCTTGCTCTTAAGCAGAGTGTGTTTCATGGATGAGAACTGTGCTGTGTGTTTCCCTTCAGAAACAGAGTTAAATGGCAGGCTCTGGGTCTTCCTACAAGCTAGACTTCGTTTCAGGTAAACGCAGTCACTTTTGAGCTCAAATGAAGCTACATTGTTCACGAAGCTCTCACGTTTCTCGCTCTCAACTGAAAGGCATTGGATGTTAGAGGGTCTATGTTTTCTATCAGTTTCAGAAGCAGATTTGAACTAGATATGGTCCGTGTGTGTAGGAAACACAGTTCTTTTGTTCTGAGCACACTCACGTTTCCAGCCTTATTAGAGACTCTAGAAAGCAAGAGCTTGCTTCTTGCTCTAAAGCAGAGTGTCTTTCATGGATGAGAACAGTGCTGTGTGTTTCCCTTCAGAAACGGAGTTAAATGGCAGGCTCTGTGTCCTCCTACAAGCAAGAATTCGTTTCAGATAAACGCAGTTACTTTTGAGCTCAAGGGAAGCTACATAGTTCACGAAGCTCACACTTTTCTCGCTCTTAAGTGAAAAGCATTGGATGTTAGAGGGCCTGTGGTTTGTATCAGTTTCAGAAGCAGAGTTGAACTAGAAATGGTCCGTGTTTGTAGGATACACAGTTCTTTTGTTCTGAGCACACTCAGGTTTCCCGCCTTATTAGAGACTCTTGAAAGCAAGAGCTTGCTTCTTGCTCTAAAGCAGAGTGTGTTTCATGGAAGAGAACTGTGCTGTGTGTTTCCCTTCAGAAACGGAGTTAAATGGCAGGCTCTGTGTCGTCCTACAAGCAAGACTTCGTTGTTTCAGGTAAACGCACTCACTTTTGAGCTCAAATGAAGCTACATCTTTCACAAAGCTCACACGTTTCTCAATCATAAGTGAAAAGGATTGGATGTTAGAGGGCCTGTGGTTTGTATCAGTTTCCAAAGCACAGTTGAACTAGATATGGTCCGAGTGTGTAGGAAACACAGTTCTTTTGTTCTGAGCACACTCACGTTTCCCAACTTATTAGAGAATCTAGAATGCAAGAGCATGCTTCTTGTTCTAAAGCAGAGTGTCTTTTATGGATGAGAAGTGTGCTGTGTGTTTCCCTTCAGTATCGGTGTTAAATGGCCGGCTCTGTGTCTTCCTACAAGCAAGACATCGTTTCAGGTAAACGCAGTCACTTTTGAGCTCAAACGAAGCTACATCTTTCACAAAGCTCACACGTTTCTCACTCTTAAATGTAAGGCATTGGATGTTAGAGGGCCTGTGGTTTGTATCAGTTTCAGAAGCAGAGTTGAACTAGATATGGTCCGTGTGTGTAGGAAACACAGTTCTTTTGTTCTGAGCACAGTCACGTTTCCCACCTTATTAGAGTCTCTAGAATGCGAGAGCATGCTTCTTGCTTTAAAGCAGAGTGTGTTTCATGGATGAGAACTGTACTGTGTGTTTCCCTTCGGAAAGGGAGTTAAATGGCAGGCTCTGTGTCTTCCTACTAGCAAGACTTTGTTTCAGGGAAATGCAGTCATTTTTGAGCTCAAAGGAAGCTACATCGTTCACGAAACTCACACGTTTCTCGCTCTTAAGTGAAAAGCATTGGATGTTAGAGGGCCTGTGGTTTGTATCAGTTTCCGAAGCAGAGTTGAACTAGATATGGTCCGTGTGTGTAGGAAACACAGTTCTTTTGTTCTGAGCACACTCACGTTTCCCACCTTATTAGAGACTCTAGAATGCAAGAGCATGCTTCTTGCTCTAAAGCAGAGTGTCTTTCATGGATGAGAACTGTGCTGGGTGTTTCCCTTCAGAAACGGAGTTAAATGGCAGGCTCTTTGTCTTCCTACAAGCAAGACTTCGTTTCAGGTAAACGCAGTCACTTTTGAGCTCAAACGAAGCTACATCGTTGACAACGCTCACACGTTTCTCGCTCTTAACAAAAGACACTTGATGTTAGAGGGCCTGTGGTTTGTATCAGTTTCAGAAGCAGAGTTGAACTAGATATGGTCCGTCTGTGCAGGAAACTCAGTTCTTTTGTTCTGAGCACACTCAAGTTTCCCGCCTTATTAGAGACTCTAGAATGCAAGAGCATGCTTCTTGCTCTTAAGCAGAGTGTGTTTCATGGATGAGAACTGTGCTGTGTGTTTCCCTTCAGAAACAGAGTTAAATGGCAGGCTCTGGGTCTTCCTACAAGCTAGACTTCGTTTCAGGTAAACGCAGTCACTTTTGAGCTCAAATGAAGCTACATTGTTCACGAAGCTCTCACGTTTCTCGCTCTCAACTGAAAGGCATTGGATGTTAGAGGGTCTATGTTTTCTATCAGTTTCAGAAGCAGATTTGAACTAGATATGGTCCGTGTGTGTAGGAAACACAGTTCTTTTGTTCTGAGCACACTCACGTTTCCAGCCTTATTAGAGACTCTAGAAAGCAAGAGCTTGCTTCTTGCTCTAAAGCAGAGTGTCTTTCATGGATGAGAACAGTGCTGTGTGTTTCCCTTCAGAAACGGAGTTAAATGGCAGGCTCTGTGTCCTCCTACAAGCAAGAATTCGTTTCAGATAAACGCAGTTACTTTTGAGCTCAAGGGAAGCTACATAGTTCACGAAGCTCACACTTTTCTCGCTCTTAAGTGAAAAGCATTGGATGTTAGAGGGCCTGTGGTTTGTATCAGTTTCAGAAGCAGAGTTGAACTAGAAATGGTCCGTGTTTGTAGGATACACAGTTCTTTTGTTCTGAGCACACTCAGGTTTCCCGCCTTATTAGAGACTCTTGAAAGCAAGAGCTTGCTTCTTGCTCTAAAGCAGAGTGTGTTTCATGGAAGAGAACTGTGCTGTGTGTTTCCCTTCAGAAACGGAGTTAAATGGCAGGCTCTGTGTCGTCCTACAAGCAAGACTTCGTTGTTTCAGGTAAACGCACTCACTTTTGAGCTCAAACGAAGCTACATCTTTCACAAAGCTCACACGTTTCTCAATCATAAGTGAAAAGGATTGGATGTTAGAGGGCCTGTGGTTTGTATCAGTTTCCAAAGCACAGTTGAACTAGATATGGTCCGAGTGTGTAGGAAACACAGTTCTTTTGTTCTGAGCACACTCACGTTTCCCACCTTATTACAGAATATATAATGCAAGAGCATGCTTCTTGCTCTAAAGTACAGTGTCTTTCATGGATGAGAACTGTGCTGTGTGTTTCCCTTCAGTATCGGAGTTAAATGGCCGGCTCTGTGTCTTTCTACAAGCAAGACATCGTTTCAGGTAAACGCAGTCACTTTTGAGCTCAAACGAAGCTACATCTTTCACAAAGCTCACACGTTTCTCACTCTTAACTGAAAGGCATTGGATGTTAGAGGGCCTGTGGTTTGTATCAGTTTCCAAAGCACAGTTGAACTAGATATGGTCCGTGTGTGTAGGAAACACAGTTCTTTTGTTCTGAGCACACTCAAGTTTCCCGCCTCATTAGAGACCCTAGAATGCAAGAGCTTGCGTCTTGCTCTAAAGCAAATCGTCTTTCATGGATGAGAACTGTGCTGTGTGTTTCCCTTCAGAAACGGAGTTAAATGGCAGGCTCTGTGTCCTCCTACAAGCAAGAATTCGTTTCAGATAAACGCAGTCACTTTTGAGCTCAAGGGAAGCTACATAGTTCACTAAGCTCACACGTTTCTCGCTCTTAAGTGAAAAGCATTGGATGTTAGAGGGCCTGTGGTTTTTATCAGTTTCAGAAGAAGAGTTGAACTAGATATGGTCCCTGGGTGTAGGAAACACAGTTCTTTTGTTCTGAGCACACTCACGTTTCCCGCATTATTACAGACTCTAGAAAGCAAGAGCTTGCTTCTTGCTCTAAAGCAGAGTGTCTTTCATGGATGAGAACTGTGCTGTGTGTTTCCCTTCAGAAACGGAGTTAAATGGCAGGCTCTGTGTCTTCCTACAAGCTAGACTTCGTTTCAGGTAAACGCAGTCACTTTTGAGCTCAAATGAAGCTACATCGTTCACGAAGCTCTCACGTTTCTCGCTCTTAACTGAAAGGCATTGGATGTTAGAGGGTCTATGGTTTGTATCAGTTTCAAAAGCAGAGTTGAACTAGATATGGTCCGTGTGTGTAGGAAACACAGTTCTTTTGTTCTGAGCACTCTCACGTTTCCCGCCTTATTAGAGACTCTAGAAAGCAAGGGCTTGCTTCTTGCTCTGAAGCAGAGTGTGTTTCATGGATGAGAACTGTGCTGTGTGTTTCCCTTCAGAAACAGAGTTAAATGGCAGGCTCTGTGTCTTCCTACAAGCTAGACTTCGTTTCAGGTAAACGCAGTCACTTTTGAGCTCAAATGAAGCTACATCGTTCACGAAGCTCTCACGTTTCTCGCTCTTAACTGAAAGGCATTGGATGTTAGAGGGTCTATGGTTTGTATCAGTTTCAAAAGCAGAGTTGAACTAGATATGGTCCGTGTGTGTAGGAAATACAGTTCTTTTGTTCTGAGCACACTCACGTTTGCAGCCTTATTAGAGACTCTAGAAAGCAAGGGCTTGCTTCTTGCTCTGAACCAGAGTGTGTTTCATGGATGAGAACTGTGCTGTGTGTTTCCCTTCAGAAACAGAGTTAAATGGCAGGCTCTGGGTCTTCCTACAAGCTAGACTTCGTTTCAGATAAACGCAGTTACTTTTGAGCTCAAGGGAAGCTACATAGTTCACAAAGCTCACACGTTTCTCGCTCTTAAGTGAAAAGCATTGAATGTTAGAGGGCCTGTGGTTTGTATCAGTTTCAGAAGCAGAGTTGAACTAGAAATGGTCCGTGTTTGTAGGATACACAGTTCTTTTGTTCTGAGCACACTCAGGTTTCCCGCCTTATTAGAGACTCTTGAAAGCAAGAGCTTGCTTCTTGCTCTAAAGCAGAGTGTGTTTCATGGAAGAGAACTGTGCTGTGTGTTTCCCTTCAGAAACGGAGTTAAATGGCAGGCTCTGTGTCGTCCTACAAGCAAGACTTCGTTGTTTCAGGTAAACGCACTCACTTTTGAGCTCAAACGAAGCTACATCTTTCACAAAGCTCACACGTTTCTCACTCATAAGTGAAAAGGATTGGATGTTAGAGGGCCTGTGGTTTGTATCAGTTTCAGAAGCAGAGTTGAACTAGATATGGTCCGTCTGTGCAGGAAACACAGTTCTTTTGTTCTGAGCACACTCAAGTTTCCCGCCTTATTAGAGACTCTAGAATGCGAGAGCATGCTTCTTGCTCTTAAGCAGAGTGTGTTTCATGGATGAGAACTGTGCTGTGTGTTTTCCTTCAGAAACAGAGTTAAATGGCAGGCTCTGGGTCGTCCTACAAGCAAGACTTCGTTGTTTCAGGTAAACGCACTCACTTTTGAGCTCAAACGAAGCTACATCTTTCACAAAGCTCACACGTTTCTCAATCATAAGTGAAAAGGATTGGATGTTAGAGGGCCTGTGGTTTGTATCAGTTTCCAAAGCACAGTTGAACTAGATATGGTCCGAGTGTGTAGGAAACACAGTTCTTTTGTTCTGAACACACTCACGTTTCCCACCTTATTACAGAATATATAATGCAAGAGCATGCTTCTTGCTCTAAAGTACAGTGTCTTTCATGGATGAGAACTGTGCTGTGTGTTTCCCTTCAGTATCGGAGTTAAATGGCCGGCTCTGTGTCTTTCTACAAGCAAGACATCGTTTCAGGTAAACGCAGTCACTTTTGAGCTCAAACGAAGCTACATCTTTCACAAAGCTCACACGTTTCTCACTCTTAACTGAAAGGCATTGGATGTTAGAGGGCCTGTGGTTTGTATCAGTTTCCAAAGCACAGTTGAACTAGATATGGTCCGTGTGTGTAGGAAACACAGTTCTTTTGTTCTGAGCACACTCAAGTTTCCCGCCTCATTAGAGACCCTAGAATGCAAGAGCTTGCGTCTTGCTCTAAAGCAAATCGTCTTTCATGGATGAGAACTGTGCTGTGTGTTTCCCTTCAGAAACGGAGTTAAATGGCAGGCTCTGTGTCCTCCTACAAGCAAGAATTCGTTTCAGATAAACGCAGTCACTTTTGAGCTCAAGGGAAGCTACATAGTTCACTAAGCTCACACGTTTCTCGCTCTTAAGTGAAAAGCATTGGATGTTAGAGGGCCTGTGGTTTGTATCAGTTTCAGAAGAAGAGTTGAACTAGATATGGTCCCTGGGTGTAGGAAACACAGTTCTTTTGTTCTGAGCACACTCACGTTTCCCGCATTATTACAGACTCTAGAAAGCAAGAGCTTGCTTCTTTCTCTAAAGCAGAGTGTCTTTCATGGATGAGAACTGTGCTGTGTGTTTCCCTTCAGAAACGGAGTTAAATGGCAGGCTCTGTGTCTTCCTACAAGCTAGACTTCGTTTCAGGTAAACGCAGTCACTTTTGAGCTCAAATGAAGCTACATCGTTCACGAAGCTCTCACGTTTCTCGCTCTTAACTGAAAGGCATTGGATGTTAGAGGGTCTATGGTTTGTATCAGTTTCAAAAGCAGAGTTGAACTAGATATGGTCCGTGTGTGTAGGAAACACAGTTCTTTTGTTCTGAGCACTCTCACGTTTCCCGCCTTATTAGAGACTCTAGAAAGCAAGGGCTTGCTTCTTGCTCTGAAGCAGAGTGTGTTTCATGGATGAGAACTGTGCTGTGTGTTTCCCTTCAGAAACAGAGTTAAATGGCAGGCTCTGTGTCTTCCTACAAGCTAGACTTCGTTTCAGGTAAACGCAGTCACTTTTGAGCTCAAATGAAGCTACATCGTTCACGAAGCTCTCACGTTTCTCGCTCTTAACTGAAAGGCATTGGATGTTAGAGGGTCTATGGTTTGTATCAGTTTCAAAAGCAGAGTTGAACTAGATATGGTCCGTGTGTGTAGGAAACACAGTTCTTTTGTTCTGAGCACACTCACGTTTGCAGCCTTATTAGAGACTCTAGAAAGCAAGGGCTTGCTTCTTGCTCTGAACCAGAGTGTGTTTCATGGATGAGAACTGTGCTGTGTGTTTCCCTTCAGAAACAGAGTTAAATGGCAGGCTCTGGGTCTTCCTACAAGCTAGACTTCGTTTCAGATAAACGCAGTTACTTTTGAGCTCAAGGGAAGCTACATAGTTCACAAAGCTCACACGTTTCTCACTCTTAAGTGAAAAGCATTGAATGTTAGAGGGCCTGTGGTTTGTATCAGTTTCAGAAGCAGAGTTGAACTAGAAATGGTCCGTGTTTGTAGGATACACAGTTCTTTTGTTCTGAGCACACTCAGGTTTCCCGCCTTATTAGAGACTCTTGAAAGCAAGAGCTTGCTTCTTGCTCTAAAGCAGAGTGTGTTTCATGGAAGAGAACTGTGCTGTGTGTTTCCCTTCAGAAACGGAGTTAAATGGCAGGCTCTGTGTCGTCCTACAAGCAAGACTTCGTTGTTTCAGGTAAACGCACTCACTTTTGAGCTCAAACGAAGCTACATCTTTCACAAAGCTCACACGTTTCTCAATCATAAGTGAAAAGGATTGGATGTTAGAGGGCCTGTGGTTTGTATCAGTTTCCAAAGCAGAGTTGAACTAGATATGGTCCGAGTGGGTAGGAAACACAGTTCTTTTGTTCTGAGCACACTCACGTTTCCCACCTTATTAGAGAATCTATAATGCAAGAGCATGCTTCTTGCTCTAAAGTAGAGTGTCTTTCATGGATGAGAACTGTGCTGTGTGTTTCCCTTCAGTATCGGAGTTAAATGGCCGGCTCTGTGTCTTCCTACAAGCAAGACATCGTTTCAGGTAAACGCAGTCACTTTTGAGCTCAAACGAAGCTACATCTTTCACAAAGCTCACACGTTTCTCACTCTTAACTGAAAGGCATTGGATGTTAGAGGGCCTGTGGTTTGTATCAGTTTCAGAAGCAGAGTTGAACTAGATATGGTCCGTGTGTGTAGGAAACACAGTTCTTTTGTTCTGAGCACACTCAAGTTTCCCGCCGTATTAGAGACCCTAGAATGCAAGAGCTTGCTTCTTGCTCTAAAGCAGAGTGTGTTTCATGGATGAGAACTGTGCTGTGTGTTTCCCTTCAGAAACGGAGTTAAATGGCAGGCTCTGTGTCCTCCTACAAGCAAGAATTCGTTTCAGATAAACGCAGTCAATTTTGAGCTCAAGGGAAGCTACATAGTTCACGAAGCTCACACGTTTCTCGCTCTTAAGTGAAAAGCATTGGATATTAGAGGGCCTGTGGTTTGTATCAGTTTCAGAAGAAGAGTTGAACTAGATATGGTTCCTGGGTGTAGGAAACACAGTTCTTTTGTTCTGAGCACACTCACGTTTCCCGCATTATTACAGACTCTAGAAAGCAAGAGCTTGCTTCTTGCTCTAAAGCAGAGTGTCTTTCATGGATGAGAACTGTGCTGTGTGTTTCCCTTCAGAAACGGAGTTAAATGGCAGGCTCTGTGTCTTCCTACAAGCTAGACTTCGTTTCAGGTAAACGCAGTCACTTTTGAGCTCAAATGAAGCAACATCGTTCACGAAGCTCTCACGTTTCTCGCTATTAACGGAAAGGCATTGGATGTTAGAGGGTCTATGGTTTGTATCAGTTTCAAAAGAAGAGTTGAACTAGATATGGTCCGTGTGTGTAGGAAACACAGTTCTTTTGTTCTGAGCATACTCACGTTTGCAGCCTTATTAGAGACTCTAGAAAGCAAGGGCTTGCTTCTTGCTCTGAGGCAGAGTGTGTTTCATGGAAGAGAACTGTGCTGTGTGTTTCCCTTCAGAAACGGAGTTAAATGCAGGCTCTGTGTCGTCCTACAAGCAAGACTTCGTTGTTTCAGATAAACGCACTCACTTTTGAGCTCAAACGAAGCTACATCTTTCACAAAGCTCACACGTTTCTCACTCATAAGTGAAAAGGATTGGATGTTAGAGGGCCTGTGGTTTGTATCAGTTTCAGAAGCAGAGTTGAACTAGATATGGTCCGTCTGTGCAGGAAACACAGTTCTTTTGTTCTGAGCACACTCAAGTTTCCCGCCTTATTAGAGACTCTAGAATGCGAGAGCATGCTTCTTGCTCTTAAGCAGAGTGTGTTTCATGGATGAGAACTGTGCTGTGTGTTTTCCTTCAGAAACAGAGTTAAATGGCAGGCTCTGGGTCTTCCTACAAGCTAGACTTCGTTTCAGGTAAACGCAGTCACTTTTGAGCTCAAATGAAGCTACATCGTTCACGAAGCTCTCACGTTTCTCGCTCTTAAGTGAAATGCATTGGATGTTAGAGGGCCTGTGGTTTGTATCAGTTTCAGAAGCAGAGTTGAACTAGAAATGGTCCGAGTGTGTAGGAAACACAGTTCTTTTGTTCTGAGCACACTCACGTTTCCCACCTTATTAGGGAATCTAGAATGCAAGCGCATGCTTCTTGCTCTAAAGCAGAGTGTTTTTCATGGATGAGAACTGTGCTGTGTGTTTCCCTTCAGTATCGGAGTTAAATGGCCGGCTCTGTGTCTTCCTACAAGCAAGACATCGTTTCAGGTAAACGCAGTCACTTTTGAGCTAAAACGAAGCTACATCTTTCACAAAGCTCACACGTTTCTTACTCTTAACTGAAAGGCATTGGATGTTAGAGGGTCTATGGTTTGTATCAGTTTCAGAAGCAGAGTTGAACTAGATATGGTCCGTGTGTGTAGGAAACACAGTTCTTTTGTTCTGAGCACACTCACGTTTCCAGCCTTATTAGAGACTCTAGAAAGCAAGAGCTTGCTTCTTGCTCTAAAGCAGAGTGTGTTTCATGGACGAGAACAGTGCTGTGTGTTTCCCTTCAGAAACAGAGTTAAATGGCATGCTCTGTGTCCTCCTACAAGCAAGAATTCGTTTCAGATAAACGCAGTTACTTTTGAGCTCAAGGGAAGCTACATAGTTCACGAAGCTCACACGTTTCTCGCTCTTAAGTGAAAAGCATTGGATGTTAGAGGGCCTGTGGTTTGTATCAGTTTCAGAAGCAGAGTTGAACTAGAAATGCTCCGTGTTTGTAGGAAACACCGTTCTTTTGTTCTGAGCACACTCAAGTTTCCCGCCTTATTAGAGACTCTTGAAAGCAAGAGCTTGCTTCTTGCTCTAAAGCAGAGTGTGTTTCATGGAAGAGAACTGTGCTGTTTGTTTCCCTTCAGAAACGGAGTTAAATGGCAGGCTCTGTGTCGTCCTACAAGCAAGACTTTGTTGTTTCAGGTAAACGCACTCACTTTTGAGCTCAAACGAAGCTACATCTTTCACAAAGCTCACACGTTTCTCACTCTTAACTGAAAGGCATTGGATGTTAGAGGGTCTGTGGTTTGTATCAGTTTCAGAAGCAGAGTTGAACTAGATATGGTTCGTGTGTGTAGGAAACACAGGTCTTTTGTTCTGAGCACAGTCACGTTTCCCACCTTATTAGAGACTCTAGAATGCGAGAGCATGCTTCTTGCTCTAAAGCAGAGTGTGTTTCATGGATGAGAACTGTGCTGTGTGTTTCCCTTCAGAAACGGAGTTAAATGGCAGGCTCTGTGTCTTCCTACTAGCAAGACTTCGTTTCAGGTAAATGCAGTCATTTTTGAGCTCAAAGGAAGCTACATCGTTCACGAAACTCACACGTTTCTCGCTCTTAAGTGAAAAGCATTGGATGTTAGAGGGCCTGTGGTTTCTATCAGTTTCAGAAGAAGAGTTGAACTAGATATGGTCCCTGTGTGTAGGAAACACAGTTCTTTTGTTCTGAGCACACTCACGTTTCCTGCCTTATTAGAGACTCTAGAAAGCAAGAGCTTGCTTCTTTCTCTAAAGCAGAGTGTCTTTCATGGATGAGAACTGTGCTGTGTTTTTCCCTTCAGTAACGGAGTTAAATGGCAGGCTCTGTGTCTTCCTACAAGCAAGACTTCGTTTCAGGTAAACGCAGTCACTTTTGATCTCAAACGAAGCTACATCTTTCACAAAGCTCACACGTTTCTCGCTCTTAAGTGAAAAGCATTGGATGTTAGAGGGCCTGTGGTTTGTATCAGTTTCAAAAGCAGAGTTGAACTAGATATGGTCCGTGTGTGTAGGAAACACAGTTCATTTGTTCTGAGCACACTCAAGTTTCCTGCCTTATTAGAGACTCTAGAATGCAAGAGCATGCCTCTTGCTCTAAAGCAGAGTGTCTTTCATGGATGAGAACTGTGCTGTGTGTTTCCCTTCAGAAACGGAGTTAAATGGCAGGCTCTGTGTCTTCCTACAAGCAAGACGTAGTTTCAGGTAAACGCAGACACTTTTGAGCTCAAACGAAGCTACATCTTTCACAACGCTCACACGTTTCTCGCTCTTAACAAAAGGCACTGGATGTTAGTGGGCCTGTGGTTTGTATCAGTTTCAGAAGAAGAGTTGAACTATATACGGTCCCTCTGTGTAGGAAACACAATTCTTTTGTTCTGAGCACACTCAAGTTTCCCGCCTTATTAGAGACTCTAGAAAGCAAGAGCTTACTTCTTGCTCTAAAGCAGATTGTCTTTCATGGATGAGAACTGTGCTGTGTGTTTCCCTTCAGAAACGGAGTTAAATGGCAGGCTCTGTGTCTTCCTACTAGCAAGACTTCGTTTCAGGTAAATGCAGTCATTTTTGAGCTCAAAGGAAGCTACATCGTTCAGGAACCTCACACGTTTCTCGCTCTTAAGTGAAAAGCATTGGATGTTAGAGGACCTGTGGTTTGTATCAGTTTCAGAAGAAGAGTTGAACTAGATATGGACCCTGTGTGTAGGAAACACAGTTCTTTTGTTCTGAGCACACTCAAGTTTCCCGCCTTATTAGAGACTCTAGAAAGCAAGAGCTTGCTTCTTGCTCTAAAGCAGAGTGTCTTTCATGGATGAGAACTGTGCTGTGTGTTTCCCTTCAGTATCGGAGTTAAATGACAGGCTCTGTGCCTTCCTAGAAGCAAGACTTCGTTTCAGGTAAACGCAGTCACTTTTGATCTCAAACGAAGCTACATCTTTCACAAAGCTCACACGTTTCTCACTCTTAACTGAAAGGCATTGGATGTTAGAGGGCCTGTGGTTTGTATCAGTTTCAGAAGGAGAGTTGAACTAGATATGGTCCGTGTTTGTAGGAAACACAGTTCTTTTGTTCTGAGCACAGTCACGTTTCCCACCTTATTAGAGACTCTAGAATGCGAGAGCATGCTTCTTGCTATTAAGTAGAGTGTGTTTCATGGATGAGAACTGTGCTGTGTGTTTCCCTTCAGAAACGGAGTTAAATGGCAGGCTCTGTGTCTTCCTACAAGCTAGACTTCGTTTCAGGGAAATGCAGTCATTTTTGAGCTCAAAGGAAGCTACATCGTTCACGAAGCTCACACGTTTCTCGCTCTTAAGTGAAAAGCATTGGATGTTAGAGGGCCTTTGGTTTGTATCAGTTTCCGAAGCAGAGTTGAACTAGATATGGTCCGTGTGTGTAGGAAACACAGTTCTTTTGTTCTGAGAACACTCACGTTTCCCACCTTATTAGAGACTCTAGAATGCAAGAGCATGCTTCTTGCTCTAAAGCAGAGTGTCTTTCATGGATGAGAACTGTGCTGTGTGTTTTCCTTCAGATACGGAGTTAAATGGCAGGCTCTGTGTCTTCCTACAAGCAAGACGTAGTTTCAGGTAAACACAGTCACTTTTGAGCTCAAACGAAGCTACATCGTTCACGAAGCTCTCACGTTTCTCGCTCTTAACTGAAAGGCATTGGATGTTAGAGGGTCTATGGTTTGTATCAGTTTCAAAAGCAGAGTTGAACTAGATATGGTCCGTGTGTGTAGGAAACACAGTTCTTTTGTTCTGAGCACACACAAGTTTCCCGCCTTATTAGAGACTCTACAAATCAAGAGCTTGCTTCTTGCTCTAAAGCAGATTGTCTTTCATGGATGAGAACTGTGCTGTGTGTTTCCCTTCAGAAACAGAGTTAAATGGCAGGCTCTGGGTCTTCCTACTAGTAAGACTTTTTTTCAGGTAAATGCAGTCATTTTTGAGCTCAAAGGAAGCTACATCGTTTACGAAGCTCACACGTTTCTCGCTCTTAAGTGAAAAGCATTGGATGTTAGAGGGCCTGTGGTTTGTATCAGTTTCAGAAGAAGAGTTGAACTAGATATGATCCCTGTGTGTAGGAAACACAGTTCTTTTGTTCTGAGCACACTCACGTTTCCCACCTTATTAGAGACTCTAGAAAGCAAGAGCTTGCATCTTGCTCTAAAGCAGAGTGTCTTTCATGGATGAGAACTGTGCTGTGTGTTTCCCTTCAGTATCGGAGTTAAATGGCAGGCTCTGTGTCTTCCTACAAGCAAGACTTCGTTTCAGGTAAACGCACTCACTTTTGAGCTCAAACGAAGCTACATCTTTCACAAAGCTCACACGTTTCTCACTCTTAACTGAAAGGCATTGGATGTTAGAGGGCCTGTGGTTTGTATCAGTTTCAGAAGGAGAGTTGAACTAGATATGGTCCGTGTTTGTAGGAAACACAGTTCTTTTGTTCTGAGCACAGTCACGTTTCCCACCTTATTAGAGACTCTAGAATGCGAGAGCATGCTTCTTGCTCTTAAGTAGAGTGTGTTTCATGGATGAGAACTGTGCTGTGTGTTTACCTTCAGAAACGGAGTTAAATGGCAGGCTCTGTGTCTTCCTACAAGCTAGACTTCGTTTCAGGTAAACGCAGTCACTTTTGAGCTCAAATGAAGCTACATCGTTCACGAAGCTCTCTCGTTTCTCGCTCTTAACTGAAAGGCATTGGATGTTAGAGGGTCTATGGTTTGAATCAGTTTCAGAAGCAGAGTTGAACTAGATATGGTCCGTTTGTGTAGGAAACACAGTTCTTTTGTTCTGAGCACACTCACGTTTCCAGCCTTATTAGACACTCTAGAAAGCAAGACCTTGCTTCTTGCTCTAAAGCAGAGTGTGTTTCATGCATGAGAACTGTGCTGTGTGTTTCCCTTCAGAAACGGAGTTAAATGGCATACTCTGTGTCCTCCTACAAGCAAGAATTCGTTTCAGATAAACGCAGTCACTTTTGAGCTCAAGGGAAGCTACATAGTTCACGAAGCTCACACGTTTCTCGCTCTTAAGTGAAAAGCATTGGATGTTGGAGGGCCTGTGGTTTGTATCAGTTTCAGAAACAGAGTTGAACTAGATACGGTCCATGTGTGTAGGAAACACAGTTCTTTTGTTATGAGCACACTCATGTTTCCTGCCTCATTAGAGACCCTAGAATGCAAGAGCTTGCTTCTTGCTCTAAAGCAGAGTGTCTTTCATGGATGAGAACTGTGCTGTGTGTTTCCCTTCAGAAACGGAGTTAAATGGCAGGCTCTGTGTCTTCCTACTAGCCAGACTTCGTTTCAGGTAAATGCAGTCATTTTTGAGCTCAAAAGAAGCTACATCGTTCACGAAGCTCACATGTTTCTCGCTCTTAAGTGAAAAGCATTGGATGTTAGAGGGCCTGTGGTTTGTATCAGTTTCAGAAGCAGAGTTGAACTAGATATGGTCCATGTGTGTAGGAAACACAGTTCTTTTGTTCTGAGCACACTCAAGTTTCCCGCCTTATTAGAGACTCTAGAATGCAAGAGCATGCCTCTTGCTCTAAAGCAGAGTATCTTTCATGGATGAGAACTGTGCTGTGTGTTTCCCTTCAGAAACGGAGTTAAATGGCAGGCTCTGTGTCTTCCTACTAGCAAGACTTCGTTTCAGGTAAATGCAGTCATTTTTGAGCTCAAAGGAAGCTACATCGTTCAGGAAGCTCACACGTTTCTCGCTCTTAAGTGAAAAGCATTGGATGTTAGAGGACCTGTGGTTTGTATCAGTTTCAGAAGAAGAGTTGAACTAGTTATGGTCCCTGTGTGTAGGAAACACAGTTCTTTTGTTCTGAGCACACTCAAGTTTCCCGCCTTATTAGAGACTCTAGAAAGCAAGAGCTTGCTTCTTGCTCTAAAGCAGAGTGTCTTTCATGGATGAGAACTGTGCTGTGTGTTTCCCTTCAGTATCGGAGTTAAATGACAGGCTCTGTGCCTTCCTAGAAGCAAGACTTCGTTTCAGGTAAACGCAGTCACTTTTGATCTCAAACGAAGCTACATCTTTCACAAAGCTCACACGTTTCTCACTCTTAACTGAAAGGCATTGGATGTTAGAGGGCCTGTGGTTTGTATCAGTTTCAGAAGGAGAGTTGAACTAGATATGGTCCGTGTTTGTAGGAAACACAGTTCTTTTGTTCTGAGCACAGTCACGTTTCCCACCTTATTAGAGACTCTAGAATGCGAGACCATGCTTCTTGCTCTTAAGTAGAGTGTGTTTCATGGATGAGAACTGTGCTGTGTGTTTCCCTTCAGAAACGGAGTTAAATGGCAGGCTCTGTGTCTTCCTACAAGCTAGACTTCGTTTCAGGTAAACGCAGTCACTTTTGAGCTCAAATGAAGCTACATCGTTCACGAAGCTCTCACGTTTCTCGCTCTTAACTGAAAGGCATTGGATGTTAGAGGGTCTATGGTTTGAATCAGTTTCAGAAGCAGAGTTGAACTAGATATGGTCCGTGTGTGTAGGAAACACAGTTCTTTTGTTCTGAGCACAGTCATGTTTCCCACCTTATTAGAGTCTCTAGAATGCGAGAGCATGCTTCTTGCTTTAAAGCAGAGTGTGTTTAATGGATGAGAACTGTGCTGTGTGTTTCCCTTCAGAAACGGAGTTAAATGGCAGGCTCTGTGTCTTCCTACTAGCAAGACTTCGTTTCAGAGAAATGCAGTCATTTTTGAGCTCAAAGGAAGCTACATCGTTCACGAAGCTCACACGTTTCTCGCTCTCAAGTGAAAAGCATTGGATGTTAGAGGGCCTGTGGTTTGTATCAGTTTCCGAAGCAGAGTTGAACTAGATATGGTCCGTGTGTGTAGGAAACACAGTTCTTTTGTTCTGAGAACACTCACGTTTCCCACCTTATTAGAGACTCTAGAATGCAAGAGCATGCTTCTTGCTCTTAAGCAGAGTGTCTTTCATGGATGAGAACTGTGCTGTTTGTTTCCCTTCAGTAACGGAGTTAAATGGCAGGCTCTGTGTCTTCCTACAAGCAAGACTTCGTTTCAGGTATACGCAGTCACTTTTGAGCTCAAACGAAGCTACATCTTTCACAAAGCTCACACGTTTCTCGCTCTTAAGTGAAAAGCATTGGATGTTAGAGGGCCTGTGGTTTGTATCAGTTTCAGAAGCAGAGTTGAACTAGATACGGTCCGTCTGTGTAGGAAACACAATTCTTTTGTTCTGAGCACACTCAAGTTTCCCGCCTTATTAGAGACTCTAGAAAGCAAGAGCTTACTTCTTGCTCTAAAGCAGATTGTCTTTCATGGATGAGAACTGTGCTGTGTGTTTCCCTTTAGAAACGGAGTTAAATGGCAGGCTCTGTGTCTTCCTACTAGCAAGACTTCGTTTCCGGTAAATGCAGTCATTTTTGAGCTCAAAGAAAGCTACATCGTTCACGAAGCTCACACGTTTCTCGGTCTTAAGTGAAAAGCATTGGATGTTAGAGGACCTGTGGTTTGTATCAGTTTCAGAAGCAGAGTTGAACTACATATGGTCCCTGTGTGTAGGAAACACAGTTCTTTTGTTCTGAGCACACACACGTTTCCCGCCATATTAGAGACTCTTGAAAGCAAGAGCTTGCTTCTTGCTCTAAAGCAGAGTGTCTTTCATGGATGAGAACTGTGCTGTGTTTTTCCTTTCAGTAACGGAGTTAAATGGCAGGCTCTGTGTCTTCCTACAAGCTAGACTTCGTTTCAGGTAAACGCAGTAAATTTTGAGCTCAAACGAAGCTACATCTTTCACAAAGCTCACACGTTTCTCACTCTTAACTGAAAGGCATTGGATGTTAGAGGGCCTGTGGTTTGTATCAGTTTCAGAAGGAGAGTTGAACTAGATATGGTCCGTGTTTGTAGGAAACACAGTTCTTTTGTTCTGAGCACAGTCACGTTTCCCACCTTATTAGAGACTCTAGAATGCGAGAGCATGCTTCTTGCTCTTAAGTAGAGTGTGTTTCATGGATGAGAACTGTGCTGTGTGTTTCCCTTCAGAAACGGAGTTAAATGGCAGGCTCTGTGTCTTCCTACAAGCTAGACTTCGTTTCAGGTAAACGCAGTCACTTTTGAGCTCAAATGAAGCTACATCGTTCACGAAGCTCTCACGTTTCTCGCTCTTAACTGAAAGGCATTGGATGTTAGAGGGTCTATGGTTTGAATCAGTTTCAAAAGAAGAGTTGAACTAGATATGGTCCGTGTGTGTAGGAAACACAGTTCTTTTGTTCTGAGCACACTCACGTTTGCAGCCTTATTAGAGACTCTAGAAAGCAAGGGCTTGCTTCTTGCTCTGAGGCAGAGTGTGTTTCATGGAAGAGAACTGTGCTGTGTGTTTCCCTTCAGAAACGGAGTTAAATGCAGGCTCTGTGTCGTCCTACAAGCAAGACTTCGTTGTTTCAGATAAACGCACTCACTTTTGAGCTCAAACGAAGCTACATCTTTCACAAAGCTCACACGTTTCTCACTCATAAGTGAAAAGGATTGGATGTTAGAGGGCCTGTGGTTTGTATCAGTTTCAGAAGCAGAGTTGAACTAGATATGGTCCGTCTGTGCAGGAAACACAGTTCTTTTGTTCTGAGCACACTCAAGTTTCCCGCCTTATTAGAGACTCTAGAATGCGAGAGCATGCTTCTTGCTCTTAAGCAGAGTGTGTTTCATGGATGAGAACTGTGCTGTGTGTTTTCCTTCAGAAACAGAGTTAAATGGCAGGCTCTGGGTCTTCCTACAAGCTAGACTTCGTTTCAGGTAAACGCAGTCACTTTTGAGCTCAAATGAAGCTACATCGTTCACGAAGCTCTCACGTTTCTCGCTCTTAAGTGAAATGCATTGGATGTTAGAGGGCCTGTGGTTTGTATCAGTTTCAGAAGCAGAGTTGAACTAGAAATGGTCCGAGTGTGTAGGAAACACAGTTCTTTTGTTCTGAGCACACTCACGTTTCCCACCTTATTAGGGAATCTAGAATGCAAGCGCATGCTTCTTGCTCTAAAGCAGAGTGTTTTTCATGGATGAGAACTGTGCTGTGTGTTTCCCTTCAGTATCGGAGTTAAATGGCCGGCTCTGTGTCTTCCTACAAGCAAGACATCGTTTCAGGTAAACGCAGTCACTTTTGAGCTAAAACGAAGCTACATCTTTCACAAAGCTCACACGTTTCTTACTCTTAACTGAAAGGCATTGGATGTTAGAGGGTCTATGGTTTGTATCAGTTTCAGAAGCAGAGTTGAACTAGATATGGTCCGTGTGTGTAGGAAACACAGTTCTTTTGTTCTGAGCACACTCACGTTTCCAGCCTTATTAGAGACTCTAGAAAGCAAGAGCTTGCTTCTTGCTCTAAAGCAGAGTGTGTTTCATGGACGAGAACAGTGCTGTGTGTTTCCCTTCAGAAACAGAGTTAAATGGCAGGCTCTGTGTCCTCCTACAAGCAAGAATTCGTTTCAGATAAACGCAGTTACTTTTGAGCTCAAGGGAAGCTACATAGTTCACGAAGCTCACACGTTTCTCGCTCTTAAGTGAAAAGCATTGGATGTTAGAGGGCCTGTGGTTTGTATCAGTTTCAGAAGCAGAGTTGAACTAGAAATGCTCCGTGTTTGTAGGAAACACCGTTCTTTTGTTCTGAGCACACTCAAGTTTCCCGCCTTATTAGAGACTCTTGAAAGCAAGAGCTTGCTTCTTGCTCTAAAGCAGAGTGTGTTTCATGGAAGAGAACTGTGCTGTTTGTTTCCCTTCAGAAACGGAGTTAAATGGCAGGCTCTGTGTCGTCCTACAAGCAAGACTTTGTTGTTTCAGGTAAACGCACTCACTTTTGAGCTCAAACGAAGCTACATCTTTCACAAAGCTCACACGTTTCTCACTCTTAACTGAAAGGCATTGGATGTTAGAGGGCCTGTGGTTTGTATCAGTTTCAGAAGCAGAGTTGAACTAGATATGGTTCGTGTGTGTAGGAAACACAGGTCTTTTGTTCTGAGCACAGTCACGTTTCCCACCTTATTAGAGACTCTAGAATGCGAGAGCATGCTTCTTGCTCTAAAGCAGAGTGTGTTTCATGGATGAGAACTGTGCTGTGTGTTTCCCTTCAGAAACGGAGTTAAATGGCAGGCTCTGTGTCTTCCTACTAGCAAGACTTCGTTTCAGGTAAATGCAGTCATTTTTGAGCTCAAAGGAAGCTACATCGTTCACGAAACTCACACGTTTCTCGCTCTTAAGTGAAAAGCATTGGATGTTAGAGGGCCTGTGGTTTCTATCAGTTTCAGAAGAAGAGTTGAACTAGATATGGTCCCTGTGTGTAGGAAACACAGTTCTTTTGTTCTGAGCACACTCACGTTTCCTGCCTTATTAGAGACTCTAGAAAGCAAGAGCTTGCTTCTTTCTCTAAAGCAGAGTGTCTTTCATGGATGAGAACTGTGCTGTGTTTTTCCCTTCAGTAACGGAGTTAAATGGCAGGCTCTGTGTCTTCCTACAAGCAAGACTTCGTTTCAGGTAAACGCAGTCACTTTTGATCTCAAACGAAGCTACATCTTTCACAAAGCTCACACGTTTCTCGCTCTTAAGTGAAAAGCATTGGATGTTAGAGGGCCTGTGGTTTGTATCAGTTTCAAAAGCAGAGTTGAACTAGATATGGTCCGTGTGTGTAGGAAACACAGTTCATTTGTTCTGAGCACACTCAAGTTTCCTGCCTTATTAGAGACTCTAGAATGCAAGAGCATGCCTCTTGCTCTAAAGCAGAGTGTCTTTCATGGATGAGAACTGTGCTGTGTGTTTCCCTTCAGAAACGGAGTTAAATGGCAGGCTCTGTGTCTTCCTACAAGCAAGACGTAGTTTCAGGTAAACGCAGACACTTTTGAGCTCAAACGAAGCTACATCTTTCACAACGCTCACACGTTTCTCGCTCTTAACAAAAGGCACTGGATGTTAGTGGGCCTGTGGTTTGTATCAGTTTCAGAAGAAGAGTTGAACTATATACGGTCCCTCTGTGTAGGAAACACAATTCTTTTGTTCTGAGCACACTCAAGTTTCCCGCCTTATTAGAGACTCTAGAAAGCAAGAGCTTACTTCTTGCTCTAAAGCAGATTGTCTTTCATGGATGAGAACTGTGCTGTGTGTTTCCCTTCAGAAACGGAGTTAAATGGCAGGCTCTGTGTCTTCCTACTAGCAAGACTTCGTTTCAGGTAAATGCAGTCATTTTTGAGCTCAAAGGAAGCTACATCGTTCAGGAACCTCACACGTTTCTCGCTCTTAAGTGAAAAGCATTGGATGTTAGAGGACCTGTGGTTTGTATCAGTTTCAGAAGAAGAGTTGAACTAGATATGGACCCTGTGTGTAGGAAACACAGTTCTTTTGTTCTGAGCACACTCAAGTTTCCCGCCTTATTAGAGACTCTAGAAAGCAAGAGCTTGCTTCTTGCTCTAAAGCAGAGTGTCTTTCATGGATGAGAACTGTGCTGTGTGTTTCCCTTCAGTATCGGAGTTAAATGACAGGCTCTGTGCCTTCCTAGAAGCAAGACTTCGTTTCAGGTAAACGCAGTCACTTTTGATCTCAAACGAAGCTACATCTTTCACAAAGCTCACACGTTTCTCACTCTTAACTGAAAGGCATTGGATGTTAGAGGGCCTGTGGTTTGTATCAGTTTCAGAAGGAGAGTTGAACTAGATATGGTCCGTGTTTGTAGGAAACACAGTTCTTTTGTTCTGAGCACAGTCACGTTTCCCACCTTATTAGAGACTCTAGAATGCGAGAGCATGCTTCTTGCTATTAAGTAGAGTGTGTTTCATGGATGAGAACTGTGCTGTGTGTTTCCCTTCAGAAACGGAGTTAAATGGCAGGCTCTGTGTCTTCCTACAAGCTAGACTTCGTTTCAGGGAAATGCAGTCATTTTTGAGCTCAAAGGAAGCTACATCGTTCACGAAGCTCACACGTTTCTCGCTCTTAAGTGAAAAGCATTGGATGTTAGAGGGCCTTTGGTTTGTATCAGTTTCCGAAGCAGAGTTGAACTAGATATGGTCCGTGTGTGTAGGAAACACAGTTCTTTTGTTCTGAGAACACTCACGTTTCCCACCTTATTAGAGACTCTAGAATGCAAGAGCATGCTTCTTGCTCTAAAGCAGAGTGTCTTTCATGGATGAGAACTGTGCTGTGTGTTTTCCTTCAGATACGGAGTTAAATGGCAGGCTCTGTGTCTTCCTACAAGCAAGACGTAGTTTCAGGTAAACACAGTCACTTTTGAGCTCAAACGAAGCTACATCGTTCACGAAGCTCTCACGTTTCTCGCTCTTAACTGAAAGGCATTGGATGTTAGAGGGTCTATGGTTTGTATCAGTTTCAAAAGCAGAGTTGAACTAGATATGGTCCGTGTGTGTAGGAAACACAGTTCTTTTGTTCTGAGCACACACAAGTTTCCCGCCTTATTAGAGACTCTACAAATCAAGAGCTTGCTTCTTGCTCTAAAGCAGATTGTCTTTCATGGATGAGAACTGTGCTGTGTGTTTCCCTTCAGAAACAGAGTTAAATGGCAGGCTCTGGGTCTTCCTACTAGTAAGACTTTTTTTCAGGTAAATGCAGTCATTTTTGAGCTCAAAGGAAGCTACATCGTTTACGAAGCTCACACGTTTCTCGCTCTTAAGTGAAAAGCATTGGATGTTAGAGGGCCTGTGGTTTGTATCAGTTTCAGAAGAAGAGTTGAACTAGATATGATCCCTGTGTGTAGGAAACACAGTTCTTTTGTTCTGAGCACACTCACGTTTCCCACCTTATTAGAGACTCTAGAAAGCAAGAGCTTGCATCTTGCTCTAAAGCAGAGTGTCTTTCATGGATGAGAACTGTGCTGTGTGTTTCCCTTCAGTATCGGAGTTAAATGGCAGGCTCTGTGTCTTCCTACAAGCAAGACTTCGTTTCAGGTAAACGCACTCACTTTTGAGCTCAAACGAAGCTACATCTTTCACAAAGCTCACACGTTTCTCACTCTTAACTGAAAGGCATTGGATGTTAGAGGGCCTGTGGTTTGTATCAGTTTCAGAAGGAGAGTTGAACTAGATATGGTCCGTGTTTGTAGGAAACACAGTTCTTTTGTTCTGAGCACAGTCACGTTTCCCACCTTATTAGAGACTCTAGAATGCGAGAGCATGCTTCTTGCTCTTAAGTAGAGTGTGTTTCATGGATGAGAACTGTGCTGTGTGTTTACCTTCAGAAACGGAGTTAAATGGCAGGCTCTGTGTCTTCCTACAAGCTAGACTTCGTTTCAGGTAAACGCAGTCACTTTTGAGCTCAAATGAAGCTACATCGTTCACGAAGCTCTCTCGTTTCTCGCTCTTAACTGAAAGGCATTGGATGTTAGAGGGTCTATGGTTTGAATCAGTTTCAGAAGCAGAGTTGAACTAGATATGGTCCGTTTGTGTAGGAAACACAGTTCTTTTGTTCTGAGCACACTCACGTTTCCAGCCTTATTAGACACTCTAGAAAGCAAGACCTTGCTTCTTGCTCTAAAGCAGAGTGTGTTTCATGCATGAGAACTGTGCTGTGTGTTTCCCTTCAGAAACGGAGTTAAATGGCATACTCTGTGTCCTCCTACAAGCAAGAATTCGTTTCAGATAAACGCAGTCACTTTTGAGCTCAAGGGAAGCTACATAGTTCACGAAGCTCACACGTTTCTCGCTCTTAAGTGAAAAGCATTGGATGTTGGAGGGCCTGTGGTTTGTATCAGTTTCAGAAACAGAGTTGAACTAGATACGGTCCATGTGTGTAGGAAACACAGTTCTTTTGTTATGAGCACACTCATGTTTCCTGCCTCATTAGAGACCCTAGAATGCAAGAGCTTGCTTCTTGCTCTAAAGCAGAGTGTCTTTCATGGATGAGAACTGTGCTGTGTGTTTCCCTTCAGAAACGGAGTTAAATGGCAGGCTCTGTGTCTTCCTACTAGCCAGACTTCGTTTCAGGTAAATGCAGTCATTTTTGAGCTCAAAAGAAGCTACATCGTTCACGAAGCTCACATGTTTCTCGCTCTTAAGTGAAAAGCATTGGATGTTAGAGGGCCTGTGGTTTGTATCAGTTTCAGAAGCAGAGTTGAACTAGATATGGTCCATGTGTGTAGGAAACACAGTTCTTTTGTTCTGAGCACACTCAAGTTTCCCGCCTTATTAGAGACTCTAGAATGCAAGAGCATGCCTCTTGCTCTAAAGCAGAGTATCTTTCATGGATGAGAACTGTGCTGTGTGTTTCCCTTCAGAAACGGAGTTAAATGGCAGGCTCTGTGTCTTCCTACTAGCAAGACTTCGTTTCAGGTAAATGCAGTCATTTTTGAGCTCAAAGGAAGCTACATCGTTCAGGAAGCTCACACGTTTCTCGCTCTTAAGTGAAAAGCATTGGATGTTAGAGGACCTGTGGTTTGTATCAGTTTCAGAAGAAGAGTTGAACTAGTTATGGTCCCTGTGTGTAGGAAACACAGTTCTTTTGTTCTGAGCACACTCAAGTTTCCCGCCTTATTAGAGACTCTAGAAAGCAAGAGCTTGCTTCTTGCTCTAAAGCAGAGTGTCTTTCATGGATGAGAACTGTGCTGTGTGTTTCCCTTCAGTATCGGAGTTAAATGACAGGCTCTGTGCCTTCCTAGAAGCAAGACTTCGTTTCAGGTAAACGCAGTCACTTTTGATCGCAAACGAAGCTACATCTTTCACAAAGCTCACACGTTTCTCACTCTTAACTGAAAGGCATTGGATGTTAGAGGGCCTGTGGTTTGTATCAGTTTCAGAAGGAGAGTTGAACTAGATATGGTCCGTGTTTGTAGGAAACACAGTTCTTTTGTTCTGAGCACAGTCACGTTTCCCACCTTATTAGAGACTCTAGAATGCGAGACCATGCTTCTTGCTCTTAAGTAGAGTGTGTTTCATGGATGAGAACTGTGCTGTGTGTTTCCCTTCAGAAACGGAGTTAAATGGCAGGCTCTGTGTCTTCCTACAAGCTAGACTTCGTTTCAGGTAAACGCAGTCACTTTTGAGCTCAAATGAAGCTACATCGTTCACGAAGCTCTCACGTTTCTCGCTCTTAACTGAAAGGCATTGGATGTTAGAGGGTCTATGGTTTGAATCAGTTTCAGAAGCAGAGTTGAACTAGATATGGTCCGTGTGTGTAGGAAACACAGTTCTTTTGTTCTGAGCACAGTCACGTTTCCCACCTTATTAGAGTCTCTAGAATGCGAGAGCATGCTTCTTGCTTTAAAGCAGAGTGTGTTTAATGGATGAGAACTGTGCTGTGTGTTTCCCTTCAGAAACGGAGTTAAATGGCAGGCTCTGTGTCTTCCTACTAGCAAGACTTCGTTTCAGAGAAATGCAGTCATTTTTGAGCTCAAAGGAAGCTACATCGTTCACGAAGCTCACACGTTTCTCGCTCTCAAGTGAAAAGCATTGGATGTTAGAGGGCCTGTGGTTTGTATCAGTTTCCGAAGCAGAGTTGAACTAGATATGGTCCGTGTGTGTAGGAAACACAGTTCTTTTGTTCTGAGAACACTCACGTTTCCCACCTTATTAGAGACTCTAGAATGCAAGAGCATGCTTCTTGCTCTTAAGCAGAGTGTCTTTCATGGATGAGAACTGTGCTGTTTGTTTCCCTTCAGTAACGGAGTTAAATGGCAGGCTCTGTGTCTTCCTACAAGCAAGACTTCGTTTCAGGTATACGCAGTCACTTTTGAGCTCAAACGAAGCTACATCTTTCACAAAGCTCACACGTTTCTCGCTCTTAAGTGAAAAGCATTGGATGTTAGAGGGCCTGTGGTTTGTATCAGTTTCAGAAGCAGAGTTGAACTAGATACGGTCCGTCTGTGTAGGAAACACAATTCTTTTGTTCTGAGCACACTCAAGTTTCCCGCCTTATTAGAGACTCTAGAAAGCAAGAGCTTACTTCTTGCTCTAAAGCAGATTGTCTTTCATGGATGAGAACTGTGCTGTGTGTTTCCCTTTAGAAACGGAGTTAAATGGCAGGCTCTGTGTCTTCCTACTAGCAAGACTTCGTTTCCGGTAAATGCAGTCATTTTTGAGCTCAAAGAAAGCTACATCGTTCACGAAGCTCACACGTTTCTCGGTCTTAAGTGAAAAGCATTGGATGTTAGAGGACCTGTGGTTTGTATCAGTTTCAGAAGCAGAGTTGAACTACATATGGTCCCTGTGTGTAGGAAACACAGTTCTTTTGTTCTGAGCACACTCACGTTTCCCGCCATATTAGAGACTCTTGAAAGCAAGAGCTTGCTTCTTGCTCTAAAGCAGAGTGTCTTTCATGGATGAGAACTGTGCTGTGTTTTTCCTTTCAGTAACGGAGTTAAATGGCAGGCTCTGTGTCTTCCTACAAGCTAGACTTCGTTTCAGGTAAACGCAGTAAATTTTGAGCTCAAACGAAGCTACATCTTTCACAAAGCTCACACGTTTCTCACTCTTAACTGAAAGGCATTGGATGTTAGAGGGCCTGTGGTTTGTATCAGTTTCAGAAGGAGAGTTGAACTAGATATGGTCCGTGTTTGTAGGAAACACAGTTCTTTTGTTCTGAGCACAGTCACGTTTCCCACCTTATTAGAGACTCTAGAATGCGAGAGCATGCTTCTTGCTCTTAAGTAGAGTGTGTTTCATGGATGAGAACTGTGCTGTGTGTTTCCCTTCAGAAACGGAGTTAAATGGCAGGCTCTGTGTCTTCCTACAAGCTAGACTTCGTTTCAGGTAAACGCAGTCACTTTTGAGCTCAAATGAAGCTACATCGTTCACGAAGCTCTCACGTTTCTCGCTCTTAACTGAAAGGCATTGGATGTTAGAGGGTCTATGGTTTGAATCAGTTTCAGAAGCAGAGTTGAACTAGATATGGTCCGTGTGTGTAGGAAACACAGTTCTTTTGTTCTGAGCACACTCACGTTTCCAGCCTTATTAGACACTCTAGAAAGCAAGACCTTGCTTCTTGCTCTAAAGCAGAGTGTGTTTCATGCATGAGAACTGTGCTGTGTGTTTCCCTTCAGAAACGGAGTTAAATGGCAGGCTCTGTGTCCTCCTACAAGCAAGAATTCGTTTCAGATAAACGCAGTCACTTTTTAGCTCAAGGGAAGCTACATAGTTCACGAAGCTCACATGTTTCTCGCTCTTAAGTGAAAAGCATTGGATGTTAGAGGGCCTGTGGTTTGTATCAGTTTCAGAAGCAGAGTTGAACTAGATATGGTCCATGTGTGTAGGAAACACAGTTCTTTTGTTATGAGCACACTCATGTTTCCTGCCTCATTGGAGACCCTAGAAAGCAAGAGCTTGCTTCTTGCTCTAAAGCAGAGTGTCTTTCATGGATAAGAACTGTGCTGTGTGTTTCCCTTCAGAAACGGAGTTAAATGGCAGGCTCTGTGTCTTCCTACTAGCCAGACTTCGTTTCAGGTAAATGCAGTCATTTTTGAGCTCAAAAGAAGCTACATCGTTCACGAAGCTCACATGTTTCTCGCTCTTAAGTGAAAAGCATTGGATGTTAGAGGGCCTGTGGTTTGTATCAGTTTCAGAAGCAGAGTTGAACTATATGGTCCGAGTGTGTACGAAACACAGTTCTTTTGTTCTGAGCACACTCACTTTTCCCTCCTTATTAGAGACTCTTGAAAGCAAGAGCTTGCTTCTTGCTGTAAAGCAGATTGTCTTTCATGGATGAGAACTGTGCTGTGTGTTTCCCTTCAGAAAAGGAGTTAAATGGCAGGCTCTGTGTCCTCCTACAAGCAAGAATTCGTTTCAGATAAACGCAGTCACTTTTGAGCTCAAGGGAAGCTACATAGTTCATGAAGCTCACACGTTTCTCGCTCTTAAGTGAAAGGCATTGGATGTTAGAGGGCCTGTGGTTTGTAACAGTTTCAGAAGCAGAGTTGAACTAGACATGGTCCGTGTGTGTAGGAAACACAGTTCTTTTGTTATGAGCACACTCATGTTTCCTGCCTCATTAGAGACCCTAGAAAGCAAGAGCTTGCTTCTTGCTCTAAAGCAGAGTGTCTTTCGTGGATGAGAACTGTGCTGTGTGTTTCCCTTCAGAAACGGAGTTAAATGTCAGGCTCTGTGTCTTCCTACTAGCCAGACTTCGTTTCAGGTAAATGCAGTCATTTTTGAGCTCAAAAGAAGCTACATCGTTCACGAAGCTCACATGTTTCTCGCTCTAAAGTGAAAAGCATTGGCTTTTAGAGGGCCTGTGGTTTGTATCAGTTTCAGAAGCAGAGTTGAACTAGATATGGCCCGTGTGTGTAGGAAACACAGTTCTTTTGTTCTGAGCACACTCAAGTTTCCCGCCTTATTAGAGACCCTAGAAAGCAAGATCTTGCTTCTTGCTCTAAAGCAGATTGTCTTTCATGGATGATAACTGTGCTGTGTGTTTCCCTTTAGATACGGAGTTAAATGGCAGGCTCTGTGTCTTCCTACTAGCAAGACTTCGTTTCAGGTAAATGCAGTCATTTTTGAGCTCAAAGGAAGCTACATCGTTCACGAAGCTCACACGTTTCTCGCTCTTAAGTGAAAAGCATTGGATGTTAGAGGGCCTGTGGTTTATATCAGTTTCAGAATCAGAGTTGAACTATATGGTCCGAGTGTGTAGGAAACACAGTTCTTTTGTTCTGAGCACACACAAGTTTCCCGCCTTATTAGAGACTCTACAAATCAAGAGCTTGCTTCTTGCTCTAAAGCAGATTGTCTTTCATGGATGAGAACTGTGCTGTGTGTTTCCCTTCAGAAACAGAGTTAAATGGCAGGCTCTGTGTCTTCCTACTAGTAAGACTTCGTTTCAGGTAAATGCAGTCATTTTTGAGCTCAAAGGAAGCTACATCGTTTACGAAGCTCACACGTTTCTCGCTCTTAAGTGAAAAGCATTCGATGTTAGAGGGCCTGTGGTTTGTATCAGTTTCAGAAGAAGAGTTGAACTAGATATGGTCCGTGTGTGTAGGAAACACAGGTCTTTTGTTCTGAGCACAGTCACGTTTCCCACCTTATTAGAGACTCTAGAATGCGAGAGCATGCTTCTTGCTCTAAAGCAGAGTGTGTTTCATGGATGAGAACTGTGCTGTGTGTTTCCCTTTAGAAACGGAGTTAAATGGCATGCTCTGTGTCTTCCTACTAGCAAGACTTCGTTTCAGGTAAATGCAGTCATTTTTGAGCTCAAATGAAGCTACATCGTTCACGAAGCTCACACGTTTCTCGCTCTTAAGTGAAAAGCATTGGATGTTAGAGGGCCTGTGGTTTATATCAGTTTCAGAATCAGAGTTGAACTATATGGTCCGAGTGTGTAGGAAACACAGTTCTTTTGTTCTGAGCACACTCACGTTTCCCGCCTTATTAGAGACTCTTGAAAGCAAGAGTTTGCTTCTTGCTCTAAAGCAGAGTGTGTTTCATGGAAGAGAACTGTGCTGTGTGTTTCCCTTCAGAAACGGAGTTAAATGGCAGGCTCTGTGTCTTCCTACTAGCAAGACTTCGTTTCAGGTAAATGCAGTCATTTTTGAGCTCAAAGGAAGCTACATCGTTCACGAAGCTCACACGTTTCTCGCTCTTAAGTGAAAAGCATTGGATGTTAGAGGGTCTATGGTTTGTATCAGTTTCAGAAGAAGAGTTGAACTAGATATGGTCCCTGTGTGTAGTAAACACAGTTCTTTTGTTCTGAGCACACTAAAGTTTCCCGCCTTATTAGAGACTCTAGAAAGCAAGAGCTTGCTTCTTGCTCTAAAGCAGAGTGTCTTTCATGGATGAGAACTGTGCTGTGTGTTTCCCTTCAGTATCGGAGTTAAATGACAGGCCCTGTGCCTTCCTAGAAGCAAGACTTCGTTTCAGGTAATCGCAGTGACTTTTGATCTCAAACGAAGCTACATCTTTCACAAAGCTCACACGTTTTTCACTCTTAACTGAAAGGCATTGGATGTTAGAGGGCCTGTGTTTTGAATCAGTTTCAGAAGCAGAGTTGAACTAGATATGGTCGCTGTGTGTAGGAAACACAGTTATTTTGTTCTGAGCACACTCACGTTCCCGCCTTATTAGAGACTCTTGAAAGCAAGAGCTTGCTTCTTGCTCTAAAGCAGAGTGTCTTTCATGGATGAGAACTGTGCTGTCTTTTTCCTTTCAGTAACGGAGTTAAATGGCAGGCTCTGTGTCTTCCTACAAGCAAGACTTCGTTTCAGGTAAACGCAGTCACTTTTGAGCTCAAACGAAGCTACATCTTTCAAAAAGCTCACACGTTTCTCACTCTTAACTGAAAGGCATTGGATGTTAGAGGGCCTGTGGTTTGTATCAGTTTCAGAAGGAGAGTTGAACTAGATATGGTCCGTGTTTGTAGGAAACACAGTTCTTTTGTTCTGAGCACAGTCACATTTCCCACCTTATTAGAGACTCTAGAATGCGAGAGCATGCTTCTTGCTCTTAAGTAGAGTGTGTTTCATGGATGAGAACTGTGCTGTGTGTTAACCTTCAGAAACGGAGTTAAATGGCAGGCTCTGTGTCTTCCTACAAGCTAGACTTCGTTTCAGGTAAACGCAGTCACTTTTGAGCTCAAATGAAGCTACATCGTTCACGAAGCTCTCAAGTTTCTCACTCTTAATTGAAAGGCATTGGATGTTAGAGGGTCTATGGTTTGAATCAGTTTCAGAAGCAGAGTTGAACTAGATATGATCCGTGTGTGTAGGAAACACAGTTCTTTTGTTCTGAGCACACTCACGTTTCCAGCCTTATTAGACACTCTAGAAAGCAAGACCTTGCTTCTTGCTCTAAAGCAGAGTGTGTTTCATGCATGAGAACTGTGCTGTGTGTTTCCCTTCAGAAACGGAGTTAAATGGCAGGCTCTGTGTCCTCCTACAAGCAAGAATTCGTTTCAGATAAACGCAGTCACTTTTGAGCTCAAGGGAAGCTACATAGTTCACGAAGCTCACACGTTTCTCGCTCTTAAGTGAAAAGCATTGGATGTTAGAGGGCCTGTGGTTTGTATCAGTTTCAGAAGCAGAGTTGAACTAGATATGGTCCATGTGTGTAGGAAACACAGTTCTTTTGTTATGAGCACACTCACGTTTTCCACCTTATTAGAGACCCTAGAAAGCAAGAGCTTGCTTCTTGCTCTAAAGCAGAGTGTGTTTCATGGAAGAGAACTGTGCTGTGTGTTTCCCTTCAGAAACGGAGTTAAATGGCAGGCTCTGTGTCGTCCTACAAGCAAGACGTAGTTTCAGGTAAACACAGTCACTTTTGAGCTCAAACGAAGCTACATCGTTCACGAAGCTCTCACGTTTCTCGCTCTTAACGGAAAGGCATTGGATGTTAGAGGGTCTATGGTTTGTATCAGTTTCAAAAGCAGAGTTGAACTAGATATGGTCCGTGTGTGTAGGAAACACAGTTCTTTTGTTCTGAGCACACACAAGTTTCCCGCCTTATTAGAGACTCTACAAATCAAGAGCTTGCTTCTTGCTCTAAAGCAGATTGTCTTTCATGGATGAGAACTGTGCTGTGTGTTTCCCTTCAGAAACGGAGTTAAATGGCAGGCTCTGTGTCCTCCTCCAAGCAAGAATTCGTTTCAGATAAACGCAGTCACTTTTGAGCTCAAGGGAAGCTACATAGTTCACGAAGCTCACACGTTTCTCGCTCTTAAGTGAAAAGCATTGGATGTTAGAGGGCCTGTGGTTTGTATCAGTTTCAGAAGCAGAGTTGAACTAGATATGGTCCATGTGTGTAGGAAACACAGTTCTTTTGTTATGAGCACACGCATGTTTCCTGCCTCATTAGAGACCCTATAAAGCAAGAGCTTGCTTCTTGCTCTAAAGCAGAGTGTCTTTCATGGATGAGAACTGTGCTGTGTGTTTCCCTTCAAAAACGGAGTTAAATGGCAGGCTCTGTGTCTTCCTACTAGCCAGACTTCGTTTCAGGTAAATGCAGTCATTTTTGAGCTCAAAAGAAGCTACATCGTTCACGAAGCTCACATGTTTCTCGCTCTTAAGTGAAAAGCATTGGCTGTTAGAGGGCCTGTGGTTTGTATCAGTTTCAGAAGCAGAGTTGAACTAGATATGGCCCGTGTGTGTAGGAAACACAGTTCTTTTGTTCTGAGCACACTCAAGTTTCCCGCCTTATTAGAGACCCTAGAAAGCAAGAGCTTGCTTCTTGCTCTAAAGCAGATTGTCTTTCATGGATGATAACTGTGCTGTGTGTTTCCCTTTAGAAACGGAGTTAAATGGCAGGCTCTGTGTCTTCCTACTAGCAAGACTTCGTTTCAGGTAAATGCAGTCATTTTTGAGCTCAAAGGAAGCTACATCGTTCACGAAGCTCACACGTTTCTCGCTCTTAAGTGAAAAGCATTGGATGTTAGAGGGCCTGTGGTTTATATCAGTTTCAGAATCAGAGTTGAACTATATGGTCCGAGTGTGTAGGAAACACAGTTCTTTTGTTCTGAGCACACTCACGTTTCCCGCCTTATTAGAGACTCTTGAAAGCAAGAGCTTGCTTCTTGCTCTAAAGCAGAGTGTGTTTCATGGAAGAGAACTGTGCTGTGTGTTTCCCTTCAGAAACGGAGTTAAATGGCAGGCTCTGTGTCGTCCTACAAGCAAGACATAGTTTCAGGTAAACGCAGTCACTTTTGAGCTCAAACGAAGCTACATCGTTCACGAAGCTCTCACGTTTCTCGCTCTTAACTGAAAGGCATTAGATGTTAGAGGGTCTATGGTTTGTATCAGTTTCAAAAGCAGAGTTGAACTAGATATGGTCCATGTGTGTAGGAGACACAGTTCTTTTGTTCTGAGCACACACAAGTTTCCCGCCTTATTAGAGACTCTACAAATCAAGAGCTTGCTTCTTGCTCTAAAGCAGATTGTCTTTCATGGATGAGAACTGTGCTGTTTGTTTCCCTTCAGAAACAGAGTTAAATGGCAGGCTCTGTGTCTTCCTACTAGTAAGACTTCGTTTCAGGTAAATGCAGTGATTTTTGAGCTCAAAGGAGGCTACATCGTTTACGAAGCTCACACGTTTCTCGCTCTTAAGTGAAAAGCATTGGATGTTAGAGGGCCTGTGGTTTGTATCAGTTTCAGAAGAAGAGTTGAACTAGATATGATCCCTGTGTGTAGGAAACACAGTTCTTTTGTTCTGAGCACACTCACGTTTCCCACCTTATTAGAGACTCTAGAAAGCAAGAGCTTGCTTCTTGCTCTAAAGCAGAGTGTCTTTCATGGATGAGAACTGTGCTGTGTGTTTCCCTTCAGTATTGGAGTTAAATGGCAGGCTCTGTGTCTTCCTACAAGCAAGACTTCGTTTCAGGTAAACGCACTCACTTTTGAGCTCAAATGAAGCTACATCTTTCACAAAGCTCACACGTTTCTCACTCTTAACTGAAAGGCATTGGATGTTAGAGGGCCTGTGGTTTGTATCAGTTTCAGAAGCAGAGTTGAACTAGATATGGTCCGTGTGTGTAGGAAACACAGGTCTTTGTTCTGAGCACAGTCACGTTTCCCACCTTATTGGAGACTCTAGAATGCGAGAGCATGCTTCTTGCTCTAAAGCAGAGTGTGTTTCATGGATGAGAACTGTGCTGTGTGTTTCCCTTTAGAAACGGAGTTAAATGGCAGGCTCTGTGTCTTCCTACTAGCAAGACTTCGTTTCAGGTAAATGCAGTCATTTTTGAGCTCAAAGGAAGCTACATCGTTCACGAAGCTCACACGTTTCTCGCTCTTAAGTGAAAAGCATTGGATGTTAGAGGGCCTGTGGTTTATATCAGTTTCAGAATCAGAGTTGAACTATATGGTCCGAGTGTGTACGAAAGACAGTTCTTTTGTTCTGAGCACACTCACGTTTCCCGCCTTATTAGAGACTCTTGAAAGCAAGAGCTTGCTTCTTGCTCTAAAGCAGAGTGTGTTTCATGGAAGAGAACTGTGCTGTGTGTTTCCCTTTAGAAACGGAGTTAAATGGCAGGCTCTGTGTCTTCCTACTAGCCAGACTTCGTTTCAGGTAAATGCAGTCATTTTTGAGCTCAAAAGAAGCTACATCGTTCACGAAGCTCACATGTTTCTCGCTCTTAAGTGAAAAGCATTGGCTGTTAGAGGGCCTGTGGTTTGTATCAGTTTCAGAAGCAGAGTTGAACTAGATATGGTCCGTGTGTGTAGGAAACACAGTTCTTTTGTTCTGAGCACACTCAAGTTTCCCGCCATATTAGAGACCCTAGAACGCAAGAGCTTGCTTCTTACTCTAAAGCAGATTGTCTTTCATGGATGATAACTGTGCTGTGTGTTTCCCTTTAGAAACGGAGTTAAATGGCAGGCTCTGTGTCTTCCTACTAGCAAGACTTCGTTTCAGGTAAATGCAGTCATTTTTGAGCTCAAAGGAAGCTACATCGTTCACGAAGCTCACACGTTTCTCGCTCTTAAGTGAAAAGCACTGGATGTTAGAGGGCCTGTGGTTTATATCAGTTTCAGAATCAGAGTTGAACTATATGGTCCGAGTGTGTACGAAACACAGTTCTTTTGTTCTGAGCACACTCACGTTTCCCGCCTTATTAGAGACTCTTGAAAGCAAGAGCTTGCTTCTTGCTCTAAAGCAGAGTGTGTTTCATGTAAGAGAACTGTGCTGTGTGTTTCCCTTCAGAAACGGAATTAAATGGCAGGCTCTGTGTCGTCCTACAAGCAAGACGTAGTTTCAGGTAAACACAGTCACTTTTGAGCTCAAACGAAGCTACATCGTTCACGAAGCTCTCACGTTTCTCGCTCTTAACTGAAAGGCATTGGATGTTAGAGGGTCTATGGTTTGTATCAGTTTCAAAAGCAGAGTTGAACTAGATATGGTCCGTGTGTGTAGGAAACACAGTTCTTTTGTTCTGAGCACACTCACGTTTCCCACCTTATTAGAGACTCTAGAATGCAAGAGCTTGCTTCTTGCTCTAAAGCAGAGTGTCTTTCATGGATGAGAACTGTGCTGTGTGTTTCCCTTCAGAAACGGAGTTAAATGGCAGGCTCTGTGTCTTCCTACTAGCCAGACTTCGTTTCAGGTAAATGCAGTCATTTTTGAGCTCAAAAGAAGCTACATCGTTCACGAAGCTCACATGTTTCTCGCTCTTAAGTGAAAAGCATTGGCTGTTAGAGGGCCTGTGGTTTGTATCAGTTTCAGAAGCAGAGTTGAACTAGATATGGTCCGTGTGTGTAGGAAACACAGTTCTTTTGTTCTGAGCACACTCAAGTTTCCCGCCTTATTAGAGACCCTAGAAAGCAAGAGCTTGCTTCTTGCTCTAAAGCAGATTGTCTTTCATGGATGATAACTGTGCTGTGTGTTTCCCTTTAGAAACGGAGTTAAATGGCAGGCTCTGTGTCTTCCTACTAGCAAGACTTCGTTTCAGGTAAATGCAGTCATTTTTGAGCTCAAAGGAAGCTACATCGTTCACGAAGCTCACACGTTTCTCGCTCTTAAGTGAAAAGCATTGGATGTTAGAGGGCCTGTGGTTTATATCAGTTTCAGAATCAGAGTTGAACTATATGGTCCGAGTGTGTACGAAACACAGTTCTTTTGTTCTGAGCACACTCACGTTTCCCGCCTTATTAGAGACTCTTGAAAGCAAGAGCTTGCTTCTTGCTCTAAAGCAGAGTGTGTTTCATGGAAGAGAACTGTGCTGTGTGTTTCCCTTCAGAAACGGAGTTAAATGGCAGGCTCTGTGTCGTCCTACAAGCAAGACGTAGTTTCAGGTAAACACAGTCACTTTTGAGCTCAAACGAAGCTACATCGTTCACGAAGCTCTCACGTTTCTCGCTCTTAACTGAAAGGCATTGGATGTTAGAGGGTCTATGGTTTGTATCAGTTTCAAAAGCAGAGTTGAACTAGATATGGTCCGTGTGTGTAGGAAACACAGTTCTTTTGTTCTGAGCACACACAAGTTTCCCGCCTTATTAGAGACTCTACAAATCAAGAGCTTGCTTCTTGCTCTAAAGCAGATTGTCTTTCATGGATGAGAACTGTGCTGTGTGTTTCCCTTCAGAAACGGAGTTAAATGGCAGGCTCTGTGTCCTCCTACAAGCAAGAATTCGTTTCAGATAAACGCAGTCACTTTTGAGCTCAAGGGAAGCTACATAGTTCACGAAGCTCACACGTTTCTCCCTCTTAAGTGAAAAGCATTGGATGTTAGAGGGCCTGTGGTTTGTATCAGTTTCAGAAGCAGAGTTGAACTAGATATGGTCCATGTGTGTAGGAAACACAGTTCTTTTGTTATGAGCACACTCATGTTTCCTGCCTCATTAGAGACCCTAGAAAGCAAGAGCTTGCTTCTTGCTCTAAAGCAGAGTGTCTTTCATGGATGAGAACTGTGCTGTGTGTTTCCCTTCAGTATCGGAGTTAAATGGCAGGCTCTGTGTCTTCCTACAAGCAAGACTTCGTTTCAGGTAAACGCACTCACTTTTGAGCTCAAACGAAGCTACATCTTTCACAAAGCTCACACGTTTCTCGCTCTTAACTGAAAGGTATTGGATGTTAGAGGGCCTGTGGTTTGTATCAGTTTCAGAAGCAGAGTTGAACTAGATATGGTGTGTGTGTGTAGGAAACACAGGTCTTTTGTTCTGAGCACAGTCACGTTTCCCACCTTATTGGAGACTCTAGAATGCGAGAGCATGCCTCTTGCTCTAAAGCAGAGTGTGTTTCATGGATGAGAACTGTGCTGTTTGTTTCCCTTTAGAAACGGAGTTAAATGGCAGGCTCTGTGTCTTCCTACAAGCAAGACTTCGTTTCAGGTAAATGCAGTCATTTTTGAGCTCAAAGGAAGCTACATCGTTCACGAAGCTCACACGTTTCTCGCTCTTAAGTGAAAAGCATTGGATGTTAGAGGGCCTGTGGTTTATATCAGTTTCAGAATCAGAGTTGAACTATATGGTCCGAGTGTGTACGCAAGACAGTTCTTTTGTTCTGAGCACACTCACGTTTCCCGCCTTATTAGAGACACTTGAAAGCAAGAGCTTGCTTCTTGCTCTAAAGCAGAGTGTGTTTCATGGAAGAGAACTGTGCTGTGTGTTTCCCTTTAGAAACGGAGTTAAATGGCAGGCTCTGTGTCTTCCTACTAGCCAGACTTCGTTTCAGGTAAATGCAGTCATTTTTGAGCTCAAAAGAAGCTACATCGTTCACGAAGCTCACATGTTTCTCGCTCTTAAGTGAAAAGCATTGGCTGTTAGAGGGCCTGTGGTTTGTATCAGTTTCAGAAGCAGAGTTGAACTAGATATGGTCCGTGTGTGTCGGAAACACAGTTCTTTTGTTCTGAGCACACTCAAGTTTCCCGCCTTATTAGAGACCCTAGAACGCAAGAGCTTGCTTCTTACTCTAAAGCAGATTGTCTTTCATGGATGATAACTGTGCTGTGTGTTTCCCTTTAGAAACGGAGTTAAATGGCAGGCTCTGTGTCTTCCTACTAGCAAGACTTCGTTTCAGGTAAATGCAGTCATTTTTGAGCTCAAAGGAAGCTACATCGTTCACGAAGCTCACACGTTTCTCGCTCTTAAGTGAAAAGCACTGGATGTTAGAGGGCCTGTGGTTTATATCAGTTTCAGAATCAGAGTTGAACTATATGGTCCGAGTGTGTACAAAACACAGTTCTTTTGTTCTGAGCACACTCACGTTTCCCGCCTTATTAGAGACTCTTGAAAGCAAGAGCTTGCTTCTTGCTCTAAAGCAGAGTGTGTTTCATGTAAGAGAACTGTGCTGTGTGTTTCCCTTCAGAAACGGAATTAAATGGCAGGCTCTGTGTCGTCCTACAAGCAAGACGTAGTTTCAGGTAAACACAGTCACTTTTGACCTCAAACGAAGCTACATCGTTCACGAAGCTCTCACGTTTCTCGCTCTTAACTGAAAGGCATTGGATGTTAGAGGGTCTATGGTTTGTATCAGTTTCAAAAGCAGAGTTGAACTAGATATGGTCCGTGTGTGTAGGAAACACAGTTCTTTTGTTCTGAGCACACTCACGTTTCCCACCTTATTAGAGACTCTAGAATGCAAGAGCATGCTTCTTGCTCTAAAGCAGAGTGTCTTTCATGGATGAGAACTGTGCTGTGTGTTTCCCTTCAGAAACGGAGTTAAATGGCAGGCTCTGTGTCTTCCTACAAGCAAGACATAGTTTCAGGTAAACGCAGTCACTTTTGAGCTCAAACGTAGCTACATCGTTCACAACGCTCACACGTTTCTCGCTCTTAACAAAAGGCACTGGATGTTAGAGGGCCTGTGGTTTGTATCAGTTTCACAAGCAGAGTTGAACTAGATATGGTCCATCTGTGTAGGAAACACAATTCTTTTGTTCTGAGCACACTCAAGTTTCCCGCCTTATTAGAGACTCTAGAAAGCAAGAGCTTACTTCTTGCTCTAAAGCAGATTGTCTTTCATGGATGAGAACTGTGCTGTGTGTTTCCCTTCAGAAACGGAGTTAAATGGCAGGCTCTGTGTCTTCCTTCTGGCAAGACTTCGTTTCAGGTAAATGCAGTCATTTTTGAGCTCAAAGGAAGCTACATCGTTCACGAAGCTCACACGTTTCTCGCTCTTAAGTGAAAAGCATTGGATGTTAGAGGACCTGTGGTTTGTATCAGTTTCAGAAGAAGAGTTGAACTAGATATGGTCCCTGTGTGTAGGAAACACAGTTCTTTTGTTCTGAGCACACTCACGTTTCCCGCCTTATTAGAGAATCTAGAAAGCAAGAGCTTGCTTCTTGCTCTAAAGCAGAGTGTCTTTCATGGATGAGAACTGTGCTGTGTGTTTCCCTTAAGTATCGGAGTTAAATGACAGGCTCTGTGTCTTCCTAGAAGCAAGACTTCGTTTCAGGTAAACGCAGTCACTTTTGATCTCAAATGAAGTTACATCTTTCACAAAGCTCACACGTTTCTCACTCTTAACTGAAAGGCATTGGATGTTAGAGGGCCTGTGGTTTGTATCAGTTTCAGAAGCAGAGTTGAACTAGATATGGTCCGTGTGTGTAGGAAACACAGTTCTTTTGTTCTGAGCACACTCAAGTTTCCCGCCTTATTAGAGACCCTAGAACGCAAGAGCTTGCTTCTTACTCTAAAGCAGATTGTCTTTCATGGATGAGAACTGTGCTGTGTGTTTCCCTTTAGAAACGGAGTTAAATGGCAGGCTCTGTGTCTTCCTACTAGCAAGACTTCGTTTCAGGTAAATGCAGTCATTTTTGAGCTCAAAGGAAGCTACATCGTTCACGAAGCTCACATGTTTCTCGCTCTTAAGTGAAAAGCATTGGCTGTTAGAGGGCCTGTGGTTTGTATCAGTTTCAGAAGCAGAGTTGAACTAGATATGGTCCGTGTGTGTAGGAAACACAGTTCTTTTGTTCTGAGCACACTCAAGTTTCCCGCCTTATTAGAGACCCTAGAAAGCAAGAGCTTGCTTCTTGCTCTAAAGCAGATTGTCTTTCATGGATGATAACTGTGCTGTGTGTTTCCCTCTAGAAACGGAGTTAAATGGCAGGCTCTGTGTCTTCCTACTAGCAAGACTTCGTTTCAGGTAAATGCAGTCATTTTTGAGCTCAAAGGAAGCTACATCGTTCACGAAGCTCACACGTTTCTCGCTCTTAAGTGAAAAGCATTGGATGTTAGAGGGCCTGTGGTTTATATCAGTTTCAGAATCAGAGTTGAACTATATGGTCCGAGTGTGTACGAAACACAGTTCTTTTGTTCTGAGCACACTCACGTTTCCCGCCTTATTAGAGAATCTTGAAAGCAAGAGCTTGCTTCTTGCTCTAAAGCAGAGTGTGTTTCATGGAAGAGAACTGTGCTGTGTGTTTCCCTTCAGAAACGGAGTTAAATGGCAGGCTCTGTGTCGTCCTACAATCAAGACGTAGTTTCAGGTAAACACAGTCACTTTTGAGCTCAAACGAAGCTACATCGTTCACGAAGCTCTCACGTTTCTCGCTCTTAACTGAAAGGCATTGGATGTTAGAGGGTCTATGGTTTGTATCAGTTTCAAAAGCAGAGTTGAACTAGATATGGTCCGTGTGTGTAGGAAACACAGTTCTTTTGTTCTGAGCACACACAAGTTTCCCGCATTATTAGAGACTCTACAAATCAAGAGCTTGCTTCTTGCTCTAAAGCAGATTGTCTTTCATGGATGAGAACTGTGCTGTGTGTTTCCCTTCAGAAACGGAGTTAAATGGCAGGCTCTGTGTCCTCCTACAAGCAAGAATTCGTTTCAGATAAACGCAGTCACTTTTGAGCTCAAGGGAAGCTACATAGTTCACGAAGCTCACACGTTTCTCCCTCTTAAGTGAAAAGCATTGGATGTTAGAGGGCCTGTGGTTTGTATCAGTTTCAGAAGCAGAGTTGAACTAGATATGGTCCATGTGTGTAGGAAACACAGTTCTTTTGTTATGAGCACACTCATGTTTCCTGCCTCATTAGAGACCCTAGAAAGCAAGAGCTTGCTTCTTGCTCTAAAGCAGAGTGTCTTTCATGGATGAGAACTGTGCTGTGTGTTTCCCTTCAGTATCGGAGTTAAATGGCAGGCTCTGTGTCTTCCTACAAGCAAGACTTCGTTTCAGGTAAACGCACTCACTTTTGAGCTCAAACGAAGCTACATCTTTCACAAAGCTCACACGTTTCTCACTCTTAACTGAAAGGTATTGGATGTTAGAGGGCCTGTGGTTTGTATCAGTTTCAGAAGCAGAGTTGAACTAGATATGGTGTGTGTGTGTAGGAAACACAGGTCTTTTGTTCTGAGCACAGTCACGTTTCCCACCTTATTGGAGACTCTAGAATGCGAGAGCATGCCTCTTGCTCTAAAGCAGAGTGTGTTTCATGGATGAGAACTGTGCTGTTTGTTTCCCTTTAGAAACGGAGTTAAATGGCAGGCTCTGTGTCTTCCTACTAGCAAGACTTCGTTTCAGGTAAATGCAGTCATTTTTGAGCTCAAAGGAAGCTACATCGTTCACGAAGCTCACACGTTTCTCGCTCTTAAGTGAAAAGCATTGGATGTTAGAGGGCCTGTGGTTTATATCAGTTTCAGAATCAGAGTTGAACTATATGGTCCGAGTGTGTACGCAAGACAGTTCTTTTGTTCTGAGCACACTCACGTTTCCCGCCTTATTAGAGACACTTGAAAGCAAGAGCTTGCTTCTTGCTCTAAAGCAGAGTGTGTTTCATGGAAGAGAACTGTGCTGTGTGTTTCCCTTTAGAAACGGAGTTAAATGGCAGGCTCTGTGTCTTCCTACTAGCCAGACTTCGTTTCAGGTAAATGCAGTCATTTTTGAGCTCAAAAGAAGCTACATCGTTCACGAAGCTCACATGTTTCTCGCTCTTAAGTGAAAAGCATTGGCTGTTAGAGGGCCTGTGGTTTGTATCAGTTTCAGAAGCAGAGTTGAACTAGATATGGTCCGTGTGTGTCGGAAACACAGTTCTTTTGTTCTGAGCACACTCAAGTTTCCCGCCTTATTAGAGACCCTAGAACGCAAGAGCTTGCTTCTTACTCTAAAGCAGATTGTCTTTCATGGATGATAACTGTGCTGTGTGTTTCCCTTTAGAAACGGAGTTAAATGGCAGGCTCTGTGTCTTCCTACTAGCAAGACTTCGTTTCAGGTAAATGCAGTCATTTTTGAGCTCAAAGGAAGCTACATCGTTCACGAAGCTCACACGTTTCTCGCTCTTAAGTGAAAAGCACTGGATGTTAGAGGGCCTGTGGTTTATATCAGTTTCAGAATCAGAGTTGAACTATATGGTCCGAGTGTGTACAAAACACAGTTCTTTTGTTCTGAGCACACTCACGTTTCCCACCTTATTAGAGACTCTTGAAAGCAAGAGCTTGCTTCTTGCTCTAAAGCAGAGTGTGTTTCATGTAAGAGAACTGTGCTGTGTGTTTCCCTTCAGAAACGGAATTAAATGGCAGGCTCTGTGTCGTCCTACAAGCAAGACGTAGTTTCAGGTAAACACAGTCACTTTTGACCTCAAACGAAGCTACATCGTTCACGAAGCTCTCACGTTTCTCGCTCTTAACTGAAAGGCATTGGATGTTAGAGGGTCTATGGTTTGTATCAGTTTCAAAAGCAGAGTTGAACTAGATATGGTCCGTGTGTGTAGGAAACACAGTTCTTTTGTTCTGAGCACACTCACGTTTCCCACCTTATTAGAGACTCTAGAATGCAAGAGCATGCTTCTTGCTCTAAAGCAGAGTGTCTTTCATGGATGAGAACTGTGCTGTGTGTTTCCCTTCAGAAACGGAGTTAAATGGCAGGCTCTGTGTCTTCCTACAAGCAAGACATAGTTTCAGGTAAACGCAGTCACTTTTGAGCTCAAACGTAGCTACATCGTTCACAACGCTCACACGTTTCTCGCTCTTAACAAAAGGCACTGGATGTTAGAGGGCCTGTGGTTTGTATCAGTTTCACAAGCAGAGTTGAACTAGATATGGTCCATCTGTGTAGGAAACACAATTCTTTTGTTCTGAGCACACTCAAGTTTCCCGCCTTATTAGAGACTCTAGAAAGCAAGAGCTTACTTCTTGCTCTAAAGCAGATTGTCTTTCATGGATGAGAACTGTGCTGTGTGTTTCCCTTCAGAAACGGAGTTAAATGGCAGGCTCTGTGTCTTCCTTCTGGCAAGACTTCGTTTCAGGTAAATGCAGTCATTTTTGAGCTCAAAGGAAGCTACATCGTTCACGAAGCTCACACGTTTCTCGCTCTTAAGTGAAAAGCATTGGATGTTAGAGGACCTGTGGTTTGTATCAGTTTCAGAAGAAGAGTTGAACTAGATATGGTCCCTGTGTGTAGGAAACACAGTTCTTTTGTTCTGAGCACACTCACGTTTCCCGCCTTATTAGAGAATCTAGAAAGCAAGAGCTTGCTTCTTGCTCTAAAGCAGAGTGTCTTTCATGGATGAGAACTGTGCTGTGTGTTTCCCTTAAGTATCGGAGTTAAATGACAGGCTCTGTGTCTTCCTAGAAGCAAGACTTCGTTTCAGGTAAACGCAGTCACTTTTGATCTCAAATGAAGTTACATCTTTCACAAAGCTCACACGTTTCTCACTCTTAACTGAAAGGCATTGGATGTTAGAGGGCCTGTGGTTTGTATCAGTTTCAGAAGCAGAGTTGAACTAGATATGGTCCGTGTGTGTAGGAAACACAGTTCTTTTGTTCTGAGCACACTCAAGTTTCCCGCCTTATTAGAGACCCTAGAACGCAAGAGCTTGCTTCTTACTCTAAAGCAGATTGTCTTTCATGGATGAGAACTGTGCTGTGTGTTTCCCTTTAGAAACGGAGTTAAATGGCAGGCTCTGTGTCTTCCTACTAGCAAGACTTCGTTTCAGGTAAATGCAGTCATTTTTGAGCTCAAAGGAAGCTACATCGTTCACGAAGCTCACATGTTTCTCGCTCTTAAGTGAAAAGCATTGGCTGTTAGAGGGCCTGTGGTTTGTATCAGTTTCAGAAGCAGAGTTGAACTAGATATGGTCCGTGTGTGTAGGAAACACAGTTCTTTTGTTCTGAGCACACTCAAGTTTCCCGCCTTATTAGAGACCCTAGAAAGCAAGAGCTTGCTTCTTGCTCTAAAGCAGATTGTCTTTCATGGATGATAACTGTGCTGTGTGTTTCCCTCTAGAAACGGAGTTAAATGGCAGGCTCTGTGTCTTCCTACTAGCAAGACTTCGTTTCAGGTAAATGCAGTCATTTTTGAGCTCAAAGGAAGCTACATCGTTCACGAAGCTCACACGTTTCTCGCTCTTAAGTGAAAAGCATTGGATGTTAGAGGGCCTGTGGTTTATATCAGTTTCAGAATCAGAGTTGAACTATATGGTCCGAGTGTGTACGAAACACAGTTCTTTTGTTCTGAGCACACTCACGTTTCCCGCCTTATTAGAGACTCTTGAAAGCAAGAGCTTGCTTCTTGCTCTAAAGCATAGTGTGTTTCATGGAAGAGAACTGTGCTGTGTGTTTCCCTTCAGAAACGGAGTTAAATGGCAGGCTCTGTGTCGTCCTACAATCAAGACGTAGTTTCAGGTAAACACAGTCACTTTTGAGCTCAAACGAAGCTACATCGTTCACGAAGCTCTCACGTTTCTCGCTCTTAACTGAAAGGCATTGGATGTTAGAGGGTCTATGGTTTGTATCAGTTTCAAAAGCAGAGTTGAACTAGATATGGTCCGTGTGTGTAGGAAACACAGTTCTTTTGTTCTGAGCACACACAAGTTTCCCGCATTATTAGAGACCCTACAAATCAAGAGCTTGCTTCTTGCTCTAAAGCAGATTGTCTTTCATGGATGAGAACTGTGCTGTGTGTTTCCCTTCAGAAACGGAGTTAAATGGCAGGCTCTGTGTCCTCCTACAAGCAAGAATTCGTTTCAGATAAACGCAGTCACTTTTGAGCTCAAGGGAAGCTACATAGTTCACGAAGCTCACACGTTTCTCCCTCTTAAGTGAAAAGCATTGGATGTTAGAGGGCCTGTGGTTTGTATCAGTTTCAGAAGCAGAGTTGAACTAGATATGGTCCATGTGTGTAGGAAACACAGTTCTTTTGTTATGAGCACACTCATGTTTCCTGCCTCATTAGAGACCCTAGAAAGCAAGAGCTTGCTTCTTGCTCTAAAGCAGAGTGTCTTTCATGGATGAGAACTGTGCTGTGTGTTTCCCTTCAGTATCGGAGTTAAATGGCAGGCTCTGTGTCTTCCTACAAGCAAGACTTCGTTTCAGGTAAACGCACTCACTTTTGAGCTCAAACGAAGCTACATCTTTCACAAAGCTCACACGTTTCTCACTCTTAACTGAAAGGTATTGGATGTTAGAGGGCCTGTGGTTTGTATCAGTTTCAGAAGCAGAGTTGAACTAGATATGGTGTGTGTGTGTAGGAAACACAGGTCTTTTGTTCTGAGCACAGTCACGTTTCCCACCTTATTGGAGACTCTAGAATGCGAGAGCATGCCTCTTGCTCTAAAGCAGAGTGTGTTTCATGGATGAGAACTGTGCTGTTTGTTTCCCTTTAGAAACGGAGTTAAATGGCAGGCTCTGTGTCTTCCTACTAGCAAGACTTCGTTTCAGGTAAATGCAGTCATTTTTGAGCTCAAAGGAAGCTACATCGTTCACGAAGCTCACACGTTTCTCGCTCTTAAGTGAAAAGCATTGGATGTTAGAGGGCCTGTGGTTTATATCAGTTTCAGAATCAGAGTTGAACTATATGGTCCGAGTGTGTACGCAAGACAGTTCTTTTGTTCTGAGCACACTCACGTTTCCCGCCTTATTAGAGACACTTGAAAGCAAGAGCTTGCTTCTTGCTCTAAAGCAGAGTGTGTTTCATGGAAGAGAACTGTGCTGTGTGTTTCCCTTTAGAAACGGAGTTAAATGGCAGGCTCTGTGTCTTCCTACTAGCCAGACTTCGTTTCAGGTAAATGCAGTCATTTTTGAGCTCAAAAGAAGCTACATCGTTCACGAAGCTCACATGTTTCTCGCTCTTAAGTGAAAAGCATTGGCTGTTAGAGGGCCTGTGGTTTGTATCAGTTTCAGAAGCAGAGTTGAACTAGATATGGTCCGTGTGTGTCGGAAACACAGTTCTTTTGTTCTGAGCACACTCAAGTTTCCCGCCTTATTAGAGACCCTAGAACGCAAGAGCTTGCTTCTTACTCTAAAGCAGATTGTCTTTCATGGATGATAACTGTGCTGTGTGTTTCCCTTTAGAAACGGAGTTAAATGGCAGGCTCTGTGTCTTCCTACTAGCAAGACTTCGTTTCAGGTAAATGCAGTCATTTTTGAGCTCAAAGGAAGCTACATCGTTCACGAAGCTCACACGTTTCTCGCTCTTAAGTGAAAAGCACTGGATGTTAGAGGGCCTGTGGTTTATATCAGTTTCAGAATCAGAGTTGAACTATATGGTCCGAGTGTGTACAAAACACAGTTCTTTTGTTCTGAGCACACTCACGTTTCCCACCTTATTAGAGACTCTTGAAAGCAAGAGCTTGCTTCTTGCTCTAAAGCAGAGTGTGTTTCATGGAAGAGAACTGTGCTGTGTGTTTCCCTTCAGAAACGGAATTAAATGGCAGGCTCTGTGTCGTCCTACAAGCAAGACGTAGTTTCAGGTAAACACAGTCACTTTTGACCTCAAACGAAGCTACATCGTTCACGAAGCTCTCACGTTTCTCGCTCTTAACTGAAAGGCATTGGATGTTAGAGGGTCTATGGTTTGTATCAGTTTCAAAAGCAGAGTTGAACTAGATATGGTCCGTGTGTGTAGGAAACACAGTTCTTTTGTTCTGAGCACACTCACGTTTCCCACCTTATTAGAGACTCTAGAATGCAAGAGCATGCTTCTTGCTCTAAAGCAGAGTGTCTTTCATGGATGAGAACTGTGCTGTGTGTTTCCCTTCAGAAACGGAGTTAAATGGCAGGCTCTGTGTCTTCCTACAAGCAAGACATAGTTTCAGGTAAACGCAGTCACTTTTGAGCTCAAACGTAGCTACATCGTTCACAACGCTCACACGTTTCTCGCTCTTAACAAAAGGCACTGGATGTTAGAGGGCCTGTGGTTTGTATCAGTTTCACAAGCAGAGTTGAACTAGATATGGTCCATCTGTGTAGGAAACACAATTCTTTTGTTCTGAGCACACTCAAGTTTCCCGCCTTATTAGAGACTCTAGAAAGCAAGAGCTTACTTCTTGCTCTAAAGCAGATTGTCTTTCATGGATGAGAACTGTGCTGTGTGTTTCCCTTCAGAAACGGAGTTAAATGGCAGGCTCTGTGTCTTCCTTCTGGCAAGACTTCGTTTCAGGTAAATGCAGTCATTTTTGAGCTCAAAGGAAGCTACATCGTTCACGAAGCTCACACGTTTCTCGCTCTTAAGTGAAAAGCATTGGATGTTAGAGGACCTGTGGTTTGTATCAGTTTCAGAAGAAGAGTTGAACTAGATATGGTCCCTGTGTGTAGGAAACACAGTTCTTTTGTTCTGAGCACACTCACGTTTCCCGCCTTATTAGAGAATCTAGAAAGCAAGAGCTTGCTTCTTGCTCTAAAGCAGAGTGTCTTTCATGGATGAGAACTGTGCTGTGTGTTTCCCTTAAGTATCGGAGTTAAATGACAGGCTCTGTGTCTTCCTAGAAGCAAGACTTCGTTTCAGGTAAACGCAGTCACTATTGATCTCAAATGAAGTTACATCTTTCACAAAGCTCACACGTTTCTCACTCTTAACTGAAAGGCATTGGATGTTAGAGGGCCTGTGGTTTGTATCAGTTTCAGAAGCAGAGTTGAACTAGATATGGTCCGTGTGTGTAGGAAACACAGTTCTTTTGTTCTGAGCACACTCAAGTTTCCAGCCTTATTAGAGACCCTAGAACGCAAGAGCTTGCTTCTTACTCTAAAGCAGATTGTCTTTCATGGATGAGAACTGTGCTGTGTGTTTCCCTTTAGAAACGGAGTTAAATGGCAGGCTCTGTGTCTTCCTACTAGCAAGACTTCGTTTCAGGTAAATGCAGTCATTTTTGAGCTCAAAGGAAGCTACATCGTTCACGAAGCTCACACGTTTCTCGCTCTTAAGTGAAAAGCACTGGATGTTAGAGGGCCTGTGGTTTATATCAGTTTCAGAATCAGAGTTGAACTATATGGTCCGAGTGTGTACGAAACACAGTTCTTTTGTTCTGAGCACACTCACGTTTCCCGCCTTATTAGAGACTCTTGAAAGCAAGAGCTTGCTTCTTGCTCTAAAGCAGAGTGTGTTTCATGTAAGAGAACTGTGCTGTGTGTTTCCCTTCAGAAACAGAATTAAATGGCAGGCTCTGTGTCGTCCTACAAGCAAGACGTAGTTTCAGGTAAACACAGTCACTTTTGACCTCAAACGAAGCTACATCGTTCACGAAGCTCTCACGTTTCTCGCTCTTAACTGAAAGGCATTGGATGTTAGAGGGTCTATGGTTTGTATCAGTTTCAAAAGCAGAGTTGAACTAGATATGGTCCGTGTGTGTAGGAAACACACTTCTTTTGTTCTGAGCACACTCACGTTTCCCACCTTATTAGAGACTCTAGAATGCAAGAGCATGCTTCTTGCTCTAAAGCAGAGTGTCTTTCATGGATGAGAACTGTGCTGTGTGTTTCCCTTCAGAAACGGAGTTAAATGGCAGGCTCTGTGTCTTCCTACAAGCAAGACATAGTTTCAGGTAAACGCAGTCACTTTTGAGCTCAAACGTAGCTACATCGTTCACAACGCTCACACGTTTCTCGCTCTTAACAAAAGGCACTGGATGTTAGAGGGCCTGTGGTTTGTATCAGTTTCACAAGCAGAGTTGAACTAGATATGGTCCATCTGTGTAGGAAACACAATTCTTTTGTTCTGAGCACACTCAAGTTTCCCGCCTTATTAGAGACTCTAGAAAGCAAGAGCTTACTTCTTGCTCTAAAGCAGATTGTCTTTCATGGATGAGAACTGTGCTGTGTGTTTCCCTTCAGAAACGGAGTTAAATGGCAGGCTCTGTGTCTTCCTTCTGGCAAGACTTCGTTTCAGGTAAATGCAGTCATTTTTGAGCTCAAAGGAAGCTACATCGTTCACGAAGCTCACACGTTTCTCGCTCTTAAGTGAAAAGCATTGGATGTTAGAGGACCTGTGGTTTGTATCAGTTTCAGAAGAAGAGTTGAACTAGATATGGTCCCTGTGTGTAGGAAACACAGTTCTTTTGTTCTGAGCACACTCACGTTTCCCGCCTTATTAGAGAATCTAGAAAGCAAGAGCTTGCTTCTTGCTCTAAAGCAGAGTGTCTTTCATGGATGAGAACTGTGCTGTGTGTTTCCCTTAAGTATCGGAGTTAAATGACAGGCTCTGTGTCTTCCTAGAAGCAAGACTTCGTTTCAGGTAAACGCAGTCACTATTGATCTCAAATGAAGTTACATCTTTCACAAAGCTCACACGTTTCTCACTCTTAACTGAAAGGCATTGGATGTTAGAGGGCCTGTGGTTTGTATCAGTTTCAGAAGCAGAGTTGAACTAGATATGGTCCGTGTGTGTAGGAAACACAGTTCTTTTGTTCTGAGCACACTCAAGTTTCCCGCCTTATTAGAGACCCTAGAACGCAAGAGCTTGCTTCTTTCTCTAAAGCAGATTGTCTTTCATGGATGAGAACTGTGCTGTGTGTTTCCCTTTAGAAACGGAGTTAAATGGCAGGCTCTGTGTCTTCCTACTAGCAAGACTTCGTTTCAGGTAAATGCAGTCATTTTTGAGCTCAAAGGAAGCTACATCGTTCACGAAGCTCACACGTTTCTCGCTCTTAAGTGAAAAGCACTGGATGTTAGAGGGCCTGTGGTTTATATCAGTTTCAGAATCAGAGTTGAACTATATGGTCCGAGTGTGTACGAAACACAGTTCTTTTGTTCTGAGCACACTCACGTTTCCCGCCTTATTAGAGACTCTTGAAAGCAAGAGCTTGCTTCTTGCTCTAAAGCAGAGTGTGTTTCATGTAAGAGAACTGTGCTGTGTGTTTCCCTTCAGAAACAGAATTAAATGGCAGGCTCTGTGTCGTCCTACAAGCAAGACGTAGTTTCAGGTAAACACAGTCACTTTTGACCTCAAACGAAGCTACATCGTTCACGAAGCTCTCACGTTTCTCGCTCTTAACTGAAAGGCATTGGATGTTAGAGGGTCTATGGTTTGTATCAGTTTCAAAAGCAGAGTTGAACTAGATATGGTCCGTGTGTGTAGGAAACACACTTCTTTTGTTCTGAGCACACTCACGTTTCCCACCTTATTAGAGACTCTAGAATGCAAGAGCATGCTTCTTGCTCTAAAGCAGAGTGTCTTTCATGGATGAGAACTGTGCTGTGTGTTTCCCTTCAGAAACGGAGTTAAATGGCAGGCTCTGTGTCTTCCTACAAGCAAGACATAGTTTCAGGTAAACGCAGTCACTTTTGAGCTCAAACGTAGCTACATCGTTCACAACGCTCACACGTTTCTCGCTCTTAACAAAAGGCACTGGATGTTAGAGGGCCTGTGGTTTGTATCAGTTTCACAAGCAGAGTTGAACTAGATATGGTCCATCTGTGTAGGAAACACAATTCTTTTGTTCTGAGCACACTCAAGTTTCCCGCCTTATTAGAGACTCTAGAAAGCAAGAGCTTACTTCTTGCTCTAAAGCAGATTGTCTTTCATGGATGAGAACTGTGCTGTGTGTTTCCCTTCAGAAACGGAGTTAAATGGCAGGCTCTGTGTCTTCCTTCTGGCAAGACTTCGTTTCAGGTAAATGCAGTCATTTTTGAGCTCAAAGGAAGCTACATCGTTCACGAAGCTCACACGTTTCTCGCTCTTAAGTGAAAAGCATTGGATGTTAGAGGACCTGTGGTTTGTATCAGTTTCAGAAGAAGAGTTGAACTAGATATGGTCCCTGTGTGTAGGAAACACAGTTCTTTTGTTCTGAGCACACTCACGTTTCCCGCCTTATTAGAGAATCTAGAAAGCAAGAGCTTGCTTCTTGCTCTAAAGCAGAGTGTCTTTCATGGATGAGAACTGTGCTGTGTGTTTCCCTTAAGTATCGGAGTTAAATGACAGGCACTGTGTCTTCCTAGAAGCAAGACTTCGTTTCAGGTAAATGCAGTCACTTTTGATCTCAAATGAAGTTACATCTTTCACAAAGCTCACACGTTTCTCACTCTTAACTGAAAGGCATTGGATGTTAGAGGGCCTGTGGTTTGTATCAGTTTCAGAAGCAGAGTTGAACTAGATATGGTCCGTGTGTGTATTGAAACACAGTTCTTTTGTTCTGAGCACAGTTACGTTTCCCACCTTATTAGAGACTCTAGAATGCGAGAGCATGCTTCTTGCTTTAAAGCAGAGTGTCTTTCATGGATGAGAACTGTGCTGTGTGTTTCCCTTCATTATCGGATTTAAATGCCAGGCTCTGTGCCTTCCTAGAAGCAAGACTTCGTTTCAGGTAAACACAGTCACTTTTGATCTCAAACGAAGCTACATCTTTCACAAAGCTCACACGTTTCTCACTCTTAACTGAAAGGCATTGGATGTTAGAGGGCCTGTGGTTTGTATCAGTTTCAGAAGCAGAGTTGAACTAGATATGGTCCCTGTGTGTAGGAAACACAGTTCTTTTGTTCTGAGCACACTCACGTTTCCCGCCTTATTAGAGACTCTTGAAAGCAAGAGCTTGCTTCTTGCTCTAAAGCAGAGTGTCTTTCATGGATGAGAACTGTGCTGTGTTTTTCCTTTCAGTAATGGAGTTAAATGGCAGGCTCTGTGTCTTCCTACAAGCAAGACTTCGTTTCAGGTAAACGCAGTCACTTTTGAGCTCAAACGAAGCTACATCTTTCACAAAGCTCACACGTTTCTCACTCTTAACTGAAAGGCATTGTATATTAGAGGGCCTGTGGTTTGTATCAGTTTCAGAAGGAGAGTTGAACTAGATATGGTCCGTGTTTGTAGGAAACACAGTTCATTTGTTCTGAGCACAGTCACGTTTCCCACCTTATTACAGACTCCAGAATGCGAGAGCATGCTTCTTGCTCTTAAGCAGAGTGTGTTTCATGGATGAGAACTGTGCTGTGTGTTTCCCTTCAGAAACGGAGTTAAATGGCAGGCTCTGTGTCTTCCTACAAGCTAGACTTCGTTTCAGGTAAACGCAGTCACTTTTGAGCTCAAATGAAGCTACATCGTTCACGAACCTCTCACGTTTTTCGCTCTTAACTGAAAGGCATTGGATGTTAGAGGGTCTATGGTTTGAATCAGTTTCAGAAGCAGAGTTGGACTAGATATGGTCCGTGTGTGTAGGAAACACAGTTCTTTTGTTCTGAGCACACTCACGTTTCCAGCCTTATTAGACACTCTAGAAAACAAGACCTTGCTTCTTGCTCTAAAGCAGAGTGTGTTTCATGCATGAGAACTGTGCTGTGTGTTTCCCTTCAGAAACGGAGTTAAATGGCAGGCTCTGTGTCTTCCTACAAGCAAGAATTCGTTTCAGATAAACGCAGTCACTTTTGAGCTCAAGGGAAGCTACATAGTTCACGAAGCTCACACGTTTCTCGATCTTAAGTGAAAAGCATTGGATGTTAGAGGGCCTCTGGTTTGTATCAGTTTCAGAAGCAGAGTTGAACTAGATATGGTCCGTGTGTGTAGGAAACACAGTTCTTTTGTTATGAGCACACTCATGTTTCCTGCCTCATTAGAGACCATAGAAAGCAAGAGCTTGCTTCTTGCTCTAAAGCAGAGTGTCTTTCATGGATGAGAACTGTGCTGTGTGTTTCCCTTCAGAAACGGAGTTAAATGCCAGGCTCTGTGTCTTCCTACTAGCCAGACTTCGTTTCAAGTAAATGCAGTCATTTTTGAGCTCAAAGGAAGCTACATCGTTCACGAAGCTCACACCTTTCTCGCTCTTAAGTGAAAAGCATTGGATGTTAGAGGGCCTGTGGTTTGTATCAGTTTCAGAAGCAGAGTTGATCTAGATATGGTCCGTGTGTGTATTGAAACACAGTTCTTTTGTTCTGAGCACAGTCACGTTTCCCACCTTATTAGAGACTCCAGAATGCGAGAGCATGCTTCTTGCTTTTAAGCAGTGTGTCTTTCATGGATGAGAACTGTGCTGTGTGTTTCCCTTCATTATCAGATTTAAATGACAGGCTCTGTGCCTTCCTAGAAGCAAGACTTCGTTTCAGGTAAATGCAGTCATTTTTGAGCTCAAAGGAAGCTACATCGTTCACGGAGCTCACATGTTTCTTGCTCTTAAGTGAAAAGCATTGGATGTTAGAGGGCCTGTGGTTTGTATCAGTTTCAGAAGAAGAGTTGAACTAGATATGGTCCCTGTGAGTAGGAAACACAGTTCTTTTGTTCTGAGCACACTCACGTTTCCCGCATTATTACAGACTCTAGAAAGCAAGAGCTTGCTTCTTGCTCTAAAGCAGAGTGTCTTTCATGGATGAGAACTGTGCTGTGTGTTTCCCTTCAGTAACGGAGTTAAATGGCAGACTCTGTGTCTTCCTACAAGCAAGAATTCGTTTCAGGTAAACGCAGTCACTTTTGAGCTCAAATGAAGCTACATCTTTCACAAAGCTCACACGTTTCTCACTTTTAACTGAAAGGCATTGGATGTTAAAGGGCCTGTGGTTTGTATCAGTTTCAGAAGCAGAGTTGAACTAGATATGGTCCGTGTTTGTAGGAAACACAGTTCTTTTGTTCTGAGCACAGTCACGTTTCCCACCTTATTAGAGACTCTAGAATGCGAGAGCATGCTTCTTGCTCTTAAGCAGAGTGTGTTTCATGGATGAGAACTGTGCTGTGTGTTTCCCTTCAGAAACGGAGTTAAATGGCAGGCTCTGTGTCTTCCTACTAGCCAGACTTCGTTTCAGGTAAATGCAGTCATTTTTGAGCTCAAACGAAGCTACATCGTTCACGAAGCTCACACGTTTCTCGCTCTTAAGTGAAAGGCATTGGATGTTAGAGGGCCTGTGGTTTGTATCAGTTTCAGAAGAAGAGTTGAACTAGATATGGTCCGTGTGTGTAGGAATCACAGTTCTTTTGTTCTGAGCACACTCAAGTTTCCCGCCTTATTAGAGACCCTAGAAAGCAAGAGCTTGCTTCTTGCTCTAAAGCAGATTGTCTTTCATGGATGATAACTGTGCTGTGTGTTTCCCTTTAGAAACGGAGTTAAATGGTAGGCTCTGTGTCTTCCTACTAGCAAGACTTCGTTTCAGGTAAATGCAGTCATTTTTGAGCTCAAAGGAAGCTACATCGTTCACGAAGCTCACACGTTTCTCGCTCTTAAGTGAAAAGCATTGGATGTTAGAGGGCCTGTGGTTTATATCAGTTTCAGAAGCAGAGTTGAACTATATGGTCCCAGTGTGTACGAAACACAGTTCTTTTGTTCTGAGCACACTCACGTTTCCCTCCTTATTAGAGACTCTAGAATGCAAGAGCATGCTTCTTGCTCTAAAGCAGAGTGTCTTTCATGGATGAGAACTGTGCTGTGTGTTTCCCTTCTGAAACGGAGTTAAATGGCAGGCTCTGTGTCGTCCTACAAGCAAGACTTCGTTGTTTCAGGTTAACGCACTCACTTTTGAGCTCAAACGAACATACATCTTTCACAAAGCTCACACGTTTCTCACTCATAAGTGAAAAGGATTGGATGTTAGAGGGCCTGTGGTTTGTAGCAGTTTCCGAAGCAGAGTGGAACTAGATATGGTCCGTGTGTGTAGGAAACACAGTTCTTTTATTCTGAGCACACTCACGTTTCCCACCTTATTAGAGACTCTAGAATGCAAGAGCATGCTTCTTGCTCTAAAGCAGAGTGTCTTTCATGGATGAGAACTGTGCTGTGTGTTTCCCTTCAGAAACAGAGTTAAATGGCAGGCTCTGTGTCTTCCTACAAGCAAGACATAGTTTCAGGTAAACGCAGTCACTTTTGAGCTCAAACGAAGCTACATCGTTCACAAGGCTCACACGTTTCTCGCTCTTAACAAAAGGCACTGGATGTTAGAGGGCCTGTGGTTTGTATCAGTTTCACAAGCAGAGTTGAACTAGATATGGTCCATCTGTGTAGAAAACACAATTCTTTTGTTCTGAGCACACTCAAGTTTCCCGCCTTATTAGAGACTCTAGAAAGCAAGAGCTTACTTCTTGCTCTAAAGCAGATTGTCTTTCATGGATGAGAACTGTGCTGTGTGTTTCCCTTCAGAAACGTAGTTAAATGTCAGGCTCTGTGTCTTCCTACTGGCAATACTTCGTTTCAGGTAAATGCAGTCATTTTTGAGCTCAAAGGAAGCTACATCGTTCACGAAGCTCACACGTTTCTCGCTCTTAAGTGAAAAGCATTGGATGTTAGAGGACCTGTGGTTTGTATCAGTTTCAGAAGAAGAGTTGAACTAGATATGGTCCCTGTGTGTAGGAAACACAGTTCTTTTGTTCTGAGCACACTCACGTTTCCCGCCATATTAGAGACTCTAGAAAGCAAGAGCTTGCTTCTTGCTCTAAAGCAGAGTGTCTTTCATGGATGAGAATTGTGCTGTGTGTTTCCCTTAAGTATCGGAGTTAAATGACAGGTTCTGTTTCGTCCTAGAAGCAAGACTTCGTTTCAGGTAAACGCAGTCACTTTTGATCTCAAATGAAGTTACATCTTTCACAAAACGGACACGTTTCACACTCTTAACTGAAAGGCATTGGATGTTAGAGGGCCTGTGGTTTGTATCAGTTTCAGAAGCAGAGTTGAACTAGATATGGTCCGTGTGTGTAGGAAACACAGTTCTTTTGTTATGAGCACACTCATGATTCCTGCCTCATTAGAGACCCTAGAAAGCAAGAGCTTGCTTCTTGCTCTAAAGCAGAGTGTCTTTCATGGATGAGAACTGTGCTGTGTGTTTCCCTTCAGAAACGGAGTTAAATGGCAGGCTCTGTGTCTTCCTACTAGCCAGACTTCGTTTCAGGTAAATGCAGTCATTTTTGAGCTCAAACGAAGCTACATCGTTCACGAAGCTCACACGTTTCTCGCTCTTAAGTGAAAAGCATTGGATGTTAGAGGGCCTGTGGTTTGTATCAGTTTCAGAAGAAGAGTTGAACTAGATATGGTCCGTGTGTGTAGGAATCACAGTTCTTTTGTTCTGAGCACACTCAAGTTTCCCGCCTTATTAGAGACCCTAGAAAGCAAGAGCTTGCTTCTTGCTCTAAAGCAGATTGTCTTTCATGGATGATAACTGTGCTGTGTGTTTCCCTTTAGAAACGGAGTTAAATGGTAGGCTCTGTGTCTTCCTACTAGCAAGACTTCGTTTCAGGTAAATGCAGTCATTTTTGAGCTCAAAGGAAGCTACATCGTTCAGGAAGCTCACACGTTTCTCGCTCTTAAGTGAAAAGCATTGGATGTTAGAGGGCCTGTGGTTTATATCAGTTTCAGAAGCAGAGTTGAACTATATGGTCCCAGTGTGTACGAAACACAGTTCTTTTGTTCTGAGCACACTCACGTTTCCCTCCTTATTAGAGACTCTAGAATGCAAGAGCATGCTTCTTGCTCTAAAGCAGAGTGTCTTTCATGGATGAGAACTGTGCTGTGTGTTTCCCTTCTGAAACGGAGTTAAATGGCAGGCTCTGTGTCGTCCTACAAGCAAGACTTCGTTGTTTCAGGTTAACGCACTCACTTTTGAGCTCAAACGAACATACATCTTTCACAAAGCTCACACGTTTCTCACTCATAAGTGAAAAGGATTGGATGTTAGAGGGCCTGTGGTTTGTAGCAGTTTCCGAAGCAGAGTGGAACTAGATATGGTCCGTGTGTGTAGGAAACACAGTTCTTTTGTTCTGAGCACACTCACGTTTCCCACCTTATTAGAGACTCTAGAATGCAAGAGCATGCTTCTTGCTCTAAAGCAGAGTGTCTTTCATGGATGAGAACTGTGCTGTGTGTTTCCCTTCAGAAACGGAGTTAAATGGCAGGCTCTGTGTCTTCCTACAAGCAAGACATAGTTTCAGGTAAACGCAGTCACTTTTGAGCTCAAACGAAGCTACATCGTTCACAAGGCTCACACGTTTCTCGCTCTTAACAAAAGGCACTGGATGTTAGAGGGCCTGTGGTTTGTATCAGTTTCACAAGCAGAGTTGAACTAGATATGGTCCATCTGTGTAGAAAACACAATTCTTTTGTTCTGAGCACACTCAAGTTTCCCGCCTTATTAGAGACTCTAGAAAGCAAGAGCTTACTTCTTGCTCTAAAGCAGATTGTCTTTCATGGATGAGAACTGTGCTGTGTGTTTCCCTTCAGAAACGGAGTTAAATGTCAGGCTCTGTGTCTTCCTACTGGCAATACTTCGTTTCAGGTAAATGCAGTCATTTTTGAGCTCAAAGGAAGCTACATCGTTCACGAAGCTCACACGTTTCTCGCTCTTAAGTGAAAAGCATTGGATGTTAGAGGACCTGTGGTTTGTATCAGTTTCAGAAGAAGAGTTGAACTAGATATGGTCCCTGTGTGTAGGAAACACAGTTCTTTTGTTCTGAGCACACTCACGTTTCCCGCCATATTAGAGACTCTAGAAAGCAAGAGCTTGCTTCTTGCTCTAAAGCAGAGTGTCTTTCATGGATGAGAATTGTGCTGTGTGTTTCCCTTAAGTATCGGAGTTAAATGACAGGCTCTGTGTCGTCCTAGAAGCAAGACTTCGTTTCAGGTAAACGCAGTCACTTTTGATCTCAAATGAAGTTACATCTTTCACAAAACGGACACGTTTCACACTCTTAACTGAAAGGCATTGGATGTTAGAGGGCCTGTGGTTTGTATCAGTTTCAGAAGCAGAGTTGAACTAGATATGGTCCGTGTGTGTAGGAAACACAGTTCTTTTGTTATGAGCACACTCATGTTTCCTGCCTCATTAGAGACCCTAGAAAGCAAGAGCTTGCTTCTTGCTCTAAAGCAGAGTGTCTTTCATGGATGAGAACTGTGCTGTGTGTTTCCCTTCAGAAACGGAGTTAAATGGCAGGCTCTGTGTCTTCCTACTAGCCAGACTTCGTTTCAGGTAAATGCAGTCATTTTTGAGCTCAAACGAAGCTACATCGTTCACGAAGCTCACACGTTTCTCGCTCTTAAGTGAAAAGCATTGGATGTTAGAGGGCCTGTGGTTTGTATCAGTTTCAGAAGAAGAGTTGAACTAGATATGGTCCGTGTGTGTAGGAATCACAGTTCTTTTGTTCTGAGCACACTCAAGTTTCCCGCCTTATTAGAGACCCTAGAAAGCAAGAGCTTGCTTCTTGCTCTAAAGCAGATTGTCTTTCATGGATGATAACTGTGCTGTGTGTTTCCCTTTAGAAACGGAGTTAAATGGTAGGCTCTGTGTCTTCCTACTAGCAAGACTTCGTTTCAGGTAAATGCAGTCATTTTTGAGCTCAAAGGAAGCTACATCGTTCAGGAAGCTCACACGTTTCTCGCTCTTAAGTGAAAAGCATTGGATGTTAGAGGGCCTGTGGTTTATATCAGTTTCAGAAGCAGAGTTGAACTATATGGTCCCAGTGTGTACGAAACACAGTTCTTTTGTTCTGAGCACACTCACGTTTCCCTCCTTATTAGAGACTCTAGAATGCAAGAGCATGCTTCTTGCTCTAAAGCAGAGTGTCTTTCATGGATGAGAACTGTGCTGTGTGTTTCCCTTCTGAAACGGAGTTAAACGGCAGGCTCTGTGTCGTCCTACAAGCAAGACTTCGTTGTTTCAGGTAAACGCACTCACTTTTGAGCTCAAACGAACATACATCTTTCACAAAGCTCACACGTTTCTCACTCATAAGTGAAAAGGATTGGATGTTAGAGGGCCTGTGGTTTGTAGCAGTTTCCGAAGCAGAGTGGAACTAGATATGGTCCGTGTGTGTAGGAAACACAGTTCTTTTATTCTGAGCACACTCACGTTTCCCACCTTATTAGAGACTCTAGAATGCAAGAGCATGCTTCTTGCTCTAAAGCAGAGTGTCTTTCATGGATGAGAACTGTGCTGTGTGTTTCCCTTCAGAAACGGAGTTAAATGGCAGGCTCTGTGTCTTCCTACAAGCAAGACATAGTTTCAGGTAAACGCAGTCACTTTTGAGCTCAAACGAAGCTACATCGTTCACAAGGCTCACACGTTTCTCGCTCTTAACAAAAGGCACTGGATGTTAGAGGGCCTGTGGTTTGTATCAGTTTCACAAGCAGAGTTGAACTAGATATGGTCCATCTGTGTAGAAAACACAATTCTTTTGTTCTGAGCACACTCAAGTTTCCCGCCTTATTAGAGACTCTAGAAAGCAAGAGCTTACTTCTTGCTCTAAAGCAGATTGTCTTTCATGGATGAGAACTGTGCTGTGTGTTTCCCTTCAGAAACGGAGTTAAATGGCAGGCTCTGTGTCTTCCTACTTGCAAGACTTCGTTTCAGGTAAATGCAGTCATTTTTGAGCTCAAAGGAAGCTACATCGTTCACGAAGCTCACACGTTTCTCGCTCTTAAGTGAAAAGCATTGGATGTTAGAGGACCTGTGGTTTGTATCAGTTTCAGAAGAAGAGTTGAACTAGATATGGTCCCTGTGTGTAGGAAACACAGTTCTTTTGTTCTGAGCACACTCACGTTTCCCGCCTTATTAGAGACTCTAGAAAGCAAGAGCTTGCTTCTTGCTCTAAAGCAGAGTGTCTTTCATGGATGAGAACTGTGCTGTGTGTTTCCCTTAAGTATCGGAGTTAAATGACAGGCTCTGTGTCGTCCTAGAAGCAAGACTTCGTTTCAGGTAAACGCAGTCACTTTTGATCTCAAATGAAGTTACATCTTTCACAAAACGCACACGTTTCTCACTCTTAACTGAAAGGCATTGGATGTTAGAGGGCCTGTGGTTTGTATCAGTTTCAGAAGCAGAGTTGAACTAGATATGGTCCGTGTGTGTATTGAAACACAGTTCTTTTGTTCTGAGCACAGTCACGTTTCCCACCTTATTAGAGACTCTAGAATGCGAGAGCATGCTTCTTGCTTTAAAGCAGAGTGTGTTTCATGGATGAGAACTGTGCTGTGTGTTTCCCTTCAGAAACGGAGTTAAATGGCAGGCTCTGTGTCTTCCTACTAGCAAGACTTCGTTTCAGGTAAATGCAGTCATTTTTGAGCTCAAAGGAAGCTACATCGTTCACGAAGCTCACACGTTTCTCGCTCTTAAGTGAAAAGCACTGGATGTTAGAGGGCCTGTGGTTTATATCAGTTTCAGAATCAGAGTTGAACTATATGGTCCGAGTGTGTACGAAACACAGTTCTTTTGTTCTGAGCACACTCACGTTTCCCGCCTTATTAGAGACTCTTGAAAGCAAGAGCTTGCTTCTTGCTCTAAAGCAGAGTGTGTTTCATGTAAGAGAACTGTGCTGTGTGTTTCCCTTCAGAAACAGAATTAAATGGCAGGCTCTGTGTCGTCCTACAAGCAAGACGTAGTTTCAGGTAAACACAGTCACTTTTGACCTCAAACGAAGCTACATCGTTCACGAAGCTCTCACGTTTCTCGCTCTTAACTGAAAGGCATTGGATGTTAGAGGGTCTATGGTTTGTATCAGTTTCAAAAGCAGAGTTGAACTAGATATGGTCCGTGTGTGTAGGAAACACACTTCTTTTGTTCTGAGCACACTCACGTTTCCCACCTTATTAGAGACTCTAGAATGCAAGAGCATGCTTCTTGCTCTAAAGCAGAGTGTCTTTCATGGATGAGAACTGTGCTGTGTGTTTCCCTTCAGAAACGGAGTTAAATGGCAGGCTCTGTGTCTTCCTACAAGCAACACATAGTTTCAGGTAAACGCAGTCACTTTTGAGCTCAAACGTAGCTACATCGTTCACAACGCTCACACGTTTCTCGCTCTTAACAAAAGGCACTGGATGTTAGAGGGCCTGTGGTTTGTATCAGTTTCACAAGCAGAGTTGAACTAGATATGGTCCATCTGTGTAGGAAACACAATTCTTTTGTTCTGAGCACACTCAAGTTTCCCGCCTTATTAGAGACTCTAGAAAGCAAGAGCTTACTTCTTGCTCTAAAGCAGATTGTCTTTCATGGATGAGAACTGTGCTGTGTGTTTCCCTTCAGAAACGGAGTTAAATGGCAGGCTCTGTGTCTTCCTTCTGGCAAGACTTCGTTTCAGGTAAATGCAGTCATTTTTGAGCTCAAAGGAAGCTACATCGTTCACGAAGCTCACACGTTTCTCGCTCTTAAGTGAAAAGCATTGGATGTTAGAGGACCTGTGGTTTGTATCAGTTTCAGAAGAAGAGTTGAACTAGATATGGTCCCTGTGTGTAGGAAACACAGTTCTTTTGTTCTGAGCACACTCACGTTTCCCGCCTTATTAGAGAATCTAGAAAGCAAGAGCTTGCTTCTTGCTCTAAAGCAGAGTGTCTTTCATGGATGAGAACTGTGCTGTGTGTTTCCCTTAAGTATCGGAGTTAAATGACAGGCACTGTGTCTTCCTAGAAGCAAGACTTCGTTTCAGGTAAATGCAGTCACTTTTGATCTCAAATGAAGTTACATCTTTCACAAAGCTCACACGTTTCTCACTCTTAACTGAAAGGCATTGGATGTTAGAGGGCCTGTGGTTTGTATCAGTTTCAGAAGCAGAGTTGAACTAGATATGGTCCGTGTGTGTATTGAAACACAGTTCTTTTGTTCTGAGCACAGTTACGTTTCCCACCTTATTAGAGACTCTAGAATGCGAGAGCATGCTTCTTGCTTTAAAGCAGAGTGTCTTTCATGGATGAGAACTGTGCTGTGTGTTTCCCTTCATTATCGGATTTAAATGCCAGGCTCTGTGCCTTCCTAGAAGCAAGACTTCGTTTCAGGTAAACACAGTCACTTTTGATCTCAAACGAAGCTACATCTTTCACAAAGCTCACACGTTTCTCACTCTTAACTGAAAGGCATTGGATGTTAGAGGGCCTGTGGTTTGTATCAGTTTCAGAAGCAGAGTTGAACTAGATATGGTCCCTGTGTGTAGGAAACACAGTTCTTTTGTTCTGAGCACACTCACGTTTCCCGCCTTATTAGAGACTCTTGAAAGCAAGAGCTTGCTTCTTGCTCTAAAGCAGAGTGTCTTTCATGGATGAGAACTGTGCTGTGTTTTTCCTTTCAGTAACGGAGTTAAATGGCAGGCTCTGTGTCTTCCTACAAGCAAGACTTCGTTTCAGGTAAATGCAGTCACTTTTGAGCTCAAACGAAGCTACATCTTTCACAAAGCTCACACGTTTCTCACTCTTAACTGAAAGGCATTGTATGTTAGAGGGCCTGTGGTTTGTATCAGTTTCAGAAGGAGAGTTGAACTAGATATGGTCCGTGTTTGTAGGAAACACAGTTCATTTGTTCTGAGCACAGTCACGTTTCCCACCTTATTACAGACTCCAGAATGCGAGAGCATGCTTCTTGCTCTTAAGCAGAGTGTGTTTCATGGATGAGAACTGTGCTGTGTGTTTCCCTTCAGAAACGGAGTTAAATGGCAGGCTCTGTGTCTTCCTACAAGCTAGACTTCGTTTCAGGTAAACGCAGTCACTTTTGAGCTCAAATGAAGCTACATCGTTCACGAACCTCTCACGTTTTTCGCTCTTAACTGAAAGGCATTGGATGTTAGAGGGTCTATGGTTTGAATCAGTTTCAGAAGCAGAGTTGGACTAGATATGGTCCGTGTGTGTAGGAAACACAGTTCTTTTGTTCTGAGCACACTCACGTTTCCAGCCTTATTAGACACTCTAGAAAACAAGACCTTGCTTCTTGCTCTAAAGCAGAGTGTGTTTCATGCATGAGAACTGTGCTGTGTGTTTCCCTTCAGAAACGGAGTTAAATGGCAGGCTCTGTGTCTTCCTACAAGCAAGAATTCGTTTCAGATAAACGCAGTCACTTTTGAGCTCAAGGGAAGCTACATAGTTCACGAAGCTCACACGTTTCTCGATCTTAAGTGAAAAGCATTGGATGTTAGAGGGCCTCTGGTTTGTATCAGTTTCAGAAGCAGAGTTGAACTAGATATGGTCCGTGTGTGTAGGAAACACAGTTCTTTTGTTATGAGCACACTCATGTTTCCTGCCTCATTAGAGACCATAGAAAGCAAGAGCTTGCTTCTTGCTCTAAAGCAGAGTGTCTTTCATGGATGAGAACTGTGCTGTGTGTTTCCCTTCAGAAACGGAGTTAAATGCCAGGCTCTGTGTCTTCCTACTAGCCAGACTTCGTTTCAAGTAAATGCAGTCATTTTTGAGCTCAAAGGAAGCTACATCGTTCACGAAGCTCACACCTTTCTCGCTCTTAAGTGAAAAGCATTGGATGTTAGAGGGCCTGTGGTTTGTATCAGTTTCAGAAGCAGAGTTGATCTAGATATGGTCCGTGTGTGTATTGAAACACAGTTCTTTTGTTCTGAGCACAGTCACGTTTCCCACCTTATTAGAGACTCCAGAATGCGAGAGCATGCTTCTTGCTTTTAAGCAGAGTGTCTTTCATGGATGAGAACTGTGCTGTGTGTTTCCCTTCATTATCGGATTTAAATGACAGGCTCTGTGCCTTCCTAGAAGCAAGACTTCGTTTCAGGTAAATGCAGTCATTTTTGAGCTCAAAGGAAGCTACATCGTTCACGGAGCTCACATGTTTCTTGCTCTTAAGTGAAAAGCATTGGATGTTAGAGGGCCTGTGGTTTGTATCAGTTTCAGAAGAAGAGTTGAACTAGATATGGTCCCTGTGAGTAGGAAACACAGTTCTTTTGTTCTGAGCACACTCACGTTTCCCGCATTATTACAGACTCTAGAAAGCAAGAGCTTGCTTCTTGCTCTAAAGCAGAGTGTCTTTCATGGATGAGAACTGTGCTGTGTGTTTCCCTTCAGTAACGGAGTTAAATGGCAGACTCTGTGTCTTCCTACAAGCAAGACGTAGTTTCAGGTAAACACAGTCACTTTTGACCTCAAACGAAGCTACATCGTTCACGAAGCTCTCACGTTTCTCGCTCTTAACTGAAAGGCATTGGATGTTAGAGGGTCTATGGTTTGTATCAGTTTCAAAAGCAGAGTTGAACTAGATATGGTCCGTGTGTGTAGGAAACACACTTCTTTTGTTCTGAGCACACTCACGTTTCCCACCTTATTAGAGACTCTAGAATGCAAGAGCATGCTTCTTGCTCTACAGCAGAGTGTCTTTCATGGATGAGAACTGTGCTGTGTGTTTCCCTTCAGAAACGGAGTTAAATGGCAGGCTCTGTGTCTTCCTACAAGCAACACATAGTTTCAGGTAAACGCAGTCACTTTTGAGCTCAAACGTAGCTACATCGTTCACAACGCTCACACGTTTCTCGCTCTTAACAAAAGGCACTGGATGTTAGAGGGCCTGTGGTTTGTATCAGTTTCACAAGCAGAGTTGAACTAGATATGGTCCATCTGTGTAGGAAACACAATTCTTTTGTTCTGAGCACACTCAAGTTTCCCGCCTTATTAGAGACTCTAGAAAGCAAGAGCTTACTTCTTGCTCTAAAGCAGATTGTCTTTCATGGATGAGAACTGTGCTGTGTGTTTCCCTTCAGAAACGGAGTTAAATGGCAGGCTCTGTGTCTTCCTTCTGGCAAGACTTCGTTTCAGGTAAATGCAGTCATTTTTGAGCTCAAAGGAAGCTACATCGTTCACGAAGCTCACACGTTTCTCGCTCTTAAGTGAAAAGCATTGGATGTTAGAGGACCTGTGGTTTGTATCAGTTTCAGAAGAAGAGTTGAACTAGATATGGTCCCTGTGTGTAGGAAACACAGTTCTTTTGTTCTGAGCACACTCACGTTTCCCGCCTTATTAGAGAATCTAGAAAGCAAGAGCTTGCTTCTTGCTCTAAAGCAGAGTGTCTTTCATGGATGAGAACTGTGCTGTGTGTTTCCCTTAAGTATCGGAGTTAAATGACAGGCACTGTGTCTTCCTAGAAGCAAGACTTCGTTTCAGGTAAATGCAGTCACTTTTGATCTCAAATGAAGTTACATCTTTCACAAAGCTCACACGTTTCTCACTCTTAACTGAAAGGCATTGGATGTTAGAGGGCCTGTGGTTTGTATCAGTTTCAGAAGCAGAGTTGAACTAGATATGGTCCGTGTGTGTATTGAAACACAGTTCTTTTGTTCTGAGCACAGTTACGTTTCCCACCTTATTAGAGACTCTAGAATGCGAGAGCATGCTTCTTGCTTTAAAGCAGAGTGTCTTTCATGGATGAGAACTGTGCTGTGTGTTTCCCTTCATTATCGGATTTAAATGCCAGGCTCTGTGCCTTCCTAGAAGCAAGACTTCGTTTCAGGTAAACACAGTCACTTTTGATCTCAAACGAAGCTACATCTTTCACAAAGCTCACACGTTTCTCACTCTTAACTGAAAGGCATTGGATGTTAGAGGGCCTGTGGTTTGTATCAGTTTCAGAAGCAGAGTTGAACTAGATATGGTCCCTGTGTGTAGGAAACACAGTTCTTTTGTTCTGAGCACACTCACGTTTCCCGCCTTATTAGAGACTCTTGAAAGCAAGAGCTTGCTTCTTGCTCTAAAGCAGAGTGTCTTTCATGGATGAGAACTGTGCTGTGTTTTTCCTTTCAGTAACGGAGTTAAATGGCAGGCTCTGTGTCTTCCTACAAGCAAGACTTCGTTTCAGGTAAACGCAGTCACTTTTGAGCTCAAACGAAGCTACATCTTTCACAAAGCTCACACGTTTCTCACTCTTAACTGAAAGGCATTGTATGTTAGAGGGCCTGTGGTTTGTATCAGTTTCAGAAGGAGAGTTGAACTAGATATGGTCCGTGTTTGTAGGAAACACAGTTCATTTGTTCTGAGCACAGTCACGTTTCCCACCTTATTACAGACTCCAGAATGCGAGAGCATGCTTCTTGCTCTTAAGCAGAGTGTGTTTCATGGATGAGAACTGTGCTGTGTGTTTCCCTTCAGAAACGGAGTTAAATGGCAGGCTCTGTGTCTTCCTACAAGCTAGACTTCGTTTCAGGTAAACGCAGTCACTTTTGAGCTCAAATGAAGCTACATCGTTCACGAACCTCTCACGTTTTTCGCTCTTAACTGAAAGGCATTGGATGTTAGAGGGTCTATGGTTTGAATTAGTTTCAGAAGCAGAGTTGGACTAGATATGGTCCGTGTGTGTAGGAAACACAGTTCTTTTGTTCTGAGCACACTCACGTTTCCAGCCTTATTAGACACTCTAGAAAACAAGACCTTGCTTCTTGCTCTAAAGCACAGTGTGTTTCATGCATGAGAACTGTGCTGTGTGTTTCCCTTCAGAAACGGAGTTAAATGGCAGGCTCTGTGTCTTCCTACAAGCAAGAATTCGTTTCAGATAAACGCAGTCACTTTTGAGCTCAAGGGAAGCTACATAGTTCACGAAGCTCACACGTTTCTCGATCTTAAGTGAAAAGCATTGGATGTTAGAGGGCCTCTGGTTTGTATCAGTTTCAGAAGCAGAGTTGAACTAGATATGGTCCGTGTGTGTAGGAAACACAGTTCTTTTGTTATGAGCACACTCATGTTTCCTGCCTCATTAGAGACCATAGAAAGCAAGAGCTTGCTTCTTGCTCTAAAGCAGAGTGTCTTTCATGGATGAGAACTGTGCTGTGTGTTTCCCTTCAGAAACGGAGTTAAATGCCAGGCTCTGTGTCTTCCTACTAGCCAGACTTCGTTTCAAGTAAATGCAGTCATTTTTGAGCTCAAAGGAAGCTACATCGTTCACGAAGCTCACACCTTTCTCGCTCTTAAGTGAAAAGCATTGGATGTTAGAGGGCCTGTGGTTTGTATCAGTTTCAGAAGCAGAGTTGATCTAGATATGGTCCGTGTGTGTATTGAAACACAGTTCTTTTGTTCTGAGCACAGTCACGTTTCCCACCTTATTATAGACTCCAGAATGCGAGAGCATGCTTCTTGCTTTTAAGCAGAGTGTCTTTCATGGATGAGAACTGTGCTGTGTGTTTCCCTTCATTATCGGATTTAAATGACAGGCTCTGTGCCTTCCTAGAAGCAAGACTTCGTTTCAGGTAAATGCAGTCATTTTTGAGCTCAAAGGAAGCTACATCGTTCACGGAGCTCACATGTTTCTTGCTCTTAAGTGAAAAGCATTGGATGTTAGAGGGCCTGTGGTTTGTATCAGTTTCAGAAGAAGAGTTGAACTAGATATGGTCCCTGTGAGTAGGAAACACAGTTCTTTTGTTCTGAGCACACTCACGTTTCCCGCATTATTACAGACTCTAGAAAGCAAGAGCTTGCTTCTTGCTCTAAAGCAGAGTGTCTTTCATGGATGAGAACTGTGCTGTGTGTTTCCCTTCAGTAACGGAGTTAAATGGCAGACTCTGTGTCTTCCTACAAGCAAGACTTCGTTTCAGGTAAACGCAGTCACTTTTGATCTCAAATGAAGTTACATCTTTCACAAAACGGACACGTTTCACACTCTTAACTGAAAGGCATTGGATGTTAGAGGGCCTGTGGTTTGTATCAGTTTCAGAAGCAGAGTTGAACTAGATATGGTCCGTGTGTGTAGGAAACACAGTTCTTTTGTTATGAGCACACTCATGTTTCCTGCCTCATTAGAGACCCTAGAAAGCAAGAGCTTGCTTCTTGCTCTAAAGCAGAGTGTCTTTCATGGATGAGAACTGTGCTGTGTGTTTCCCTTCAGAAACGGAGTTAAATGGCAGGCTCTGTGTCTTCCTACTAGCCAGACTTCGTTTCAGGTAAATGCAGTCATTTTTGAGCTCAAACGAAGCTACATCGTTCACGAAGCTCACACGTTTCTCGCTCTTAAGTGAAAAGCATTGGATGTTAGAGGGCCTGTGGTTTGTATCAGTTTCAGAAGAAGAGTTGAACTAGATATGGTCCGTGTGTGTAGGAATCACAGTTCTTTTGTTCTGAGCACACTCAAGTTTCCCGCCTTATTAGAGACCCTAGAAAGCAAGAGCTTGCTTCTTGCTCTAAAGCAGATTGTCTTTCATGGATGATAACTGTGCTGTGTGTTTCCCTTTAGAAACGGAGTTAAATGGTAGGCTCTGTGTCTTCCTACTAGCAAGACTTCGTTTCAGGTAAATGCAGTCATTTTTGAGCTCAAAGGAAGCTACATCGTTCAGGAAGCTCACACGTTTCTCGCTCTTAAGTGAAAAGCATTGGATGTTAGAGGGCCTGTGGTTTATATCAGTTTCAGAAGCAGAGTTGAACTATATGGTCCCAGTGTGTACGAAACACAGTTCTTTTGTTCTGAGCACACTCACGTTTCCCTCCTTATTAGAGACTCTAGAATGCAAGAGCATGCTTCTTGCTCTAAAGCAGAGTGTCTTTCATGGATGAGAACTGTGCTGTGTGTTTCCCTTCTGAAACGGAGTTAAATGGCAGGCTCTGTGTCGTCCTACAAGCAAGACTTCGTTGTTTCAGGTTAACGCACTCACTTTTGAGCTCAAACGAACATACATCTTTCACAAAGCTCACACGTTTCTCACTCATAAGTGAAAAGGATTGGATGTTAGAGGGCCTGTGGTTTGTAGCAGTTTCCGAAGCAGAGTGGAACTAGATATGGTCCGTGTGTGTAGGAAACACAGTTCTTTTATTCTGAGCACACTCACGTTTCCCACCTTATTAGAGACTCTAGAATGCAAGAGCATGCTTCTTGCTCTAAAGCAGAGTGTCTTTCATGGATGAGAACTGTGCTGTGTGTTTCCCTTCAGAAACGGAGTTAAATGGCAGGCTCTGTGTCTTCCTACAAGCAAGACATAGTTTCAGGTAAACGCAGTCACTTTTGAGCTCAAACGAAGCTACATCGTTCACAAGGCTCACACGTTTCTCGCTCTTAACAAAAGGCACTGGATGTTAGAGGGCCTGTGGTTTGTATCAGTTTCACAAGCAGAGTTGAACTAGATATGGTCCATCTGTGTAGAAAACACAATTCTTTTGGTCTGAGCACACTCAAGTCTCCCGCCTTATTAGAGACTCTAGAAAGCAAGAGCTTACTTCTTGCTCTAAAGCAGATTGTCTTTCATGGATGAGAACTGTGCTGTGTGTTTCCCTTCAGAAACGGAGTTAAATGTCAGGCTCTGTGTCTTCCTACTGGCAATACTTCGTTTCAGGTAAATGCAGTCATTTTTGAGCTCAAAGGAAGCTACATCGTTCACGAAGCTCACACGTTTCTCGCTCTTAAGTGAAAAGCATTGGATGTTAGAGGACCTGTGGTTTGTATCAGTTTCAGAAGAAGAGTTGAACTAGATATGGTCCCTGTGTGTAGGAAACACAGTTCTTTTGTTCTGAGCACACTCACGTTTCCCGCCATATTAGAGACTCTAGAAAGCAAGAGCTTGCTTCTTGCTCTAAAGCAGAGTGTCTTTCATGGATGAGAATTGTGCTGTGTGTTTCCCTTAAGTATCGGAGTTAAATGACAGGCTCTGTGTCGTCCTAGAAGCAAGACTTCGTTTCAGGTAAACGCAGTCACTTTTGATCTCAAATGAAGTTACATCTTTCACAAAACGGACACGTTTCACACTCTTAACTGAAAGGCATTGGATGTTAGAGGGCCTGTGGTTTGTATCAGTTTCAGAAGCAGAGTTGAACTAGATATGGTCCGTGTGTGTAGGAAACACAGTTCTTTTGTTATGAGCACACTCATGTTTCCTGCCTCATTAGAGACCCTAGAAAGCAAGAGCTTGCTTCTTGCTCTAAAGCAGAGTGTCTTTCATGGATGAGAACTGTGCTGTGTGTTTCCCTTCAGAAACGGAGTTAAATGGCAGGCTCTGTGTCTTCCTACTAGCCAGACTTCGTTTCAGGTAAATGCAGTCATTTTTGAGCTCAAACGAAGCTACATCGTTCACGAAGCTCACACGTTTCTCGCTCTTAAGTGAAAAGCATTGGATGTTAGAGGGCCTGTGGTTTGTATCAGTTTCAGAAGAAGAGTTGAACTAGATATGGTCCGTGTGTGTAGGAATCACAGTTCTTTTGTTCTGAGCACACTCAAGTTTCCCGCCTTATTAGAGACCCTAGAAAGCAAGAGCTTGCTTCTTGCTCTAAAGCAGATTGTCTTTCATGGATGATAACTGTGCTGTGTGTTTCCCTTTAGAAACGGAGTTAAATGGTAGGCTCTGTGTCTTCCTACTAGCAAGACTTCGTTTCAGGTAAATGCAGTCATTTTTGAGCTCAAAGGAAGCTACATCGTTCAGGAAGCTCACACGTTTCTCGCTCTTAAGTGAAAAGCATTGGATGTTAGAGGGCCTGTGGTTTATATCAGTTTCAGAAGCAGAGTTGAACTATATGGTCCCAGTGTGTACGAAACACAGTTCTTTTGTTCTGAGCACACTCACGTTTCCCTCCTTATTAGAGACTCTAGAATGCAAGAGCATGCTTCTTGCTCTAAAGCAGAGTGTCTTTCATGGATGAGAACTGTGCTGTGTGTTTCCCTTCTGAAACGGAGTTAAATGGCAGGCTCTGTGTCGTCCTACAAGCAAGACTTCGTTGTTTCAGGTTAACGCACTCACTTTTGAGCTCAAACGAACATACATCTTTCACAAAGCTCACACGTTTCTCACTCATAAGTGAAAAGGATTGGATGTTAGAGGGCCTGTGGTTTGTAGCAGTTTCCGAAGCAGAGTGGAACTAGATATGGTCCGTGTGTGTAGGAAACACAGTTCTTTTATTCTGAGCACACTCACGTTTCCCACCTTATTAGAGACTCTAGAATGCAAGAGCATGCTTCTTGCTCTAAAGCAGAGTGTCTTTCATGGATGAGAACTGTGCTGTGTGTTTCCCTTCAGAAACGGAGTTAAATGGCAGGCTCTGTGTCTTCCTACAAGCAAGACATAGTTTCAGGTAAACGCAGTCACTATTGAGCTCAAACGAAGCTACATCGTTCACAAGGCTCACACGTTTCTCGCTCTTAACAAAAGGCACTGGATGTTAGAGGGCCTGTGGTTTGTATCAGTTTCACAAGCAGAGTTGAACTAGATATGGTCCATCTGTGTAGAAAACACAATTCTTTTGGTCTGAGCACACTCAAGTTTCCCGCCTTATTAGAGACTCTAGAAAGCAAGAGCTTACTTCTTGCTCTAAAGCAGATTGTCTTTCATGGATGAGAACTGTGCTGTGTGTTTCCCTTCAGAAACGGAGTTAAATGTCAGGCTCTGTGTCTTCCTACTGGCAATACTTCGTTTCAGGTAAATGCAGTCATTTTTGAGCTCAAAGGAAGCTACATCGTTCACGAAGCTCACACGTTTCTCGCTCTTAAGTGAAAAGCATTGGATGTTAGAGGACCTGTGGTTTGTATCAGTTTCAGAAGAAGAGTTGAACTAGATATGGTCCCTGTGTGTAGGAAACACAGTTCTTTTGTTCTGAGCACACTCACGTTTCCCGCCATATTAGAGACTCTAGAAAGCAAGAGCTTGCTTCTTGCTCTAAAGCAGAGTGTCTTTCATGGATGAGAATTGTGCTGTGTGTTTCCCTTAAGTATCGGAGTTAAATGACAGGCTCTGTGTCGTCCTAGAAGCAAGACTTCGTTTCAGGTAAACGCAGTCACTTTTGATCTCAAATGAAGTTACATCTTTCACAAAACGGACACGTTTCACACTCTTAACTGAAAGGCATTGGATGTTAGAGGGCCTGTGGTTTGTATCAGTTTCAGAAGCAGAGTTGAACTAGATATGGTCCGTGTGTGTAGGAAACACAGTTCTTTTGTTATGAGCACACTCATGTTTCCTGCCTCATTAGAGACCCTAGAAAGCAAGAGCTTGCTTCTTGCTCTAAAGCAGAGTGTCTTTCATGGATGAGAACTGTGCTGTGTGTTTCCCTTCAGAAACGGAGTTAAATGGCAGGCTCTGTGTCTTCCTACTAGCCAGACTTCGTTTCAGGTAAATGCAGTCATTTTTGAGCTCAAACGAAGCTACATCGTTCACGAAGCTCACACGTTTCTCGCTCTTAAGTGAAAAGCATTGGATGTTAGAGGGCCTGTGGTTTGTATCAGTTTCAGAAGAAGAGTTGAACTAGATATGGTCCGTGTGTGTAGGAATCACAGTTCTTTTGTTCTGAGCACACTCAAGTTTCCCGCCTTATTAGAGACCCTAGAAAGCAAGAGCTTGCTTCTTGCTCTAAAGCAGATTGTCTTTCATGGATGATAACTGTGCTGTGTGTTTCCCTTTAGAAACGGAGTTAAATGGTAGGCTCTGTGTCTTCCTACTAGCAAGACTTCGTTTCAGGTAAATGCAGTCATTTTTGAGCTCAAAGGAAGCTACATCGTTCAGGAAGCTCACACGTTTCTCGCTCTTAAGTGAAAAGCATTGGATGTTAGAGGGCCTGTGGTTTATATCAGTTTCAGAAGCAGAGTTGAACTATATGGTCCCAGTGTGTACGAAACACAGTTCTTTTGTTCTGAGCACACTCACGTTTCCCTCCTTATTAGAGACTCTAGAATGCAAGAGCATGCTTCTTGCTCTAAAGCAGAGTGTCTTTCATGGATGAGAACTGTGCTGTGTGTTTCCCTTCTGAAACGGAGTTAAATGGCAGGCTCTGTGTCGTCCTACAAGCAAGACTTCGTTGTTTCAGGTTAACGCACTCACTTTTGAGCTCAAACGAACATACATCTTTCACAAAGCTCACACGTTTCTCACTCATAAGTGAAAAGGATTGGATGTTAGAGGGCCTGTGGTTTGTAGCAGTTTCCGAAGCAGAGTGGAACTAGATATGGTCCGTGTGTGTAGGAAACACAGTTCTTTTATTCTGAGCACACTCACGTTTCCCACCTTATTAGAGACTCTAGAATGCAAGAGCATGCTTCTTGCTCTAAAGCAGAGTGTCTTTCATGGATGAGAACTGTGCTGTGTGTTTCCCTTCAGAAACGGAGTTAAATGGCAGGCTCTGTGTCTTCCTACAAGCAAGACATAGTTTCAGGTAAACGCAGTCACTTTTGAGCTCAAACGAAGCTACATCGTTCACAAGGCTCACACGTTTCTCGCTCTTAACAAAAGGCACTGGATGTTAGAGGGCCTGTGGTTTGTATCAGTTTCACAAGCAGAGTTGAACTAGATATGGTCCATCTGTGTAGAAAACACAATTCTTTTGGTCTGAGCACACTCAAGTTTCCCGCCTTATTAGAGACTCTAGAAAGCAAGAGCTTACTTCTTGCTCTAAAGCAGATTGTCTTTCATGGATGAGAACTGTGCTGTGTGTTTCCCTTCAGAAACGGAGTTAAATGTCAGGCTCTGTGTCTTCCTACTGGCAATACTTCGTTTCAGGTAAATGCAGTCATTTTTGAGCTCAAAGGAAGCTACATCGTTCACGAAGCTCACACGTTTCTCGCTCTTAAGTGAAAAGCATTGGATGTTAGAGGACCTGTGGTTTGTATCAGTTTCAGAAGAAGAGTTGAACTAGATATGGTCCCTGTGTGTAGGAAACACAGTTCTTTTGTTCTGAGCACACTCACGTTTCCCGCCATATTAGAGACTCTAGAAAGCAAGAGCTTGCTTCTTGCTCTAAAGCAGAGTGTCTTTCATGGATGAGAATTGTGCTGTGTGTTTCCCTTAAGTATCGGAGTTAAATGACAGGCTCTGTGTCGTCCTAGAAGCAAGACTTCGTTTCAGGTAAACGCAGTCACTTTTGATCTCAAATGAAGTTACATCTTTCACAAAACGGACACGTTTCACACTCTTAACTGAAAGGCATTGGATGTTAGAGGGCCTGTGGTTTGTATCAGTTTCAGAAGCAGAGTTGAACTAGATATGGTCCGTGTGTGTAGGAAACACAGTTCTTTTGTTATGAGCACACTCATGTTTCCTGCCTCATTAGAGACCCTAGAAAGCAAGAGCTTGCTTCTTGCTCTAAAGCAGAGTGTCTTTCATGGATGAGAACTGTGCTGTGTGTTTCCCTTCAGAAACGGAGTTAAATGGCAGGCTCTGTGTCTTCCTACTAGCCAGACTTCGTTTCAGGTAAATGCAGTCATTTTTGAGCTCAAACGAAGCTACATCGTTCACGAAGCTCACACGTTTCTCGCTCTTAAGTGAAAAGCATTGGATGTTAGAGGGCCTGTGGTTTGTATCAGTTTCAGAAGAAGAGTTGAACTAGATATGGTCCGTGTGTGTAGGAATCACAGTTCTTTTGTTCTGAGCACACTCAAGTTTCCCGCCTTATTAGAGACCCTAGAAAGCAAGAGCTTGCTTCTTGCTCTAAAGCAGATTGTCTTTCATGGATGATAACTGTGCTGTGTGTTTCCCTTTAGAAACGGAGTTAAATGGTAGGCTCTGTGTCTTCCTACTAGCAAGACTTCGTTTCAGGTAAATGCAGTCATTTTTGAGCTCAAAGGAAGCTACATCGTTCAGGAAGCTCACACGTTTCTCGCTCTTAAGTGAAAAGCATTGGATGTTAGAGGGCCTGTGGTTTATATCAGTTTCAGAAGCAGAGTTGAACTATATGGTCCCAGTGTGTACGAAACACAGTTCTTTTGTTCTGAGCACACTCACGTTTCCCTCCTTATTAGAGACTCTAGAATGCAAGAGCATGCTTCTTGCTCTAAAGCAGAGTGTCTTTCATGGATGAGAACTGTGCTGTGTGTTTCCCTTCTGAAACGGAGTTAAACGGCAGGCTCTGTGTCGTCCTACAAGCAAGACTTCGTTGTTTCAGGTAAACGCACTCACTTTTGAGCTCAAACGAAGCTACATCTTTCACAAAGCTCACACGTTTCTCACTCATAAGTGAAAAGGATTGGATGTTAGAGGGCCTGTGGTTTGTAGCAGTTTCCGAAGCAGAGTGGAACTAGATATGGTCCGTGTGTGTAGGAAACACAGTTCTTTTATTCTGAGCACACTCACGTTTCCCACCTTATTAGAGACTCTAGAATGCAAGAGCATGCTTCTTGCTCTAAAGCAGAGTGTCTTTCATGGATGAGAACTGTGCTGTGTGTTTCCCTTCAGAAACGGAGTTAAATGGCAGGCTCTGTGTCTTCCTACAAGCAAGACATAGTTTCAGGTAAACGCAGTCACTTTTGAGCTCAAACGAAGCTACATCGTTCACAAGGCTCACACGTTTCTCGCTCTTAACAAAAGGCACTGGATGTTAGAGGGCCTGTGGTTTGTATCAGTTTCACAAGCAGAGTTGAACTAGATATGGTCCATCTGTGTAGAAAACACAATTCTTTTGTTCTGAGCACACTCAAGTTTCCCGCCTTATTAGAGACTCTAGAAAGCAAGAGCTTACTTCTTGCTCTAAAGCAGATTGTCTTTCATGGATGAGAACTGTGCTGTGTGTTTCCCTTCAGAAACGGAGTTAAATGGCAGGCTCTGTGTCTTCCTACTGGCAAGACTTCGTTTCAGGTAAATGCAGTCACTTTTGAGCTCAAGGGAAGCTACATAGTTCACGAAGCTCACACGTTACTCGCTCTTAAGTGAAAAGCATTGGATGTTAGAGGGCCTGTGGTTTGTATCAGTTTCAGAAGCAGAGTTGAACTAGATATGGTCCGTGTGTGTAGGAAACACAGTTCTTTTGTTATGAGCACACTCATGTTTCCTGCCTCATTAGAGACCCTAGAAAGCAAGAGCTTGCTTCTTGCTCTAAAGCAGAGTGTCTTTCATGGATGAGAACTGTGCTGTGTGTTTCCCTTCAGAAACGGAGTTAAATGGCAGGCTCTGTGTCTTCCTACTAGCCAGACTTGGTTTCAGGTAAATGCAGTCATTTTTGAGCTCAAACGAAGCTACATCGTTCACGAAGCTCACACGTTTCTCGCTCTTAAGTGAAAAGCATTGGATGTTAGAGGGCCTGTGGTTTGTATCAGTTTCAGAAGAAGAGTTGAACTAGATATGGTCCGTGTGTGTAGGAATCACAGTTCTTTTGTTCTGAGCACACTCAAGTTTCCCGCCTTATTAGAGACCCTAGAAAGCAAGAGCTTGCTTCTTGCTCTAAAGCAGATTGTCTTTCATGGATGAGAACTGTTCTGTGTGTTTCCCTTCAGTAACGGAGTTAAATGGCAGGCTCTGTGTCTTCCTACAAGCAAGACTTCGTTTCAGGTAAACGCAGTCACTTTTGAGCTCAAATGAAGCTACATCTTTCACAAAGCTCACACGTTTCTCACTTTTAACTGAAAGGCATTGGATGTTAGAGGGCCTGTGGTTTGTATCAGTTTCAGAAGGAGAGTTGAACTAGATATGGTCCGTGTTTGTAGGAAACACAGTTCTTTTGTTCTGAGCACAGTCACGTTTCCCAACTTATTAGAGACTCTAGAATGCGAGAGCATGCTTCTTGCTCTTAAGCAGAGTGTGTTTCATGGAGGAGAACTGTGCTCTGTGTTTCCCTGCAGAAACGGAGTTAAATGGCAGGCTCTGTGTCTTCCTACAAGCTAGACTTCGTTTCAGGTAAACGCAGTCACTTTTGAGCTCAAATGAAGCTACATCGTTCACGAAGCTCTCACGTTTCTCGCTCTTAAGTGAAAGGCATTGGATGTTAGAGGGTCTATGGTTTGTATCAGTTTCAGAAGCAGAGTTGAACTAGATATGGTCCGTGTGTGTATTGAAACATAGTTCTTTTGTTCTGAGCACAGTCACGTTTCCCACCTTATTAGAGACTCTAGAATGCGAGAGCATGCTTCTTGCTCTAAAGCAGAGTGTGTTTCATGCATGAGAACTGTGCTGTGTGTTTCCCTTCAGAAACAGAGTTAAATGGCAGGCTCTGTGTCCTCCTACAAGCAAGAATTCGTTTCAGATAAACGCAGTCACTTTTGAGCTCAAGGGAAGCTACATCGTTCACGAAGCTCACACGTTTCTCGCTCTTAATTGAAAAGCATTGGATGTTAGAGGGCCTGTGGTTTGTATCAGTTTCAGAAGCAGAGTTGAACTAGATATGGTCCCTGTGGGTAGGAAACACAGTTCTTTTTTCTGAGCACACTCACGTTTCCAGCCTTATTAGAGATTCTAGAAAGCAAGAGCTTGCTTCTTGCTCTAAAGCAGAGTGTCTTTCATGGATGAGAACTGTGCTGTGTGTTTCCCTTCAGTAACGGAGTTAAATGGCAGGCTCTGTGTCTTCCTACAAGCAAGACTTCGTTTCAGGTAAACGCAGTCACTTTTGAGCTCAAACGAAGCTACAACTTTCACAAAGCTCACAGGTTTCTCACTCTTAACTGAAAGGCATTGGATGTTAGAGGGCCTGTGGTTTGTATCAGTTTCAGAAGCAGGGTTGAACTAGATATGGTCGTGTGTATAGGAAACACAATTCTTTTGTTCTGAGCACACTCACGTTTTCCACCTTATTAGAGACTCTAGAATGCGAGAGCATGCTTCTTGCTCTAAAGCAGAGTGTGTTTCATGGATGAGAACTGTGCTGTGTGTTTCCCTTCAGAAACGGAGTTAAATGGCAGACTCAGTGTCTTCCTACAAGCAAGACTTAGTTTCAGGTAAACGCAGTCACTTTTGAGCTCAAACAAAGCTACATAGTTCACGAAGCTCACACGATTCTCGCTCTTAAGTGAAAAGCATTGGATGTTAGAGGGCCTGTGGTTTGTATCAGTTTCAGAAGCAGAGTTGAACTAGATATGGTCTGTGTGTAGGAAACACAGTTCTTTTGTTCTGAGCACACTCACGTTTCCCGCCTTATTAGAGACTCTAGAAAGCAAGAACTTGCTTCTTGCTCTAATGCAGAGTGTCTTTCATGGATGAGAACTGTGCTGTGTGTTTACCTTCAGAAACTGAGTTAAATGGCAGGCACTGTGTCTTCCTACTAGCAAGACTTCTTTTCAGGTAAATGCAGTCATTTTTGAGCTCAAAGGAAGCTACATCATACACGAAGCTCACACGTTTCTCACTCTTAACAAAAGGCATTGGATGTTAGAGGGACTGTGGTTTGTATCAGTTTCAAAGCAGAGTTGAACTAGATATGGTCCCTGTGGGTAGGAAACACAGTTCTTTTGTTGTGAGCACACTCACGTTTCCCGCCTTATTAGAGACTCTTGAAAGCAAGAGCTTGCTTCTTGCTCTAAAGCAGAGTGTGTTTCATGGAAGAGAATTGTGCTATGTGTTTCCCTTCAGAAACGGAGTTAAATGGCAGGCTCTGTGTCTTCCTACAAGCAAGACATAGTTTCAGGTAAACGCAGTCACTTTTGAGCTCAAACGAAGCTACATCGTTCACAAGGCTCACACGTTTCTCGCTCTTAACAAAAGGCACTGGATGTTAGAGGGCCTGTGGTTTGTATCAGTTTCACAAGCAGAGTTGAACTAGATATGGTCCATCTGTGTAGAAAACACAATTCTTTTGGTCTGAGCACACTCAAGTTTCCCGCCTTATTAGAGACTCTAGAAAGCAAGAGCTTACTTCTTGCTCTAAAGCAGATTGTCTTTCATGGATGAGAACTGTGCTGTGTGTTTCCCTTCAGAAACGGAGTTAAATGTCAGGCTCTGTGTCTTCCTACTGGCAATACTTCGTTTCAGGTAAATGCAGTCATTTTTGAGCTCAAAGGAAGCTACATCGTTCACGAAGCTCACACGTTTCTCGCTCTTAAGTGAAAAGCATTGGATGTTAGAGGACCTGTGGTTTGTATCAGTTTCAGAAGAAGAGTTGAACTAGATATGGTCCCTGTGTGTAGGAAACACAGTTCTTTTGTTCTGAGCACACTCACGTTTCCCGCCATATTAGAGACTCTAGAAAGCAAGAGCTTGCTTCTTGCTCTAAAGCAGAGTGTCTTTCATGGATGAGAATTGTGCTGTGTGTTTCCCTTAAGTATCGGAGTTAAATGACAGGCTCTGTGTCGTCCTAGAAGCAAGACTTCGTTTCAGGTAAACGCAGTCACTTTTGATCTCAAATGAAGTTACATCTTTCACAAAACGGACACGTTTCACACTCTTAACTGAAAGGCATTGGATGTTAGAGGGCCTGTGGTTTGTATCAGTTTCAGAAGCAGAGTTGAACTAGATATGGTCCGTGTGTGTAGGAAACACAGTTCTTTTGTTATGAGCACACTCATGTTTCCTGCCTCATTAGAGACCCTAGAAAGCAAGAGCTTGCTTCTTGCTCTAAAGCAGAGTGTCTTTCATGGATGAGAACTGTGCTGTGTGTTTCCCTTCAGAAACGGAGTTAAATGGCAGGCTCTGTGTCTTCCTACTAGCCAGACTTCGTTTCAGGTAAATGCAGTCATTTTTGAGCTCAAACGAAGCTACATCGTTCACGAAGCTCACACGTTTCTCGCTCTTAAGTGAAAAGCATTGGATGTTAGAGGGCCTGTGGTTTGTATCAGTTTCAGAAGAAGAGTTGAACTAGATATGGTCCGTGTGTGTAGGAATCACAGTTCTTTTGTTCTGAGCACACTCAAGTTTCCCGCCTTATTAGAGACCCTAGAAAGCAAGAGCTTGCTTCTTGCTCTAAAGCAGATTGTCTTTCATGGATGATAACTGTGCTGTGTGTTTCCCTTTAGAAACGGAGTTAAATGGTAGGCTCTGTGTCTTCCTACTAGCAAGACTTCGTTTCAGGTAAATGCAGTCATTTTTGAGCTCAAAGGAAGCTACATCGTTCAGGAAGCTCACACGTTTCTCGCTCTTAAGTGAAAAGCATTGGATGTTAGAGGGCCTGTGGTTTATATCAGTTTCAGAAGCAGAGTTGAACTATATGGTCCCAGTGTGTACGAAACACAGTTCTTTTGTTCTGAGCACACTCACGTTTCCCTCCTTATTAGAGACTCTAGAATGCAAGAGCATGCTTCTTGCTCTAAAGCAGAGTGTCTTTCATGGATGAGAACTGTGCTGTGTGTTTCCCTTCTGAAACGGAGTTAAACGGCAGGCTCTGTGTCGTCCTACAAGCAAGAATTCGTTGTTTCAGGTAAACGCACTCACTTTTGAGCTCAAACGAACATACATCTTTCACAAAGCTCACACGTTTCTCACTCATAAGTGAAAAGGATTGGATGTTAGAGGGCCTGTGGTTTGTAGCAGTTTCCGAAGCAGAGTGGAACTAGATATGGTCCGTGTGTGTAGGAAACACAGTTCTTTTATTCTGAGCACACTCACGTTTCCCACCTTATTAGAGACTCTAGAATGCAAGAGCATGCTTCTTGCTCTAAAGCAGAGTGTCTTTCATGGATGAGAACTGTGCTGTGTGTTTCCCTTCAGAAACGGAGTTAAATGGCAGGCTCTGTGTCTTCCTACAAGCAAGACATAGTTTCAGGTAAACGCAGTCACTTTTGAGCTCAAACGAAGCTACATCGTTCACAAGGCTCACACGTTTCTCGCTCTTAACAAAAGGCACTGGATGTTAGAGGGCCTGTGGTTTGTATCAGTTTCACAAGCAGAGTTGAACTAGATATGGTCCATCTGTGTAGAAAACACAATTCTTTTGTTCTGAGCACACTCAAGTTTCCCGCCTTATTAGAGACTCTAGAAAGCAAGAGCTTACTTCTTGCTCTAAAGCAGATTGTCTTTCATGGATGAGAACTGTGCTGTGTGTTTCCCTTCAGAAACGGAGTTAAATGGCAGGCTCTGTGTCTTCCTACTTGCAAGACTTCGTTTCAGGTAAATGCAGTCATTTTTGAGCTCAAAGGAAGCTACATCGTTCACGAAGCTCACACGTTTCTCGCTCTTAAGTGAAAAGCATTGGATGTTAGAGGACCTGTGGTTTGTATCAGTTTCAGAAGAAGAGTTGAACTAGATATGGTCCCTGTGTGTAGGAAACACAGTTCTTTTGTTCTGAGCACACTCACGTTTCCCGCCTTATTAGAGACTCTAGAAAGCAAGAGCTTGCTTCTTGCTCTAAAGCAGAGTGTCTTTCATGGATGAGAACTGTGCTGTGTGTTTCCCTTAAGTATCGGAGTTAAATGACAGGCTCTGTGTCGTCCTAGAAGCAAGACTTCGTTTCAGGTAAACGCAGTCACTTTTGATCTCAAATGAAGTTACATCTTTCACAAAACGCACACGTTTCTCACTCTTAACTGAAAGGCATTGGATGTTAGAGGGCCTGTGGTTTGTATCAGTTTCAGAAGCAGAGTTGAACTAGATATGGTCCGTGTGTGTATTGAAACACAGTTCTTTTGTTCTGAGCACAGTCACGTTTCCCACCTTATTAGAGACTCTAGAATGCGAGAGCATGCTTCTTGCTTTAAAGCAGAGTGTGTTTCATGGATGAGAACTGTGCTGTGTGTTTCCCTTCAGAAACGGAGTTAAATGGCAGGCTCTGTGTCTTCCTACTAGCAAGACTTCGTTTCAGGTAAATGCAGTCATTTTTGAGCTCAAAGGAAGCTACATCGTTCACGGAGCTCACACGTTTCTCGCTCTTAACTGAAAGGCATTGGATGTTAGAGGGTCTATGGTTTGAATCAGTTTCAGAAGCAGAGTTGAACTAGGTATGGTCCGTGTGTGTAGGAAACACAGTTCTTTTGTTCTGAGCACACTCACGTTTCCAGCCTTATTAGACACTCTAGAAAGCAAGACCTTGCTTCTTGCTCTAAAGCAGAGTGTGTTTCATGGAAGAGAACTGTGCTGTGTGTTTCCGTTCAGAAACGGAGTTAAATGGCAGGCTCTGTGTCCTCCTACAAGCAAGAATTCGTTTCAGATAAACGCAGTTACTTTTGAGCTCAAGGGAAGCTACATAGTTCACGAAGCACAAACGTTACTCGCTCTTAAGTGAAAAGCATTGGATGTTAGAGGGCCTGGGGTTTGTATCAGTTTCAGAAGCAGAGTTGAACTGGATATGGTCCGTGTGTGTAGGAAACACAGTTCTTTTGTTATGAGCACACTCATGTTTCCTGCCTCATTAGAGACCCTAGAAAGCAAGAGCTTGCTTCTTGCTCTAAAGCAGAGTGTCTTTCATGGATGAGAACTGTGCTGTGTGTTTCCCTTCAGAAACGGAGTTAAATGGCAGGCTCTGTGTCTTCCTACTAGCCAGACTTCGTTTCAGGTAAATGCAGTCATTTTTGAGCTCAAACGAAGCTACATCGTTCACGAAGCTCACACGTTTCTCGCTCTTAAGTGAAAAGCATTGGATGTTAGAGGGCCTGTGGTTTGTATCAGTTTCAGAAGAAGAGTTGAACTAGATATGGTCCGTGTGTGTAGGAATCACAGTTCTTTTGTTCTGAGCACACTCAAGTTTCCCGCCTTATTAGAGACCCTAGAAAGCAAGAGCTTGCTTCTTGCTCTAAAGCAGATTGTCTTTCATGGATAATAACTGTGCTGTGTGTTTCCCTTTAGAAACGGAGTTAAATGGTAGGCTCTGTGTCTTCCTACTAGCAAGACTTCGTTTCAGGTAAACGCAGTCATTTTTGAGCTCAAAGGAAGCTACATCATTCACGAAGCTCACACGTTTCTCGCTCTTAAGTGAAAAGCATTGGATGTTAGAGGGCCTGTGGTTTATATCAGTTTCAGAAGCAGAGTTGAACTAGATATGGTCCGAGTGTGTACGAAACACAGTTCTTTTGTTCTGAGCACACTCACGTTTCCCTCCTTATTAGAGACTCTAGAATGCAAGAGCATGCTTCTTGCTCTAAAGCAGAGTGTCCTTCATGGATGAGAACTGTGCTGTGTGTTTCCCTTCCGAAACGGAGTTAAATGGCAGGCTCTGTGTCGTCCTACAAGCAAGACTTCGTTGTTTCAGGTAAACGCACTCACTTTTGAGCTCAAACGAACATACATCTTTCACAAAGCTCACACGTTTCTCACTCATAAGTGAAAAGGATTGGATGTTAGAGGGCCTGTGGTTTGTAGCAGTTTCCGAAGCAGAGTGGAACTAGATATGGTCCGTGTGTGTAGGAAACACAGTTCTTTTATTCTGAGCACACTCACGTTTCCCACCTTATTAGAGACTCTAGAATGCAAGAGCATGCTTCTTGCTCTAAAGCAGAGTGTCTTTCATGGATGAGAACTGTGCTGTGTGTTTCCCTTCAGAAACGGAGTTAAATGGCAGGCTCTGTGTCTTCCTACAAGCAAGACATAGTTTCAGGTAAACGCAGTCACTTTTGAGCTCAAACGAAGCTACATCGTTCACAAGGCTCACACGTTTCTCGCTCTTAACAAAAGGCACTGGATGTTAGAGGGCCTGTGGTTTGTATCAGTTTCACAAGCAGAGTTGAACTAGATATGGTCCATCTGTGTAGAAAACACAATTCTTTTGTTCTGAGCACACTCAAGTTTCCCGCCTTATTAGAGACTCTAGAAAGCAAGAGCTTACTTCTTGCTCTAAAGCAGATTGTCTTTCATGGATGAGAACTGTGCTGTGTGTTTCCCTTCAGAAACGGAGTTAAATGGCAGGCTCTGTGTCTTCCTACTGGCAAGACATCGTTTCAGGTAAATGCAGTCACTTTTGAGCTCAAGGGAAGCTACATAGTTCACGAAGCTCACACGTTACTCGCTCTTAAGTGAAAAGCATTGGATGTTAGAGGGCCTGTGGTTTGTATCAGTTTCAGAAGCAGAGTTGAACTAGATATGGTCCGTGTGTGTAGGAAACACAGTTCTTTTGTTATGAGCACACTCATGTTTCCTGCCTCATTAGAGACCCTAGAAAGCAAGAGCTTGCTTCTTGCTCTAAAGCAGAGTGTCTTTCATGGATGAGAACTGTGCTGTGTGTTTCCCTTCAGAAACGGAGTTAAATGGCAGGCTCTGTGTCTTCCTACTAGCCAGACTTCGTTTCAGGTAAATGCAGTCATTTTTGAGCTCAAACGAAGCTACATCGTTCACGAAGCTCACACGTTTCTCGCTCTTAAGTGAAAAGCATTGGATGTTAGAGGGCCTGTGGTTTGTATCAGTTTCAGAAGAAGAGTTGAACTAGATATGGTCCGTGTGTGTAGGAATCACAGTTCTTTTGTTCTGAGCACACTCAAGTTTCCCGCCTTATTAGAGACCCTAGAAAGCAAGAGCTTGCTTCTTGCTCTAAAGCAGATTGTCTTTCATGGATGAGAACTGTTCTGTGTGTTTCCCTTCAGTAACGGAGTTAAATGGCAGGCTCTGTGTCTTCCTACAAGCAAGACTTCGTTTCAGGTAAACGCAGTCACTTTTGAGCTCAAATGAAGCTACATCTTTCACAAAGCTCACACGTTTCTCACTTTTAACTGAAAGGCATTGGATGTTAGAGGGCCTGTGGTTTGTATCAGTTTCAGAAGGAGAGTTGAACTAGATATGGTCCGTGTTTGTAGGAAACACAGTTCTTTTGTTCTGAGCACAGTCACGTTTCCCAACTTATTAGAGACTCTAGAATGCGAGAGCATGCTTCTTGCTCTTAAGCAGAGTGTGTTTCATGGAGGAGAACTGTGCTCTGTGTTTCCCTGCAGAAACGGAGTTAAATGGCAGGCTCTGTGTCTTCCTACAAGCTAGACTTCGTTTCAGGTAAACGCAGTCACTTTTGAGCTCAAATGAAGCTACATCGTTCACGAAGCTCTCAAGTTTCTCGCTCTTAAGTGAAAGGCATTGGATGTTAGAGGGTCTATGGTTTGTATCAGTTTCAGAAGCAGAGTTGAACTAGATATGGTCCGTGTGTGTATTGAAACACAGTTCTTTTGTTCTGAGCACAGTCACGTTTCCCACCTTATTAGAGACTCTAGAATGCGAGAGCATGCTTCTTGCTCTAAAGCAGAGTGTGTTTCATGCATGAGAACTGTGCTGTGTGTTTCCCTTCAGAAACAGAGTTAAATGGCAGGCTCTGTGTCCTCCTACAAGCAAGAATTCGTTTCAGATAAACGCAGTCACTTTTGAGCTCAAGGGAAGCTACATCGTTCACGAAGCTCACACGTTTCTCGCTCTTAATTGAAAAGCATTGGATGTTAGAGGGCCTGTGGTTTGTATCAGTTTCAGAAGCAGAGTTGAACTAGATATGGTCCCTGTGGGTAGGAAACACAGTTCTTTTTTCTGAGCACACTCACGTTTCCAGCCTTATTAGAGATTCTAGAAAGCAAGAGCTTGCTTCTTGCTCTAAAGCAGAGTGTCTTTCATGGATGAGAACTGTGCTGTGTGTTTCCCTTCAGTAACGGAGTTAAATGGCAGGCTCTGTGTCTTCCTACAAGCAAGACTTCGTTTCAGGTAAACGCAGTCACTTTTGAGCTCAAACGAAGCTACAACTTTCACAAAGCTCACAGGTTTCTCACTCTTAACTGAAAGGCATTGGATGTTAGAGGGCCTGTGGTTTGTATCAGTTTCAGAAGCAGGGTTGAACTAGATATGGTCGTGTGTATAGGAAACACAGTTCTTTTGTTCTGAGCACACTCACGTTTTCCACCTTATTAGAGACTCTAGAATGCGAGAGCATGCTTCTTGCTCTAAAGCAGAGTGTGTTTCATGGATGAGAACTGTGCTGTGTGTTTCCCTTCAGAAACGGAGTTAAATGGCAGACTCAGTGTCTTCCTACAAGCAAGACTTAGTTTCAGGTAAACGCAGTCACTTTTGAGCTCAAACAAAGCTACATAGTTCACCAAGCTCACACGATTCTCGCTCTTAAGTGAAAAGCATTGGATGTTAGAGGGCCTGTGGTTTGTATCAGTTTCAGAAGCAGAGTTGAACTAGATATGGTCTGTGTGTAGGAAACACAGTTCTTTTGTTCTGAGCACACTCACGTTTCCCGCCTTATTAGAGACTCTAGAAAGCAAGAACTTGCTTCTTGCTCTAATGCAGAGTGTCTTTCATGGATGAGAACTGTGCTGTGTGTTTACCTTCAGAAACTGAGTTAAATGGCAGGCACTGTGTCTTCCTACTAGCAAGACTTCTTTTCAGGTAAATGCAGTCATTTTTGAGCTCAAAGGAAGCTACATCATACACGAAGCTCACACGTTTCTCACTCTTAACAAAAGGCATTGGATGTTAGAGGGACTGTGGTTTGTATCAGTTTCAAAGCAGAGTTGAACTAGATATGGTCCCTGTGGGTAGGAAACACAGTTCTTTTGTTGTGAGCACACTCACGTTTCCCGCCTTATTAGAGACTCTTGAAAGCAAGAGCTTGCTTCTTGCTCTAAAGCAGAGTGTGTTTCATGGAAGAGAATTGTGCTATGTGTTTCCCTTCAGAAACGGAGTTAAATGGCAGGCTCTGTGTCGTCCTACAAGCAAGACTTCGTTGTTTCAGGTAAACGCACTCACTTTTGAGCTCAAACGAAGCTACATCTTTCACAAAGCTCACACGTTTCTCACTCATAAGTGAAAAGGATTGGATGTTAGTGGGCCCGTACTTTGTATCAGTTTCCGAAGCAGAGTGGAACTAGATATGGTCCGTGTGTGTAGGAAACACATTTCTTTTGTTCTGAGCACAGTCACGTTTCCCACCTTATTAGAGACTCTAGAATGCGAGAGCATGCTTCTTGCTTTAAAGCAGAGTGTGTTTCATGAATGAGAACTGTGCTGTGTGTTTCCCTTCAGAAACGGAGTTAAATGGCAGGCTCTGTGTCTTCCTACAAGCAAGACATAGTTTCAGGTAAACGCAGTCACTTTTGAGCTCAAACGAAGCTACATCGTTCACAAGGCTCACACGTTTCTCGCTCTTAACAAAAGGCACTGGATGTTAGAGGGCCTGTGGTTTGTATCAGTTTCACAAGCAGAGTTGAACTAGATATGGTCCATCTGTGTAGAAAACACAATTCTTTTGTTCTGAGCACACTCAAGTTTCCCGCCTTATTAGAGACTCTAGAAAGCAAGAGCTTACTTCTTGCTCTAAAGCAGATTGTCTTTCATGGATGAGAACTGTGCTGTGTGTTTCCCTTCAGAAACGGAGTTAAATGGCAGGCTCTGTGTCTTCCTACTGGCAAGACTTCGTTTCAGGTAAATGCAGTCACTTTTGAGCTCAAGGGAAGCTACATAGTTCACGAAGCTCACACGTTACTCGCTCTTAAGTGAAAAGCATTGGATGTTAGAGGGCCTGTGGTTTGTATCAGTTTCAGAAGCAGAGTTGAACTAGATATGGTCCGTGTGTGTAGGAAACACAGTTCTTTTGTTATGAGCACACTCATGTTTCCTGCCTCATTAGAGACCCTAGAAAGCAAGAGCTTGCTTCTTGCTCTAAAGCAGAGTGTCTTTCATGGATGAGAACTGTGCTGTGTGTTTCCCTTCAGAAACGGAGTTAAATGGCAGGCTCTGTGTCTTCCTACTAGACAGACTTCGTTTCAGGTAAATGCAGTCATTTTTGAGCTCAAACGAAGCTACATCGCTCACGAAGCTCACACGTTTCTCGCTCTTAAGTGAAAAGCATTGGATGTTAGAGGGCCTGTGGTTTGTATCAGTTTCAGAAGAATAGTTGAACTAGATATGGTCCGTGTGTGTAGGAATCACAGTTCTTTTGTTCTGAGCACACTCAAGTTTCCCGCCTTATTAGAGACCCTAGAAAGCAAGAGCTTGTTTCTTGCTCTAAAGCAGATTGTCTTTCATGGATGAGAACTGTTCTGTGTGTTTCCCTTCAGTAACGGAGTTAAATGGCAGGCTCTGTGTCTTCCTACAAGCAAGACTTCGTTTCAGGTAAACGCAGTCAATTTTGAGCTCAAATGAAGCTACATCTTTCACAAAGCTCACACGTTTCTCACTTTTAACTGAAAGGCATTGGATGTTAGAGGGCCTGTGGTTTGTATCAGTTTCAGAAGGAGAGTTGAACTAGATATGGTCCGTGTTTGTAGGAAACACAGTTCTTTTGTTCTGAGCACAGTCACGTTTCCCAACTTATTAGAGACTCTAGAATGCGAGAGCATGCTTCTTGCTCTTAAGCAGAGTGTGTTTCATGGAGGAGAACTGTGCTCTGTGTTTCCCTGCAGAAACGGAGTTAAATGGCAGGCTCTGTGTCTTCCTACAAGCTAGACTTCGTTTCAGGTAAATGCAGTCACTTTTGAGCTCAAATGAAGCTACATCGTTCACGAAGCTCTCACGTTTCTCGCTCTTAAGTGAAAGGCATTGGATGTTAAAGGGTCTATGGTTTGAATCAGTTTCAAAAGCAGAGTTGAACTAGATATGGTCCGTGTGTGTAGGAAACACAGTTCTTTTGTTCTGAGCACACTCACGTTTCCAGCCTTATTAGACAATCTAGAAAGGAAGACCTTGCTTCTTGCTCTAAAGCAGAGTGTGTTTCATGCATGAGAACTGTGCTGTGTGTTTCCCTTCAGAAACAGAGTTAAATGGCAGGCTCTGTGTCCTCCTACAAGCAAGAATTCGTTTCAGATAAACGCAGTCACTTTTGAGCTCAAGGGAAGCTACATCGTTCACGAAGCTCACACGTTTCTCGCTCTTAATTGAAAAGCATTGGATGTTAGAGGGCCTGTGGTTTGTATCAGTTTCAGAAGCAGAGTTGAACTAGATATGGTCCCTGTGGGTAGGAAACACAGTTCTTTTTTCTGAGCACACTCACGTTTCCAGCCTTATTAGAGATTCTAGAAAGCAAGAGCTTGCTTCTTGCTCTAAAGCAGAGTGTCTTTCATGGATGAGAACTGTGCTGTGTGTTTCCCTTCAGTAACGGAGTTAAATGGCAGGCTCTGTGTCTTCCTACAAGCAAGACTTCGTTTCAGGTAAACGCAGTCACTTTTGAGCTCAAACGAAGCTACAACTTTCACAAAGCTCACAGGTTTCTCACTCTTAACTGAAAGGCATTGGATGTTAGAGGGCCTGTGGTTTGTATCAGTTTCAGAAGCAGGGTTGAACTAGATATGGTCGTGTGTATAGGAAACACAGTTCTTTTGTTCTGAGCACACTCACGTTTTCCACCTTATTAGAGACTCTAGAATGCGAGAGCATGCTTCTTGCTCTAAAGCAGAGTGTGTTTCATGGATGAGAACTGTGCTGTGTGTTTCCCTTCAGAAACGGAGTTAAATGGCAGACTCAGTGTCTTCCTACAAGCAAGACTTAGTTTCAGGTAAACGCAGTCACTTTTGAGCTCAAACAAAGCTACATAGTTCACGAAGCTCACACGATTCTCGCTCTTAAGTGAAAAGCATTGGATGTTAGAGGGCCTGTGGTTTGTATCAGTTTCAGAAGCAGAGTTGAACTAGATATGGTCCGTGTGTGTAGGAAACACAGTTCTTTTGTTCTGAGCACACTCACGTTTCCCGCCTTATTAGAGACTCTAGAAAGCAAGAACTTGCTTCTTGCTCTAATGCAGAGTGTCTTTCATGGATGAGAACTGTGCTGTGTGTTTACCTTCAGAAACTGAGTTAAATGGCAGGCACTGTGTCTTCCTACTAGCAAGACTTCTTTTCAGGTAAATGCAGTCATTTTTGAGCTCAAAGGAAGCTACATCATACACGAAGCTCACACGTTTCTCACTCTTAACAAAAGGCATTGGATGTTAGAGGGACTGTGGTTTGTATCAGTTTCAAAGCAGAGTTGAACTAGATATGGTCCCTGTGGGTAGGAAACACAGTTCTTTTGTTGTGAGCACACTCACGTTTCCCGCCTTATTAGAGACTCTTGAAAGCAAGAGCTTGCTTCTTGCTCTAAAGCAGAGTGTGTTTCATGAAAGAGAATTGTGCTATGTGTTTCCCTTCAGAAACGGAGTTAAATGGCAGGCTCTGTGTCGTCCTACAAGCAAGACTTCGTTGTTTCAGGTAAACGCACTCACTTTTGAGCTCAAACGAAGCTACATCTTTCACAAAGCTCACACGTTTCTCACTCATAAGTGAAAAGGATTGGATGTTAGTGGGCCTGTACTTTGTATCAGTTTCCGAAGCAGAGTGGAACTAGATATGGTCCGTGTGTGTAGGAAACACATTTCTTTTGTTCTGAGCACAGTCACGTTTCCCACCTTATTAGAGACTCTAGAATGCGAGAGCATGCTTCTTGCTTTAAAGCAGAGTGTGTTTCATGAATGAGAACTGTGCTGTGTGTTTCCCTTCAGAAACGGAGTTAAATGGCAGGCTCTGTGTCTTCCTACTAGCAAGACTTCGTTTCAGGTAAACGCAGTCACTTTTGAGCTCAAACGAAGCTACATCGTTCACAACGCTCACACGTTTCTCGCTCTTAACAAAAGGCACTGGATGTTAGAGGGCCTGTGGTTTGTATCACTTTCACAAGCAGAGTTGAACTAGATATGGTCCATCTGTGTAGGAAACACAATTCTTTTGTTCTGAGCACACTCAAGTTTCCCGCCTTATTAGAGACTCTAGAAAGCAAGAGCTTACTTCTTGCTCTAAAGCAGATTGTCTTTCATGGATGAGAACTGTGCTGTGTGTTTCCCTTCAGAAACGGAGTTAAATGGCAGGCTCTGTGTCTTCCTACTGGCAAGACTTCTTTTCAGGTAAATGCAGTCATTTTTGAGCTCAAAGGAAGCTACATCGTTCACGAAGCTCACACGTTTCTCGCTCTTAAGTGAAAAGCATTGGATGTTAGAGGACCTGTGGTTTGTATCAGTTTCAGAAGAAGAGTTGAACTAGATATGGTCCCTGTGTGTAGGAAACACAGTTCTTTTGTTCTGAGCACACTCACGTTTCCCGCCTTATGAGAGACTCTAGAAAGCAAGAGCTTGCTTCTTGCTCTAAAGCAGAGTGTCTTTCATGGATGAGAACTGTGCTGTGTGTTTCCCTTAAGTATCGGAGTTAAATGACAGGCTCTGTGTCGTCCTAGAAGCAAGACTTCGTTTGAGGTAAACGCAGTCACTCTTGATCTCAAATGAAGTTACATCTTTCACAAAACGCACACGTTTCTCAATTTTAACTGAAAGGCATTGGATGTTAGAGGGCCTGTGGTTTGTATCAGTTTCAGAAGCAGAGTTGAACTAGATATGGTCCGTGTGTGTATTGAAACACAGTTCTTTTGTTCTGAGCACAGTCACGTTTCCCACCTTATTAGAGACTCTAGAATGCGAGAGCATGCTTCTTGCTTTAAAGCAGGGTGTGTTTCATGGATGAGAACTGTGCTGTGTGTTTCCCTTCAGAAACGGAGTTAAATGGCAGGCTCTGTGTCTTCCTACTAGCAAGACTTCGTTTCAGGTAAATGCAGTCATTTTTGAGCTCAAAGGAAGCTACATCGTTCACGGAGCTCACACGTTTCTCGTTCTTAAGTGAAAAGCATTGGATGTTAGAGGACCTGTGGTTTGTATCAGTTTCAGAAGAAGAGTTGAACTAGATATGGTCCCTGTGTGTAGGAAACACAGTTCTTTTGTTCTGAGCACACTCACGTTTCCCGCATTATTACAGACTCTAGGAAGCAAGAGCTTGCATCTTGCTCTAAAGCAGAGTGTCTTTCATGGATGAGAACTGTGCTGTGTGTTTCCCTTCAGTAACGGAGTTAAATGGCAGGCTCTGTGTCTTCCTACAAGCAAGACTTCGTTTCAGGTAAACACAGTCACTTTTGAGCTCAAATGAAGCTACATCTTTCACAAAGCTCACACGTTTCTCAATTTTAACTGAAAGGCATTGGATGTTAGAGGGCCTGTGGTTTGTATCAGTTTCAGAAGCAGAGTTGAACTAGATATGGTCCCTGTGGGTAGGAAACACAGTTCTTTTTTCTGAGCACACTCACGTTTCCAGCCTTATTAGAGACTCTAGAAAGCAAGAGCTTGCTTCTTGCTCTAAAGCAGAGTGTCTTTCATGGATGAGAACTGTGCTGTGTGTTTCCCTTCAGTAACGGAGTTAAATGGCAGGCTCTGTGTCTTCCTACAAGCAAGACTTCGTTTCAGGTAAACGCACTCACTTTTGAGCTCAAACGAAGCTACAACTTTCACAAAGCTCACAGGTTTCTCACTCTTAACTGAAAGGCATTGGATGTTAGAGGGCCTGTGGTTTGTATCAGTTTCAGAAGCAGAGTTGAACTAGATATGGTCCCTGTGGGTAGGAAACACAGTTCTTTTGTTGTGAGCACACTCACTTTTCCCGCCTTATTAGAGACTCTTGAAAGCAAGAGCTTGCTTCTTGCTCTAAAGCAGAGTGTGTTTCATGGAAGAGAATTGTGCTGTGTGTTTCCCTTCAGAAACGGAGTTAAATGGCAGGCTCTGTGTCGTCCTACAAGCAAGACTTCGTTGTTTCAGGTAAACACACTCACTTTTGAGCTCAAACGAAGCTACATCTTTCACAAAGCTCACACGTTTCTCACTCATAGGTGAAAAGGATTGGATGTTAGAGGGCCTGTACTTTGTATCAGTTTCCGAAGCAGAGTGGAACTAGATATGGTCCGTGTGTGTAGGAAACACAGTTCTTTTGTTCTGAGCACAGTCACGTTTCCCACCTTATTAGAGACTCTAGAATGCGAGAGCATGCTTCTTGCTTTAAAGCAGAGTGTGTTTCATGGATGAGAACTGTGCTGTGTGTTTCCCTTCAGAAACGGAGTTAAATGGCAGGCTCTGTGTCTTCCTACTAGCCAGACTTCGATTCAGGTAAATGCAGTCATTTTTGAGCTCAAAAGAAGCTACATCGTTCACGAAGCTCACACGTTTCTCACTCTTAACTGAAAGGCATTGGATGTTAGAGGGCCTGTGGTTTGTATCAGTTTCAGAAGAAGAGTTGAACTAGATATGGTCCGTGTGTGTAGGAATCACAGTTCTTTTGTTCTGAGCACACTCAAGTTTCCCGCCTTATTAGAGACCCTAGAAAGCAAGAGCTTGCTTCTTGCTCTAAAGCAGATTGTCTTTCATGGATGATAACTGTGCTGTGTGTTTCCCTTTAGAAACGGAGTTAAATGGTAGGCTCTGTGTCTTCCTACTAGCAAGACTTCGTTTCAGGTAAATGCAGTCATTTTTGAGCTCAAAGGAAGCTACATCGTTCACGAAGCTCACACGTTTCTCGCTCTTAAGTGAAAAGCATTGGATGTTAGAGGGCCTGTGGTTTATAACAGTTTCAGAAGCAGAGTTGAACTATATGGTCCCAGTGTGTACGAAACACAGTTCTTTTGTTCTGAGCACACTCACGTTTCCCACCTTATTAGAGACTCTAGAATGCAAGAGCATGCTTCTTGCTCTAAAGCAGAGTGTCTTTCATGGATGAGAACTGTGCTGTGTGTTTCCCTTCAGAAACGGAGTTAAATGGCAGGCTCTGTGTCTTCCTACTAGCAAGACTTCGTTTCAGGTAAATGCAGTCATTTTTTAGCTCAAAGGAAGCTACATCGTTCACGGAGCTCACACGTTTCTCGTTCTTAAGTGAAAAGCATTGGATGTTAGAGGGCCTGTGGTTTGTATCAGTTTCAGAAGAAGAGTTGAACTAGATATGGTCCCTGTGTGTAGGAAACACAGTTCTTTTGTTCTGAGCACACTCACGTTTCCCGCATTATTACAGACTCTAGAAAGCAAGAGCTTGCTTCTTGCTCTAAAGCAGAGTGTCTTTCATGGATGAGAACTGTGCTGTGTGTTTCCCTTCAGTATCGGAGTTAAATGGCAGGCTCTGTGTCTTCCTACAAGCAAGACTTCGTTTCAGGTAAACGCAGTCACTTTTGAGCTCAAATGAAGCTACATCTTTCACAAAGCTCACACGTTTCTCACTTTTAACTGAAAAGCATTGGATGTTAGAGGGCCTGTGGTTTGTATCAGTTTCAGAAGGAGAGTTGAACTAGATATGGTCCGTGTTTGTAGGAAACACAGTTCTTTTGTTCTGAGCACAGTCACGTTTCCCAACTTATTAGAGACTCTAGAATGCGAGAGCATGCTTCTTGCTCTTAAGCAGAGTGTGTTTCATGGAGGAGAACTGTGCTCTGTGTTTCCCTGCAGAAACGGAGTTAAATGGTAGGCTCTGTGTCCTCCTACAAGCAAGAATTCGTTTCAGATAAACGCAGTCACTTTTGAGCTCAAGGGAAGCTACATCGTTCACGAAGCTCACACGTTTCTCGCTCTTAAGTGAAAAGCATTGGATGTTAGAGGGCCTGTGGTTTGTATCAGTTTCAGAAGCAGAGTTGAACTAGATATGGTCCCTGTGGGTAGGAAACACAGTTCTTTTGTTCTCAGCACACTCACGTTTCCAGCCTTATTAGAGACTCTAGAAAGCAAGAGCTTGCTTCTTGCTCTAAAGCAGAGTGTCTTTCATGGATGAGAACTGTGCTGTGTGTTTCCCTTCAGTAACGGAGTTAAATGGCAGGCTCTGTGTCTTCCTACAAGCAAGACTTCGTTTCAGGTAAACGCAGTCACTTTTGAGCTCAAACGAAGCTACAACTTTCACAAAGCTCACAGGTTTCTCACTCTTAACTGAAAGGCATTGGATGTTAGAGGGCCTGTGGTTTGTATCAGTTTCAGAAGCAGGGTTGAACTAGATATGGTCGTGTGTATAGGAAACACAGTTCTTTTGTTCTGAGCACACTCACGTTTTCCACCATATTAGAGACTCTAGAATGCAAGAGCATGTTTCTTGCTCTAAAGCAGAGTGTGTTTCATGGATGAGAACTGTGCTGTGTGTTTCCCTTCAGTAACGGAGTTAAATGGCAGGCTCTGTGTCTTCCTACAAGCAAGACTTCGTTTCAGGTAAACGCAGTCACTTTTGAGCTCAAACGAAGCTACAACTTTCACAAAGCTCACAGGTTTCTCACTCTTAACTGAAAGGCATTGGATGTTAGAGGGCCTGTGGTTTGTATCAGTTTCAGAAGCAAGGTTGAACTAGATATGGTCGTGTGTATAGGAAACACAGTTCTTTTGTTCTGAGCACACTCACGTTTTCCACCTTATTAGAGACTCTAGAATGCGAGAGCATGCTTCTTGCTCTAAAGCAGAGTGTGTTTCATGGATGAGAACTGTGCTGTGTGTTTCCCTTCAGAAACGGAGTTAAATGGCAGACTCAGTGTCTTCCTACAAGCAAGACTTCGTTTCAGGTAAACGCAGTCACTTTTGAGCTCAAACAAAGCTACATAGTTCACGAAGCTCACACGATTCTCGCTCTTAAGTGAGAAGCATTGGATGTTAGAGGGCCTGTGGTTTGTATCAGTTTCAGAAGCAGAGTTGAACTAAATATGGTCCGTGTGTGTAGGAAACACAGTTCTTTTGTTCTGAGCACACTCACGTTTCCCACCTTATTAGAGACTCTAGAAAGCAAGAACTTGCTTCTTGCTCTAAAGCAGAGTGTCTTTCATGGATGAGAACTGTGCTTTGTGTTTACCTTCAGAAACTGAGTTAAATGGCAGGCTCTGTGTCTTCCTACTAGCAAGACTTCTTTTCAGGTAAATGCAGTCATTTTTGAGCTCAAAGGAAGCTACATCATACACGAAGCTCACACGTTTCTCGCTCTTAACAAAAGGCATTGGATGTTAGAGGGACTGTGGTTTGTATCAGTTTCAAAGCAGAGTTGAACTAGATATGGTCCCTGTGGGTAGGAAACACAGTTCTTTTGTTGTGAGCACACTCACGTTTCCCGCCTTATTAGAGACTCTTGAAAGCAAGAGCTTGCTTCTTGCTCTAAAGCAGAGTGTCTTTCATGGAAGAGAACTGTGCTGTGTGTTCCCCTTCAGAAACGGAGTTAAATGGCAGGCTCTGTGTCGTCCTACAAGCAAGACTTCGTTGTTTCAGTTAAACGCACTCACTTTTGAGCTCAAACGAAGCTACAACTTTCACAAAGCTCACACGTTTCTCACTCATAAGTGAAAAGGATTGGATGTTAGAGGGCCTGTACTTTGTATCAGTTTCCGAAGCCGAGTGGAACTAGATATGGTCCGTGTGTGTAGGAAACACAGTTCTTTTGTTCTGAGCACAGTCACGTTTCCCACCTTATTAGAGACTCTAGAATGCGAGAGCATGCTTCTTGCTTTAAAGCAGAGTGTGTTTCATGGATGAGAACTGTGCTGTTTGTTTCCCTTCAGAAACGGAGTTAAATGTCAGGCTCTGTGTCTTCCTACTAGCAAGACTTCGTTTTAGGTAAATGCAGTCATTTTGAGCTCAAAGGAAGCTACATCGTTCACGGAGCTCACACGTTTCTCGCTCTTAAGTGAAAGGCATTGGATGTTAGAGGGTCTATGGTTTGAATCAGTTTCAGAAGCAGAGTTGAACTAGATATGGTCCGTGTGTGTAGGAAACACAGTTCTTTTGTTCTGAGCACACTCACGTTTCCAGCCTTATTAGACAATCTAGAAAGCAAGACCTTGCTTCTTGCTCTAAAGCAGAGTGTCTTTCATGCATGAGAACTGTGCTGTGTGTTTCCCTTCAGAAACGGAGTTAAATGGCAGGCTCTGTGTCCTCCTACAAGCAAGAATTCGTTTCAGATAAACGCAGTCACTTTTGAGCTCAAGGGAAGCTACATCGTTCACGAAGCTCACACGTTTCTCGCTCTTAAGTGAAAAGCATTGGATGTTAGAGGGCCTGTGGTTTGTATCAGTTTCTGAAGCAGAGTTGAAATAGATATGGTCCCTGTGGGTAGGAAACACAGTTCTTTTGTTCTCAGCACACTCACGTTTCCAGCCTTATTAGAGACTCTAGAAAGCAAGAGCTTGCTTCTTGCTCTAAAGCAGAGTGTCTTTCATGGATGAGAACTGTGCTGTGTGTTTCCCTTCAGTAACGGAGTTAAATGGCAGGCTCTGTGTCTTCCTACAAGCAAGACTTCGTTTCAGGTAAACGCAGTCACTTTTGAGCTCAAACGAAGCTACAACTTTCACAAAGCTCACAGGTTTCTCACTCTTAACTGAAAGGCATTGGATGTTAGAGGGCCTGTGGTTTGTATCAGTTTCAGAAGCAGGGTTGAACTAGATATGGTCGTGTGTATAGGAAACACAGTTCTTTTGTTCTGAGCACACTCACGTTTTCCACCATATTAGAGACTCTAGAATGCAAGAGCATGTTTCTTGCTCTAAAGCAGAGTGTGTTTCATGGATGAGAACTGTGCTGTGTGTTTAACTTCAGTAACGGAGTTAAATGGCAGGCTCTGTGTCTTCCTACAAGCAAGACTTCGTTTCAGGTAAACGCAGTCACTTTTGAGCTCAAACGAAGCTACAACTTTCACAAAGCTCACAGGTTTCTCACTCTTAACTGAAAGGCATTGGATGTTAGAGGGCCTGTGGTTTGTATCAGTTTCAGAAGCAGGGTTGAACTAGATATGGTCGTGTGTATAGGAAACACAGTTCTTTTATTCTGAGCACACTCACGTTTTCCACCTTATTAGAGACTCTAGAATGCGAGAGCATGCTTCTTGCTCTAAAGCAGAGTGTGTTTCATGGATGAGAACTGTGCTGTGTGTTTCCCTTCAGAAACGGAGTTAAATGGCAGACTCAGTGTCTTCCTACAAGCAAGACTTCGTTTCAGGTAAACGCAGTCACTTTTGAGCTCAAACAAAGCTACATAGTTCACGAAGCTCACACGATTCTCGCTCTTAAGTGAGAAGCATTGGATGTTAGAGGGCCTGTGGTTTGTATCAGTTTCAGAAGCAGAGTTGAACTAGATATGGTCCGTGTGTGTAGGAAACACAGTTCTTTTGTTCTGAGCACACTCACGTTTCCCACCTTATTAGAGACTCTAGAAAGCAAGAACTTGCTTCTTGCTCTAAAGCAGAGTGTCTTTCATGGATGAGAACTGTGCTGTGTGTTTACCTTCAGAAACTGAGTTGAATGGCAGGCTCTGTGTCGTCCTACAAGCAAGACTTCGTTGTTTCAGGTAAACGCACTCACTTTTGAGCTCAAACGAAGCTACAACTTTCACAAAGCTCACACGTTTCTCACTCATAAGTGAAAAGGATTGGATGTTAGAGGGCCTGTACTTTGTATCAGTTTCCGAAGCCGAGTGGAACTAGATATGGTCCGTGTGTGTAGGAAACATAGTTCTTTTGTTCTGAGCACACTCATGTTTCCCACCTTATTAGAGACTCTAGAATGCAAGAGCATGCTTCTTGCTCTAAAGCAGAGTGTGTTTCATGGATGAGAACTGTGCTGTGTGTTTCCCTTCAGAAACGGAGTTAAATGGCAGGCTCTGTGTCTTCCTACAAGCAAGACGTAGTTTCAAGTAAACGCAGTCACTTTTGAGCTCAAACGAAGCTACATCGTTCACAACGCTCACACGTTTCTCGCTCTTAACAAAAGGCACTGGATGTTAGAGGGCCTGTGGTTTGTATCAGTTTCAGAAGCAGAGTTGAACTAGATATGGTCCGTCTGTGTAGGAAACACAATTCTTTTGTTCTGAGCACACTGAAGTTTCCCGCCTTATTAGAGACTCTATAAAGCAAGAGCTTACTTCTTGCTCTAAAGCAGATTGTCTTTCATGGAGGAGAACTGTGCTGTGTGTTTCCCTTCAGAAACGGAGTTAAATGGCAGGCTCTGTGTCTTCCTACTAGCAAGACTTCGTTTCAGGTAAATGCAGTCATTTTTGAGCTCAAAGGAAGCTACATCGTTCACGAAGCTCACACGTTTCTCGCTCTTAAGTGAAAAGCATTGGATGTTAGAGGACCTGTGGTTTGTATCAGTTTCAGAAGAAGAGTTGAACTAGATATGGTCCCTGTGTGTAGTAAACACAGTTCTTTTGTTCTGAGCACACTCACGTTTCCCGCATTATTACAGACTCTAGGAAGCAAGAGCTTGCATCTTGCTCTAAAGCAGAGTGTCTTTCATGGATGAGAACTGTGCTGTGTGTTTCCCTTCAGTAACGGAGTTAAATGGCAGGCTCTGTGTCTTCCTACAAGCAAGACTTCGTTTCAGGTAAACGCAGTCACTTTTGAGCTCAAATGAAGCTACATCTTTCACAAAGCTCACACGTTTCTCACTTTTAACTGAAAGGCATTGGATGTTAGAGGGCCTGTGGTTTGTATCAGTTTCAGAAGGAGAGTTGAACTAGATATGGTCCCTGTGGGTAGGAAACACAGTTCTTTTTTCTGAGCACACTCACGTTTCCAGCCTTATTAGAGACTCTAGAAAGCAAGAGCTTGCTTCTTGCTCTAAAGCAGAGTGTCTTTCATGGATGAGAACTGTGCTGTGTGTTTCCCTTCAGTAACGGAGTTAAATGGCAGGCTCTGTGTCTTCCTACAAGCAAGACTTCGTTTCAGGTAAACGCAGTTACTTTTGAGCTCAAACGAAGCTACAACTTTCACAAAGCTCACAGGTTTCTCACTCTTAACTGAAAGGCATTGGATGTTAGAGGGCCTGTGGTTTGTATCAGTTTCAGAAGCAGGGTTGAACTAGATATGGTCGTGTGTATAGGAAACACAGTTCTTTTGTTCTGAGCACACTCACGTTTTCCACCTTATTAGAGACTCTAGAATGCGAGAGCATGCTTCTTGCTCTAAAGCAGAGTGTGTTTCATGGATGAGAACTGTGCTGTGTGTTTCCCTTCAGAAACGGAGTTAAATGGCAGACTCAGTGTCTTCCTACAAGCAAGACTTAGTTTCAGGTAAACGCAGTCACTTTTGAGCTCAAACAAAGCTACATAGTTCACGAAGCTCACACGATTCTCGCTCTTAAGTGAAAAGCATTGGATGTTAGAGGGCCTGTGGTTTGTATCAGTTTCAGAAGCAGAGTTGAACTAGATATGGTCTGTGTGTAGGAAACACAGTTCTTTTGTTCTGAGCACACTCACGTTTCCCGCCTTTTTAGAGACTCTAGAAAGCAAGAACTTGCTTCTTGCTCTAAAGCAGAGTGTCTTTCATGGATGAGAACTGTGCTGTGTGTTTCCCTTCAGAAACTGAGTTAAATGGCAGGCTCTGTGTCTTCCTAATAGCAAGACTTCTTTTCAGGTAAATGCAGTCATTTTTGAGCTCAAAGGAAGCTACATCATACACGAAGCTCACACGTTTCTCACTCTTAACAAAAGGCATTGGATGTTAGAGGGACTGTGGTTTGTATCAGTTTCAAAGCAGAGTTGAACTAGATATGGTCCCTGTGGATAGGAAACACAGTTCTTTTGTTGTGAGCACACTCACGTTTCCCGCCTTATTAGAGCCTCTTGAAAGCAAGAGCTTGCTTCTTGCTCTAAAGCAGAGTGTGTTTCATGGAAGAGCACTGTGCTGTGTGTTTCCCTTCAGAAACGGAGTTAAATGGCAGGCTCTGTGTTGTCCTACAAGCAAGACTTTGTTGTTTCAGGCAAACGCACTCACTTTTGAGGTCAAACGAAGCTACATCTTTCACAAAGCTCACACGTTTCTCACTCATAAGTGAAAAGGATTGGATGTTAGAGGGCCTGTACTTTGTATCAGTTTCCGAAGCAGAGTGGAACTAGATATGGTCCGTGTGTGTAGGAAACACAGTTCTTTTGTTCTGAGCACAGTCACGTTTCCCACCTTATTAGAGACTCTAGAATGCGAGAGCATGCTTCTTGCTTTAAAGCAGAGTGTGTTTCATGGATGAGAACTGTGCTGTTTGTTTCCCTTCAGAAACGGAGTTAAATGTCAGGCTCTGTGTCTTCCTACTAGCAAGACTTCGTTTTAGGTAAATGCAGTCATTTTGAGCTCAAAGGAAGCTACATCGTTCACGGAGCTCACACGTTTCTCGCTCTTAAGTGAAAGGCATTGGATGTTAGAGGGTCTATGGTTTGAATCAGTTTCAGAAGCAGAGTTGAACTAGATATGGTCCGTGTGTGTAGGAAACACAGTTCTTTTGTTCTGAGCACACTCACGTTTCCAGCCTTATTAGACAATCTAGAAAGCAAGACCTTGCTTCTTGCTCTAAAGCAGAGTGTCTTTCATGCATGAGAACTGTGCTGTGTGTTTCCCTTCAGAAACGGAGTTAAATGGCAGGCTCTGTGTCCTCCTACAAGCAAGAATTCGTTTCAGATAAACGCAGTCACTTTTGAGCTCAAGGGAAGCTACATCGTTCACGAAGCTCACACGTTTCTCGCTCTTAAGTGAAAAGCATTGGATGTTAGAGGGCCTGTGGTTTGTATCAGTTTCAGAAGCAGAGTTGAACTAGATATGGTCCCTGTGGGTAGGAAACACAGTTCTTTTGTTCTCAGCACACTCACGTTTCCAGCCTTATTAGAGACTCTAGAAAGCAAGAGCTTGCTTCTTGCTCTAAAGCAGAGTGTCTTTCATGGATGAGAACTGTGCTGTGTGTTTCCCTTCAGTAACGGAGTTAAATGGCAGGCTCTGTGTCTTCCTACAAGCAAGACTTCGTTTCAGGTAAACGCAGTCACTTTTGAGCTCAAACGAAGCTACAACTTTCACAAAGCTCACAGGTTTCTCACTCTTAACTGAAAGGCATTGGATGTTAGAGGGCCTGTGGTTTGTATCAGTTTCAGAAGCAGGGTTGAACTAGATATGGTCGTGTGTATAGGAAACACAGTTCTTTTGTTCTGAGCACACTCACGTTTTCCACCTTATTAGAGACTCTAGAATGCAAGAGCATGCTTCTTGCTCTAAAGCAGAGTGTGTTTCATGGATGAGAACTGTGCTGTGTGTTTCCCTTCAGAAACGGAGTTAAATGGCAGGCTCTGTGTCTTCCTACTAGCAAGACTTCGTTTCAGGTAAATGCAGTCATTTTTGAGCTGAAAGGAAGCTACATCGTTCACGAAGCTGACACGTTTCTCGCTTTTAAGTGAAAAGCATTGGATGTTAGAGGGCCTGTGGTTTGTATCAGTTTCAGAAGCAGAGTTGAACTAGATATGGTCCGTGTGTGTAAGAAACACAGTTCTTTTGTTCTGAGCACAGTCACGTTTTCCACCTTATTAGAGACTCTATAATGCGAGAGCATGCTTCTTGCTCTAAAGCGGAGTGTGTTTCATGGATGAGAACTGTGCTGTGTGTTTCCCTTCAGAAACGGAGTTAAATGGCAGACTCAGTGTCTTCCTACAAGCAAGACTTAGTTTCAGGTAAACGCAGTCACTTTTGAGCTCAAACAAAGCTACAGAGTTCACGAAGCTCTCACGATTCTCGCTCTTAAGTGAAAAGCATTGGATGTTAGAGGGCCTGTGGTTTGTATCAGTTTCAGAAGCAGAGTTGATCTAGATATAGTCCGTGTGTGTAGTAAACACAGTTCTTTTGTTCTGAGCACACTCACGTTTTCAGCCTTATTAGAGACTCTAGAAAGCAAGAACTTGCTTCTTGCTCTAAAGCAGAGTGTGTTTCATGGATGAGAACTGTGCTGTGTGTTTCCCTTCAGAAACTGAGTTAAATGGCAGGCTCTGTGTCTTCCTACTAGCAAGACTTCTTTTCAGGTAAATGTTGTCATTTTTGAGCTCAAAGGAAGCTACATCGTACAAGAAGCTCACACGTTTCTCATTCTTAACAAAAGGCATTGGATGTTAGAGGGACTGTGGTTTGTATCAGTTTCAAAGCAGAGTTGAACTAGATATGGTCCCTGTGGGTGGGAAACACAGTTCTTTTGTTGTGAGCACACTCATGCTTCCCGCATTATTAGAGACTCTTGAAAGCAAGAGCTTGCTTCTTGCTCTAAAGCAGAGTGTGTTTCATGGAAGAGAACTGTGCTGTGTGTTTCCCTTCAGAAACGGAGTTAAATGGCAGGCTCTATGTCGTCCTACAAGCAAGACTTCATTGTTTCAGGTAAACGCACTCACTTTTGAGCTCAAACGAAGCTACATCTTTCACAAAGCTCACACGTTTCTCACTCATAAGTGAAAAGGATTGGATGTTAGAGGGCCTGTGGTTTGTATCAGTTTCCGAAGCCGAGTGGAACTAGATATGGTCCCTGTGTGTAGGAAACACAGTTCTTTTGTTCTGAGCACACTCACGTTTACAGCCTTATTAGAGACTCTAGAAAGCAAGAGCTTGCTTCTTGCTCTAAAGCAGAGTGTCTTTCATGGATGAGAACTGTGCTGTGTGTTTCCCTTCAGTAACGGAGTTAAATGGCAGGCTCTGTGTCTTCCTACAAGCAAGACTTCGTTTCAGGTAAACGCAGTTACTTTTGAGCTCAAACGAAGCTACAACTTTCACAAAGCTCACAGGTTTCTCACTCTTAACTGAAAGGCATTGGATGTTAGAGGGCCTGTGGTTTGTATCAGTTTCAGAAGCAGGGTTGAACTAGATATGGTCGTGTGTATAGGAAACACAGTTCTTTTGTTCTGAGCACACTCACGTTTTCCACCTTATTAGAGACTCTAGAATGCGAGAGCATGCTTCTTGCTCTAAAGCAGAGTGTGTTTCATGGATGAGAACTGTGCTGTGTGTTTCCCTTCAGAAACGGAGTTAAATAGCAGACTCAGTGTCTTCCTACAAGCAAGACTTAGTTTCAGGTAAACGCAGTCACTTTTGAGCTCAAACAAAGCTACATAGTTCACGAAGCTCACACGATTCTCGCTCTTAAGTGAAAAGCATTGGATGTTAGAGGGACTGTGGTTTGTATCAGTTTCAAAGCAGAGTTGAACTAGATATGGTCCCTGTGGATAGGAAACACAGTTCTTTTGTTGTGAGCACACTCACGTTTCCCGCCTTATTAGAGCCTCTTGAAAGCAAGAGCTTGCTTCTTGCTCTAAAGCAGAGTGTGTTTCATGGAAGAGCACTGTGCTGTGTGTTTCCCTTCAGAAACGGAGTTAAATGGCAGGCTCTGTGTTGTCCTACAAGCAAGACTTTGTTGTTTCAGGCAAACGCACTCACTTTTGAGGTCAAACGAAGCTACATCTTTCACAAAGCTCACACGTTTCTCACTCATAAGTGAAAAGGATTGGATGTTAGAGGGCCTGTACTTTGTATCAGTTTCCGAAGCAGAGTGGAACTAGATATGGTCCGTGTGTGTAGGAAACACAGTTCTTTTGTTCTGAGCACAGTCACGTTTCCCACCTTATTAGAGACTCTAGAATGCGAGAGCATGCTTCTTGCTTTAAAGCAGAGTGTGTTTCATGGATGAGAACTGTGCTGTTTGTTTCCCTTCAGAAACGGAGTTAAATGTCAGGCTCTGTGTCTTCCTACTAGCAAGACTTCGTTTTAGGTAAATGCAGTCATTTTGAGCTCAAAGGAAGCTACATCGTTCACGGAGCTCACACGTTTCTCGCTCTTAAGTGAAAGGCATTGGATGTTAGAGGGTCTATGGTTTGAATCAGTTTCAGAAGCAGAGTTGAACTAGATATGGTCCGTGTGTGTAGGAAACACAGTTCTTTTGTTCTGAGCACACTCACGTTTCCAGCCTTATTAGACAATCTAGAAAGCAAGACCTTGCTTCTTGCTCTAAAGCAGAGTGTCTTTCATGCATGAGAACTGTGCTGTGTGTTTCCCTTCAGAAACGGAGTTAAATGGCAGGCTCTGTGTCCTCCTACAAGCAAGAATTCGTTTCAGATAAACGCAGTCACTTTTGAGCTCAAGGGAAGCTACATCGTTCACGAAGCTCACACGTTTCTCGCTCTTAAGTGAAAAGCATTGGATGTTAGAGGGCCTGTGGTTTGTATCAGTTTCAGAAGCAGAGTTGAACTAGATATGGTCCCTGTGGGTAGGAAACACAGTTCTTTTGTTCTCAGCACACTCACGTTTCCAGCCTTATTAGAGACTCTAGAAAGCAAGAGCTTGCTTCTTGCTCTAAAGCAGAGTGTCTTTCATGGATGAGAACTGTGCTGTGTGTTTCCCTTCAGTAACGGAGTTAAATGGCAGGCTCTGTGTCTTCCTACAAGCAAGACTTCGTTTCAGGTAAACGCAGTCACTTTTGAGCTCAAACGAAGCTACAACTTTCACAAAGCTCACAGGTTTCTCACTCTTAACTGAAAGGCATTGGATGTTAGAGGGCCTGTGGTTTGTATCAGTTTCAGAAGCAGGGTTGAACTAGATATGGTCGTGTGTATAGGAAACACAGTTCTTTTGTTCTGAGCACACTCACGTTTTCCACCTTATTAGAGACTCTAGAATGCAAGAGCATGCTTCTTGCTCTAAAGCAGAGTGTGTTTCATGGATGAGAACTGTGCTGTGTGTTTCCCTTCAGAAACGGAGTTAAATGGCAGACTCAGTGTCTTCCTACAAGCAAGACGTAGTTTCAGGTAAACGCAGTCACTTTTGAGCTCAAACAAAGCTACATAGTTCACGAAGCTCACACGATACTCACTCTTAAGTGAAAAGCATTGGATGTTAGAGGGCCTGTGGTTTGTATCAGTTTCAGAAGCAGAGTTGAACTAGATATGGTCCGTGTGTGTAGGAAACACAGTTCTTTTGTTCTGAGCACACTCACGTTTCCCGCCTTATTAGAGACTCTAGAAAGCAAGAACTTGCTTCTTGCTCTAAAGCAGAGTGTCTTTCATGGATGAGAACTGTGCTGTGTGTTTACCTTCAGAAACTGAGTTAAATGGCAGGCTCTGTGTCTTCCTACTAGCAAGACTTCTTTTCAGGTAAATGCAGTCATTTTTGAGCTCAAAGGAAGCTACATCATACACGAAGCTCACACGTTTCTCACTCTTAACAAAAGGCATTGGATGTTAGAGGGACTGTGGTTTGTATCAGTTTCAAAGCAGAGTTGAACTAGATATGGTCCCTGTGGGTAGGAAACACAGTTCTTTTGTTGTGAGCACACTCACGTTTCCCGCCTTATTAGAGACTCTTGAAAGCAAGAGCTTGCTTCTTGCTCTAAAGCAGAGTGTGTTTCATGGAAGAGAACTGTGCTGTGTGTTTCCCTTCAGAAACGGAGTTAAATGGCAGGCTCTATGTCGTCCTACAAGCAAGACTTCGTTGTTTCAGGTAAACGCACTCACTTTTGAGCTCAAACGAAGCTACATCTTTCACAAAGCTCACACGTTTCTCACTCATAAGTGAAAAGGATTGGATGTTAGAGGGCCTGTGGTTTGTATCAGTTTCCGAAGCAGAGTGGAACTAGATATGGTCCCTGTGTGTAGGAAACACAGTTCTTTTGTTCTGAGCACACTCACGTTTACAGCCTTATTAGAGACTCTAGAAAGCAAGAGCTTGCTTCTTGCTCTAAAGCAGAGTGACTTTCATGGATGAGAACTGTGCTGTGTGTTTCCCTTCAGAAACTGAGTTAAATGGCAGGCTCTGTGTCTTCCTACTAGCAAGACTTCGTTTCAGGTAAATGCAGTCATTTTTGAGCTGAAAGGAAGCTACGTCGTTCACGAAGCTGACACGTTTCTCGCTTTTAAGTGAAAAGCATTGGATGTTAGAGGGCCTGTGGTTTGTATCAGTTTCAGAAGCAGAGTTGAACTAGATATGGTCCGTGTGTGTAAGAAACACAGTTCTTTTGTTCTGAGCACAGTCACGTTTTCCACCTTATTAGAGACTCTATAATGCGAGAGCATGCTTCTTGCTCTAAAGCGGAGTGTGTTTCATGGATGAGAACTGTGCTGTGTGTTTCCCTTCAGAAACGGAGTTAAATGGCAGACTCAGTGTCTTCCTACAAGCAAGACTTAGTTTCAGGTAAACGCAGTCACTTTTGAGCTCAAACAAAGCTACAGAGTTCACGAAGCTCTCACGATTCTCGCTCTTAAGTGAAAAGCATTGGATGTTAGAGGGCCTGTGGTTTGTATCAGTTTCAGAAGCAGAGTTGATCTAGATATAGTCCGTGTGTGTAGTAAACACAGTTCTTTTGTTCTGAGCACACTCACGTTTTCAGCCTTATTAGAGACTCTAGAAAGCAAGAACTTGCTTCTTGCTCTAAAGCAGAGTGTGTTTCATGGATGAGAAATGTGCTGTGTGTTTCCCTTCAGAAACTGAGTTAAATGGCAGGCTCTGTGTCTTCCTACTAGCAAGACTTCTTTTCAGGTAAATGTTGTCATTTTTGAGCTCAAAGGAAGCTACATCGTACAAGAAGCTCACACGTTTCTCATTCTTAACAAAAGGCATTGGATGTTAGAGGGACTGTGGTTTGTATCAGTTTCAAAGCAGAGTTGAACTAGATATGGTCCCTGTGGGTAGGAAACACAGTTCTTTTGTTGTGAGCACACTCACGCTTCCCGCATTATTAGAGACTCTTGAAAGCAAGAGCTTGCTTCTTGCTCTAAAGCAGAGTGTGTTTCATGGAAGAGAACTGTGCTGTGTGTTTCCCTTCAGAAACGGAGTTAAATGGCAGGCTCTATGTCGTCCTACAAGCAAGACTTCATTGTTTCAGGTAAACGCACTCACTTTTGAGCTCAAACGAAGCTACATCTTTCACAAAGCTCACACGTTTCTCACTCATAAGTGAAAAGGATTGGATGTTAGAGGGCCTGTGGTTTGTATCAGTTTCCGAAGCCGAGTGGAACTAGATATGGTCCCTGTGTGTAGGAAACACAGTTCTTTTGTTCTGAGCACACTCACGTTTACAGCCTTATTAGAGACTCTAGAAAGCAAGAGCTTGCTTCTTGCTCTAAAGCAGAGTGTCTTTCATGGATGAGAATTGTGCTGTGTGTTTCCCTTCAGAAACGGAGTTAAATGGCTGGCTCTGTGTCTTCCTACTAGCAAGACTTCGTTTCAGGTAAATGCAGTCATTTTTGAGCTGAAAGGAAGCTACATCGTTCACAAAGCTCACACGTTTCTCGCTTTTAAGTGAAAAGCATTGGATGTTAGAGGGCCTGTGGTTTGTATCAGTTTCAGAAGCAGAGTTGAACTAGATATGGTCCGTGTGTGTAGGAAACACAGTTCTTTTGTTCTGAGCACTCTCACGTTTTCCACCTTATTAGAGACTCTAGAATGCGAGAGCATGCTTCTTGCTCTAAAGCAGAGAGTCTTTCATGGATGAGAACTGTGCTGTGTGTTTCCCTTCAGAAACGGAGTTGAATGGCAGACTCAGTGTCTTCCTTCAAGCAAGACTTAGTTTCAGGTAAACGCTGTCACTTTTGAGCTCAAACAAAGCTACTTAGTTCACGAAGCTCACACGATTCTCGCTCTTAAGTGAAAAGCATTGGATGTTAGAGGGCCTGTGGTTTGTATCAGTTTCAGAAGCAGAGTTGAACTAGATATAGTCCGTGTTTGTAGTAAACACAGTTCTTTTGTTCTGAGCACACTCACGTTTCCTGCCTTATTAGAGACTCTAGAAAGCAAGAACTTGCTTCTTGCTCTAAAGCAGAGTGTCTTCCATGGATGAGAACTGTGCTGTGTGTTTCCCTTCAGTAACGGAGTTAAATGGCAGGCTCTGTGTCTTCCTACAAGCAAGACTTCGTTTCAGGTAAACGCAGTCACTTTTGAGCTCAAACGAAGCTACAACTTTCACAAAGCTCACAGGTTTCTCACTCTTAACTGAAAGGCATTGGATGTTAGAGGGCCTGTGGTTTGTATCAGTTTCAGAAGCAGGGTTGAACTAGATATGGTCGTGTGTATAGGAAACACAGTTCTTTTGTTCTGAGCACACTCACGTTTTCCACCTTATTAGAGACTCTAGAATGCGAGAGCATGCTTCTTGCTCTAAAGCAGAGTGTGTTTCATGGATGAGAACTGTGCTGTGTGTTTCCCTTCAGAAACGGAGTTAAATGGCAGACTCAGTGTCTTCCTACAAGCAAGACTTAGTTTCAGGTAAACGCAGTCACTTTTGAGCTCAAACAAAGCTACATAGTTCACGAAGCTCACACGATTCTCGCTCTTAAGTGAGAAGCATTGGATGTTAGAGGGCCTGTGGTTTGTATCAGTTTCAGAAGCAGAGTTGAACTAGATAGGGTGTGTGTAGGAAACACAGTTCTTTTGTTCTGAGCACACTCACGTTTCCCGCCTTATTAGAGACTCTAGAAAGCAAGAACTTGCTTCTTGCTCTAAAGCAGAGTGTCTTTCATGGATGAGAACTGTGCTGTGTGTTTACCTTCAGAAACTGAGTTAAATGGCAGGCTCTGTGTCTTCCTAATAGCAAGACTTCTTTTCAGGTAAATGCAGTCATTTTTGAGCTCAAAGGAAGCTACATCATACACGAAGCTCACACGTTTCTCACTCTTAACAAAAGGCATTGGATGTTAGAGGGACTGTGGTTTGTATCAGTTTCAAAGCAGAGTTGAACTAGATATGGTCCCTGTGGGTAGGAAACACAGTTCTTTTGTTGTGAGCACACTCACGTTTCCCGCCTTATTAGAGCCTCTTGAAAGCAAGAGCTTGCTTCTTGCTCTAAAGCAGAGTGTGTTTCATGGAAGAGCACTGTGCTGTGTGTTTCCCTTCAGAAACGGAGTTAAATGGCAGACTCCGTGTCTTCCTTCAAGCAAGACTTAGTTTCAGGTAAACGCAGTCACTTTTGAGCTCAAACAAAGCTACTTAGTTCACGAAGCTCACACGATTCTCGCTCTTAAGTGAAAAGCATTGGATGTTAGAGGGCCTGTGGTTTGTATCAGTTTCAGAAGCAGAGTTGAACTAGATATAGTCCGTGTGTGTAGTAAACACAGTTCTTTTGTTCTGAGCACACTCACGTTTCCTGCCTTATTAGAGACTCTAGAAAGCAAGAACTTGCTTCTTGCTCTAAAGCAGAGTGTCTTCCATGGATGAGAACTGTGCTGTGTGTTTCCCTTCAGTAACGGAGTTAAATGGCAGGCTCTGTGTCTTCCTACAAGCAAGACTTCGTTTCAGGTAAACGCAGTCACTTTTGAGCTCAAACGAAGCTACAACTTTCACAAAGCTCACAGGTTTCTCACTCTTAACTGAAAGGCATTGGATGTTAGAGGGCCTGTGGTTTGTATCAGTTTCAGAAGCAGGGTTGAACTAGATATGGTCGTGTGTATAGGAAACACAGTTCTTTTGTTCTGAGCACACTCACGTTTTCCACCTTATTAGAGACTCTAGAATGCGAGAGCATGCTTCTTGCTCTAAAGCAGAGTGTGTTTCATGGATGAGAACTGTGCTGTGTGTTTCCCTTCAGAAACGGAGTTAAATGGCAGACTCAGTGTCTTCCTACAAGCAAGACTTAGTTTCAGGTAAACGCAGTCACTTTTGAGCTCAAACAAAGCTACATAGTTCACGAAGCTCACACGATTCTCGCTCTTAAGTGAAAAGCATTGGATGTTATAGGGCCTGTGGTTTGTATCAGTTTCAGAAGCAGAGTTGAACTAGATAGGGTGTGTGTAGGAAACACAGTTCTTTTGTTCTGAGCACACTCATGTTTCCCGCCTTATTAGAGACTCTAGAAAGCAAGAACTTGCTTCTTGCTCTAAAGCAGAGTGTCTTTCATGGATGAGAACTGTGCTGTGTGTTTACCTTCAGAAACTGAGTTAAATGGCAGGCTCTGTGTCTTCCTAATAGCAAGACTTCTTTTCAGGTAAATGCAGTCATTTTTGAGCTCAAAGGAAGCTACATCATACACGAAGCTCACACGTTTCTCACTCTTAACAAAAGGCATTGGATGTTAGAGGGACTGTGGTTTGTATCAGTTTCAAAGCAGAGTTGAACTAGATATGGTCCCTGTGGGTAGGAAAAACAGTTCTTTTGTTGTGAGCACACTCACGTTTCCCGCCTTATTAGAGCCTCTTGAAAGCAAGAGCTTGCTTCTTGCTCTAAAGCAGAGTGTGTTTCATGGAAGAGCACTGTGCTGTGTGTTTCCCTTCAGAAACGGAGTTAAATGGCAGACTCCGTGTCTTCCTTCAAGCAAGACTTAGTTTCAGGTAAACGCAGTCACTTTTGAGCTCAAACAAAGCTACTTAGTTCACGAAGCTCACACGATTCTCGCTCTTAAGTGAAAAGCATTGGATGTTAGAGGGCCTGTGGTTTGTATCAGTTTCAGAAGCAGAGTTGAACTAGATATATTCCGTGTGTGTAGTAAACACAGTTCTTTTGTTCTGAGCACACTCACGTTTCCTGCCTTATTAGAGACTCTAGAAAGCAAGAACTTGCTTCTTGCTCTAAAGCAGAGTGTCTTTCATGGATGAGAACTGTGCTGTGTGTTTCCCTTCAGAAACTGAGTTAAATGGCAGGCTCTGTGTCTTCCTACTAGCAAGACTTCTTTTCAGGTAAATGTTGTCATTTTTGAGCTCAAAGGAAGCTACATCGTACAAGAAGCTCACAAGTTTCTCACTCTTAACAAAAGGCATTGGATGTTAGAGGGACTGTGGTTTGTATCAGTTTCAAAGCAGAGTTGAACTAGATATGGTCCCTGTGGGTAGGAAACACAGTTCTTTTGTTGTGAGCACACTCACGTTTCCCGCCTTATTAGAGACTCTTGAAAGCAAGAGCTTGCTTCTTGCTCTAAAGCAGAGTGTGTTTCATGGAAGAGAACTGTGCTGTGTGTTTCCCTTCAGAAACGGAGTTAAATGGCAGGCTCTATGTCGTCCTACAAGCAAGACTTCGTTGTTTCAGGTAAACGCACTCACTTTTGAGCTCAAACGAAGCTACATCTTTCACAAAGCTCACACGTTTCTCACTCATAAGTGAAAAGGATTGGATGTTAGAGGGCCTGTGGTTTGTATCAGTTTCCGAAGCAGAGTGGAACTAGATATGGTCCGTGTGTCTAGGAAACACAGTTCTTTTGTTCTGAGCACACTCACGTTTACAGCCTTATTAGAGACTCTAGAAAGCAAGAGCTTCCTTCTTGCTCTAAAGCAGAGTGTCTTTCATGAATGAGAACTGTGTTGTGTGTTTCCCTTCAGAAACGGAGTTAAATGGCAGGCTCTGTGTCTTCCTACTAGCAAGACTTCGTTTCAGGTAAATGCAGTCATTTTTGAGCTCAAAGGAAGCTACATCGTTCACAAAGCTCACACGTTTCTCGCTTTTAAGTGAAAAGCATTGGATGTTAGAGGGCCTGTGGTTTGTATCAGTTTCAGAAGCAGAGTTGAACTAGATATGGTCCGTGTGTGTAGGAAACACAGTTCTTTTTTTCTGAGCACACTCACGTTTTCCACCTTATTAGAGACTCTAGAATGCGAGAGCATGCTTCTTGCTCTTAAGCAGAGTGTGTTTCATGGATGAGAACTGTGCTGTGTGTTTCCCTTCAGAAACGGAGTTAAATGGCAGGCTCTGTGTCTTCCTACAAGCTAGACTTCGTTTCAGGTAAACGCAGTCACTTTTGAGCTCAAATGAAGCTACATTGTTCATGAAGCTCTCATGTTTCTCGCTCTTAAGTGAAAGGCATTGGATGTTAGAGGGTCTATGGTTTGAATCAGTTTCAGAAGCAGAGTTGAACTAGATATGGTCTGTGTGTGTAGGAAACACAGTTCTTTTGTTCTGAGCACACTCACATTTCCAGCCTTATTAGACAATCTAGAAAGCAAGACCTTGCTTCTTGCTCTAAAGCAGAGTGTGTTTCATGCATGAGAACTGTGCTGTGTGTTTCCCTTCAGAAACGGAGTTAAATGGCAGGCTCTGTGTCCTCCTACAAGCAAGAATTCGTTTCAGATAAACGCAGTCACTTTTGAGCTCAAGGGAAGCTACATCGTTCACGAAGCTCACAGGTTTCTCACTCTTAACTGAAAGGCATTGGATGTTAGAGGGCCTGTGGTTTGTATCAGTTTCAGAAGCAGGGTTGAACTAGATATGGTCGTGTGTATAGGAAACACAGTTCTTTTGTTCTGAGCACACTCACGTTTTCCACCTTATTAGAGACTCTAGAATGCAAGAGCATGCTTCTTGCTCTAAAGCAGAGTGTGTTTCATGGATGAGAACTGTGCTGTGTGTTTCCCTTCAGAAACGGAGTTAAATGGCAGACTCAGTGTCTTCCTACAAGCAAGACTTAGTTTCAGGTAAATGCAGTCACTTTTGAGCTCAAACAAAGCTACATAGTTCAAGAAGCTCACACGATACTCGCTCTTAAGTGAAAAGCATTGGATGTTAGAGGGACTGTGGTTTGTTTCAGTTTCAAAGCAGAGTTGAACTAGATATGGTCCCTGTGGGTAGGAAACACAGTTCTTTTGTTGTGAACACACTCACGTTTCGCGCCTTATTAGAGACTCTTGAAAGCAAGAGCTTGCTTCTTGCTCTAAAGCAGAGTGTGTTTCATGGAAGAGAACTGTGCTGTGTGTTTCCCTTCAGAAACGGAGTTAAATGGCAGGCTCTATGTCGTCCTACAAGCAAGACTTCGTTGTTTCAGGTAAACGCACTCACTTTTGAGCTCAAACGAAGCTACATCTTTCACAAAGCTCACACGTTTCTCACTCATAAGTGAAAAGGATTGGATGTTAGAGGGCCTGTGGTTTGTATCAGTTTCCGAAGCAGAGTGGAACTAGATATGGTCCCTGTGTGTAGGAAACACAGTTCCTTTGTTCTGAGCACACTCACGTTTACAGCCTTATTAGAGACTCTAGAAAGCAAGAGCTTGCTTCTTGCTCTAAAGCAGAGTGTCTTTCATGGATGAGAACTGTGCTGTGTGTTTCCCTTCAGAAACGGAGTTAAATGGCTGGCTCTGTGTCTTCCTACTAGCAAGACTTCGTTTCAGGTAAATGCAGTCATTTTTGAGCTGAAAGGAAGCTACATCGTTCACGAAGCTCACACGTTTCTCGCTTTTAAGTGAAAAGCATTGGATGTTAGAGGGCCTGTGGTTTGTATCAGTTTCAGAAGCAGAGTTGAACTACATATGGTCCGTGTGTGTAGGAAACACAGTTCTTTTGTTCTGAGCACAGTCACGTTTTCCACCTTATTAGAGACTCTAGAATGCGAGAGCATGCTTCTTGCTCTAAAGCAGAGTGTGTTTCATGGATGAGAACTGTGCTGTGTGTTTCCCTTCAGAAACGGAGTTAAATGGCAGACTCAGTGTCTTCCTTCAAGCAAGACTTAGTTTCAGGTAAACGCAGTCACTTTTGAGCTCAAACAAAGCTACTTAGTTCACGAAGCTCACACGATTCTCGCTCTTAAGTGAAAAGCATTGGATGTTAGAGGGCCTGTGGTTTGTATCAGTTTCAGAAGCAGAGTTGAACTAGATATAGTCCGTGTGTGTAGTAAACACAGTTCTTTTGTTCTGAGCACACTCACGTTTCCTGCCTTATTAGAGACTCTAGAAAGCAAGAACTTGCTTCTTGCTCTAAAGCAGAGTGTCTTTCATGGATGAGAACTGTGCTGTGTGTTTCCCTTCAGAAACTGAGTTAAATGGCAGGCTCTGTGTCTTCCTACTAGCAAGACTTCTTTTCAGGTAAATGTTGTCATTTTTGAGCTCAAAGGAAGCTACATCGTACAAGAAGCTCACAAGTTTCTCACTCTTAACAAAAGGCATTGGATGTTAGAGGGACTGTGGTTTGTATCAGTTTCAGAAGAAGAGTTGAACTAGATATGGTCCCTGTGGGTAGGAAACACAGTTCTTTTGTTCTGAGCACAATCACGTTTCCCGCCTTATTAGAGACTCTTGAAAGCAAGAGCTTGCTTCTTGCTCTAAAGCAGAGTGTGTTTCATGGAAGAGAACTGTGCTGTGTGTTTCCCTTCAGAAACGGAGTTAAATGGCAGGCTCTATGTCGTCCTACAAGCAAGACTTCGTTGTTTCAGGTAAACGCACTCACTTTTGAGCTCAAACGAAGCTACATCTTTCACAAAGCTCACACGTTTCTCACTCATAAGTGAAAAGGATTGGATGTTAGAGGGCCTGTGGTTTGTATCAGTTTCCGAAGCAGAGTGGAACTAGATATGGTCCCTGTGTGTAGGAAACACAGTTCTTTTGTTCTGAGCACACTCACGTTTACAGCCTTATTAGAGACTCTAGAAAGCAAGAGCTTGCTTCTTGCTCTAAAGCAGAGTGTGTTTCATGGATGAGAACTGTGCTGTGTGTTTCCCTTCAGAAACGGAGTTAAATGGCAGACTCAGTGTCTTCCTTCAAGCAAGACTTAGTTTCAGGTAAACGCAGTCAATTTTGAGCTCAAACAAAGCTACTTAGTTCACGAAGCTCACACGATTCTCGCTCTTAAGTGAAAAGCATTGGATGTTAGAGGGCCTGTGGTTTGTATCAGTTTCAGAAGCAGAGTTGAACTACATATGGTCCGTGTGTGTAGGAAACACAGTTCTTTTGTTCTGAGCACAGTCACGTTTTCCACCTTATTAGAGACTCTAGAATGCGAGAGCATGCTTCTTGCTCTAAAGCAGAGTGTGTTTCATGGATGAGAACTGTGCTGTGTGTTTCCCTTCAGAAACGGAGTTAAATGGCAGGCTCTATGTCGTCCTACAAGCAAGACTTCGTTGTTTCAGGTAAACGCACTCACTTTTGAGCTCAAACGAAGCTACATCTTTCACAAAGCTCACACGTTTCTCACTCATAAGTGAAAAGGATTGGATGTTAGAGGGCCTGTGGTTTGTATCAGTTTCCGAAGCAGAGTGGAACTAGATATGGTCCGTGTGTCTAGGAAACACAGTTCTTTTGTTCTGAGCACACTCACGTTTACAGCCTTATTAGAGACTCTAGAAAGCAAGAGCTTCCTTCTTGCTCTAAAGCAGAGTGTCTTTCATGGATGAGAACTGTGTTGTGTGTTTCCCTTCAGAAACGGAGTTAAATGGCAGGCTCTGTGTCTTCCTACTAGCAAGACTTCGTTTCAGGTAAATGCAGTCATTTTTGAGCTCAAAGGAAGCTACATCGTTCACAAAGCTCACACGTTTCTCGCTTTTAAGTGAAAAGCATTGGATGTTAGAGGGCCTGTGGTTTGTATCAGTTTCAGAAGCAGAGTTGAACTAGACATGGTCCGTGTGTGTAGGAAACACAGTTCTTTTTTTCTGAGCACACTCACGTTTTCCACCTTATTAGAGACTCTAGAATGCGAGAGCATGCTTCTTGCTCTTAAGCAGAGTGTGTTTCATGGATGAGAACTGTGCTGTGTGTTTCCCTTCAGAAACGGAGTTAAATGGCAGGCTCTGTGTCTTCCTACAAGCTAGACTTCGTTTCAGGTAAACGCAGTCACTTTTGAGCTCAAATGAAGCTACATTGTTCATGAAGCTCTCATGTTTCTCGCTCTTAAGTGAAAGGCATTGGATGTTAGAGGGTCTATGGTTTGAATCAGTTTCAGAAGCAGAGTTGAACTAGATATGGTCTGTGTGTGTAGGAAACACAGTTCTTTTGTTCTGAGCACACTCACATTTCCAGCCTTATTAGACAATCTAGAAAGCAAGACCTTGCTTCTTGCTCTAAAGCAGAGTGTGTTTCATGCATGAGAACTGTGCTGTGTGTTTCCCTTCAGAAACGGAGTTAAATGGCAGGCTCTGTGTCCTCCTACAAGCAAGAATTCGTTTCAGATAAACGCAGTCACTTTTGAGCTCAAGGGAAGCTACATCGTTCACGAAGCTCACAGGTTTCTCACTCTTAACTGAAAGGCATTGGATGTTAGAGGGCCTGTGGTTTGTATCAGTTTCAGAAGCAGGGTTGAACTAGATATGGTCGTGTGTATAGGAAACACAGTTCTTTTGTTCTGAGCACACTCACGTTTTCCACCTTATTAGAGACTCTAGAATGCAAGAGCATGCTTCTTGCTCTAAAGCAGAGTGTGTTTCATGGATGAGAACTGTGCTGTGTGTTTCCCTTCAGAAACGGAGTTAAATGGCAGACTCAGTGTCTTCCTACAAGCAAGACTTAGTTTCAGGTAAATGCAGTCACTTTTGAGCTCAAACAAAGCTACATAGTTCAAAAAGCTCACACGATACTCGCTCTTAAGTGAAAAGCATTGGATGTTAGAGGGACTGTGGTTTGTTTCAGTTTCAAAGCAGAGTTGAACTAGATATGGTCCCTGTGGGTAGGAAACACAGTTCTTTTGTTGTGAACACACTCACGTTTCCCGCCTTATTAGAGACTCTTGAAAGCAAGAGCTTGCTTCTTGCTCTAAAGCAGAGTGTGTTTCATGGAAGAGAACTGTGCTGTGTGTTTCCCTTCAGAAACGGAGTTAAATGGCAGGCTCTATGTCGTCCTACAAGCAAGACTTCGTTGTTTCAGGTAAACGCACTCACTTTTGAGCTCAAACGAAGCTACATCTTTCACAAAGCTCACACGTTTCTCACTCATAAGTGAAAAGGATTGGATGTTAGAGGGCCTGTGGTTTGTATCAGTTTCCGAAGCAGAGTGGAACTAGATATGGTCCCTGTGTGTAGGAAACACAGTTCCTTTGTTCTGAGCACACTCACGTTTACAGCCTTATTAGAGACTCTAGAAAGCAAGAGCTTGCTTCTTGCTCTAAAGCAGAGTGTCTTTCATGGATGAGAACTGTGCTGTGTGTTTCCCTTCAGAAACGGAGTTAAATGGCTGGCTCTGTGTCTTCCTACTAGCAAGACTTCGTTTCAGGTAAATGCAGTCATTTTTGAGCTGAAAGGAAGCTACATCGTTCACGAAGCTCACACGTTTCTCGCTTTTAAGTGAAAAGCATTGGATGTTAGAGGGCCTGTGGTTTGTATCAGTTTCAGAAGCAGAGTTGAACTACATATGGTCCGTGTGTGTAGGAAACACAGTTCTTTTGTTCTGAGCACAGTCACGTTTTCCACCTTATTAGAGACTCTAGAATGCGAGAGCATGCTTCTTGCTCTAAAGCAGAGTGTGTTTCATGGATGAGAACTGTGCTGTGTGTTTCCCTTCAGAAACGGAGTTAAATGGCAGACTCAGTGTCTTCCTTCAAGCAAGACTTAGTTTCAGGTAAACGCAATCACTTTTGAGCTCAAACAAAGCTACTTAGTTCACGAAGCTCACACGATTCTCGCTCTTAAGTGAAAAGCATTGGATGTTAGAGGGCCTGTGGTTTGTATCAGTTTCAGAAGCAGAGTTGAACTAGATATAGTCCGTGTGTGTAGTAAACACAGTTCTTTTGTTCTGAGCACACTCACGTTTCCTGCCTTATTAGAGACTCTAGAAAGCAAGAACTTGCTTCTTGCTCTAAAGCAGAGTGTCTTTCATGGATGAGAACTGTGCTGTGTGTTTCCCTTCAGAAACTGAGTTAAATGGCAGGCTCTGTGTCTTCCTACTAGCAAGACTTCTTTTCAGGTAAATGTTGTCATTTTTGAGCTCAAAGGAAGCTACATCGTACAAGAAGCTCACAAGTTTCTCACTCTTAACAAAAGGCATTGGATGTTAGAGGGACTGTGGTTTGTATCAGTTTCAAAGCAGAGTTGAACTAGATATGGTCCCTGTGGGTAGGAAACACAGTTCTTTTGTTCTGAGCACAATCACGTTTCCCGCCTTATTAGAGACTCTTGAAAGCAAGAGCTTGCTTCTTGCTCTAAAGCAGAGTGTGTTTCATGGAAGAGAACTGTGCTGTGTGTTTCCCTTCAGAAACGGAGTTAAATGGCAGGCTCTATGTCGTCCTACAAGCAAGACTTCGTTGTTTCAGGTAAACGCACTCACTTTTGAGCTCAAACGAAGCTACATCTTTCACAAAGCTCACACGTTTCTCACTCATAAGTGAAAAGGATTGGATGTTAGAGGGCCTGTGGTTTGTATCAGTTTCCGAAGCAGAGTGGAACTAGATATGGTCCCTGTGTGTAGGAAACACAGTTCTTTTGTTCTGAGCACACTCACGTTTACAGCCTTATTAGAGACTCTAGAAAGCAAGAGCTTGCTTCTTGCTCTAAAGCAGAGTGTCTTTCATGGATGAGAACTGTGCTGTGTGTTTCCCTTCAGAAACGGAGTTAAATGGCTGGCTCTGTGTCTTCCTACTAGCAAGACTTCGTATCAGGTAAATGCAGTCATTTTTGAGCTGAAAGGAAGCTACATCGTTCACGAAGCTCACACGTTTCTCGCTTTTAAGTGAAAAGCATTGGATGTTAGAGGGCCTGTGGTTTGTATCAGTTTCAGAAGCAGAGTTGAACTAGATATGGTCCGTGTGTGTAGGAAACACAGTTCTTTTGTTTTGAGCACAGTCACGTTTTCCACCTTATTAGAGACTCTAGAATGCGAGAGCATGCTTCTTGCTCTAAAGCAGAGTGTGTTTCATGGATGAGAACTGTGCTGTGTGTTTCCCTTCAGAAACGGAGTTAAATGGCAGACTCAGTGTCTTCCTTCAAGCAAGACTTAGTTTCAGGTAAACGCAGTCAATTTTGAGCTCAAACAAAGCTACTTAGTTCACGAAGCTCACACGATTCTCGCTCTTAAGTGAAAAGCATTGGATGTTAGAGGGCCTGTGGTTTGTATCAGTTTCAGAAGCAGAGTTGAACTACATATGGTCCGTGTGTGTAGGAAACACAGTTCTTTTGTTCTGAGCACAGTCACGTTTTCCACCTTATTAGAGACTCTAGAATGCGAGAGCATGCTTCTTGCTCTAAAGCAGAGTGTGTTTCATGGATGAGAACTGTGCTGTGTGTTTCCCTTCAGAAACGGAGTTAAATGGCAGACTCAGTGTCTTCCTTCAAGCAAGACTTAGTTTCAGGTAAACGCAGTCACTTTTGAGCTCAAACAAAGCTACTTAGATCACGAAGCTCACACGATTCTCGCTCTTAAGTGAAAAGCATTGGATGTTAGAGGGCCTGTGGTTTGTATCAGTTTCAGAAGCAGAGTTGAACTAGATATAGTCCGTGTGTGTAGTAAACACAGTTCTTTTGTTCTGAGCACACTCACGTTTCCTGCCTTATTAGAGACTCTAGAAAGCAAGAACTTGCTTCTTGCTCTAAAGCAGAGTGTCTTTCATGGATGAGAACTGTGCTGTGTGTTTCCCTTCAGAAACTGAGTTAAATGGCAGGCTCTGTGTCTTCCTACTAGCAAGACTTCTTTTCAGGTAAATGTTGTCATTTTTGAGCTCAAAGGAAGCTACATCGTACAAGAAGCTCACACGTTTCTCACTCTTAACAAAAGGCATTGGATGTTAGAGGGACTGTGGTTTGTATCAGTTTCAAAGCAGAGTTGAACTAGATATGGTCCCTGTGGGTAGGAAACACAGTTCTTTTGTTCTGAGCACACACAGGTTTCCCGCCTTATTAGAGACTCTTGAAAGCAAGAGCTTGCTTCTTGCTCTAAAGCAGAGTGTGTTTCATGGAAGAGAACTGTGCTGTGTGTTTCCCTTCAGAAACGGAGTTAAATGGCAGGCTCTGTTTCATCCTACAAGCAAGACTTCGTTGTTTCAGGTAAACGCACTCACTTTTGAGCTCAAACAAAGCTACATCTTTCACAAAGCTCACACGTTTCTCACTCATAAGTGAAAAGGATTGGATGTTAGAGGGCCTGTGGTTTGTATCAGTTTCCGAAGCAGAGTGGAACTAGATATGGTCCGTGTGTCTAGGAAACACAGTTCTTTTGTTCTGAGCACACTCACGTTTACAGCCTTATTAGAGACTCTAGAAAGCAAGAGCTTGCTTCTTGCTCTAAAGCAGAGTGTCTTTCATGGATGAGAACTGTGTTGTGTGTTTCCCTTCAGAAACGGAGTTAAATGGCAGGCTCTGTGTCTTCCTACTAGCAAGACTTCGTTTCAGGTAAATGCAGTCATTTTTGAGCTCAAAGGAAGCTACATCGTTCACGAAGCTCACACGTTTCTCGCTTTTAAGTGAAAAGCATTGGATGTTAGAGGGCCTGTTGTTTGTATCAGTTTCAGAAGCAGAGTTGAACTACATATGGTCCGTGTGTGTAGGAAACACAGTTCTTTTGTTCTGAGCACAGTCACGTTTTCCACCTTATTAGAGACTCTAGAATGCGAGAGCATGCTTCTTGCTCTAAAGCAGAGTGTGTTTCATGGATGAGAACTGTGCTGTGTGTTTCCCTTCAGAAACGGAGTTAAATGGCAGACTCAGTGTCTTCCTTCAAGCAAGACTTAGTTTCAGGTAAACGCAGTCACTTTTGAGCTCAAACAAAGCTACTTAGTTCACGAAGCTCACACGATTCTCGCTCTTAAGTGAAAAGCATTGGATGTTAGAGGGCCTGTGGTTTGTATCAGTTTCAGAAGCAGAGTTGAACTAGATATAGTCCGTGTGTGTAGTAAACACAGTTCTTTTGTTCTGAGCACACTCACGTTTCCTGCCTTATTAGAGACTCTAGAAAGCAAGAGCTTGCTTCTTGCTCTAAAGCAGAGTGTGTTTCATGGAAGAGAACTGTGCTGTGTGTTTCCCTTCAGAAACGGAGTTAAATGGCAGGCTCTGTTTCGTCCTACAAGCAAGACTTCGTTGTTTCAGGTAAACGCACTCACTTTTGAGCTCAAACGAAGCTACATCTTTCACAAAGCTCACACGTTTCTCACTCATAAGTGAAAAGGATTGGATGTTAGAGGGCCTGTGGTTTGTATCAGTTTCCGAAGCAGAGTGGAACTAGATATGGTCCGTGTGTCTAGGAAACACAGTTCTTTTGTTCTGAGCACACTCACGTTTACAGCCTTATTAGAGACTCTAGAAAGCAAGAGCTTGCTTCTTGCTCTAAAGCAGAGTGTCTTTCATGGATGAGAACTGTGTTGTGTGTTTCCCTTCAGAAACGGAGTTAAATGGCAGGCTCTGTGTCTTCCTACTAGCAAGACTTCGTTTCAGGTAAATGTTGTCATTTTTGAGCTCAAAGGAAGCTACATCGTTCACGAAGCTCACACGTTTCTCGCTCTTAAGTGAAAGGCATTGGATGTTAGAGGGTCTATGGTTTGAATCAGTTTCAGAAGCAGAGTTGAACTAGATATGGTCCGTGTGTGTAGGAAACACAGTTCTTTTGTTCTGAGCACAGTCACGTTTTCCACCTTATTAGAGACTCTAGAATGCGAGAGCATGCTTCTTGCTCTAAAGCAGAGTGTGTTTCATGGATGAGAACTGTGCTGTGTGTTTCCCTTCAGAAACGGAGTTAAATGGCAGACTCAGTGTCTTCCTTCAAGCAAGACTTAGTTTCAGGTAAACGCAGTCACTTTTGAGCTCAAACAAAGCTACTTAGTTCACGAAGCTCACACGATTCTCGCTCTTAAGTGAAAAGCATTGGATGTTAGAGGGCCTGTGGTTTGTATCAGTTTCAGAAGCAGAGTTGAACTAGATATAGTCCGTGTGTGTAGTAAACACAGTTCTTTTGTTCTGAGCACACTCACGTTTCCTGCCTTATTAGAGACTCTAGAAAGCAAGAACTTGCTTCTTGCTCTAAAGCAGAGTGTCTTTCATGGATGAGAACTGTGCTGTGTGTTTCCCTTCAGAAACTGAGTTAAATGGCAGGCTGTGTGTCTTCCTACTAGCAAGACATCTTTTCAGGTAAATGTTGTCATTTTTGAGCTCAAAGGAAGCTACATCGTACAAGAAGCTCACACGTTTCTCACTCTTAACAAAAGGCATTGGATGTTAGAGGGACTGTGGTTTGTATCAGTTTCAAAGCAGAGTTGAACTAGATATGGTCCCTGTGGGTAGGAAACACAGTTCTTTTGTTCTGAGCACACACAGGTTTCCCGCCTTATTAGAGACTCTTGAAAGCAAGAGCTTGCTTCTTGCTCTAAAGCAGAGTGTGTTTCATGGAAGAGAACTGTGCTGTGTGTTTCCCTTCAGAAACGGAGTTAAATGGCAGGCTCTGTTTCGTCCTACAAGCAAGACTTCGTTGTTTCAGGTAAACGCACTCACTTTTGAGCTCAAACGATGCTACATCTTTCACAAAGCTCACACGTTTCTCACTCATAAGTGAAAAGGATTGGATGTTAGAGGGCCTGTGGTTTGTATCAGTTTCCGAAGCAGAGTGGAACTAGATATGATCCGTGTGTCTAGGAAACACAGTTCTTTTGTTCTGAGCACACTCACGTTTACAGCCTTATTAGAGACTCTAGAAAGCAAGAGCTTGCTTCTTGCTCTAAAGCAGAGTGTCTTTCATGGATGAGAACTGTGTTGTGTGTTTCCCTTCAGAAACGGAGTTAAATGGCAGGCTCTGTGTCTTCCTACTAGCAAGACTTCGTTTCAGGTAAATGCATTCATTTTTGAGCTCAAAGGAAGCTACATCGTTCACGAAGCTCACACGTTTCTCGCTTTTAAGTGAAAAGCATTGGATGTTAGAGGGCCTGTGGTTTGTATCAGTTTCAGAAGCAGAGTTGAACTAGATATGGTCCGTGTGTGTAGGAAACACAGTTCTTTTTTTCTGAGCACACTCACATTTTCCACCTTATTAGAGACTCTAGAATGCGAGAGCATGCTTCTTGCTCTTAAGCAGAGTGTGTTTCATGGATGAGAACTGTGCTGTGTGTTTCCCTTCAGAAACGGAGTTAAATGGCAGGCTCTGTGTCTTCCTACAAGCTAGACTTCGTTTCAGGTAAACGCAGTCACTTTTGAGCTCAAATGAAGCTACATTGTTCACGAAGCTCTCACGTTTCTCGCTCTTAAGTGAAAGGCATTGGATGTTAGAGGGTCTATGGTTTGAATCAGTTTCAGAAGCAGAGTTGAACTAGATATGGTCCGTGTGTGTAGGAAACACAGTTCTTTTGTTCTGAGCACACTCACGTTTCCAGCCTTATTAGACAATCTAGAAAGCAAGAGCGTCTTCTTGCTCTAAAGCAGAGTGTGTTTCATGCATGAGAACTGTGCTGTGTGTTTCCCTTCAGAAACGGAGTTAAATGGCAGGCTCTGTGTCCTCCTACAAGCAAGAATTCGTTTCAGATAAACGCAGTCACTTTTGAGCTCAAGGGAAGCTACATCGTTCACGAAGCTCACAGGTTTCTCACTCTTAACTGAAAGGCATTGGATGTTAGAGGGCCTGTGGTTTGTATCAGTTTCAGAAGCAGGGTTGAACTAGATATGGTCGTGTGTATAGGAAACACAGTTCTTTTGTTCTGAGCACACTCACGTTTTCCACCTTATTAGAGACTCTAGAATGCGAGAGCATGCTTCTTGCTCTAAAGCAGAGTGTGTTTCATGGATGAGAACTGTGCTGTGTGTTTCCCTTCAGAAACGGAGTTAAATGGCAGACTCAGTGTCTTCCTACAAGCAAGACTTAGTTTCAGGTAAACGCAGTCACTTTTGAGCTCAAACAAAGCTACATAGTTCACGAAGCTCACACGATTCTCGCTCTTAAGTGAAAAGCATTGGATGTTAGAGGGCCTGTGGTTTGTATCAGTTTCAGAAGCAGAGTTGAACTAGATATGGTCCGTGTGTAGGAAACACAGTTCTTTTGTTCTGAGCACACTCACGTTTCCCGCCTTATTAGAGACTCTAGAAAGCAAGAACTTGCTTCTTGCTCTAATGCAGAGTGTCTTTCATGGATGAGAACTGTGCTGTGTGTTTACCTTCAGAAACTGAGTTAAATGGCAGGCACTGTGTCTTCCTACTAGCAAGACTTCTTTTCAGGTAAATGCAGTCATTTTTGAGCTCAAAGGAAGCTACATCATACACGAAGCTCACACGTTTCTCACTCTTAACAAAAGGCATTGGATGTTAGAGGGACTGTGGTTTGTATCAGTTTCAAAGCAGAGTTGAACTAGATATGGTCCCTGTGGGTAGGAAACACAGTTCTTTTGTTGTGAGCACACTCACGTTTCCCGCCTTATTAGAGACTCTTGAAAGCAAGAGCTTGCTTCTTGCTCTAAAGCAGAGTGTGTTTCATGGAAGAGAATTGTGCTATGTGTTTCCCTTCAGAAACGGAGTTAAATGGCAGGCTCTGTGTCGTCCTACAAGCAAGACTTCGTTGTTTCAGGTAAACGCACTCACTTTTGAGCTCAAACGAAGCTACATCTTTCACAAAGCTCACACGTTTCTCACTCATAAGTGAAAAGGATTGGATGTTAGTGGGCCTGTACTTTGTATCAGTTTCCGAAGCAGAGTGGAACTAGATATGGTCCGTGTGTGTAGGAAACACATTTCTTTTGTTCTGAGCACAGTCACGTTTCCCACCTTATTAGAGACTCTAGAATGCGAGAGCATGCTTCTTGCTTTAAAGCAGAGTGTGTTTCATGAATGAGAACTGTGCTGTGTGTTTCCCTTCAGAAACGGAGTTAAATGGCAGGCTCTGTGTCTTCCTACTAGCAAGACTTCGTTTCAGGTAAACGCAGTCACTTTTGAGCTCAAACGAAGCTACATCGTTCACAACGCTCACACGTTTCTCGCTCTTAACAAAAGGCACTGGATGTTAGAGGGCCTGTGGTTTGTATCACTTTCACAAGCAGAGTTGAACTAGATATGGTCCATCTGTGTAGGAAACACAATTCTTTTGTTCTGAGCACACTCAAGTTTCCCGCCTTATTAGAGACTCTAGAAAGCAAGAGCTTACTTCTTGCTCTAAAGCAGATTGTCTTTCATGGATGAGAACTGTGCTGTGTGTTTCCCTTCAGAAACGGAGTTAAATGGCAGGCTCTGTGTCTTCCTACTGGCAAGACTTCTTTTCAGGTAAATGCAGTCATTTTTGAGCTCAAAGGAAGCTACATCGTTCACGAAGCTCACACGTTTCTCGCTCTTAAGTGAAAAGCATTGGATGTTAGAGGACCTGTGGTTTGTATCAGTTTCAGAAGAAGAGTTGAACTAGATATGGTCCCTGTGTGTAGGAAACACAGTTCTTTTGTTCTGAGCACACTCACGTTTCCCGCCTTATGAGAGACTCTAGAAAGCAAGAGCTTGCTTCTTGCTCTAAAGCAGAGTGTCTTTCATGGATGAGAACTGTGCTGTGTGTTTCCCTTAAGTATCGGAGTTAAATGACAGGCTCTGTGTCGTCCTAGAAGCAAGACTTCGTTTGAGGTAAACGCAGTCACTCTTGATCTCAAATGAAGTTACATCTTTCACAAAACGCACACGTTTCTCAATTTTAACTGAAAGGCATTGGATGTTAGAGGGCCTGTGGTTTGTATCAGTTTCAGAAGCAGAGTTGAACTAGATATGGTCCGTGTGTGTATTGAAACACAGTTCTTTTGTTCTGAGCACAGTCACGTTTCCCACCTTATTAGAGACTCTAGAATGCGAGAGCATGCTTCTTGCTTTAAAGCAGGGTGTGTTTCATGGATGAGAACTGTGCTGTGTGTTTCCCTTCAGAAACGGAATTAAATGGCAGGCTCTGTGTCTTCCTACTAGCAAGACTTCGTTTCAGGTAAATGCAGTCATTTTTGAGCTCAAAGGAAGCTACATCGTTCACGGAGCTCACACGTTTCTCGTTCTTAAGTGAAAAGCATTGGATGTTAGAGGACCTGTGGTTTGTATCAGTTTCAGAAGAAGAGTTGAACTAGATATGGTCCCTGTGTGTAGGAAACACAGTTCTTTTGTTCTGAGCACACTCACGTTTCCCGCATTATTACAGACTCTAGGAAGCAAGAGCTTGCATCTTGCTCTAAAGCAGAGTGTCTTTCATGGATGAGAACTGTGCTGTGTGTTTCCCTTCAGTAACGGAGTTAAATGGCAGGCTCTGTGTCTTCCTACAAGCAAGACTTCGTTTCAGGTAAACGCAGTCACTTTTGAGCTCAAATGAAGCTACATCTTTCACAAAGCTCACACGTTTCTCAATTTTAACTGAAAGGCATTGGATGTTAGAGGGCCTGTGGTTTGTATCAGTTTCAGAAGCAGAGTTGAACTAGATATGGTCCCTGTGGGTAGGAAACACAGATCTTTTTTCTGAGCACACTCACGTTTCCAGCCTTATTAGAGACTCTAGAAAGCAAGAGCTTGCTTCTTGCTCTAAAGCAGAGTGTCTTTCATGGATGAGAACTGTGCTGTGTGTTTCCCTTCAGTAACGGAGTTAAATGGCAGGCTCTGTGTCTTCCTACAAGCAAGACTTCGTTTCAGGTAAACGCACTCACTTTTGAGCTCAAACGAAGCTACAACTTTCACAAAGCTCACAGGTTTCTCACTCTTAACTGAAAGGCATTGGATGTTAGAGGGCCTGTGGTTTGTATCAGTTTCAGAAGCAGGGTTGAACTAGATATGGTCGTGTGTATAGGAAACACAGTTCTTTTGTTCTGAGCACACTCACGTTTTCCACCTTATTAGAGACTCTAGAATGCGAGAGCATGCTTCTTGCTCTAAAGCAGAGTGTGTTTCATGGATGAGAACTGTGCTGTGTGTTTCCCTTCAGAAACGGAGTTAAATGGCAGACTCAGTGTCTTCCTACAAGCAAGACTTAGTTTCAGGTAAACGCAGTCACTTTTGAGCTCAAACAAAGCTACATAGTTCACGAAGCTCACACGATTCTCACTCTTAACAAAAGGCATTGGATGTTAGAGGGACTGTGGTTTGTATCAGTTTCAAAGCAGAGTTGAACTAGATATGGTCCCTGTGGGTAGGAAACACAGTTCTTTTGTTGTGAGCACACTCACGTTTCCCGCCTTATTAGAGACTCTTGAAAGCAAGAGCTTGCTTCTTGCTCTAAAGCAGAGTGTGTTTCATGGAAGAGAATTGTGCTGTGTGTTTCCCTTCAGAAACGGAGTTAAATGGCAGGCTCTGTGTCGTCCTACAAGCAAGACTTCGTTGTTTCAGGTAAACGCACTCACTTTTGAGCTCAAACGAAGCTACATCTTTCACAAAGCTCACACGTTTCTCACTCATAGGTGAAAAGGATTGGATGTTAGAGGGCCTGTACTTTGTATCAGTTTCCGAAGCAGAGTGGAACTAGATATGGTCCGTGTGTGTAGGAAACACATTTCTTTTGTTCTGAGCACAGTCACGTTTCCCACCTTATTAGAGACTCTAGAATGCGAGAGCATGCTTCTTGCTTTAAAGCAGAGTGTGTTTCATGAATGAGAACTGTGCTGTGTGTTTCCCTTCAGTATCGGAGTTAAATGGCAGGCTCTGTGTCTTCCTACTAGCAAGACTTCGTTTCAGGTAAACGCAGTCACTTTTGAGCTCAAACGAAGCTACATCGTTCACAACGCTCACACGTTTCTCGCTCTTAACAAAAGGCACTGGATGTTAGAGGGCCTGTGGTTTGTATCACTTTCACAAGCAGAGTTGAACTAGATATGGTCCATCTGTGTAGGAAACACAATTCTTTTGTTCTGAGCACACTCAAGTTTCCCGCCTTATTAGAGACTCTAGAAAGCAAGAGCTTACTTCTTGCTCTAAAGCAGATTGTCTTTCATGGATGAGAACTGTGCTGTGTGTTTCCCTTCAGAAACGGAGTTAAATGGCAGGCTCTGTGTCTTCCTACTGGCAAGACTTCTTTTCATGTAAATGCAGTCATTTTTGAGCTCAAAGGAAGCTACATCGTTCACGAAGCTCACACGTTTCTCGCTCTTAAGTGAAAAGCATTGGATGTTAGAGGACCTGTGGTTTGTATCAGTTTCAGAAGAAGAGTTGAACTAGATATGGTCCCTGTGTGTAGGAAACACAGTTCTTTTGTTCTGAGCACACTCACGTTTCCCGCCTTATGAGAGACTCTAGAAAGCAAGAGCTTGCTTCTTGCTCTAAAGCAGAGTGTCTTTCATGGATGAGAACTGTGCTGTGTGTTTCCCTTAAGTATCGGAGTTAAATGACAGGCTCTGTGTCGTCCTAGAAGCAAGACTTCGTTTGAGGTAAACGCAGTCACTCTTGATCTCAAATGAAGTTACATCTTTCACAAAACGCACACGTTTCTCAATTTTAACTGAAAGGCATTGGATGTTAGAGGGCCTGTGGTTTGTATCAGTTTCAGAAGCAGAGTTGAACTAGATATGGTCCGTGTGTGTATTGAAACACAGTTCTTTTGTTCTGAGCACAGTCACGTTTCCCACCTTATTAGAGACTCTAGAATGCGAGAGCATGCTTCTTGCTTTAAAGCAGGGTGTGTTTCATGGATGAGAACTGTGCTGTGTGTTTCCCTTCAGAAACGGAATTAAATGGCAGGCTCTGTGTCTTCCTACTAGCAAGACTTCGTTTCAGGTAAATGCAGTCATTTTTGAGCTCAAAGGAAGCTACATCGTTCACGGAGCTCACACGTTTCTCGTTCTTAAGTGAAAAGCATTGGATGTTAGAGGACCTGTGGTTTGTATCAGTTTCAGAAGAAGAGTTGAACTAGATATGGTCCCTGTGTGTAGGAAACACAGTTCTTTTGTTCTGAGCACACTCACGTTTCCCGCATTATTACAGACTCTAGGAAGCAAGAGCTTGCATCTTGCTCTAAAGCAGAGTGTCTTTCATGGATGAGAACTGTGCTGTGTGTTTCCCTTCAGTAACGGAGTTAAATGGCAGGCTCTGTGTCTTCCTACAAGCAAGACTTCGTTTCAGGTAAACGCAGTCACTTTTGAGCTCAAATGAAGCTACATCTTTCACAAAGCTCACACGTTTCTCAATTTTAACTGAAAGGCATTGGATGTTAGAGGGCCTGTGGTTTGTATCAGTTTCAGAAGCAGAGTTGAACTAGATATGGTCCCTGTGGGTAGGAAACACAGATCTTTTTTCTGAGCACACTCACGTTTCCAGCCTTATTAGAGACTCTAGAAAGCAAGAGCTTGCTTCTTGCTCTAAAGCAGAGTGTCTTTCATGGATGAGAACTGTGCTGTGTGTTTCCCTTCAGTAACGGAGTTAAATGGCAGGCTCTGTGTCTTCCTACAAGCAAGACTTCGTTTCAGGTAAACGCACTCACTTTTGAGCTCAAACGAAGCTACAACTTTCACAAAGCTCACAGGTTTCTCACTCTTAACTGAAAGGCATTGGATGTTAGAGGGCCTGTGGTTTGTATCAGTTTCAGAAGCAGGGTTGAACTAGATATGGTCGTGTGTATAGGAAACACAGTTCTTTTGTTCTGAGCACACTCACGTTTTCCACCTTATTAGAGACTCTAGAATGCGAGAGCATGCTTCTTGCTCTAAAGCAGAGTGTGTTTCATGGATGAGAACTGTGCTGTGTGTTTCCCTTCAGAAACGGAGTTAAATGGCAGACTCAGTGTCTTCCTACAAGCAAGACTTAGTTTCAGGTAAACGCAGTCACTTTTGAGCTCAAATAAAGCTACATAGTTCACGAAGCTCACACGATTCTCACTCTTAACAAAAGGCATTGGATGTTAGAGGGACTGTGGTTTGTATCAGTTTCAAAGCAGAGTTGAACTAGATATGGTCCCTGTGGGTAGGAAACACAGTTCTTTTGTTGTGAGCACACTCACGTTTCCCGCCTTATTAGAGACTCTTGAAAGCAAGAGCTTGCTTCTTGCTCTAAAGCAGAGTGTGTTTCATGGAAGAGAATTGTGCTGTGTGTTTCCCTTCAGAAACGGAGTTAAATGGCAGGCTCTGTGTCGTCCTACAAGCAAGACTTCGTTGTTTCAGGTAAACGCACTCACTTTTGAGCTCAAACGAAGCTACATCTTTCACAAAGCTCACACGTTTCTCACTCATAGGTGAAAAGGATTGGATGTTAGAGGGCCTGTACTTTGTATCAGTTTCCGAAGCAGAGTGGAACTAGATATGGTCCGTGTGTGTAGGAAACACAGTTCTTTTGTTCTGAGCACAGTCACGTTTCCCACCTTATTAGAGACTCTAGAATGCGAGAGCATGCTTCTTGCTTTAAAGCAGAGTGTGTTTCATGGATGAGAACTGTGCTGTGTGTTTCCCTTCAGAAACGGAGTTAAATGGCAGGCTCTGTGTCTTCCTACTAGCCAGACTTTGATTCAGGTAAATGCAGTCATTTTTGAGCTCAAAAGAAGCTACATCTTTCACGAAGCTCACACGTTTCTCACTCTTAACTGAAAGGCATTGGATGTTAGAGGGCCTGTGGTTTGTATCAGTTTCAGAAGAAGAGTTGAACTAGATATGGTCCGTGTGTGTAGGAATCACAGTTCTTTTGTTCTGAGCACACTCAAGTTTCCCGCCTTATTAGAGACCCTAGAAAGCAAGAGCTTGCTTCTTGCTCTAAAGCAGATTGTCTTTCATGGATGATAACTGTGCTGTGTGTTTCCCTTTAGAAACGGAGTTAAATGGTAGGCTCTGTGTCTTCCTACTAGCAAGACTTCGTTTCAGGTAAATGCAGTCATTTTTGAGCTCAAAGGAAGCTACATCGTTCACGAAGCTCACACGTTTCTCGCTCTTAAGTGAAAAGCATTGGATGTTAGAGGGCCTGTGGTTTATAACAGTTTCAGAAGCAGAGTTGAACTATATGGTCCGAGTGTGTACGAAACACAGTTCTTTTGTTCTGAGCACACTCACGTTTCCCACCTTATTAGAGACTCTAGAATGCAAGAGCATGCTTCTTGCTCTAAAGCAGAGTGTCTTTCATGGATGAGAACTGTGCTGTGTGTTTCCCTTCAGAAACGGAGTTAAATGGCAGGCTCTGTGTCTTCCTACTAGCAAGACTTCGTTTCAGGTAAATGCAGTCATTTTTGAGCTCAAAGGAAGCTACATCGTTCACGGAGCTCACACGTTTCTCGTTCTTAAGTGAAAAGCATTGGATGTTAGAGGGCCTGTGGTTTGTATCAGTTTCAGAAGAAGAGTTGAACTAGATATGGTCCCTGTGTGTAGGAAACACAGTTCTTTTGTTCTGAGCACACTCACGTTTCCCGCATTATTACAGACTCTAGAAAGCAAGAGCTTGCTTCTTGCTCTAAAGCAGAGTGTCTTTCATGGATGAGAACTGTGCTGTGTGTTTCCCTTCAGTATCGGAGTTAAATGGCAGGCTCTGTGTCTTCCTACAAGCAAGACTTCGTTTCAGGTAAACGCAGTCACTTTTGAGCTCAAATGAAGCTACATCTTTCACAAAGCTCACACGTTTCTCACTTTTAACTGAAAAGCATTGGATGTTAGAGGGCCTGTGGTTTGTATCAGTTTCAGAAGGAGAGTTGAACTAGATATGGTCCGTGTTTGTAGGAAACACAGTTCTTTTGTTCTGAGCACAGTCACGTTTCCCAACTTATTAGAGACTCTAGAATGCGAGAGCATGCTTCTTGCTCTTAAGCAGAGTGTGTTTCATGGAGGAGAACTGTGCTCTGTGTTTCCCTGCAGAAACGGAGTTAAATGGTAGGCTCTGTGTCCTCCTACAAGCAAGAATTCGTTTCAGATAAACGCAGTCACTTTTGAGCTCAAGGGAAGCTACATCGTTCACGAAGCTCACACGTTTCTCGCTCTTAAGTGAAAAGCATTGGATGTTAGAGGGCCTGTGGTTTGTATCAGTTTCAGAAGCAGAGTTGAACTAGATATGGTCCCTGTGGGTAGGAAACACAGTTCTTTTGTTCTCAGCACACTCACGTTTCCAGCCTTATTAGAGACTCTAGAAAGCAAGAGCTTGCTTCTTGCTCTAAAGCAGAGTGTCTTTCATGGATGAGAACTGTGCTGTGTGTTTCCCTTCAGTAACGGAGTTAAATGGCAGGCTCTGTGTCTTCCTACAAGCAAGACTTCGTTTCAGGTAAACGCAGTCACTTTTGAGCTCAAACGAAGCTACAACTTTCACAAAGCTCACAGGTTTCTCACTCTTAACTGAAAGGCATTGGATGTTAGAGGGCCTGTGGTTTGTATCAGTTTCAGAAGCAGGGTTGAACTAGATATGGTCGTGTGTATAGGAAACAAAGTTCTTTTGTTCTGAGCACACTCACGTTTTCCACCTTATTAGAGACTCTAGAATGCGAGAGCATGCTTCTTGCTCTAAAGCAGAGTGTGTTTCATGGATGAGAACTGTGCTGTGTGTTTCCCTTCAGAAACGGAGTTAAATGGCAGACTCAGTGTCTTCCTACAAGCAAGACTTCGTTTCAGGTAAACGCAGTCACTTTTGAGCTCAAACAAAGCTACATAGTTCACGAAGCTCACACGATTCTCGCTCTTAAGTGAGAAGCATTGGATGTTAGAGGGCCTGTGGTTTGTATCAGTTTCAGAAGCAGAGTTGAACTAGATATGGTCCGTGTGTGTAGGAAACACAGTTCTTTTGTTCTGAGCACACTCACGTTTCCCACCTTATTAGAGACTCTAGAAAGCAAGAACTTGCTTCTTGCTCTAAAGCAGAGTGTCTTTCATGGATGAGAACTGTGCTGTGTGTTTACCTTCAGAAACTGAGTTAAATGGCAGGCTCTGTGTCTTCCTACTAGCAAGACTTCTTTTCAGGTAAATGCAGTCATTTTTGAGCTCAATGGAAGCTACATCATACACGAAGCTCACACGTTTCTCACTCTTAACAAAAGGCATTGGATGTTAGAGGGACTGTGGTTTGTATCAGTTTCAAAGCAGAGTTGAACTAGATATGGTCCCTGTGGGTAGGAAACACAGTTCTTTTGTTGTGAGCACACTCACGTTTCCCGCCTTATTAGAGACTCTTGAAAGCAAGAGCTTGCTTCTTGCTCTAAAGCAGAGTGTCTTTCATGGAAGAGAACTGTGCTGTGTGTTCCCCTTCAGAAACGGAGTTAAATGGCAGGCTCTGTGTCGTCCTACAAGCAAGACTTCGTTGTTTCAGTTAAACGCACTCACTTTTGAGCTCAAACGAAGCTACAACTTTCACAAAGCTCACACGTTTCTCACTCATAAGTGAAAAGGATTGGATGTTAGAGGGCCTGTACTTTGTATCAGTTTCCGAAGCCGAGTGGAACTAGATATGGTCCGTGTGTGTAGGAAACACAGTTCTTTTGTTCTGAGCACAGTCACGTTTCCCACCTTATTAGAGACTCTAGAATGCGAGAGCATGCTTCTTGCTTTAAAGCAGAGTGTGTTTCATGGATGAGAACTGTGCTGTTTGTTTCCCTTCAGAAACGGAGTTAAATGTCAGGCTCTGTGTCTTCCTACTAGCAAGACTTCGTTTTAGGTAAATGCAGTCATTTTGAGCTCAAAGGAAGCTACATCGTTCACGGAGCTCACACGTTTCTCGCTCTTAAGTGAAAGGCATTGGATGTTAGAGGGTCTATGGTTTGAATCAGTTTCAGAAGCAGAGTTGAACTAGATATGGTCCGTGTGTGTAGGAAACACAGTTCTTTTGTTCTGAGCACACTCACGTTTCCAGCCTTATTAGACAATCTAGAAAGCAAGACCTTGCTTCTTGCTCTAAAGCAGAGTGTCTTTCATGCATGAGAACTGTGCTGTGTGTTTCCCTTCAGAAACGGAGTTAAATGGCAGGCTCTGTGTCTTCCTACAAGCAAGACTTCGTTTCAGGTAAACGCAGTCACTTTTGAGCTCAAACGAAGCTACAACTTTCACAAAGCTCACAGGTTTCTCACTCTTAACTGAAAGGCATTGGATGTTAGAGGGCCTGTGGTTTGTATCAGTTTCAGAAGCAGGGTTGAACTAGATATGGTCGTGTGTATAGGAAACACAGTTCTTTTGTTCTGAGCACACTCACGTTTTCCACCATATTAGAGACTCTAGAATGCAAGAGCATGTTTCTTGCTCTAAAGCAGAGTGTGTTTCATGGATGAGAACTGTGCTGTGTGTTTCCCTTCAGTAACGGAGTTCAATGGCAGGCTCTGTGTCTTCCTACAAGCAAGACTTCGTTTCAGGTAAACGCAGTCACTTTTGAGCTCAAACGAAGCTACAACTTTCACAAAGCTCACAGGTTTCTCACTCTTAACTGAAAGGCATTGGATGTTAGAGGGCCTGTGGTTTGTATCAGTTTCAGAAGCAGGGTTGAACTAGATATGGTCGTGTGTATAGGAAACACAGTTCTTTTGTTCTGAGCACACTCACGTTTTCCACCTTATTAGAGACTCTAGAATGCGAGAGCATGCTTCTTGCTCTAAAGCAGAGTGTGTTTCATGGATGAGAACTGTGCTGTGTGTTTCCCTTCAGAAACAGAGTTAAATGGCAGACTCAGTGTCTTCCTACAAGCAAGACTTCGTTTCAGGTAAACGCAGTCACTTTTGAGCTCAAACAAAGCTACATAGTTCACGAAGCTCACACGATTCTCGCTCTTAAGTGAGAAGCATTGGATGTTAGAGGGCCTGTGGTTTGTATCAGTTTCAGAAGCAGAGTTGAACTAGATATGGTCCGTGTGTGTAGGAAACACAGTTCTTTTGTTCTGAGCACACTCACGTTTCCCACCTTATTAGAGACTCTAGAAAGCAAGAACTTGCTTCTTGCTCTAAAGCAGAGTGTCTTTCATGGATGAGAACTGTGCTGTGTGTTTACCTTCAGAAACTGAGTTAAATGGCAGGCTCTGTGTCGTCCTACAAGCAAGACTTCGTTGTTTCAGGTAAACGCACTCACTTTTGAGCTCAAACGAAGCTACAACTTTCACAAAGCTCACACGTTTCTCACTCATAAGTGAAAAGGATTGGATGTTAGAGGGCCTGTACTTTGTATCAGTTTCCGAAGCCGAGTGGAACTAGATATGGTCCGTGTGTGTAGGAAACATAGTTCTTTTGTTCTGAGCACACTCATGTTTCCCACCTTATTAGAGACTCTAGAATGCAAGAGCATGCTTCTTGCTCTAAAGCAGAGTGTCTTTCATGGATGAGAACTGTGCTGTGTGTTTCCCTTCAGAAACGGAGTTAAATGGCAGGCTCTGTGTCTTCCTACAAGCAAGACGTAGTTTCAAGTAAACGCAGTCACTTTTGAGCTCAAACGAAGCTACATCGTTCACAACGCTCACACGTTTCTCGCTCTTAACAAAAGGCACTGGATGTTAGAGGGCCTGTGGTTTGTATCAGTTTCAGAAGCAGAGTTGAACTAGATATGGTCCGTCTGTGTAGGAAACACAATTCTTTTGTTCTGAGCACACTGAAGTTTCCCGCCTTATTAGAGACTCTATAAAGCAAGAGCTTACTTCTTGCTCTAAAGCAGATTGTCTTTCATGGAGGAGAACTGTGCTGTGTGTTTCCCTTCAGAAACGGAGTTAAATGGCAGGCTCTGTGTCTTCCTACTAGCAAGACTTCGTTTCAGGTAAATGCAGTCATTTTTGAGCTCAAAGGAAGCTACATCGTTCACGAAGCTCACACGTTTCTCGCTCTTAAGTGAAAAGCATTGGATGTTAGAGGACCTGTGGTTTGTATCAGTTTCAGAAGAAGAGTTGAACTAGATATGGTCCCTGTGTGTAGTAAACACAGTTCTTTTGTTCTGAGCACACTCACGTTTCCCGCATTATTACAGACTCTAGGAAGCAAGAGCTTGCATCTTGCTCTAAAGCAGAGTGTCTTTCATGGATGAGAACTGTGCTGTGTGTTTCCCTTCAGTAACGGAGTTAAATGGCAGGCTCTGTGTCTTCCTACAAGCAAGACTTCGTTTCAGGTAAACGCAGTCACTTTTGAGCTCAAATGAAGCTACATCTTTCACAAAGCTCACACGTTTCTCACTTTTAACTGAAAGGCATTGGATGTTAGAGGGCCTGTGGTTTGTATCAGTTTCAGAAGGAGAGTTGAACTAGATATGGTCCCTGTGGGTAGGAAACACAGTTCTTTTTTCTGAGCACACTCACGTTTCCAGCCTTATTAGAGACTCTAGAAAGCAAGAGATTGCTTCTTGCTCTAAAGCAGAGTGTCTTTCATGGATGAGAACTGTGCTGTGTGTTTCCCTTCAGTAACGGAGTTAAATGGCAGGCTCTGTGTCTTCCTACAAGCAAGACTTCGTTTCAGGTAAACGCAGTTACTTTTGAGCTCAAACGAAGCTACAACTTTCACAAAGCTCACAGGTTTCTCACTCTTAACTGAAAGGCATTGGATGTTAGAGGGCCTGTGGTTTGTATCAGTTTCAGAAGCAGGGTTGAACTAGATATGGTCGTGTGTATAGGAAACACAGTTCTTTTGTTCTGAGCACACTCACGTTTTCCACCTTATTAGAGACTCTAGAATGCGAGAGCATGCTTCTTGCTCTAAAGCAGAGTGTGTTTCATGGATGAGAACTGTGCTGTATGTTTCCCTTCAGAAACGGAGTTAAATGGCAGACTCAGTGTCTTCCTACAAGCAAGACTTAGTTTCAGGTAAACGCAGTCACTTTTGAGCTCAAACAAAGCTACATAGTTCACGAAGCTCACACGATTCTCGCTCTTAAGTGAAAAGCATTGGATGTTAGAGGGCCTGTGGTTTGTATCAGTTTCAGAAGCAGAGTTGAACTAGATATGGTCTGTGTGTAGGAAACACAGTTCTTTTGTTCTGAGCACACTCACGTTTCCCGCCTTTTTAGAGACTCTAGAAAGCAAGAACTTGCTTCTTGCTCTAAAGCAGAGTGTCTTTCATGCATGAGAACTGTGCTGTGTGTTTCCCTTCAGAAACGGAGTTAAATGGCAGGCTCTGTGTCCTCCTACAAGCAAAAATTCGTTTCAGATAAACGCAGTCACTTTTGAGCTCAAGGGAAGCTACATCGTTCACGAAGCTCACACGTTTCTCGCTCTTAAGTGAAAAGCATTGGATGTTAGAGGGCCTGTGCTTTGTATCAGTTTCAGAAGCAGAGTTGAACTAGATATGGTCCCTGTGGGTAGGAAACACAGTTCTTTTGTTCTCAGCACACTCACGTTTCCAGCCTTATTAGAGACTCTAGAAAGCAAGAGCTTGCTTCTTGCTCTAAAGCAGAGTGTCTTTCATGGATGAGAACTGTGCTGTGTGTTTCCCTTCAGTAACGGAGTTAAATGGCAGGCTCTGTGTCTTCCTACAAGCAAGACTTCGTTTCAGGTAAACGCAGTCACTTTTGAGCTCAAACGAAGCTACAACTTTCACAAAGCTCACAGGTTTCTCACTCTTAACTGAAAGGCATTGGATGTTAGAGGGCCTGTGGTTTGTATCAGTTTCAGAAGCAGGGTTGAACTAGATATGGTCCGTGTGTATAGGAAACACAGTTCTTTTGTTCTGAGCACACTCACGTTTTCCACCTTATTAGAGACTCTAGAATGCAAGAGCATGCTTCTTGCTCTAAAGCAGAGTGTGTTTCATGGATGAGAACTGTGCTGTGTGTTTCCCTTCAGAAACGGAGTTAAATGGCAGACTCAGTGTCTTCCTACAAGCAAGACTTAGTTTCAGGTAAACGCAGTCACTTTTGAGCTCAAACAAAGCTACATAGTTCACGAAGCTCACACGATACTCACTCTTAAGTGAAAAGCATTTGATGTTAGAGGGCCTGTGGTTTGTATCAGTTTCAGAAGCAGAGTTGAACTAGATATGGTCCGTGTGTGTAGGAAACACAGTTCTTTTGTTCTGAGCACACTCAGGTTTCCCGCCTTATTAGAGACTCTAGAAAGCAAGAACTTGCTTCTTGCTCTAAAGCAGAGTGTCTTTCATGGATGAGAACTGTGCTGTGTGTTTACCTTCAGAAACTGAGTTAAATGGCAGGCTCTGTGTCTTCCTACTAGCAAGACTTCTTTTCAGGTAAATGCAGTCATTTTTGAGCTCAAAGGAAGCTACATCATACACGAAGCTCACACGTTTCTCACTCTTAACAAAAGGCATTGGATGTTAGAGGGACTGTGGTTTGTATCAGTTTCAAAGCAGAGTTGAACTAGATATGGTCCCTGTGGGTAGGAAACACAGTTCTTTTGTTGTGAGCACACTCACGTTTCCCGCCTTATTAGAGACTCTTGAAAGCAAGAGCTTTCTTCTTGCTCTAAAGCAGAGTGTGTTTCATGGAAGAGAACTGTGCTGTGTGTTTCCCTTCAGAAACGGAGTTAAATGGCAGGCTCTATGTCGTCCTACAAGCAAGACTTCGTTGTTTCAGGTAAACGCACTCACTTTTGAGCTCAAACGAAGCTACATCTTTCACAAAGCTCACACGTTTCTCACTCATAAGTGAAAAGGATTGGATGTTAGAGGGCCTGTGGTTTGTATCAGTTTCCGAAGCAGAGTGGAACTAGATATGGTCCCTGTGTGTAGGAAACACAGTTCTTTTGTTCTGAGCACACTCACGTTTACAGCCTTATTAGAGACTCTAGAAAGCAAGAGCTTGCTTCTTGCTCTAAAGCAGAGTGACTTTCATGGATGAGAACTGTGCTGTGTGTTTCCCTTCAGAAACTGAGTTAAATGGCTGGCTCTGTGTCTTCCTACTAGCAAGACTTCGTTTCAGGTAAATGCAGTCATTTTTGAGCTGAAAGGAAGCTACATCGTTCACGAAGCTCACACGTTTCTCGCTTTTAAGTGAAAAGCATTGGATGTTAGAGGGCCTGTGGTTTGTATCAGTTTCAGAAGCAGAGTTGAACTAGATATGGTCCGTGTGTGTAAGAAACACAGTTCTTTTGTTCTGAGCACAGTCACTTTTTCCACCTTATTAGAGACTCTATAATGCGAGAGCATGCTTCTTGCTCTAAAGCGGAGTGTGTTTCATGGATGAGAACTGTGCTGTGTGTTTCCCTTCAGAAACGGAGTTAAATGGCAGACTCAGTGTCTTCCTACAAGCAAGACTTAGTTTCAGGTAAACGCAGTCACTTTTGAGCTCAAACAAAGCTACAGAGTTCACGAAGCTCTCACGATTCTCGCTCTTAAGTGAAAAGCATTGGATGTTAGAGGGCCTGTGGTTTGTATCAGTTTCAGAAGCAGAGTTGATCTAGATATAGTCCGTGTGTGTAGTAAACACAGTTCTTTTGTTCTGAGCACACTCACGTTTTCAGCCTTATTAGAGACTCTAGAAAGCAAGAACTTGCTTCTTGCTCTAAAGCAGAGTGTGTTTCATGGATGAGAACTGTGCTGTGTGTTTCCCTTCAGAAACTGAGTTAAATGGCAGGCTCTGTGTCTTCCTACTAGCAAGACTTCTTTTCAGGTAAATGTTGTCATTTTTGAGCTCAAAGGAAGCTACATCGTACAAGAAGCTCACACGTTTCTCATTCTTAACAAAAGGCATTGGATGTTAGAGGGACTGTGGTTTGTATCAGTTTCAAAGCAGAGTTGAACTAGATATGGTCCCTGTGGGTAGGAAACACAGTTCTTTTGTTCTGAGCACACTCACGTTTTCCACCTTATTAGAGACTCTAGAATGCGAGAGCATGCTTCTTGCTCTAAAGCAGAGTGTGTTTCATGGATGAGAACTGTGCTGTGTGTTTCCCTTCAGAAACGGAGTTAAATGGCAGACTCAGTGTCTTCCTACAAGCAAGACTTAGTTTCAGGTAAACGCAGTCACTTTTGAGCTCAAACAAAGCTACATAGTTCACGAAGCTCACACGATTCTCGCTCTTAAGTGAAAAGCATTGGATGTTATAGGGCCTGTGGTTTGTATCAGTTTCAGAAGCAGAGTTGAACTAGATAGGGTGTGTGTAGGAAACACAGTTCTTTTGTTCTGAGCACACTCACGTTTCCCGCCTTATTAGAGACTCTAGAAAGCAAGAACTTGCTTCTTGCTCTAAAGCAGAGTGTCTTTCATGGATGAGAACTGTGCTGTGTGTTTACCTTCAGAAACTGAGTTAAATGGCAGGCTCTGTGTCTTCCTAATAGCAAGACTTCTTTTCAGGTAAATGCAGTCATTTTTGAGCTCAAAGGAAGCTACATCATACACGAAGCTCACACGTTTCTCACTCTTAACAAAAGGCATTGGATGTTAGAGGGACTGTGGTTTGTATCAGTTTCAAAGCAGAGTTGAACTAGATATGGTCCCTGTGGGTAGGAAACACAGTTCTTTTGTTGTGAGCACACTCACGTTTCCCGCCTTATTAGAGCCTCTTGAAAGCAAGAGCTTGCTTCTTGCTCTAAAGCAGAGTGTGTTTCATGGAAGAGCACTGTGCTGTGTGTTTCCCTTCAGAAACGGAGTTAAATGGCAGACTCCGTGTCTTCCTTCAAGCAAGACTTAGTTTCAGGTAAACGCAGTCACTTTTGAGCTCAAACAAAGCTACTTAGTTCACGAAGCTCACACGATTCTCGCTCTTAAGTGAAAATCATTGGATGTTAGAGGGCCTGTGGTTTGTATCAGTTTCAGAAGCAGAGTTGAACTAGATATAGTCCGTGTGTGTAGTAAACACAGTTCTTTTGTTCTGAGCACACTCACGTTTCCTGCCTTATTAGAGACTCTAGAAAGCAAGAACTTGCTTCTTGCTCTAAAGCAGAGTGTCTTTCATGGATGAGAACTGTGCTGTGTGTTTCCCTTCAGAAACTGAGTTAAATGGCAGGCTCTGTGTCTTCCTACTAGCAAGACTTCTTTTCAGGTAAATGTTGTCATTTTTGAGCTCAAAGGAAGCTACATCGTACAAGAAGCTCACAAGTTTCTCACTCTTAACAAAAGGCATTGGATGTTAGAGGGACTGTGGTTTGTATCAGTTTCAAAGCAGAGTTGAACTAGATATGGTCCCTGTGGGTAGGAAACACAGTTCTTTTGTTGTGAGCACACTCACGTTTCCCGCCTTATTAGAGACTCTTGAAAGCAAGAGCTTGCTTCTTGCTCTAAAGCAGAGTGTGTTTCATGGAAGAGAACTGTGCTGTGTGTTTCCCTTCAGAAACGGAGTTAAATGGCAGGCTCTATGTCGTCCTACAAGCAAGACTTCGTTGTTTCAGGTAAACGCATTCACTTTTGAGCTCAAACGAAGCTACATCTTTCACAAAGCTCACACGTTTCTCACTCATAAGTGAAAAGGATTGGATGTTAGAGGGCCTGTGGTTTGTATCAGTTTCAGAAGCAGAGTGGAACTAGATATGGTCCGTGTGTCTAGGAAACACAGTTCTTTTGTTCTGAGCACACTCACGTTTACAGCCTTATTAGAGACTCTAGAAAGCAAGAGCTTGCTTCTTGCTCTAAAGCAGAGTGTCTTTCATGGATGAGAACTGTGTTGTGTGTTTCCCTTCAGAAACGGAGTTAAATGGCAGGCTCTGTGTCTTCCTACTAGCAAGACTTCGTTTCAGGTAAATGCAGTCATTTTTGAGCTCAAAGGAAGCTACATCGTTCACGAAGCTCACACGTTTCTCGCTTTTAAGTGAAAAGTATTGGATGTTAGAGGGCCTGTGGTTTGTATCAGTTTCAGAAGCAGAGTTGAACTAGATATGGTCCGTGTGTGTAGGAAACACAGTTCTTTTTTTCTGAGCACACTCACGTTTTCCACCTTATTAGAGACTCTAGAATGCGAGAGCATGCTTCTTGCTCTTAAGCAGAGTGTGTTTCATGGATGAGAACTGTGCTGTGTGTTTCCCTTCAGAAACGGAGTTAAATGGCAGGCTCTGTGTCTTCCTACAAGCTAGACTTCGTTTCAGGTAAACGCAGTCACTTTTGAGCTCAAATGAAGCTACATTGTTCATGAAGCTCTCATGTTTCTCGCTCTTAAGTGAAAGGCATTGGATGTTAGAGGGTCTATGGTTTGAATCAGTTTCAGAAGCAGAGTTGAACTAGATATGGTCTGTGTGTGTAGGAAACACAGTTCTTTTGTTCTGAGCACACTCACATTTCCAGCCTTATTAGACAATCTAGAAAGCAAGACCTTGCTTCTTGCTCTAAAGCAGAGTGTGTTTCATGCATGAGAACTGTGTTGTGTGTTTCCCTTCAGAAACGGAGTTAAATGGCAGGCTCTGTGTCCTCCTACAAGCAAGAATTCGTTTCAGATAAACGCAGTCACTTTTGAGCTCAAGGGAAGCTACATCGTTCACGAAGCTCACAGGTTTCTCACTCTTAACTGAAAGGCATTGGATGATAGAGGGCCTGTGGTTTGTATCAGTTTCAGAAGCAGGGTTGAACTAGATATGGTCGTGTGTATAGGAAACACAGTTCTTTTGTTCTGAGCACACTCACGTTTTCCACCTTATTAGAGACTCTAGAATGCAAGAGCATGCTTCTTGCTCTAAAGCAGAGTGTGTTTCATGGATGAGAACTGTGCTGTGTGTTTCCCTTCAGAAACGGAGTTAAATGGCAGACTCAGTGTCTTCCTACAAGCAAGACTTAGTTTCAGGTAAATGCAGTCACTTTTGAGCTCAAACAAAGCTACATAGTTCAAGAAGCTCACACGATACTCGCTCTTAAGTGAAAAGCATTGGATGTTAGAGGGACTGTGGTTTGTTTCAGTTTCAAAGCAGAGTTGAACTAGATATGGTCCCTGTGGGTAGGAAACACAGTTCTTTTGTTGTGAACACACTCACGTTTCCCGCCTTATTAGAGACTCTTGAAAGCAAGAGCTTGCTTCTTGCTCTAAAGCAGAGTGTGTTTCATGGAAGAGAACTGTGCTGTGTGTTTCCCTTCAGAAACGGAGTTAAATGGCAGGCTCTATGTCGTCCTACAAGCAAGACTTCGTTGTTTCAGGTAAACGCACTCACTTTTGAGCTCAAACGAAGCTACATCTTTCACAAAGCTCACACGTTTCTCACTCATAAGTGAAAAGGATTGGATGTTAGAGGGCCTGTGGTTTGTATCAGTTTCCGAAGCAGAGTGGAACTAGATATGGTCCCTGTGTGTAGGAAACACAGTTCCTTTGTTCTGAGCACACTCACGTTTACAGCCTTATTAGAGACTCTAGAAAGCAAGAGCTTGCTTCTTGCTCTAAAGCAGAGTGTCTTTCATGGATGAGAACTGTGCTGTGTGTTTCCCTTCAGAAACGGAGTTAAATGGCTGGCTCTGTGTCTTCCTACTAGCAAGACTTCGTTTCAGGTAAATGCAGTCATTTTTGAGCTGAAAGGAAGCTACATCGTTCACGAAGCTCACACGTTTCTCGCTTTTAAGTGAAAAGCATTGGATGTTAGAGGGCCTGTGGTTTGTATCAGTTTCAGAAGCAGAGTTGAACTAGATATGGTCCGTGTGTGTAGGAAACACTGTTCTTTTGTTCTGAGCACAGTCACGTTTTCCACCTTATTAGAGACTCTAGAATGCGAGAGCATGCTTCTTGCTCTAAAGCAGAGTGTGTTTTATGGATGAGAACTGTGCTGTGTGTTTCCCTTCAGAAACGGAGTTAAATGGCAGACTCAGTGTCTTCCTTCAAGCAAGACTTAGTTTCAGGTAAACGCAGTCACTTTTGAGCTCAAACAAAGCTACTTAGTTCACGAAGCTCACACGATTCTCGCTCTTAAGTGAAAAGCATTGGATGTTAGAGGGCCTGTGGTTTGTATCAGTTTCAGAAGCAGAGTTGAACTAGATATAGTCCGTGTGTGTAGTAAACACAGTTCTTTTGTTCTGAGCACACTCACGTTTCCTGCCTTATTAGAGACTCTAGAAAGCAAGAACTTGCTTCTTGCTCTAAAGCAGAGTGTCTTTCATGGATGAGAACTGTGCTGTGTGTTTCCCTTCAGAAACTGAGTTAAATGGCAGGCTCTGTGTCTTCCTACTAGCAAGACTTCTTTTCAGGTAAATGTTGTCATTTTTGAGCTCAAAGGAAGCTACATCGTACAAGAAGCTCACAAGTTTCTCACTCTTAACAAAAGGCATTGGATGTTAGAGGGACTGTGGTTTGTATCAGTTTCAAAGCAGAGTTGAACTAGATATGGTCCCTGTGGGTAGGAAACACAGTTCTTTTGTTCTGAGCACAATCACGTTTCCCGCCTTATTAGAGACTCTTGAAAGCAAGAGCTTGCTTCTTGCTCTAAAGCAGAGTGTGTTTCATGGAAGAGAACTGTGCTGTGTGTTTCCCTTCAGAAACGGAGTTAAATGGCAGGCTCTATGTCGTCCTACAAGCAAGACTTCGTTGTTTCAGGTAAACGCACTCACTTTTGAGCTCAAACGAAGCTACATCTTTCACAAAGCTCACACGTTTCTCACTCATAAGTGAAAAGGATTGGATGTTAGAGGGCCTGTGGTTTGTATCAGTTTCCGAAGCAGAGTGGAACTAGATATGGTCCCTGTGTGTAGGAAACACAGTTCTTTTGTTCTGAGCACACTCACGTTTACAGCCTTATTAGAGACTCTAGAAAGCAAGAGCTTGCTTCTTGCTCTAAAGCAGAGTGTCTTTCATGGATGAGAACTGTGCTGTGTGTTTCCCTTCAGAAACGGAGTTAAATGGCTGGCTCTGTGTCTTCCTACTAGCAAGACTTCGTTTCAGGTAAATGCAGTCATTTTTGAGCTGAAAGGAAGCTACATCGTTCACGAAGCTCACACGTTTCTCGCTTTTAAGTGAAAAGCATTGGATGTTAGAGGGCCTGTGGTTTGTATCAGTTTCAGAAGCAGAGTTGAACTAGATATGGTCCGTGTGTGTAGGAAACACAGTTCTTTTGTTTTGAGCACAGTCACGTTTTCCACCTTATTAGAGACTCTAGAATGCGAGAGCATGCTTCTTGCTCTAAAGCAGAGTGTGTTTCATGGATGAGAACTGTGCTGTGTGTTTCCCTTCAGAAACGGAGTTAAATGGCAGACTCAGTGTCTTCCTTCAAGCAAGACTTAGTTTCAGGTAAACGCAGTCAATTTTGAGCTCAAACAAAGCTACTTAGTTCACGAAGCTCACACGATTCTCGCTCTTAAGTGAAAAGCATTGGATGTTAGAGGGCCTGTGGTTTGTATCAGTTTCAGAAGCAGAGTTGAACTACATATGGTCCGTGTGTGTAGGAAACACAGTTCTTTTGTTCTGAGCACAGTCACGTTTTCCACCTTATTAGAGACTCTAGAATGCGAGAGCATGCTTCTTGCTCTAAAGCAGAGTGTGTTTCATGGATGAGAACTGTGCTGTGTGTTTCCCTTCAGAAACGGAGTTAAATGGCAGACTCAGTGTCTTCCTTCAAGCAAGACTTAGTTTCAGGTAAACGCAGTCACTTTTGAGCTCAAACAAAGCTACTTAGTTCACGAAGCTCACACGATTCTCGCTCTTAAGTGAAAAGCATTGGATGTTAGAGGGCCTGTGGTTTGTATCAGTTTCAGAAGCAGAGTTGAACTAGATATAGTCCGTGTGTGTAGTAAACACAGTTCTTTTGTTCTGAGCACACTCACGTTTCCTGCCTTATTAGAGACTCTAGAAAGCAAGAACTTGCTTCTTGCTCTAAAGCAGAGTGTCTTTCATGGATGAGAACTGTGCTGTGTGTTTCCCTTCAGAAACTGAGTTAAATGGCAGGCTCTGTGTCTTCCTACTAGCAAGACTTCTTTTCAGGTAAATGTTGTCATTTTTGAGCTCAAAGGAAGCTACATCGTACAAGAAGCTCACACGTTTCTCACTCTTAACAAAAGGCATTGGATGTTAGAGGGACTGTGGTTTGTATCAGTTTCAAAGCAGAGTTGAACTAGATATGGTCCCTGTGGGTAGGAAACACAGTTCTTTTGTTCTGAGCACACACAGGTTTCCCGCCTTATTAGAGACTCTTGAAAGCAAGAGCTTGCTTCTTGCTCTAAAGCAGAGTGTGTTTCATGGAAGAGAACTGTGCTGTGTGTTTCCCTTCAGAAACGGAGTTAAATGGCAGGCTCTGTTTCATCCTACAAGCAAGACTTCGTTGTTTCAGGTAAACGCACTCACTTTTGAGCTCAAACAAAGCTACATCTTTCACAAAGCTCACACGTTTCTCACTCATAAGTGAAAAGGATTGGATGTTAGAGGGCCTGTGGTTTGTATCAGTTTCCGAAGCAGAGTGGAACTAGATATGGTCCGTGTGTCTAGGAAACACAGTTCTTTTGTTCTGAGCACACTCACGTTTACAGCCTTATTAGAGACTCTAGAAAGCAAGAGCTTGCTTCTTGCTCTAAAGCAGAGTGTCTTTCATGGATGAGAACTGTGTTGTGTGTTTCCCTTCAGAAACGGAGTTAAATGGCAGGCTCTGTGTCTTCCTACTAGCAAGACTTCGTTTCAGGTAAATGCAGTCATTTTTGAGCTCAAAGGAAGCTACATCGTTCACGAAGCTCACACGTTTCTCGCTTTTAAGTGAAAAGCATTGGATGTTAGAGGGCCTGTGGTTTGTATCAGTTTCAGAAGCAGAGTTGAACTAGATATGGTCCGTGTGTGTAGGAAACACAGTTCTTTTGTTTTGAGCACAGTCACGTTTTCCACCTTATTAGAGACTCTAGAATGCGAGAGCATGCTTCTTGCTCTAAAGCAGAGTGTGTTTCATGGATGAGAACTGTGCTGTGTGTTTCCCTTCAGAAACGGAGTTAAATGGCAGACTCAGTGTCTTCCTTCAAGCAAGACTTAGTTTCAGGTAAACGCAGTCAATTTTGAGCTCAAACAAAGCTACTTAGTTCACGAAGCTCACACGATTCTCGCTCTTAAGTGAAAAGCATTGGATGTTAGAGGGCCTGTGGTTTGTATCAGTTTCAGAAGCAGAGTTGAACTACATATGGTCCGTGTGTGTAGGAAACACAGTTCTTTTGTTCTGAGCACAGTCACGTTTTCCACCTTATTAGAGACTCTAGAATGCGAGAGCATGCTTCTTGCTCTAAAGCAGAGTGTGTTTCATGGATGAGAACTGTGCTGTGTGTTTCCCTTCAGAAACGGAGTTAAATGGCAGACTCAGTGTCTTCCTTCAAGCAAGACTTAGTTTCAGGTAAACGCAGTCACTTTTGAGCTCAAACAAAGCTACTTAGTTCACGAAGCTCACACGATTCTCGCTCTTAAGTGAAAAGCATTGGATGTTAGAGGGCCTGTGGTTTGTATCAGTTTCAGAAGCAGAGTTGAACTAGATATAGTCCGTGTGTGTAGTAAACACAGTTCTTTTGTTCTGAGCACACTCACGTTTCCTGCCTTATTAGAGACTCTAGAAAGCAAGAGCTTGCTTCTTGCTCTAAAGCAGAGTGTGTTTCATGGAAGAGAACTGTGCTGTGTGTTTCCCTTCAGAAACGGAGTTAAATGGCAGGCTCTGTTTCGTCCTACAAGCAAGACTTCGTTGTTTCAGGTAAACGCACTCACTTTTGAGCTCAAACGAAGCTACATCTTTCACAAAGCTCACACGTTTCTCACTCATAAGTGAAAAGGATTGGATGTTAGAGGGCCTGTGGTTTGTATCAGTTTCCGAAGCAGAGTGGAACTAGATATGGTCCGTGTGTCTAGGAAACACAGTTCTTTTGTTCTGAGCACACTCACGTTTACAGCCTTATTAGAGACTCTAGAAAGCAAGAGCTTGCTTCTTGCTCTAAAGCAGAGTGTCTTTCATGGATGAGAACTGTGTTGTGTGTTTCCCTTCAGAAACGGAGTTAAATGGCAGGCTCTGTGTCTTCCTACTAGCAAGACTTCGTTTCAGGTAAACGTTGTCATTTTTGAGCTCAAAGGAAGCTACATCGTTCACGAAGCTCACACGTTTCTCGCTCTTAAGTGAAAGGCATTGGATGTTAGAGGGTCTATGGTTTGAATCAGTTTCAGAAGCAGAGTTGAACTAGATATGGTCCGTGTGTGTAGGAAACACAGTTCTTTTGTTTTGAGCACACTCACGTTTCCTGCCTTATTAGAGACTCTAGAATGCGAGAGCATGCTTCTTGCTCTAAAGCAGAGTGTGTTTCATGGATGAGAACTGTGCTGTGTGTTTCCCTTCAGAAACGGAGTTAAATGGCAGACTCAGTGTCTTCCTTCAAGCAAGACTTAGTTTCAGGTAAACGCAGTCAATTTTGAGCTCAAACAAAGCTACTTAGTTCACGAAGCTCACACGATTCTCGCTCTTAAGTGAAAAGCATTGGATGTTAGAGGGCCTGTGGTTTGTATCAGTTTCAGAAGCAGAGTTGAACTACATATGGTCCGTGTGTGTAGGAAACACAGTTCTTTTGTTCTGAGCACAGTCACGTTTTCCACCTTATTAGAGACTCTAGAATGCGAGAGCATGCTTCTTGCTCTAAAGCAGAGTGTGTTTCATGGATGAGAACTGTGCTGTGTGTTTCCCTTCAGAAACGGAGTTAAATGGCAGACTCAGTGTCTTCCTTCAAGCAAGACTTAGTTTCAGGTAAACACAGTCACTTTTGAGCTCAAACAAAGCTACTTAGTTCACGAAGCTCACACGATTCTCGCTCTTAAGTGAAAAGCATTGGATGTTAGAGGGCCTGTGGTTTGTATCAGTTTCAGAAGCAGAGTTGAACTAGATATAGTCCGTGTGTGTAGTAAACACAGTTCTTTTGTTCTGAGCACACTCACGTTTCCTGCCTTATTAGAGACTCTAGAAAGCAAGAACTTGCTTCTTGCTCTAAAGCAGAATGTCTTTCATGGATGAGAACTGTGCTGTGTGTTTCCCTTCAGAAACTGAGTTAAATGGCAGGCTCTGTGTCTTCCTACTAGCAAGACTTCTTTTCAGGTAAATGTTGTCATTTTTGAGCTCAAAGGAAGCTACATCGTACAAGAAGCTCACACGTTTCTCACTCTTAACAAAAGGCATTGGATGTTAGAGGGACTGTGGTTTGTATCAGTTTCAAAGCAGAGTTGAACTAGATATGGTCCCTGTGGGTAGGAAACACAGTTCTTTTGTTCTGAGCACACACAGGTTTCCCGCCTTATTAGAGACTCTTGAAAGCAAGAGCTTGCTTCTTGCTCTAAAGCAGAGTGTGTTTCATGGAAGAGAACTGTGCTGTGTGTTTCCCTTCAGAAACGGAGTTAAATGGCAGGCTCTGTTTCATCCTACAAGCAAGACTTCGTTGTTTCAGGTAAACGCACTCACTTTTGAGCTCAAACAAAGCTACATCTTTCACAAAGCTCACACGTTTCTCACTCATAAGTGAAAAGGATTGGATGTTAGAGGGCCTGTGGTTTGTATCAGTTTCCGAAGCAGAGTGGAACTAGATATGGTCCGTGTGTCTAGGAAACACAGTTCTTTTGTTCTGAGCACACTCACGTTTACAGCCTTATTAGAGACTCTAGAAAGCAAGAGCTTGCTTCTTGCTCTAAAGCAGAGTGTCTTTCATGGATGAGAACTGTGTTGTGTGTTTCCCTTCAGAAACGGAGTTAAATGGCAGGCTCTGTGTCTTCCTACTAGCAAGACTTCGTTTCAGGTAAATGCAGTCATTTTTGAGCTCAAAGGAAGCTACATCGTTCACGAAGCTCACACGTTTCTCGCTTTTAAGTGAAAAGCATTGGATGTTAGAGGGCCTGTGGTTTGTATCAGTTTCAGAAGCAGAGTTGAACTAGATATGGTCCGTGTGTGTAGGAAACACAGTTCTTTTGTTTTGAGCACAGTCACGTTTTCCACCTTATTAGAGACTCTAGAATGCGAGAGCATGCTTCTTGCTCTAAAGCAGAGTGTGTTTCATGGATGAGAACTGTGCTGTGTGTTTCCCTTCAGAAACGGAGTTAAATGGCAGACTCAGTGTCTTCCTTCAAGCAAGACTTAGTTTCAGGTAAACACAGTCAATTTTGAGCTCAAACAAAGCTACTTAGTTCACGAAGCTCACACGATTCTCGCTCTTAAGTGAAAAGCATTGGATGTTAGAGGGCCTGTGGTTTGTATCAGTTTCAGAAGCAGAGTTGAACTACATATGGTCCGTGTGTGTAGGAAACACAGTTCTTTTGTTCTGAGCACAGTCACGTTTTCCACCTTATTAGAGACTCTAGAATGCGAGAGCATGCTTCTTGCTCTAAAGCAGAGTGTGTTTCATGGATGAGAACTGTGCTGTGTGTTTCCCTTCAGAAACGGAGTTAAATGGCAGACTCAGTGTCTTCCTTCAAGCAAGACTTAGTTTCAGGTAAACGCAGTCACTTTTGAGCTCAAACAAAGCTACTTAGTTCACGAAGCTCACATGATTCTCGCTCTTAAGTGAAAAGCATTGGATGTTAGAGGGCCTGTGGTTTGTATCAGTTTCAGAAGCAGAGTTGAACTAGATATAGTCCGTGTGTGTAGTAAACACAGTTCTTTTGTTCTGAGCACACTCACGTTTCCTGCCTTATTAGAGACTCTAGAAAGCAAGAACTTGCTTCTTGCTCTAAAGCAGAGTGTCTTTCATGGATGAGAACTGTGCTGTGTGTTTCCCTTCAGAAACTGAGTTAAATGGCAGGCTCTGTGTCTTCCTACTAGCAAGACTTCTTTTCAGGTAAATGTTGTCATTTTTGAGCTCAAAGGAAGCTACATCGTACAAGAAGCTCACACGTTTCTCACTCTTAACAAAAGGCATTGGATGTTAGAGGGACTGTGGTTTGTATCAGTTTCAAAGCAGAGTTGAACTAGATATGGTCCCTGTGGGTAGGAAACACAGTTCTTTTGTTCTGAGCACACACAGGTTTCCCGCCTTATTAGAGACTCTTGAAAGCAAGAGCTTGCTTCTTGCTCTAAAGCAGAGTGTGTTTCATGGAAGAGAACTGTGCTGTGTGTTTCCCTTCAGAAACGGAGTTAAATGGCAGGCTCTGTTTCGTCCTACAAGCAAGACTTCGTTGTTTCAGGTAAACGCACTCACTTTTGAGCTCAAACAAAGCTACATCTTTCACAAAGCTCACACGTTTCTCACTCATAAGTGAAAAGGATTGGATGTTAGAGGGCCTGTTGTTTGTATCAGTTTCCGAAGCAGAGTGGAACTAGATATGGTCCGTGTGTCTAGGAAACACAGTTCTTTTGTTCTGAGCACACTCACGTTTACAGCCTTATTAGAGACTCTAGAAAGCAAGAGCTTGCTTCTTGCTCTAAAGCAGAGTGTCTTTCATGGATGAGAACTGTGTTGTGTGTTTCCCTTCAGAAACGGAGTTAAATGGCAGGCTCTGTGTCTTCCTACTAGCAAGACTTCGTTTCAGGTAAATGCAGTCATTTTTGAGCTCAAAGGAAGCTACATCATTCACGAAGCTCACACGTTTCTCGCTTTTAAGTGAAAAGCATTGGATGTTAGAGGGCCTGTGGTTTGTATCAGTTTCAGAAGCAGAGTTGAACTAGATATGGTCCGTGTGTGTAGGAAACACAGTTCTTTTTTTCTGAGCACAGTCACGTTTTCCACCTTATTAGAGACTCTAGAATGCGAGAGCATGCTTCTTGCTCTTAAGCAGAGTGTGTTTCATGGATGAGAACTGTGCTGTGTGTTTCCCTTCAGAAACGGAGTTAAATGGCATGCTCTGTGTCTTCCTACAAACTAGACTTCGTTTCAGGTAAACGCAGTCACTTTTGAGCTCAAATGAAGCTACATTGTTCACGAAGCTCTCACGTTTCTCGCTCTTAAGTGAAAGGCATTGGATGTTAGAGGGTCTATGGTTTGAATCAGTTTCAGAAGCAGAGTTGAACTAGATATGGTCCGTGTGTGTAGGAAACACAGTTCTTTTGTTTTGAGCACAGTCACGTTTTCCACCTTATTAGAGACTCTAGAATGCGAGAGCATGCTTCTTGCTCTAAAGCAGAGTGTGTTTCATGGATGAGAACTGTGCTGTGTGTTTCCCTTCAGAAACGGAGTTAAATGGCAGACTCAGTGTCTTCCTTCAAGCAAGACTTAGTTTCAGGTAAACGCAGTCAATTTTGAGCTCAAACAAAGCTACTTAGTTCACGAAGCTCACACGATTCTCGCTCTTAAGTGAAAAGCATTGGATGTTAGAGGGCCTGTTGTTTGTATCAGTTTCAGAAGCAGAGTTGAACTACATATGGTCCGTGTGTGTAGGAAACACAGTTCTTTTGTTCTGAGCACAGTCACGTTTTCCACCTTATTAGAGACTCTAGAATGCGAGAGCATGCTTCTTGCTCTAAAGCAGAGTGTGTTTCATGGATGAGAACTGTGCTGTGTGTTTCCCTTCAGAAACGGAGTTAAATGGCAGACTCAGTGTCTTCCTTCAAGCAAGACTTAGTTTCAGGTAAACGCAGTCACTTTTGAGCTCAAACAAAGCTACTTAGTTCACGAAGCTCACACGATTCTCGCTCTTAAGTGAAAAGCATTGGATGTTAGAGGGCCTGTGGTTTGTATCAGTTTCAGAAGCAGAGTTGAACTAGATATAGTCCGTGTGTGTAGTAAACACAGTTCTTTTGTTCTGAGCACACTCACGTTTCCTGCCTTATTAGAGACTCTAGAAAGCAAGAGCTTGCTTCTTGCTCTAAAGCAGAGTGTGTTTCATGGAAGAGAACTGTGCTGTGTGTTTCCCTTCAGAAACGGAGTTAAATGGCAGGCTCTGTTTCGTCCTACAAGCAAGACTTCGTTGTTTCAGGTAAACGCACTCACTTTTGAGCTCAAACGAAGCTACATCTTTCACAAAGCTCACACGTTTCTCACTCATAAGTGAAAAGGATTGGATGTTAGAGGGCCTGTGGTTTGTATCAGTTTCCCAAGCAGAGTGGAACTAGATATGGTCCGTGTGTCTAGGAAACACAGTTCTTTTGTTCTGAGCACACTCACGTTTACAGCCTTATTAGAGACTCTAGAAAGCAAGAGCTTGCTTCTTGCTCTAAAGCAGAGTGTCTTTCATGGATGAGAACTGTGTTGTGTGTTTCCCTTCAGAAACGGAGTTAAATGGCAGGCTCTGTGTCTTCCTACTAGCAAGACTTCGTTTCAGGTAAATGTTGTCATTTTTGAGCTCAAAGGAAGCTACATCGTTCACGAAGCTCACACGTTTCTCGCTCTTAAGTGAAAGGCATTGGATGTTAGAGGGTCTATGGTTTGAATCAGTTTCAGAAGCAGAGTTGAACTAGATATGGTCCGTGTGTGTAGGAAACACAGTTCTTTTGTTTTGAGCACACTCACGTTTCCTGCCTTATTAGAGACTCTAGAATGCGAGAGCATGCTTCTTGCTCTAAAGCAGAGTGTGTTTCATGGATGAGAACTGTGCTGTGTGTTTCCCTTCAGAAACGGAGTTAAATGGCAGACTCAGTGTCTTCCTTCAAGCAAGACTTAGTTTCAGGTAAACGCAGTCAATTTTGAGCTCAAACAAAGCTACTTAGTTCACGAAGCTCACACGATTCTCGCTCTTAAGTGAAAAGCATTGGATGTTAGAGGGCCTGTGGTTTGTATCAGTTTCAGAAGCAGAGTTGAACTACATATGGTCCGTGTGTGTAGGAAACACAGTTCTTTTGTTCTGAGCACAGTCACGTTTTCCACCTTATTAGAGACTCTAGAATGCGAGAGCATGCTTCTTGCTCTAAAGCAGAGTGTGTTTCATGGATGAGAACTGTGCTGTGTGTTTCCCTTCAGAAACGGAGTTAAATGGCAGACTCAGTGTCTTCCTTCAAGCAAGACTTAGTTTCAGGTAAACGCAGTCACTTTTGAGCTCAAACAAAGCTACTTAGTTCACGAAGCTCACACGATTCTCGCTCTTAAGTGAAAAGCATTGGATGTTAGAGGGCCTGTGGTTTGTATCAGTTTCAGAAGCAGAGTTGAACTAGATATAGTCCGTGTGTGTAGTAAACACAGTTCTTTTGTTCTGAGCACACTCACGTTTCCTGCCTTATTAGAGAGTCTAGAAAGCAAGAACTTGCTTCTTGCTCTAAAGCAGAGTGTCTTTCATGGATGAGAACTGTGCTGTGTGTTTCCCTTCAGAAACTGAGTTAAATGGCAGGCTCTGTGTCTTCCTACTAGCAAGACATCTTTTCAGGTAAATGTTGTCATTTTTGAGCTCAAAGGAAGCTACATCGTACAAGAAGCTCACACGTTTCTCACTCTTAACAAAAGGCATTGGATGTTAGAGGGACTGTGGTTTGTATCAGTTTCAAAGCAGAGTTGAACTAGATATGGTCCCTGTGGGTAGGAAACACAGTTCTTTTGTTCTGAGCACACACAGGTTTCCCGCCTTATTAGAGACTCTTGAAAGCAAGAGCTTGCTTCTTGCTCTAAAGCAGAGTGTGTTTCATGGAAGAGAACTGTGCTGTGTGTTTCCCTTCAGAAACGGAGTTAAATGGCAGGCTCTGTTTCGTCCTACAAGCAAGACTTCGTTGTTTCAGGTAAACGCACTCACTTTTGAGCTCAAACGAAGCTACATCTTTCACAAAGCTCACACGTTTCTCACTCATAAGTGAAAAGGATTGGATGTTAGAGGGCCTGTGGTTTGTATCAGTTTCCGAAGCAGAGTGGAACTAGATATGGTCCGTGTGTCTAGGAAACACAGTTCTTTTGTTCTGAGCACACTCACGTTTACAGCCTTATTAGAGACTCTAGAAAGCAAGAGCTTGCTTCTTGCTCTAAAGCAGAGTGTCTTTCATGGATGAGAACTGTGTTGTGTGTTTCCCTTCAGAAACGGAGTTAAATGGCAGGCTCTGTGTCTTCCTACTAGCAAGACTTCGTTTCAGGTAAATGCATTCATTTTTGAGCTCAAAGGAAGCTACATCGTTCACGAAGCTCACACGTTTCTCGCTTTTAAGTGAAAAGCATTGGATGTTAGAGGGCCTGTGGTTTGTATCAGTTTCAGAAGCAGAGTTGAACTAGATATGGTCCGTGTGTGTAGGAAACACAGTTCTTTTTTTCTGAGCACACTCACATTTTCCACCTTATTAGAGACTCTAGAATGCGAGAGCATGCTTCTTGCTCTTAAGCAGAGTGTGTTTCATGGATGAGAACTGTGCTGTGTGTTTCCCTTCAGAAACGGAGTTAAATGGCAGGCTCTGTGTCTTCCTACAAGCTAGACTTCGTTTCAGGTAAACGCAGTCACTTTTGAGCTCAAATGAAGCTACATTGTTCACGAAGCTCTCACGTTTCTCGCTCTTAAGTGAAAGGCATTGGATGTTAGAGGGTCTATGGTTTGAATCAGTTTCAGAAGCAGAGTTGAACTAGATATGGTCCGTGTGTGTAGGAAACACAGTTCTTTTGTTCTGAGCACACTCACGTTTCCAGCCTTATTAGACAATCTAGAAAGCAAGACCTTGCTTCTTGCTCTAAAGCAGAGTGTGTTTCATGCATGAGAACTGTGCTGTGTGTTTCCCTTCAGAAACGGAGTTAAATGGCAGGCTCTGTGTCCTCCTACAAGCAAGAATTCGTTTCAGATAAACGCAGTCACTTTTGAGCTCAAGGGAAGCTACATCGTTCACGAAGCTCACAGGTTTCTCACTCTTAACTGAAAGGCATTGGATGTTAGAGGGCCTGTGGTTTGTATCAGTTTCAGAAGCAGGGTTGAACTAGATATGGTCGTGTGTATAGGAAACACAGTTCTTTTGTTCTGAGCACACTCACGTTTTCCACCTTATTAGAGACTCTAGAATGCGAGAGCATGCTTCTTGCTCTAAAGCAGAGTGTGTTTCATGGATGAGAACTGTGCTGTGTGTTTCCCTTCAGAAACGGAGTTAAATGGCAGACTCAGTGTCTTCCTACAAGCAAGACTTAGTTTCAGGTAAACGCAGTCACTTTTGAGCTCAAACAAAACTACATAGTTCACGAAGCTCACACGATACTCGCTCTTAAGTGAAAAGCATTGGATGTTAGAGGGCCTGTGGTTTGTATCAGTTTCAGAAGCAGAGTTGAACTAGATATAGTCCGTGTGTGTAGTAAACACAGTTCTTTTGTTCTGAGCACACTCACGTTTCCTACCTTATTAGAGACTCTAGAAAGCAAGAACTTGCTTCTTGCTCTAAAGCAGAGTGTCTTTCATGGATGAGAACTGTGCTGTGTGTTTCCCTTCAGAAACTGAGTTAAATGGCAGGGTCTGTGTCTTCCTACTAGCAAGACTTCTTTTCAGGTAAATGTTGTCATTTTTGAGCTCAAAGGAAGCTACATCGTACAAGAAGCTCACACGTTTCTCACTCTTAACAAAAGGCATTGGATGTTAGAGGGACTGTGGTTTGTATCAGTTTCAAAGCAGAGTTGAACTAGATATGGTCCCTGTGGGTAGGAAACACAGTTCTTTTGTTCTGAGCACACACAGGTTTCCCGCCTTATTAGAGACTCTTGAAAGCAAGAGCTTGCTTCTTGCTCTAAAGCAGAGTGTGTTTCATGGAAGAGAACTGTGCTGTGTGTTTCCCTTCAGAAACGGAGTTAAATGGCAGGCTCTGTTTCGTCCTACAAGCAAGACTTCGTTGTTTCAGGTAAACGCACTCACTTTTGAGCTCAAACGAAGCTACATCTTTCACAAAGCTCACACGTTTCTCACTGATAAGTGAAAAGGATTGGATGTTAGAGGGCCTGTGGTTTGTATCAGTTTCCGAAGCAGAGTGGAACTAGATATGGTCCGTGTGTCTAGGAAACACAGTTCTTTTGTTCTGAGCACACTCACGTTTACAGCCTTATTAGAGACTCTAGAAAGCAAGAGCTTGCTTCTTGCTCTAAAGCAGAGTGTCTTTCATGGATGAGAACTGTGTTGTGTGTTTCCCTTCAGAAACGGAGTTAAATGGCAGGCTCTGTGTCTTCCTACTAGCAAGACTTCGTTTCAGGTAAATGCAGTCATTTTTGAGCTCAAAGGAAGCTACATCGTTCACGAAGCTCACACGTTTCTCGCTTTTAAGTGAAAAGCATTGGATGTTAGAGGGCCTGTGGTTTGTATCAGTTTCAGAAGCAGAGTTGAACTAGATATGGTCCGTGTGTGTAGGAAACACAGTTCTTTTTTTCTGAGCACACTCACGTTTTCCACCTTATTAGAGACTCTAGAATGCGAGAGCATGCTTCTTGCTCTTAAGCAGAGTGTGTTTCATGGATGAGAACTGTGCTGTGTGTTTCCCTTCAGAAACGGAGTTAAATGGCAGGCTCTGTGTCTTCCTACAAGCTAGACTTCGTTTCAGGTAAACGCAGTCACTTTTGAGCTCAAATGAAGCTACATTGTTCTCGAAGCTCTCACGTTTCTCGCTCTTAAGTGAAAGGCATTGGATGTTAGAGGGTCTATGGTTTGAATCAGTTTCAGAAGCAGAGTTGAACTAGATATGGTCTGTGTGTGTAGGAAACACAGTTCTTTTGTTTTGAGCACAGTAACGTTTTCCACCTTATTAGAGACTCTAGAATGCGAGAGCATGCTTCTTGCTCTAAAGCAGAGTGTGTTTCATGGATGAGAACTGTGCTGTGTGTTTCCCTTCAGAAACGGAGTTAAATGGCAGACTCAGTGTCTTCCTTCAAGCAAGACTTAGTTTCAGGTAAACGCAGTCAATTTTGAGCTCAAATAAAGCTACTTAGTTCACGAAGCTCACACGATTCTCGCTCTTAAGTGAAAAGCATTGGATGTTAGAGGGCCTGTGGTTTGTATCAGTTTCAGAAGCAGAGTTGAACTACATATGGTCCGTGTGTGTAGGAAACACAGTTCTTTTGTTCTGAGCACAGTCACGTTTTCCACCTTATTAGAGACTCTAGAATGCGAGAGCATGCTTCTTGCTCTAAAGCAGAGTGTGTTTCATGGATGAGAACTGTGCTGTGTGTTTCCCTTCAGAAACGGAGTTAAATGGCAGACTCAGTGTCTTCCTTCAAGCAAGACTTAGTTTCAGGTAAACGCAGTCACTTTTGAGCTCAAACAAAGCTACTTAGTTCACGAAGCTCACACGATTCTCGCTCTTAAGTGAAAAGCATTGGATGTTAGAGGGCCTGTGGTTTGTATCAGTTTCAGAAGCAGAGTTGAACTAGATATAGTCCGTGTGTGTAGTAAACACAGTTCTTTTGTTCTGAGCACACTCACGTTTCCTGCCTTATTAGAGACTCTAGAAAGCAAGAGCTTGCTTCTTGCTCTAAAGCAGAGTGTGTTTCATGGAAGAGAACTGTGCTGTGTGTTTCCCTTCAGAAACGGAGTGAAATGGCAGGCTCTGTTTCGTCCTACAAGCAAGACTTCGTTGTTTCAGGTAAACGCACTCACTTTTGAGCTCAAACGAAGCTACATCTTTCACAAAGCTCACACGTTTCTCACTCATAAGTGAAAAGGATTGGATGTTAGAGGGCCTGTGGTTTGTATCAGTTTCCGAAGCAGAGTGGAACTAGATATGGTCCGTGTGTCTAGGAAACACAGTTCTTTTGTTCTGAGCACACTCACGTTTACAGCCTTATTAGAGACTCTAGAAAGCAAGAGCTTGCTTCTTGCTCTAAAGCAGAGTGTCTTTCATGGATGAGAACTGTGTTGTGTGTTTCCCTTCAGAAACGGAGTTAAATGGCAGGCTCTGTGTCTTCCTACTAGCAAGACTTCGTTTCAGGTAAATGCAGTCATTTTTGAGCTCAAAGGAAGCTACATCGTTCACGAAGCTCACACGTTTCTCGCTTTTAAGTGAAAAGCATTGGATGTTAGAGGGCCTGTGGTTTGTATCAGTTTCAGAAGCAGAGTTGAACTAGATATGGTCCGTGTGTGTAGGAAACACAGTTCTTTTTTTCTGAGCACACTCACGTTTTCCACCTTATTAGAGACTCTAGAATGCGAGAGCATGCTTCTTGCTCTTAAGCAGAGTGTGTTTCATGGATGAGAACTGTGCTGTGTGTTTCCCTTCAGAAACGGAGTTAAATGGCAGGCTCTGTTTCTTCCTACAAGCAAGACTTCGTTTCAGGTAAACGCAGTCACTTTTGAGCTCAAACGAAGCTACATCTTTCACAAAGCTCACAGGTTTCTCACTCTTAACTTAAAGGCATTGGATGTTAGAGGGCCTGTGGTTTGTATCAGTTTCAGAAGGAGAGTTGAACTAGATATGGTCCGTGTTTGTAGGAAACACAGTTCTTTTGTTCTGAGCACACTCACATTTCCAGCCTTATTAGACAATCTAGAAAGCAAGACCTTGCTTCTTGCTCTAAAGCAGAGTGTGTTTCATGCATGAGAACTGTGCTGTGTGTTTCCCTTCAGAAACGGAGTTAAATGGCAGGCTCTGTGTCCTCCTACAAGCAAGAATTCGTTTCAGATAAACGCAGTCACTTTTGAGCTCAAGGGAAGCTACATCGTTCACGAAGCTCACACGTTTCTCGCTCTTAAGTGAAAAGATTTGGATGTTAGAGGGCCTGTGGTTTGTATCAGTTTCAGAAGCAGAGTTGAACTAGATATGGTCCCTGTGGGTAGGAAACACAGTTCTTTTGTTCTGACCACACTCACGTTTCCCGCCTTATTAGAGACTCTAGAAAGCAAGAGCTTGCTTCTTGCTCTAAAGCAGAGTGTCTTTCATGGATGAGAACTGTGCTGTGTGTTTCCCTTCAGTAACGGAGTTAAATGGCAGGCTCTGTGTCTTCCTACAAGCAAGACTTCGTTTCAGGTAAACGCAGTCACTTTTGAGCTCAAACGAAGCTACAACTTTCACAAAGCTCACAGGTTTCTCACTCTTAACTGAAAGGCATTGGATGTTAGAGGGCCTGTGGTTTGTATCAGTTTCACAAGCAGGGTTGAACTAGATATGGTCGTGTGTATAGGAAACACAGTTCTTTTGTTCTGAGCACACTCACGTTTTCCACCTTATTAGAGACTCTAGAATGCGAGAGCATGCTTCTTGCTCTAAAGCAGAGTGTGTTTCATGGATGAGAACTGTGCTGTGTGTTTCCCTTCAGAAACGGAGTTAAATGGGAGACTCAGTGTCTTCCTACAAGCAAGACTTAGTTTCAGGTAAACGCAGTCACTTTTGAGCTCAAACAAAGCTACATAGTTCACGAAGCTCACACGATACTCGCTCTTAAGTGAAAAGCATTGGATGTTAGAGGGCCTGTGGTTTGTATCAGTTTCAGAAGCAGAGTTGAATTAGATATGGTCCGTGTGTGTAGGAAACACAGTTCTTTTGTTCTGAGCACACTCACGTTTCCCGCCTTATTAGAGACTCTAGAAAGCAAGCACTTCCTTCTTGCTCTAAAGCAGAGTGTCTTTCATGGATGAGAACTGTGCTGTGTGTTTACCTTCAGAAACTGAGTTAAATGGCAGGCTCTGTGTCTTCCTACTAGGAAGACTTCTTTTCAGGTAAATGCAGTCATTTTTGAGCTCAAAGGAAGCTACATCATACACGAAGCTCACACGTTTCTCACTCTTAACAAAAGGCATTGGATGTTAGAGGGACTGTGGTTTGTATCAGTTTCAAAGCAGAGTTGAACTAGATATGGTCCCTGTGGGTAGGAAACACAGTTCTTTTGTTCTGAGCACACACAGGTTTCCCGCCTTATTAGAGACTCTTGAAAGCAAGAGCTTGCTTCTTGCTCTAAAGCAGAGTGTGTTTCATGGAAGAGAACTGTGCTGTGTGTTTCCCTTCAGAAACGGAGTTAAATGGCAGGCTCTGTTTCGTCCTACAAGCAAGACTTCGTTGTTTCAGGTAAACGCACTCACTTTTGAGCTCAAACGAAGCTACATCTTTCACAAAGCTCACACGTTTCTCACTCATAAGTGAAAAGGATTGGATGTTAGAGGGCCTGTGGTTTGTATCAGTTTCCGAAGCAGAGTGGAACTTGATATGGTCCGTGTGTCTAGGAAACACAGTTCTTTTGTTCTGAGCACACTCACGTTTACAGCCTTATTAGAGACTCTAGAAAGCAAGAGCTTGCTTCATGCTCTAAAGCAGAGTGTCTTTCATGGATGAGAACTGTGTTGTGTGTTTCCCTTCAGAAACGGAGTTAAATGGCAGGCTCTGTGTCTTCCTACAAGCAAGACTTCGTTTCAGGTAAATGCAGTCATTTTTGAGCTCAAAGGAAGCTACATCGTTCACGAAGCTCACACGTTTCTCGCTTTTAAGTGAAAAGCATTGGATGTTAGAGGGCCTGTGGTTTGTATCAGTTTCAGAAGCAGAGTTGAACTAGATATGGTCCGTGTGTGTAGGAAACACAGTTCTATTTTTCTGAGCACACTCACGTTTTCCACCTTATTAGAGACTCTAGAATGCGAGAGCATGCTTCTTGCTCTAAAGCACAGTGTGTTTCATGGATGAGAACTGTGCTGTGTGTTTCCCTTCAGAAACGGAGTTAAATGGCAGACTCAGTGTCTTCCTACAAGCAACACTTAGTTTCAGGTAAACGCAGTCACTTTTGAGCTCAAACAAAGCTACATAGTTCACGAAGCTCACACGATTCTCGCTCTTAAGTGAAAAGCATTGGATGTTAGAGGGCCTGTGGTTTGTATCAGTTTCAGAAGCAGAGTTGAACTAGATATGGTCCGTGTGTGTAGGAAACACAGTTCTTTTGTTCTGAGCACACTCACGTTTCCCACCTTATTAGAGACTCTAGAAAGCAAGAGCTTGCTTCTTGCTCTAAAGCAGAGTGTCTTTCATGGATGAGAACTGTGCTGTGTGTTTCCCTTAAGTATCGGAGTTAAATGACAGGCTCTGTGTCTTCCTAGAAGCAAGACTTCGTTTCAGGTAAACGCAGTCACTTTTGATCTCAAACGAAGCTACATCTTTCACAAAGCTCACACGTTTCTCACTCTTAACTGAAAGGCATTGGATGTTAGAGGGCCTGTGGTTTGTATCAGTTTCAGAAGCAGAGTTGAACTAGATATGGTCCATGTGTGTATTGAAACACAGTTCTTTTGTTCTGAGCACAGTCACGTTTCCCACCTTATTAGAGACTCTAGAATGCGAGAGCATGCTTCTTGCTTTAAAGCAGAGTGTGTTTCATGGATGAGAACTGTACTGTGTGTTTCCCTTAAGTATCGGAGTTAAATGACAGGCTCTGTGTCTTCCTAGAAGCAAGACTTCGTTTCAGGTAAATGCAGTCATTTTTGAGCTCAAAGGAAGCTACATCGTTCACGAAGCTCACACGTTTCTCGCTTTTAAGTGAAAAGCATTGGATGTTAGAGGGCCTGTGGTTTGTATCAGTTTCAGAAGAAGAGTTGAACTAGATATGGTCCGTGTTTGTGGGAAACACAGTTCTTTTGTTCTGAGCACACTCACGTTTCCAGCCTTATTAGACAATCTAGAAAGCAAGACCTTGCTTCTTGCTCTAAAGCAGAGTGTGTTTCATGCATGAGAACTGTGCTGTGTGTTTCCCTTCAGAAACGGAGTTAAATGGCAGGCTCTGTGTCCTCCTACAAGCAAGAATTCGTTTCAGATAAACGCAGTCACTTTTGAGCTCAAGGGAAGCTACATCATACACGAAGCTCACACGTTTCTCGCTCTTAAGTGAAAAGCATTGGATGTTAGAGGGCCTGTGGTTTGTATCAGTTTCAGAAGCAGAGTTGAACTAGATATGGTCGTGTGTATAGGAAACACAGTTCTTTTGTTCTGAGCACACTCACGTTTCCCGCCTTATTAGAGACTCTAGAAAGCAAGAGCTTGCTTCTTGCTCTAAAGCAGAGTGTCTTTCATGGATGAGAACTGTGCTGTGTGTTTCCCTTCAGTAACGGAGTTAAATGGCAGGCTCTGTGTCTTCCTACAAGCAAGACTTCGTTTCACGTAAACGCAGTCACTTTTGAGCTCAAACGAAGCTACAACTTTCACAAAGCTCACAGGTTTCTCACTCTTAACTGAAAGGCATTGGATGTTAGAGGGCCTGTGGTTTGTATCAGTTTCAGAAGCAGGGTTGAACTAGATATGGTCGTGTGTATAGGAAACACAGTTCATTTGTTCTGAGCACACTCACGTTTTCCACCTTATTAGAGACTCTAGAATGCGAGAGCATGCTTCTTGCTCTAAAGCAGAGTGTGTTTCATGGATGAGAACTGTGCTGTGTGTTTCCCTTCAGAAACGGAGTTAAATGGCAGACTCAGTGTCTTCCTACAAGCAAGACTTAGTTTCAGTTAAACGCAGTCACTTTTGAGCTCAAACAAAGCTACATAGTTCACGAAGCTCACACGAAACTTGCTCTTAAGTGAAAAGCATTGGATGTTAGAGGGCCTGTGGTTTGTATCAGTTTCAGAAGCAGAGTTGAACTAGATATGGTCCGTGTGTGTAGGAAACACAGTTCATTTGTTCTGAGCACACTCACGTTTCCCGCCTTAATAGAGACTCTAGAAAGCAAGAACTTCCTTCTTGCTCTAAAGCAGAGTGTCTTTCATGGATGAGAACTGTGCTGTGTGTTTCCCTTCAGAAACGGAGTTAAATGGCAGGCTCTATGTTGTCCTACAAGCAAGACTTTGTTGTTTCAGGTAAACGCACTCACTTTTGAGCTCAAACGAAGCTACATCGTTCACGAAGCTCACACGTTTCTCGCTTTAAAGTGAAAAGCAATGGATGTTAGAGGGCCTGTGGTTTGTATCAGTTTCAGAAGCAGAGTTGAACTAGATATGGTCCGTGCGTGTAGGAAACACAGTTCTTTTGTTCTGAGCACACTCACGTTTACAGCCTTATTAGAGACTCTAGAAAGCAAGAGCTTGCTTCTTGCTCTAAAGCAGAGTGTCTTTCATGGATGAGAACTGTGCTGTGTGTTTACCTTCAGAAACTGAGTTAAATGGCAGGGTCTGTGTCTTCCTACTAGCAAGACTTCTTTTCAGGTAAATGCATTCATTTTTGAGCTCAAAGGAAGCTACATCATACACGAAGCTCACACGTTTCTCACTCTTAACAAAAGGCATTGGATGTTAGAGTGACTGTGGTTTGTATCAGTTTCAAAGCAGAGTTGAACTAGATATGGTCCCTGTGGGTAGGAAACACAGTTCTATTGTTGTGAGCACACTCACGTTTCCCGCCTTATTAGAGACTCTTGAAAGCAAGAGCTTGCTTCTTGCTCTAAAGCAGAGTGTGTTTCATGGAAGAGCACTGTGCTGTGTGTTTCCCTTCAGAAACGGAGTTAAATGGCAGGCTCTGTGTCTTCCTACAAGCAAGACTTCGTTTCAGGTAAACACAGTCACTTTTGAGCTCAAACGAAGCTACATCTTTCACAAAGCTCACACGTTTCTCACTCTTAACTGAAAGGCATTGGATGTTAGAGGGTCTATGGTGTGAATCAGTTTCAGAAGCAGAGTTGAACTAGATATGGTCCGTGTGTGTAGGAAACACAGTTCCTTTGTTCTGAGCACACTCACGTTTCCAGCCTTATTAGACACTCTAGAAAGCAAGACCTTGCTTCTTTCTCTAAGGCAGAGTGTGTTTCATGCAGGAGAACTGTGCTGTGTGTTTCCCTTCAGAAACGGAGTTAAATGGCAGGCTCTGTGTCCTCCTACAAGCAAGACTTCCTTGTTTCAGGTAAACGCACTCACTTTTGAGCTCAAACGAAGCTACATCTTTCACAAAGCTCACACGTTTCTCACTCATAAGTGAAAAGGATTGGATGTTAGAGGGCCTGTGGTTTGTATCAGTTTCCGAAGCAGAGTGGAACTAGATATGGTCCCTGTGTGTAGGAAACACATTTCTTTTGTTCTGAGCACACTCACGTTTCCAGCCTTATTAGAGACTCTAGAAAGCAAGAGCTTGCTTCTTGCTCTAAAGCAGAGTGTCTTTCATGGATGAGAACTGTGCTGTGTGTTTCCCTTCAGAAACGGAGTTAAATGGCTGGCTCTGTGTCTTCCTAGTAGCAAGACTTCGTTTCAGGTAAATGCAGTCATTTTTGAGCTGAAAGGAAGCTACATCGTTCACGAAGCTCACACGTTTCTCGCTTTTAAGTGAAAAGCATTGGATGTTAGAGGGCCTGTGGTTTGTATCAGTTTCAGATGCAGAGTTGAACTAGATATGGTCCGTGTGTGTAGGAAACACAGTTCTTTTTTTCTGAGCACACTCACGTTTTCCACCTTATTAGAGACTCTAGCATGCGAGAGCAAGCTTCTTGCTCTAAAGCAGAGTGTGTTTCATGGATGAGAACTGTGCTGTGTGTTTCCCTTCAGTAACGGAGTTAAATGGCAGGCTCTGTGTCTTCCTACAAGCAAGATTCGTTTCAGGTAAACGCAGTCACTTTTGAGCTCAAACAAAGCTACATCTTTCACAAAGCTCACACGTTTCTCACTCTTAACTGAAAGGCATTGGATGTTAGAGGGCCTGTAGTTTGTATCAGTTTCAGAAGGAGAGTTGAACTAGATATGGTCCGTGTTTGTAGGAAACACAGTTCTTTTGTTCTGAGCACAGTCACGTTTCCCACCTTATTAGAGACTCTAGAATGTGAGAGCATGCTTCTTGCTCTTAAGCAGAGTGTGTTTCATGGATGAGAACTGTGCTGTGTGTTTCCCTTCAGAAACGGAGTTAAATGGCAGGCTCTGTGTCTTCCTACAAGCTAGACTTCGTTTCAGGTAAATGCAGTCACTTTTGAGCTCAAATGAAGCTACATCGTTCAAGAAGCTCTCACGTTTCTCGCTCTTAACTGAAAGGCATTGGATGTTAGAGGGTCTATGGTTTGAATCAGTTTCAGAAGCAGAGTTGAACTAGATATGGTCCGTGTGTGTAGGAAACACAGTTCTTTTGTTCTGAGCACACTCACGTTTCCAGCCTTATTAGACACTCTAGAAAGCAAGACCTTGCTTCTTGCTCTAAAGCAGAGTGTGTTTCATGGATGAGAACTGTGCTGTGTGTTTCCCTTCAGAAACGGAGTTAAATGGCAGGCTCTGTGTCTTCCTACAAGCAAGAATTCGTTTCAGATAAACAGAGTCACTTTTGAGCTCAAAGGAAGCTACATAGTTCACGAAGCTTACACGTTTCTCGCTCTTAAGTGAAAAGCATTGGATGTTAGAGGGCCTGTGGTTTGTATCAGTTTCAGAAGCAGAGTTGAACTAGATATGGTCCGTGTGTGTAGGAAACACAGTTCTTTTGTTCTGAGCACACTCAAGTTTCCCGCCTTATTAGAGACTCTAGAAAGCAAGAACTTGCTTCTTGCTCTAAAGCAGAGTGTCTTTCATGGATGAGAACTGTGCTGTGTGTTTCCCTTCAGAAACTGAGTTAAATGGCAGGGTCTGTGTCTTCCTACTAGCAAGACTTCTTTTCAGGTAAATGCAGTCATTTTTGAGCTCAAAGGAAGCTACATCGTACACGAAGGTCACACGTTTCTCACTCTTAACAAAAGGCATTGGATGTTAGAGGGCCTGTGGTTTGTATCAGTTTCAAAGCAGAGTGGAACTAGATATGGTCCGTGTGTGTAGGAAACACAGTTCTATTGTTCTGAGCACAGTCACGTTTTCCACCTTATTAGAGACTCTAGAAAGCAAGAGCTTGCTTCTTGCTCTAAAGCAGAGTGTATTTCATGGATGAGAACTGTGCTGTGTGTTTCCCTTCAGAAACGGAGTTAAATGGCACGCTCTGTGTCTTCCTACTAGCTAGACTTCGTTTCAGGTAAATGCAGTCATTTTTGAGCTCAAAGGAAGCTACATCTTTCACAAAGCTCACACGTTTCTCACTCATAAGTGAAAAGGATTGGATGTTAGAGGGCCTGTGGTTTGTATCAATTTCCGAAGCAGAGTGGAACTAGATATGGTCCGTGTGTGTAGGAAACACAGTTCTTTTGTTCTGAGCACACTCTCGTTTCCAGCCTTATTAGAGACTCTAGAAAGCAAGAGCTTGCTAATTGCTCTAAAGCAGAGTGTCTTTCATGGATTGAAACTGTGCTGTGTGTTTCCCTTCAGAAATGGAGTTAAATGGCAGGCGCTGTGTCTTCCTACAAGCAAGACTTCGTTTCAGGTAATCGCAGTCAGTTTTGTGCTCAAAAGAAGCTACATTGTTCACAAAGCTCACACGTTTCTCGCTCTTAACTGAAAGGCATTGGAGGTTAGAGGGCCTGTAGTTTGTATCAGTATCAGAAGCAGAGTTGAACTAGATATGGTCCGTGTGTGTAGGAAACACAGTTCTTTTGTTCTGAGCACACTCACGTTTCCCGCCTTTTTAGAGACTCTAGAAAGCAAGAGCTTGCTTCTTGGTCTAAAGCAGAGTGTCTTTCATGGATGAGAACTGTGCTGTGTGTTTCCCTTCAGTAACGGAGTTAAATGGCAGGCTCTGTGTCTTCCTACAAGCAAGACTTCGTTTCAGGTAAACACAGTCACTTTTGAGTTCAAACGAAGCTACATCTTTCACAAAACTCACACGTTTCACACTCATAAGTGAAAAGGATTTGATGTTATAGGGCCTGTTGTTTATATCAGTTTCCGGAGCAGAGTTGAACTAGATATGGTCCGTGTGTGTAGGAAACACAGTTCTTTTTTTCTGAGCAAACTCACGTTTCCCACCTTATTAGAGACTCTAGAGTGCAAGAGCATGCTTCTTGCTCTAAAGCAGACTGTCTTTCATGGATGAGAAGTGTGCTGTGTGTTTCCCTTCAAAAACGGAGTTAAATGGCATGCTCTGTGTCTTCCTACAAGCAAGACGTAGTTTCAGGTAAATGCAGTCACTTTTGAGCTCAAACGAAGCTACATCGTTCACGACGCTCACACGTTTCTCGCTCTTAACAAAAGGCACTGGATGTTAGAGGGCCTGTGGTTTGTATCAGTTTCATAAGCAGAGTTGAACTAGATATGGTCTGTCTGTGTAGGAAACAAAGTTCTTTTGTTCTGAGCACACTCACGTTTCCAGCCTTATTAGAGACTCTATAAAGCAAGAGCTTGCTTCTTGCTCTAAAGCAGAGTGTGTTTCATGGATGAGAACTGTGCTGTGTGTTTCCCTTCAGAAACGGAGTTAAATGGCAGGCTCTGTGTCCTCCTACAATCAAGACTTCGTTTCAGATAAACGCAGTCACTTTTGAGCTCAAAGGAAGCTACATCGTTCACGAAGCTCACATGTTTCTCGCTCTTAAGTGAAAAGCATTGGATGTTAGAGGGCCTGTGGTTTGTATCAGTTTCAGAAGAAGAGTTGAAATAGATATGGTCCGTGTGTGTAGGAAACACAGTTCTTTTGTTCTGAGCACACTCAAGTTTCCCGCCTTATTAGAGACCCTAGAAAGCAAGAGCTAGCTTCTTGCTCTAAAGCAGATTGTCTTTCATGGATGAGAACTGTGCTGTGTGTTTCCCTTCAGAAACGGAGTTAAATGGCAGGCTCTGTGTCTTCCTACTAGCAAGACTTCGTTTCAGGTAAATGCAGTCATTTTTGAGCTCAAAGGAAGCTACATCGTTCACGAAGCTCACACGTTTCTCGCTCTTAAGTGAAAAGCATTGGATGTTAGAGGGCCTGTGGTTTGTATCAGTTTCAGAAGCAGAGTTGAACTAGAAAAGGTCCGTGTTTGTAGGAAACACAGTTCTTTTGTTCTGAGCACACTCACGTTTCCTGCCTTATTAGAGACTCTTGAAAGCAAGAGCTTGCTTCTTGCTCTAAAGCAGAGTGTGTTTCATGGAAGAGAACTTTGCTGTGTGTTTCCCTTCAGAAACGGAGTTAAATGGCAGGCTCTGTGTCCTCCTACAAGCAAGAATTCGTTTCAGATAAACGCAGTCACTTTTGAGCTCAAAGGAAGCTACATAGTTCACGAAGCTCACATGTTTCTCGCTCTTAAGTGAAAAGCATTGGATGTTAGAGGGCCTGTGGTTTGTATCAGTTTCAGAAGAAGAGTTGAAATAGATATGATCCGTGTGTGTAGGAAACACAGTTCTTTTGTTCTGAGCACACTCATGTTTCCCGCCTTATTAGAGACTCTAGAAAGCAAGAGCTTGCTTCTTGCTCTAAAGCAGAGTGTGTTTCATGGAAGAGAACTGTGCTGTGTGTTTCCCTTCAGAAACGGAGTTAAATGGCAGGCTCTGTGTCGTCCTACAAGCAAGACTTCGTTGTTTCAGGTAAACGCACTCACTTTTGAGCTCAAACGAAGCTACATCTTTCACAAAGCTCACACGTTTCTCACTCATAAGTTTAAAGGATTGGATGTTAGAGGGCCTGTGGTTTGTATCAATTTCCGAAGCAGAGTGGAACTAGATATGGTCCGTGTGTGTAGGAAACACAGTTCTTTTGTTCTGAGCACACTCACGTTTCCAGCCTTATTAGAGACTCTAGAAAGCAAGAGCTTGCTAATTGCTCTAAAGCAGAGTGTCTTTCATGGATTGAAACTGTGCTGTGTGTTTCCCTTCAGAAATGGAGTTAAATGGCAGGCGCTGTGTCTTCCTACAAGCAAGACTTCGTTTCAGGTAATCGCAGTCAGTTTTGTGCTCAAAAGAAGCTACATTGTTCACAAAGCTCACACGTTTCTCGCTCTTAACTGAAAGGCATTGGAGGTTAGAGGGCCTGTAGTTTGTATCAGTATCAGAAGCAGAGTTGAACTAGATATGGTCCGTGTGTGTAGGAAACACAGTTCTTTTGTTCTGAGCACACTCACGTTTCCCGCCTTTTTAGAGACTCTAGAAAGCAAGAGCTTGCTTCTTGGTCTAAAGCAGAGTGTCTTTCATGGATGAGAACTGTGCTGTGTGTTTCCCTTCAGTAACGGAGTTAAATGGCAGGCTCTGTGTCTTCCTACAAGCAAGACTTCGTTTCAGGTAAACACAGTCACTTTTGAGTTCAAACGAAGCTACATCTTTCACAAAACTCACACGTTTCACACTCATAAGTGAAAAGGATTGGATGTTATAGGGCCTGTTGTTTATATCAGTTTCCGAAGCAGAGTTGAACTAGATATGGTCCGTGTGTGTAGGAAACACAGTTCTTTTTTTCTGAGCACACTCACGTTTCCCACCTTATTAGAGACTCTAGAGTGCAAGAGCATGCTTCTTGCTCTAAAGCAGACTGTCTTTCATGGATGAGAACTGTGCTGTGTGTTTCCCTTCAAAAACGGAGTTAAATGGCATGCTCTGTGTCTTCCTACAAGCAAGACGTAGTTTCAGGTAAATGCAGTCACTTTTGAGCTCAAACGAAGCTACATCGTTCACGACGCTCACACGTTTCTCGCTCTTAACAAAAGGCACTGGATGTTAGAGGGCCTGTGGTTTGTATCAGTTTCATAAGCAGAGTTGAACTAGATATGGTCTGTCTGTGTAGGAAACACAGTTCTTTTGTTCTGAGCACACTCACGTTTCCAGCCTTATTAGAGACTCTATAAAGCAAGAGCTTGCTTCTTGCTCTAAAGCAGAGTGTGTTTCATGGATGAGAACTGTGCTGTGTGTTTCCCTTCAGAAACGGAGTTAAATGGCAGGGTCTGTGTCTTCCTACTAGCAAGACTTCTTTTCAGGTAAATGCAGTCATTTTTGAGCTCAAAGGAAGCTACATCGTACACGAAGCTCACACGTTTCTCACTCTTAACAAAAGGCATTGGATGTTAGAGGGCCTGTGGTTTGTATCAGTTTCAAAGCAGAGTGGAACTAGATATGGTCCGTGTTTGTAGGAAACACAGTTTTTTTGTTCTGAGCACACTCACTTTTCCAGCCTTATTAGAGACTCTAGAAAGCAAGAGCTTGCTTCTTGCTCTAAAGCAGAGTGTGTTTCATGGATGAGAACTGTGCTGTGTGTTTCCCTTCAGAAACGGAGTTAAATGGCAGGCTCTGTGTCTTCCTACTAGCAAGACTTCGTTTCAGGTAAATGCAGTCATTTTTGAGCTCAAAGGAAGCTACATCTTTCACAAAGCTCACACGTTTCTCACTCATAAGTGAAAAGGATTGGATGTTAGAGGGCCTGTGGTTTGTATCATTTTCCGAAGCAGAGTGGAACTAGATATGGTCCATGTGTGTAGGAAACACAGTACTTTTGTTTTGAGCACACTCACGTTTCCAGCCTTATTAGAGACTCTAGAAAGCAAGAGCTTGCTTCTTGCTCTAAAGCAGAGTGTGTTTCAAGGATGAGAACTGTGCTGTGTGTTTCCCTTCAGAAACGGAGTTAAATGGCAGGCTCTGTGTCTTCCTACTAGCAAGACTTCGTTTCAGGTAAATGCAGTCATTTTTTAGCTCAAAGGAAGCTACATCGTTCACGAAGCTCACACGTTTCTCGCTTTTAAGTGAAAAGCATTGGATGTTAGAGGGCCTGTGGTTTGTATCAGTTTCAGAAGCAGAGTTGAACTAGATATGGTCCGTGTGTGTAGGAAACACAGTTCTTTTGTTCTGAGCACAGTCACGTTTTCCACCTTATTAGAGACTCTAGAATGCGAGAGCATGCTTCTTTCTCTAAAGCAGAGTGTGTTTCATGGATGAGAACTGTGCTGTGTGTTTCCCTTCAGAAACGGAGTTAATGGCAGGCTCTGTGTCCTCCTACAAGCAAGAATTCGTTTCAGATAAACGCAGTCACTTTTGAGCTCAAAGGAAGCTACGTAGTTCACGAAGCTCACACGTTTCTTGCTCTTAAGTGAAAAGCATTGGATGTTAGAGGGCCTGTGGTTTGTATCAGTTTCAGAAGCAGAGTTGAACTAGATATGGTCAGTGTGTGTAGGAAACACAGTTCTTTTGTTCTGAGCACAGTCACTTTTTCCCCCTTATTAGAGACTCTAGAATGCGAGAGCATGCTTCTTGCTCTAAAGCAGAGTGTGTTTCATGGATGAGAACTGTGCTGTGTGTTTCCCTTCAGAAACGGAGTTAAATGGCAGGCTCTGTGTCTTCCTACTAGCAAGACTTCGTTTCAGGTAAATGCAGTCATTTTGAGCTCAAAGGAAGCTACATCGTACACGAAGCTCACACGTTTCTCACTCTTAACAAAAGGCATTGGATGTTAGAGGGACTGTGGTTTGTATCAGTTTCAAAGCATAGTTGAACTAGATATGGTCCCTGTGGGTAGGAAACACAGTTCTTTTGTTCTGAGCACACTCACGTTTCCCGCCTTATTAGAGACTCTAGAATGCGAGAGCATGCTTCTTGCTCTAAAGCAGAGTGTGTTTCATGGATGAGAACTGTGCTGTGTGTTTCCCTTCAGAAACGGAGTTAAATGGCAGACTCAGTGTCTTCCTACAAGCAAGACTTAGTTTCAGGTAAACGCAGTCACTTTTGAGCTCAAACAAAGCTACATAGTTCACGAAGCTCACACGATTCTCGCTCTTAAGTGAAAAGCATTGGATGTTAGAGGGCCTGTGGTTTGTATCAGTTTCAGAAGCAGAGTTGAACTAGATATGGTCCGTGTGTGTAGTAAACACAGTTCTTTTGTTCTGAGCACACTCACGTTTCCCGCCTTATTAGAGACTCTAGAAAGCAAGAACTTGCTTCTTGCTCTAAAGCAGAGTGTCTTTCATGGATGAGAACTGTGCTGTGTGTTTCCCTTCAGAAACTGAGTTAAATGGCAGGCTCTGTGTCTTCCTACTAGCAAGACTTCTTTTCAGGTAAATGCAGTCATTTTTGAGCTCAAAGGAAGCTACATCGTACACGAAGCTCACACGATTCTCACTCTTAACAAAAGGCATTGGATGTTAGAGGGACTGTGGTTTGTATCAGTTTCAAAGCAGAGTTGAACTAGATATGGTCCCTGTGGGTAGGAAACACAGTTCTATTGTTCTGAGCACACTCAGGTTTCCCGCCTTATTAGAGACTCTTGAAAGCAAGAGCTTGCTTCTTGCTCTAAAGCAGAGTGTGTTTCATGGAAGAGAACTGTGCTGTGTGTTTCCCTTCAGAAACGGAGTTAAATGGCAGGCTCTGTGTCGTCCTACAAGCAAGATTTCGTTGTTTCAGGTAAACGCACTCACTTTTGAGCTCAAACGAAGCTACATCTTTCACAAAGCTCACACGTTTCTCACTCATAAGTGAAAAGGATTGGATGTTAGAGGACCTGTGGTTTGTATCAGTTTCAGAAGAAGAGTTGAACTAGATATGGTCCCTGTGTGTAGGAAACACATTTCTTTTGTTCTGAGAACACTCACGTTTCCAGCCTTATTAGAGACTCTAGAAAGCAGGACCTTGCTTCTTGCTCTAAAGCAGAGTGTGTTTCATGCATGAGAACTGTGCTGTGTGTTTCCCTTCAGAAACGGAGTTAAATGGCAGGCTCTGTGTCCTCCTACCAGCAAGAATTCGTTTCAGATAAACGCAGTCAATTTTGAGCTCAAAGGAAGCTACATAGTTCACGAAGCTCACACGTTTCTCGCTCTTAAGTGAAAAGCATTGGATGTTAGAGGGCCTGTGGTTTGTATCAGTTTCAGAAGCAGAGTTGAACTAGATATGGTCCGTGTTTGTAGGAAACACAGTTCTTTTGTTCTGAGCACAGTCACGTTTCCCACCTTATTAGAGACTCTAGAATGCGAGAGCATGCTTCTTGCTCTTAAGCAGAGTGTGTTTCATGGAAGAGAACTGTGCTGTGTGTTTCCCTTCAGAAACGGAGTTAAATGGCAGGCTCTGTGTCGTCCTACAAGCAAGACTTCGTTGTTTCACGTAAACGCACTCACTTTTGAGCTCAAACGAAGCTACATCTTTCACAAAGCTCACACGTTTCTCACTCATAAGTTTAAAGGATTGGATGTTAGAAGGCCTGTGGTTTGTATCAGTTTCCGAAGCAGAGTGGAACTAGATATGGTCCGTGTGTGTAGGAAACACAGTTCTTTTGTTCTGAGCACACTCACGTTTCCAGCCTTATTAGAGACTCTAGAAAGCAAGAGCTTGCTAATTGCTCTAAAGCAGAGTGTCTTTCATGGATGAGAACTGTGCTGTGTGTTTCCCTTCAGAAATGGAGTTAAATGGCAGGCGCTGTGTCTTCCTACAAGCAAGATTTCGTTTCAGGTAAACGCAGTCAGTTTTGTGCTCAAACGAAGCTACATTGTTCACAAAGCTCACACGTTTCTCGCTCTTAACTGAAAGGCATTGGAGGTTAGAGGCCCTGTAGTTTGTATCAGGTTCAGAAGCAGAGTTGAACTAGATATGGTCCGTGTGTGTAGTAAACACAGTTCTTTTGTTCTGAGCACACTCACGTTTCCCGCCTTTTTAGAGACTCTAGAAAGCAAGAGCTTGCTTCTTGCTCTAAAGCAGAGTGTCTTTCATGGATGAGAACTGTGTTGTGTGTTTCCCTTCAGTAACGGAGTTAAATGGCAGGCTCTGTGTCTTCCTACAAGCAAGACTTCGTTTCAGGTAAACACAGTCACTTTTGAGTTCAAACGAAGCTACATCTTTCACAAAGCTCACACGTTTCACACTCATAAGTGAAAAGGATTGGATGTTATAGGGCCTGTTGTTTGTATCAGTTTCCGAAGCAGAGTTGAACTAGATATGGTCCGTGTGTGTAGGAAACACAGTTCTTTTTTTCTGAGCACACTCACGTTTCCCACCTTATTAGAGACTCTAGAGTGCAAGAGCATGCTTCTTGCTCTAAAGCAGAATGTCTTTCATGGATGAGAACTGTGCTGTGTGTTTCCCTTCAAAAACGGAGTTAAATGGCATCCTCTGTGTCTTCCTACAAGCAAGACGTAGTTTCAGGTAAATGCAGTCAGTTTTGAGCTCAAACGAAGCTACATCGTTCACGACACTCACACGTTTCTCGCTCTTAACAAAAGGCACTGAATGTTAGAGGGCCTGTGGTTTGTATCAGTTTCATAAGCAGAGTTGAACTAGATATGGTCTGTCTGTGTAGGAAACACAGTTCTTTTGTTCTGAGCACACTCACGTTTCCAGCCTTATTAGAGACTCTATAAAGCAAGAGCTTGCTTCTTGCTCTAAAGCAGAGTGTGTTTCATGGATGAGAACTGTGCTGTGTGTTTCCCTTCAGAAACGGAGTTAAATGGCAGGGTCTGTGTCTTCCTACTAGCAAGACTTCTTTTCAGGTAAATGCAGTCATTTTTGAGCTCAAAGGAAGCTACATCGTACACGAAGCTCACACGTTTCTCACTCTTAACAAAAGGCATTGGATGTTAGAGGGCCTGTGGTTTGTATCAGTTTCAGAAGCAGAGTTGAACTAGATATGGTCCGTGTGTGTAGGAAACACAGTTCTTTTGTTCTGAGCACACTCACGTTTCCAGCCTTATTAGAGACTCTAGAAAGCAAGAGCTTGCTTCTTGCTCTAAAGCAGAGTGTCTTTCATGGATGAGAACTGTGCTGTGTGTTTCCCTTCAGAAACGGAGTTAAATGGCAGGCTCTGTGTCTTCCTACTAGCAAGACTTCGTTTCAGGTAAATGCAGTCATTTTTGAGCTCAAAGGAAGCTACATCTTTCACAAAGCTCACACGTTTCTCACTCATAAGTGAAAAGGATTGGATGTTAGAGGGCCTGTGGTTTGTATCATTTTCCGAAGCAGAGTGGAACTAGATATGGTCCATGTGTGTAGGAAACACAGTTCTTTTGTTTTGAGCACACTCACGTTTCCAGCCTTATTAGAGACTCTAGAAAGCAAGAGCTTGCTTCATGCTCTAAAGCAGAGTGTGTTTCATGGAGGAGAACTGTGCTGTGTGTTTCCCTTCAGAAACGGAGTTAAATGGCAGGCTCTGTGTCTTCCTACTAGCAAGACTTCGTTTCAGGTAAATGCAGTCATTTTTTAGCTCAAAGGAAGCTACATCGTTCACGAAGCTCACACGTTTCTCGCTTTTAAGTGAAAAGCATTGGATGTTAGAGGGCCTGTGGTTTGTATCAGTTTCAGAAGCAGAGTTGAACTAGATATGGTCCGTGTGTGTAGGAAACACAGTTCTTTTGTTCTGAGCACAGTCACGTTTTCCACCTTATTAGAGACTCTAGAATGCGAGAGCATGCTTCTTGCTCTAAAGCAGAGTGTGTTTCATGGATGAGAACTGTGCTGTGTGTTTCCCTTCAGAAACGGAGTTAATGGCAGGCTCTGTGTCCTCCTACAAGCAAGAATTCGTTTCAGATAAACGCAGTCACTTTTGAGCTCAAAGGAAGCTACGTAGTTCACGAAGCTCACACGTTTCTTGCTCTTAAGTGAAAAGCATTGGATGTTAGAGGGCCTGTGGTTTGTATCAGTTTCAGAAGCAGAGTTGAACTAGATATGGTCAGTGTGTGTAGGAAACACAGTTCTTTTGTTCTGAGCACAGTCACTTTTTCCCCCTTATTAGAGACTCTAGAATGCGAGAGCATGCTTCTTGCTCTAAAGCAGAGTGTGTTTCATGGATGAGAACTGTGCTGTGTGTTTCCCTTCAGAAACGGAGTTAAATGGCAGGCTCTGTGTCTTCCTACTAGCAAGACTTCGTTTCAGGTAAATGCAGTCATTTTGAGCTCAAAGGAAGCTACATCGTACACGAAGCTCACACGATTCTCACTCTTAACAAAAGGCATTGGATGTTAGAGGGACTGTGGTTTGTATCAGTTTCAAAGCAGAGTTGAACTAGATATGGTCCCTGTGGGAAGGAAACACAGTTCTATTGTTCTGAGCACACTCAGGTTTCCCGCCTTATTAGAGACTCTTGAAAGCAAGAGCTTGCTTCTTGCTCTAAAGCAGAGTGTGTTTCATGGAAGAGAACTGTGCTGTGTGTTTCCCTTCAGAAACGGAGTTAAATGGCAGGCTCTGTGTCGTCCTACAAGCAAGATTTCGTTGTTTCAGGTAAACGCACTCACTTTTGAGCTCAAACGAAGCTACATCTTTCACAAAGCTCACACGTTTCTCACTCATAAGTGAAAAGGATTGGATGTTAGAGGACCTGTGGTTTGTATCAGTTTCAGAAGAAGAGTTGAACTAGATATGGTCCCTGTGTGTAGGAAACACATTTCTTTTGTTCTGAGAACACTCACGTTTCCAGCCTTATTAGAGACTCTAGAAAGCAGGACCTTGCTTCTTGCTCTAAAGCAGAGTGTGTTTCATGCATGAGAACTGTGCTGTGTGTTTCCCTTCAGAAACGGAGTTAAATGGCAGGCTCTGTGTCCTCCTACCAGCAAGAATTCGTTTCAGATAAACGCAGTCAATTTTGAGCTCAAAGGAAGCTACATAGTTCACGAAGCTCACACGTTTCTCGCTCTTAAGTGAAAAGCATTGGATGTTAGAGGGCCTGTGGTTTGTATCAGTTTCAGAAGCAGAGTTGAACTAGATATGGTCCGTGTTTGTAGGAAACACAGTTCTTTTGTTCTGAGCACAGTCACGTTTCCCACCTTATTAGAGACTCTAGAATGCGAGAGCATGCTTCTTGCTCTTAAGCAGAGTGTGTTTCATGGAAGAGAACTGTGCTGTGTGTTTCCCTTCAGAAACGGAGTTAAATGGCAGGCTCTGTGTCGTCCTACAAGCAAGACTTCGTTGTTTCACGTAAACGCACTCACTTTTGAGCTCAAACGAAGCTACATCTTTCACAAAGCTCACACGTTTCTCACTCATAAGTTTAAAGGATTGGATGTTAGAAGGCCTGTGGTTTGTATCAGTTTCCGAAGCAGAGTGGAACTAGATATGGTCCGTGTGTGTAGGAAACACAGTTCTTTTGTTCTGAGCACACTCACGTTTCCAGCCTTATTAGAGACTCTATAAAGCAAGAGCTTGCTTCTTGCTCTAAAGCAGAGTGTGTTTCATGGATGAGAACTGTGCTGTGTGTTTCCCTTCAGAAACGGAGTTAAATGGCAGGGTCTGTGTCTTCCTACTAGCAAGACTTCTTTTCAGGTAAATGCAGTCATTTTTGAGCTCAAAGGAAGCTACATCGTACACGAAGCTCACACGTTTCTCACTCTTAACAAAAGGCATTGGATGTTAGAGGGCCTGTGGTTTGTATCAGTTTCAGAAGCAGAGTTGAACTAGATATGGTCCGTGTGTGTAGGAAACACAGTTCTTTTGTTCTGAGCACACTCACGTTTCCAGCCTTATTAGAGACTCTAGAAAGCAAGAGCTTGCTTCTTGCTCTAAAGCAGAGTGTCTTTCATGGATGAGAACTGTGCTGTGTGTTTCCCTTCAGAAACGGAGTTAAATGGCAGGCTCTGTGTCTTCCTACTAGCAAGACTTCGTTTCAGGTAAATGCAGTCATTTTTGAGCTCAAAGGAAGCTACATCTTTCACAAAGCTCACACGTTTCTCACTCATAAGTGAAAAGGATTGGATGTTAGAGGGCCTGTGGTTTGTATCATTTTCCGAAGCAGAGTGGAACTAGATATGGTCCATGTGTGTAGGAAACACAGTTCTTTTGTTTTGAGCACACTCACGTTTCCAGCCTTATTAGAGACTCTAGAAAGCAAGAGCTTGCTTCATGCTCTAAAGCAGAGTGTGTTTCATGGAGGAGAACTGTGCTGTGTGTTTCCCTTCAGAAACGGAGTTAAATGGCAGGCTCTGTGTCTTCCTACTAGCAAGACTTCGTTTCAGGTAAATGCAGTCATTTTTTAGCTCAAAGGAAGCTACATCGTTCACGAAGCTCACACGTTTCTCGCTTTTAAGTGAAAAGCATTGGATGTTAGAGGGCCTGTGGTTTGTATCAGTTTCAGAAGCAGAGTTGAACTAGATATGGTCCGTGTGTGTAGGAAACACAGTTCTTTTGTTCTGAGCACAGTCACGTTTTCCACCTTATTAGAGACTCTAGAATGCGAGAGCATGCTTCTTGCTCTAAAGCAGAGTGTGTTTCATGGATGAGAACTGTGCTGTGTGTTTAACTTCAGAAACGGAGTTAATGGCAGGCTCTGTGTCCTCCTACAAGCAAGAATTCATTTCAGATAAACGCAGTCACTTTTGAGCTCAAAGGAAGCTACGTAGTTCACGAAGCTCACACGTTTCTTGCTCTTAAGTGAAAAGCATTGGATGTTAGAGGGCCTGTGGTTTGTATCAGTTTCAGAAGCAGAGTTGAACTAGATATGGTCAGTGTGTGTAGGAAACACAGTTCTTTTGTTCTGAGCACAGTCACTTTTTCCCCCTTATTAGAGACTCTAGAATGCGAGAGCATGCTTCTTGCTCTAAAGCAGAGTGTGTTTCATGGATGAGAACTGTGCTGTGTGTTTCCCTTCAGAAACGGAGTTAAATGGCAGGCTCTGTGTCTTCCTACTAGCAAGACTTCGTTTCAGGTAAATGCAGTCATTTTGAGCTCAAAGGAAGCTACATCGTACACGAAGCTCACACGATTCTCACTCTTAACAAAAGGCATTGGATGTTAGAGGGACTGTGGTTTGTATCAGTTTCAAAGCAGAGTTGAACTAGATATGGTCCCTGTGGGTAGGAAACACAGTTCTATTGTTCTGAGCACACTCAGGTTTCCCGCCTTATTAGAGACTCTTGAAAGCAAGAGCTTGCTTCTTGCTCTAAAGCAGAGTGTGTTTCATGGAAGAGAACTGTGCTGTGTGTTTCCCTTCAGAAACGGAGTTAAATGGCAGGCTCTGTGTCGTCCTACAAGCAAGATTTCGTTGTTTCAGGTAAACGCACTCACTTTTGAGCTCAAACGAAGCTACATCTTTCACAAAGCTCACACGTTTCTCACTCATAAGTGAAAAGGATTGGATGTTAGAGGACCTGTGGTTTGTATCAGTTTCAGAAGAAGAGTTGAACTAGATATGGTCCCTGTGTGTAGGAAACACATTTCTTTTGTTCTGAGAACACTCACGTTTCCAGCCTTATTAGAGACTCTAGAAAGCAGGACCTTGCTTCTTGCTCTAAAGCAGAGTGTGTTTCATGCATGAGAACTGTGCTGTGTGTTTCCCTTCAGAAACGGAGTTAAATGGCAGGCTCTGTGTCCTCCTACCAGCAAGAATTCGTTTCAGATAAACGCAGTCAATTTTGAGCTCAAAGGAAGCTACATAGTTCACGAAGCTCACACGTTTCTCGCTCTTAAGTGAAAAGCATTGGATGTTAGAGGGCCTGTGGTTTGTATCAGTTTCAGAAGCAGAGTTGAACTAGATATGGTCCGTGTTTGTAGGAAACACAGTTCTTTTGTTCTGAGCACAGTCACGTTTCCCACCTTATTAGAGACTCTAGAATGCGAGAGCATGCTTCTTGCTCTTAAGCAGAGTGTGTTTCATGGAAGAGAACTGTGCTGTGTGTTTCCCTTCAGAAACGGAGTTAAATGGCAGGCTCTGTGTCGTCCTACAAGCAAGACTTCGTTGTTTCACGTAAACGCACTCACTTTTGAGCTCAAACGAAGCTACATCTTTCACAAAGCTCACACGTTTCTCACTCATAAGTTTAAAGGATTGGATGTTAGAAGGCCTGTGGTTTGTATCAGTTTCCGAAGCAGAGTGGAACTAGATATGGTCCGTGTGTGTAGGAAACACAGTTCTTTTGTTCTGAGCACACTCACGTTTCCAGCCTTATTAGAGACTCTAGAAAGCAAGAGCTTGCTAATTGCTCTAAAGCAGAGTGTCTTTCATGGATGAGAACTGTGCTGTGTGTTTCCCTTCAGAAATGGAGTTAAATGGCAGGCGCTGTGTCTTCCTACAAGCAAGATTTCGTTTCAGGTAAACGCAGTCAGTTTTGTGCTCAAACGAAGCTACATTGTTCACAAAGCTCACACGTTTCTCGCTCTTAACTGAAAGGCATTGGAGGTTAGAGGCCCTGTAGTTTGTATCAGGTTCAGAAGCAGAGTTGAACTAGATATGGTCCGTGTGTAGGAAACACAGTTCTTTTGTTCTGAGCACACTCACGTTTCCCGCCTTTTTAGAGACTCTAGAAAGCAAGAGCTTGCTTCTTGCTCTAAAGCAGAGTGTCTTTCATGGATGAGAACTGTGTTGTGTGTTTCCCTTCAGTAACGGAGTTAAATGGCAGGCTCTGTGTCTTCCTACAAGCAAGACTTCGTTTCAGGTAAACACAGTCACTTTTGAGTTCAAACGAAGCTACATCTTTCACAAAGCTCACACGTTTCACACTCATAAGTGAAAAGGATTGGATGTTATAGGGCCTGTTGTTTGTATCAGTTTCCGAAGCAGAGTTGAACTAGATATGGTCCGTGTGTGTAGGAAACACAGTTCTTTTTTTCTGAGCACACTCACGTTTCCCACCTTATTAGAGACTCTAGAGTGCAAGAGCATGCTTCTTGCTCTAAAGCAGAATGTCTTTCATGGATGAGAACTGTGCTGTGTGTTTCCCTTCAAAAACGGAGTTAAATGGCATCCTCTGTGTCTTCCTACAAGCAAGACGTAGTTTCAGGTAAATGCAGTCAGTTTTGAGCTCAAACGAAGCTACATCGTTCACGACACTCACACGTTTCTCGCTCTTAACAAAAGGCACTGAATGTTAGAGGGCCTGTGGTTTGTATCAGTTTCATAAGCAGAGTTGAACTAGATATGGTCTGTCTGTGTAGGAAACACAGTTCTTTTGTTCTGAGCACACTCACGTTTCCAGCCTTATTAGAGACTCTATAAAGCAAGAGCTTGCTTCTTGCTCTAAAGCAGAGTGTGTTTCATGGATGAGAACTGTGCTGTGTGTTTCCCTTCAGAAACGGAGTTAAATGGCAGGGTCTGTGTCTTCCTACTAGCAAGACTTCTTTTCAGGTAAATGCAGTCATTTTTGAGCTCAAAGGAAGCTACATCGTACACGAAGCTCACACGTTTCTCACTCTTAACAAAAGGCATTGGATGTTAGAGGGCCTGTGGTTTGTATCAGTTTCAGAAGCAGAGTTGAACTAGATATGGTCCGTGTGTGTAGGAAACACAGTTCTTTTGTTCTGAGCACACTCACGTTTCCAGCCTTATTAGAGACTCTAGAAAGCAAGAGCTTGCTTCTTGCTCTAAAGCAGAGTGTCTTTCATGGATGAGAACTGTGCTGTGTGTTTCCCTTCAGAAACGGAGTTAAATGGCAGGCTCTGTGTCTTCCTACTAGCAAGACTTCGTTTCAGGTAAATGCAGTCATTTTTGAGCTCAAAGGAAGCTACATCTTTCACAAAGCTCACACGTTTCTCACTCATAAGTGAAAAGGATTGGATGTTAGAGGGCCTGTGGTTTGTATCATTTTCCGAAGCAGAGTGGAACTAGATATGGTCCATGTGTGTAGGAAACACAGTTCTTTTGTTTTGAGCACACTCACGTTTCCAGCCTTATTAGAGACTCTAGAAAGCAAGAGCTTGCTTCATGCTCTAAAGCAGAGTGTGTTTCATGGAGGAGAACTGTGCTGTGTGTTTCCCTTCAGAAACGGAGTTAAATGGCAGGCTCTGTGTCTTCCTACTAGCAAGACTTCGTTTCAGGTAAATGCAGTCATTTTTTAGCTCAAAGGAAGCTACATCGTTCACGAAGCTCACACGTTTCTCGCTTTTAAGTGAAAAGCATTGGATGTTAGAGGGCCTGTGGTTTGTATCAGTTTCAGAAGCAGAGTTGAACTAGATATGGTCCGTGTGTGTAGGAAACACAGTTCTTTTGTTCTGAGCACAGTCACGTTTTCCACCTTATTAGAGACTCTAGAATGCGAGAGCATGCTTCTTGCTCTAAAGCAGAGTGTGTTTCATGGATGAGAACTGTGCTGTGTGTTTCCCTTCAGAAACGGAGTTAATGGCAGGCTCTGTGTCCTCCTACAAGCAAGAATTCGTTTCAGATAAACGCAGTCACTTTTGAGCTCAAAGGAAGCTACGTAGTTCACGAAGCTCACACGTTTCTTGCTCTTAAGTGAAAAGCATTGGATGTTAGAGGGCCTGTGGTTTGTATCAGTTTCAGAAGCAGAGTTGAACTAGATATGGTCAGTGTGTGTAGGAAACACAGTTCTTTTGTTCTGAGCACAGTCACTTTTTCCCCCTTATTAGAGACTCTAGAATGCGAGAGCATGCTTCTTGCTCTAAAGCAGAGTGTGTTTCATGGATGAGAACTGTGCTGTGTGTTTCCCTTCAGAAACGGAGTTAAATGGCAGGCTCTGTGTCTTCCTACTAGCAAGACTTCGTTTCAGGTAAATGCAGTCATTTTGAGCTCAAAGGAAGCTACATCGTACACGAAGCTCACACGATTCTCACTCTTAACAAAAGGCATTGGATGTTAGAGGGACTGTGGTTTGTATCAGTTTCAAAGCAGAGTTGAACTAGATATGGTCCCTGTGGGTAGGAAACACAGTTCTATTGTTCTGAGCACACTCAGGTTTCCCGCCTTATTAGAGACTCTTGAAAGCAAGAGCTTGCTTCTTGCTCTAAAGCAGAGTGTGTTTCATGGAACAGAACTGTGCTGTGTGTTTCCCTTCAGAAACGGAGTTAAATGGCAGGCTCTGTGTCGTCCTACAAGCAAGATTTCGTTGTTTCAGGTAAAAGCACTCACTTTTGAGCTCAAACGAAGCTACATCTTTCACAAAGCTCACACGTTTCACACTCATAAGTGAAAAGGATTGGATGTTAGAGGGCCTGTGGTTTGTATCAGTTTCAGAAGAAGAGTTGAACTAGATATGGTCCCTGTGTGTAGGAAACACATTTCTTTTGTTCTGAGAACACTCACGTTTCCAGCCTTATTAGAGACTCTAGAAAGCAAGACCTTGCTTCTTGCTCTAAAGCAGAGTGTGTTTCATGCATGAGAACTGTGCTGTGTGTTTCCCTTCAGAAACGGAGTTAAATGGCAGGCTCTGTGTCCTCCTACCAGCAAGAATTCGTTTCAGATAAACGCAGTCAATTTTGAGCTCAAAGGAAGCTACATAGTTCACGAAGCTCACACGTTTCTCGCTCTTAAGTGAAAAGCATTGGATGTTAGAGGGCCTGTGGTTTGTATCAGTTTCAGAAGCAGAGTTGAACTAGATATGGTCCGTGTTTGTATGATACACAGTTCTTTTGTTCTGAGCACAGTCACGTTTCCCACCTTATTAGAGACTCTAGAATGCGAGAGCATGCTTCTTGCTCTTAAGCAGAGTGTGTTTCATGGATGAGAACTGTGCTGTGTGTTTCCCTTCAGAAACGGAGTTAAATGGCAGGCTCTGTGTCTTCCTACAAGCTAGATTTCGTTTCAGGTAAATGCAGTCACTTTTTCGCTCAAATGAAGCTACATCGTTCACGAAGCTCTCACGTTTCTCGCTCTTAACTGAAAGGCATTGGATGTTAGAGGGTCTATGGTTTGAATCAGATTCAGAAGCAGAGTTGAACTAGATATGGTCCGTGTGTGTAGGAAACACAGTTCTTTTGTTCTGAGCACACTCACGTTTCCAGCCTTATTAGACACTCTAGAAAGCAATTCCTTGCTTCTTGCTCTAAAGCAGAGTGTCTTTCATGGATGAGAACTGTGCTGTGTGTTTCCCTTCAGTAACGGAGTTAAATGGCAGGCTCTGTGTCTTCCTACAAGCAAGACTTCGTTTCAGGTAAACGCAGTCACTTTTGAGCTCAAACGAAGCTACAACTTTCACAAAGCTCACAGGTTTCTCACTCTTAACTGAAAGGCATTGGATGTTAGAGGGCCTGTGGTTTGTATCAGTTTCAGAAGCAGGGTTGAACTAGATATGGTCGTGTGTATAGTAAACACAGTTCTTTTTTTCTGAGCACACTCACGTTTTCTACCTTATTAGAGACTCTAGAATGCGAGAGCATGCTTCTTGCTCTAAAGCAGAGTGTGTTTCATGGATGAGAACTGTGCTGTGTGTTTCCCTTCAGAAACGGAGTTAAATGGCAGACTCAGTGTCTTCCTACAAGCAAGACTTAGTTTCAGGTAAACGCAGTCACTTTTGAGCTCAAACAAAGCTACATAGTTCACGAAGCTCACACGAGTCTCGCTCTTAAGGGAAAAGCATTGGATGTTAGAGGGCCTGTGGTTTGTATCAGTTTCAGAAGCAGAGTTGAACTAGATATGGTCCGTGTGTGTAGGAAACACAGTTCTTTTGTTCTGAGCACACTCACGTTTCCAGCCTTATTAGACACTCTAGAAAGCAAGAGCTTGCTTCTTGCTCTAAAGCAGAGTGTCTTTCATGGATGAGAACTGTGTTGTGTATTTCCCTTCAGAAACGGAGTTAAATGGCAGGCTCTGTGTCTTCCTACTAGCAAGACTTCGTTTCAGGTAAATGCAGTCATTTTTGAGCTCAAAGGAAGCTACATCGTTCACGAAGCTCACACGTTTCTCGCTTTTAAGTGAAAAGCATTGGATGTTAGAGGGCCTGTGGTTTGTATCAGTTTCAGAAGCAGAGTTGAACTAGATATGGTCCGTGTGTGTAGGAAACACAGTTCTTTTGTTCTGAGCACAGTCACGTTTTCCCCCTTATTAGAGACTCTAGAATGTGAGAGCATGCTTCTTGCTCTAAAGCAGAGTGTGTTTCATGGATGAGAACTGTGCTGTGTGTTTTCCTTCGGAAACGGAGTTAAATGGCAGACTCAGTGTCTTCCTACAAGCAAGACTTAGTTTCAGGTAAACGCAGTCACTTTTGAGCTCAAACAAAGCTACATAGTTCACGAAGCTCACACGATTCTCGCTCTTAAGTGAAAAGCATTGGATGTTAGAGGGCCTGTGGTTTGTATCAGTTTCAGAAGCAGAGTTGAACTAGATATGGTCCGTGTGTAGGAAACACAGTTTTTTTGTTCTGAGCACACTCATGTTTCCCGCCTTATTAGAGACTCTAGAAAGCAAGAGCTTGCTTCTTGCTCTAAAGCAGAGTGTCTTTCATGGATGAGAACTGTGCTGTGTGTTTCCCTTAAGTATCGGAGTTAAATGACAGGCTCTGTGTCTTCCTAGAAGCAAGACTTCGTTTCAAGTAAACGCAGTCACTTTTGATCTCAAACGAAGCTACATCTTTCACAAAGCTCACACGTTTCTCACTCTTAACTGAAAGGCATTGGATGTTAGAGGGCCTGTGGTTTGTATCAGTTTCAGAAGCAGAGTTGAACTAGATATGGTCCGTGTGTGTATTGAAACACAGTTTTTTGTTCTGAGCACAGTCACGTTCCCACCTTATTAGAGACTCTAGAATGCTAGAGCATGCTTCTTGCTTTAAAGCAGAGTGTGTTTCATGGATGAGAACTGTGCTGTGTGTTTCCCTTCAGAAACGGAGTTAAATGGCAGGCTCTGTGTCTTCCTACTAGCAAGACTTCGTTTCAGGTAAATGCAGTCATTTTTGAGCTCAAAGGAAGCTACATCATTCACGAAGCTCACACGTTTCTCGCTCTTAATTGAAGAGCATTGGATGTTAGAGGGCCTGTGGTTTGTATCAGTTTCAGAAGAAGAGGTGAACTAGATATGGTCCCTGTGTGTAGGAAACACAGTTCTTTTGTTCTGAGCACACTCACGTTTCCCGCATTATTACAGACTCTAGAAAGCAAGAGCTTGCTTCTTGCTCTAAAGCAGAGTGTCTTTGATGGATGAGAACTGTGCTGTGTGTTTACCTTCAGAAACTGAGTTAAATGGCAGGCTCTGTGTCTTCCTACTAGCAAGACTTCTTTTCAGGTAAATGCAGTCATTTTTGAGCTCAAAGGAAGCTACATCGTACACGAAGCTCACACGATTCTCACTCTTAACAAAAGGCATTGGATGTTAGAGGGACTGTGGTTTGTATCAGTTTCAAAGCAGAGTTGAACTAGATATGGTCCCTGTGGGTAGGAAACACAGTACTATTGTTCTGAGCACACTCAGGTTTCCCGCCTTATTAGAGACTCTTGAAAGCAAGAGCTTGCTTCTTGCTCTAAAGCAGAGTGTGTTTCATGGAAGAGAACTGTGCTGTGTGTTTCCCTTCAGAAACGGAGTTAAATGGCAGGCTCTGTGTCGTCCTACAAGCAAGATTTCGTTGTTTCAGGTAAAAGCACTCACTTTTGAGCTCAAACGAAGCTACATCTTTCACAAAGCTCACACGTTTCTCACTCATAAGTGAAAAGGATTGGATGTTAGAGGGCCTGTGGTTTGTATCAGTTTCAGAAGAAGAGTTGAACTAGATATGGTCCCTGTGTGTAGGAAACACATTTCTTTTGTTCTGAGAACACTCACGTTTCCAGCCTTATTAGAGACTCTAGAAAGCAAGACCTTGCTTCTTGCTCTAAAGCAGAGTGTGTTTCATGCATGAGAACTGTGCTGTGTGTTTCCCTTCAGAAACGGAGTTAAATGGCAGGCTCTGTGTCCTCCTACCAGCAAGAATTCGTTTCAGATAAACGCAGTCAATTTTGAGCTCAAAGGAAGCTACATAGTTCACGAAGCTCACACGTTTCTCGCTCTTAAGTGAAAAGCATTGGATGTTAGAGGGCCTGTGGTTTGTATCAGTTTCAGAAGCAGAGTTGAACTAGATATGGTCCGTGTTTGTATGATACACAGTTCTTTTGTTCTGAGCACAGTCACGTTTCCCACCTTATTAGAGACTCTAGAATGCGAGAGCATGCTTCTTGCTCTTAAGCAGAGTGTGTTTCATGGATGAGAACTGTGCTGTGTGTTTCCCTTCAGAAACGGAGTTAAATGGCAGGCTCTGTGTCTTCCTACAAGCTAGATTTCGTTTCAGGTAAATGCAGTCACTTTTTCGCTCAAATGAAGCTACATCGTTCACGAAGCTCTCACGTTTCTCGCTCTTAACTGAAAGGCATTGGATGTTAGAGGGTCTATGGTTTGAATCAGTTTCAGAAGCAGAGTTGAACTAGATATGGTCCGTGTGTGTAGGAAACACAGTTCTTTTGTTCTGAGCACACTCACGTTTCCAGCCTATTTAGACACTCTAGAAAGCAATTCCTTGCTTCTTGCTCTAAAGCAGAGTGTGTTTCATGCATGAGAACTGTGCTGTGTGTTTCCCTTCAGTAACGGAGTTAAATGGCAGGCTCTGTGTCTTCCTACAAGCAAGACTTCGTTTCAGGTAAACGCAGTCACTTTTGAGCTCAAACGAAGCTACAACTTTCACAAAGCTCACAGGTTTCTCACTCTTAACTGAAAGGCATTGGATGTTAGAGGGCCTGTGGTTTGTATCAGTTTCAGAAGCAGGGTTGAACTAGATATGGTCGTGTGTATAGTAAACACAGTTCTTTTTTTCTGAGCACACTCACGTTTTCTACCTTATTAGAGACTCTAGAATGCGAGAGCATGCTTCTTGCTCTAAAGCAGAGTGTGTTTCATGGATGAGAACTGTGCTGTGTGTTTCCCTTCAGAAACGGAGTTAAATGGCACACTCAGTGTCTTCCTACTAGCAAGACTTCGTTTCAGGTAAATGCAGTCATTTTTCAGCTCAAAGGAAGCTACATCGTTCACGAAGCTCACACGTTTCTCGCTTTTAAGTGAAAAGCATTGGATGTTAGAGGGCCTGTGGTTTGTATCAGTTTCAGAAGCAGAGTTGAACTAGATATGGTCCGTGTGTGTAGGAAACACAGTTCTTTTGTTCTGAGCACAGTCACGTTTTCCCCCTTATTAGAGACTCTAGAATGCGAGAGCATGCTTCTTGCTCTAAAGCAGAGTGTGTTTCATGGATGAGAACTGTGCTGTGTGTTTTCCTTCGGAAACGGAGTTAAATGGCAGACTCAGTGTCTTCCTACAAGCAAGACTTAGTTTCAGGTAAACGCAGTCACTTTTGAGCTCAAACAAAGCTACATAGTTCACGAAGCTCACACGATTCTCGCTCTTAAGTGAAAAGCATTGGATGTTAGAGGGCCTGTGGTTTGTATCAGTTTCAGAAGCAGAGTTGAACTAGATATGGTCCGTGTGTGTAGGAAACACAGTTCTTTTGTTCTGAGCACACTCATGTTTCCCGCCTTATTAGAGACTCTAGAAAGCAAGAGCTGGCTTTTTGCTCTAAAGCAGAGTGTCTTTCATGGATGAGAACTGTGCTGTGTGTTTCCCTTAAGTATCGGAGTTAAATGACAGGCTCTGTGTCTTCCTAGAAGCAAGACTTCGTTTCAGGTAAACACAGTCACTTTTGATCTCAAACGAAGCTACATCTTTCACAACGCTCACACGTTTCTCACTCTTAACTGAAAGGCATTGGATGTTAGAGGGCCTGTGGTTTGTATCAGTTTCAGAAGCAGAGTTGAACTAGATATGGTCCGTGTGTGTATTGAAACACAGTTTTTTGTTCTGAGCACAGTCACGTTCCCACCTTATTAGAGACTCTAGAATGCTAGAGCATGCTTCTTGCTTTAAAGCAGAGTGTGTTTCATGGATGAGAACTGTGCTGTGTGTTTCCCTTCAGAAACGGAGTTAAATGGCAGGCTCTGTGTCTTCCTACTAGCAAGACTTCGTTTCAGGTAAATGCAGTCATTTTTGAGCTCAAAGGAAGCTACATCGTTCACGAAGCTCACACGTTTCTCGCTCTTAATTGAAGAGCATTGGATGTTAGAGGGCCTGTGGTTTGTATCAGTTTCAGAAGAAGAGGTGAACTAGATATGGTCCCTGTGTGTAGGAAACACAGTTCTTTTGTTCTGAGCACACTCACGTTTCCCGCATTATTACAGACTCTAGAAAGCAAGAGCTTGCTTCTTGCTCTAAAGCAGAGTGTCTTTGATGGATGAGAACTGTGCTGTGTGTTTACCTTCAGAAACTGAGTTAAATGGCAGGCTCTGTGTCTTCCTACTAGCAAGACTTCTTTTCAGGTAAATGCAGTCATTTTTGAGCTCAAAGGAAGCTACATCGTACACGAAGCTCACACGTTTCTCGCTCTTAACAAAAGGCATTGGATGTTAGAGGGACTGTGGTTTGTATCAGTTTCAAAGCAGAGTTGAACTAGATATGGTCCCTGTGGGTAGGAAACACAGTTCTTTTGTTGTGAGCACACTTACGTTTCCCGCCTTATTAAGGACTCTTGAAAGCAAGAGCTTGCTTCTTGCTCTAAAGCAGAGTGTGTTTCATGGAAGAGAACTGTGCTGTGTCTTTCCCTTCAGAAACAGAGTTAAATGGCAGGCTCTGTGTCGTCCTACAAGCAAGAATTCGTTGTTTCAGGTAAACGCACTCACTTTTGAGCTCAAACGAAGCTACATCTTTCACAAAGCTCACACGTTTCTCACTCATAAGTGAAAAGCATTGGATGTTAGAGGGCCTGTGGTTTGTATCAGTTTCAGAAGAAGAGTTGAACTAGATATGGTCCCTGTGTGTAGGAAACACAGTTCTTTTGTTCTGAGCACACTCGCGTTTCCCGCATTTTTACAGACTCTAGAAAGCAAGAGCTTGCTTCTTGCTCTAAAGCAGAGTGTCTTTCATGGATGAGAACTGTGCTGTGTGTTTCCCTTCAGTAACGGAGTTAAATGGCAGGCTCTGTGTCTTCCTAAAAGCAAGATTCGTTTCAGGTAAACGCAGTCACTTTTGACCTCAAACGAAGCTACATCTTTCACAAAGCTCACACGTTTCTCACTCTTAACTGAAAGGCATTGGATGTTAGAGGGCCTGTGGTTTGTATCAGTTTCAGAAGGGGAGTTGAACTAGATATGGTCCGTGTTTGTAGGAAACACAGTTCTTTTGTTCTGAGCACAGTCACGTTTCCCACCTTATTAGAGACTCTAGAATGCGAGAGCATGCTTCTTGCTCTTAAGCAGAGTGTGTTTCATGGATGAGAACTGTGCTGTGTGTTTCCCTTCAGAAACGGAGTTAAATGGCAGGCTCTGTGTCTTCCTACAAGCTACACTTCGTTTCAGGTAAACGCAGTCACTTTTGAGCTCAAATGAAGCTACATCGTTCACGAAGCTCTCACGATTCTCGCTCTTAACTGAAAGGCATTGGATGTTAGAGGGTCTATGGTTTGAATCAGTTTCAGAAGCAGAGTTGAACTAGATATGGTCCGTGTGTGTAGGAAACACAGTTCTTTTGTTCTAAGCACCCTCACGTTTCCAGCCTTATTAGACACTCTAGAAAGCAAGACCTTGCTTCTTGCTCTAAAGCAGAGTGTGTTTCATGCATGAGAACTGTGCTGTGTGTTTCCCTTCAGAAACGGAGTTAAATGGCAGGCTCTGTGTCCTCCTGCAAGCAAGAATTCGTTTCAGATAAACGCAGTCACTTTTGAGCTCAAGGGAAGCTACATCGTTCACGAAGCAAACACGTTTCTCGCTCTTAAGTGAAAAGCATTGGATGTTAGAGGGCCTGTGGTTTGTATCAGTTTCAGAAGCAGAGTTGAACTAGATATGGTCCCTGTGGGTAGGAAACACAGTTCTTTTGTTCTGAGCACACTCACGTTTCCAGCCTTATTAGAGACTCTAGAAAGCAAGAGCTTGCTTCTTGCTCTAAAGCAGAGTGTCTTTCATGGATGAGAACTGTGCTGTGTGTTTCCCTTCAGTAACGGAGTTAAATGGCAGGCTCTGTGTCTTCCTACAAGCAAGACTTCGTTTCAGGTAAATGCAGTCACTTTTGAGCTCAAACGAAGCTACAACTTTCACAAAGCTCACAGGTTTCTCACTCTTAACTGAAAGGCATTGGATGTTAGAGGGCCTGTGGTTTGTATCATTTTCAGAAGCAGGGTTGAACTAGATATGGTCGTGTGTATAGTAAACACAGTTCTTTTTTTCTGAGCACACTCACGTTTTCTACCTTATTAGAGACTCTAGAATGCGAGAGCATGCTTCTTGCTCTAAAGCAGAGTGTGTTTCATGGATGAGAACTGTGCTGTGTGTTTCCCTTCAGAAACGGAGTAAAATGGCAGACTCAGTGTCCTCCTACAAGCAAGACTTAGTTTCAGGTAAACGCAGTCACTTTTGAGCTCAAACAATGCTACATAGTTCACGAAGCTCACACGATTCTCGCTCTTAAGTTAAAAGCATTGGATGTTAGAGGGCCTGTGGTTTGTATCAGTTTCAGAAGCAGAGTTGAACTAGATATGGTCCGTGTGTGTAGGAAACACAGTTCTTTTGTTCTGAGCACACTCACGTTTCCAGCCTTATTAGAGACTCTAGAAAGCAAGAGCTTGCTTCTTGCTCTAAAGCAGAGTGTCTTTCATGGATGAGAACTGTGTTGTGTGTTTCCCTTCAGAAACGGAGTTAAATGGCAGGCTCTGTGTCTTCCTACTAGCAAGACTTCGTTATAGGTAAATGCAGTCATTTTTGAGCTCAAAGGAAGCTACATTGTTCACGAAGCTCACACGTTTCTCGCTTTTAAGTGAAAAGCATTGGATGTTAGAGGGCCTGTGGTTTGTATCAGTTTCAGAAGCAGAGTTGAACTAGATATGGTCCGTGTGTGTAGAAAACACATTTCTTTTGTTCTGAGCACAATCACGTTTTCCCCCTTATTAGAGACTCTAGAAAGCGAGAGCATGCTTCTTGCTCTAAAGCAGAGTGTGTTTCATGGATGAGAACTGTGCTGTGTGTTTCCCTTCAGAAACGGAGTTAAATGGCAGACTCAGTGTCTTCCTACAAGCAAGACTTAGTTTCAGGTAAACGCAGTCATTTTGAGCTCAAACAAAGCTACATAGTTCACGAAGCTGACACGATTCTCGCGCTTAAGTGAAAAGCATTGGATGTTAGAGGGCCTGTGGTTTGTATCAGTTTCAAAAGCAGAGTTGAACTAGATATGGTCCGTGTGTGTAGGAAACACAGTTCTTTTGTTCTGAGCACACTCACGTTTCCCGCCTTATTAGAGACTCTAGAAAGCAAGAGCGTGCTTCTTGCTCTAAAGCAGAGTGTCTTTCATGGATGAGAACTGTGCTGTGTGTTTCCCTTAAGTATCGGAGTTAAATGACAGGCTCTGTGTCTTCCTAGAAGCAAGACTTCGTTTCAGGTAAACGCACTCACTTTTGAGCTCAAACGAAGCTACATATTTCACAAAGCTCACACTTTTCTCACTCTTAACTGAAAGGCATTGGATGTTAGAGGGCCTGTGGTTTGTATCAGTTTCAGAAGCAGAGTTGAACTAGATATGGTCCGTGTGTGTATTGAAACACAGTTTTTTGTTCTGAGCACAGTCACGTTCCCACCTTATTAGAGACTCTAGAATGCGAGAGCATGCTTCTTGCTTTAAAGCAGAGTGTGTTTCATGGATGAGAACTGTGCTGTGTGTTTCCCTTCAGAAACGGAGTTAAATGGCAGGCTCTGTGTCTTCCTACTAGCAAGACTTCGTTTCAGGTAAATGTAGTCATTTTTGAGCTCAAAGGAAGCTACATCGTTCACGAAGCTCACACGTTTCTCGCTCTTAATTGAAGAGCATTGGATGTTAGAGGGCCTGTGGTTTGTATCAATTTCAGAAGAAGAGTTGAACTAGATATGGTCCCTGTGTGTAGGAAACACACTTCTTTTGTACTGAGCACACTCACGTTTCCCGCATTATTACAGACTCTAGAAAGCAAGAGCTTGCTTCTTGCTCTAAAGCAGAGTGTCTTTGATGGATGAGAACTGTGCTGTGTGTTTCCCTTCAGAAACGGAGTTAAATGGCAGGCTCTGTGTCTTCCTACTAGCAAGACTTCTTTTCAGGTAAATGCAGTCATTTTTGAGCTCAAAGGAAGCTACATCATACACGAAGCTCACATGTTTCTCACTCTTAACAAAAGGCATTGGATGTTAGAGGGACTGTGGTTTGTATCAGTTTCAAAGCAGAGTTGAACAAGATATGGTCCCTGTGGGTAGGAAACACAGTTCTTTTGTTGTGAGCACACTCACGTTTCCCGCCTTATTAAGGACTCTTGAAAGCAAGAGCTTGCTTCTTGCTCTAAAGCAGAGTGTGTTTCATGGAAGAGAACTGTGCTGTGTCTTTCCCTTCAGAAACGGAGTTAAATGGCAGGCTCTGTGTCGTCCTACAAGCAAGAATTCGTTGTTTCAGGTAAACGCACTCACTTTTGAGCTCAAACGAAGCTACATCTTTCACAAACCTCACACGTTTCTCACTCATAAGTGAAAAGGATTGGATGTTAGAGGGCCTGTGGTTTGTATCAGTTTCCGAAGCAGAGTGGAACTAGATATGGTCCGTGTGTGTAGGAAACACAGTTCTTTTGTTCTGAGCACACTCACGTTTCACACCTTATTAGAGACTGTAGAATGCAAGAGCATGCTTCTTGCTCTAAAGCAGAGTGTCTTTCATGGATGAGAACTGTGCTGTGTGTTTCCCTTCAGAAACGGAGTTAAATGGCAGGCTCTGTGTCTTCCTACAAGCAAGACGTAGTTTCAGGTAAACGCAGTCACTTTTGAGCTCAAACGAAGCTACATCATTCACAACGCTCACACGTTTCTTGCTCTTAACAAAAGGCACTGGATGTTAGAGGGCCTGTGGTTTGTATCAGTTTCAGAAGCAGAGTTGAACTAGATATGGTCCGTCTGTGTAGGAAACACAATTCTTTTGTTCTGAGCACACTGAAGTTTCCCGCCTTATTAGAGACTCTAGAAAGCAAGAGCTTACTTCTTGCTCTAAAGCAGATTGTCTTTCATGGATGAGAACTGTGCTGTGTGTTTCCCTTCAGAAACGGAGTTAAATGGCAGGCTCTGTGTCTTCCTACTAGCAAGACTTTGTTTCAGGTAAATGCAGTCATTTTTGAGCTCAAAGGAAGCTACATCGTTCACGAAGCTCACACGTTTCTCGCTCTTAAGTGAAAAGCATTGGATGTTAGAGGACCTGTGGTTTGTATCAGTTTCAGAAGAAGAGTTGAACTAGATATGGTCCCTGTGGGTAGGAAACACAGTTCTTTTGTTCTGAGCACACTCACGTTTCCCGCCTTATTAGAGACTCTAGAAAGCAAGAACTTGCTTCTTGCTCTAAAGCAGAGTGTCTTTCATGGATGAGAACTGTGCTGTGTGTTTCCCTTCAGAAACTGAGTTAAATGGCAGGCTCTGTGTCTTCCTACTAGCAAGACTTCTTTTCAGGTAAATGCAGTCATTTTTGAGCTCAAAGGAAGCTACATCGTACACGAAGCTCACACGATTCTCACTCTTAACAAAAGGCATTGGATGTTAGAGGGACTGTGGTTTGTATCAGTTTCAAACAGAGTTGAACTAGATATGGTCCCTGTGGGTAGGAAACACAGTTCTTTTGTTCTGAGCACACTCAGGTTTCCCGCCTTATTAGAGACTCTTGAAAGCAAGAGCTTGCTTCTTGCTCTAAAGTAGAGTGTGTTTCATGGAAGAGAACTGTGCTGTGTGTTTCCCTTCAGAAACGGAGTTAAATGGCAGGCTCTGTGTTGTCCTACAAGCAAGATTTCGTTGTTTCAGGTAAACGCACTCACTTTTGAGCTCAAACGAAGCTACATCTTTCACAAAGCTCACAAGTTTCTCACTCATAAGTGAAAAGGATTGGATGTTAGAGGACCTGTGGTTTGTATCAGTTTCAGAAGAAGAGTTGAACTAGATATGGTCCCTGTGTGTAGGAAACACAGTTCTTTTGTTCTGAGCACACTCACGTTTCCAGCCTTATTAGAGACTCTAGAAAGCAAGACCTTGCTTTTTGCTCTAAAGCAGAGTGTGTTTCATGGAAGAGAACTGTGCTGTGTGTTTCCCTTCAGAAACGGAGTTAAATGGCAGGCTCTGTGTCCTCCTACAAGCAAGAATTCGTTTCAGATAAACGCAGTCAATTTTGAGCTCAAAGGAAGCTACATAGTTCACGAAGCTCACACGTTTCTCGCTCTTAAGTGAAAAGCATTGGATGTTAGAGGGCCTGTGGTTTGTATCAGTTTCAGATGCAGAGTTGAACTAGATATGGTCAGTGTGTGTAGGAAACACAGTTCTTTTGTTCTGAGCACAGTCACGTTTTCCCCTTTATTAGAGACTCTAGAATGCGAGAGCATGCTTCTTGCTCTAAAGCAGAGTGTCTTTCATGGATGAGAACTGTGCTGTGTGTTTCCCTTCAGAAACGGAGTTAAATGGCAGGCTCTGTGTCTTCCTACTAGCAAGACTTCGTTTCAGGTAAATGCAGTCATTTTGAGCTCAAAGGAAGCTACATCGTACACGAAGCTGACACGTTTCTCACTCTTAACGAAAGGCATTGGATGTTAGAGGGACTGTGGTTTGTATCAGTTTCAAAGCAGAGTTGAACTAGATATGGTCCCTGTGGGTAGGAAACACAGTTCTTTTGTTCTGAGCACACTCACGTTTCCCGCCTTATTAGAGACTCTAGAATGCGAGAGCATGCTTCTTGCTCTAAAGCAGAGTGTGTTTCATGGATGAGAACTGTGCTGTGTGTTTCCCTTCAGAAACGGAGTTAAATGGCAGACTCAGTGTCTTCCTACAAGCAAGACTTAGTTTCAGGTAAACACAGTCACTTTTGAGCTCAAACAAAGCTACATAGTTCACGAAGCTCACACGATTTTCGCTCTTAAGTGAAAAGCATTGGATGTTAGAGGGCCTATGGTTTGTATCAGTTTCAGAAGCAGAGTTGAACTAGATATGGTCCATGTGTGTAGTAAACACAGTTCTTTTGTTCTGAGCACACTCACGTTTCCCGCCTTATTAGAGACTCTAGAAAGCAAGAACTTTCTTCTTGCTCTAAAGCAGAGTGTCTTTCATGGATGAGAACTGTGCTCTGTGTTTCCCTTCAGAAACTGAGTTAAATGGCAGGCTCTGTGTCTTCCTACTAGCAAGACTTCTTTTCAGGTAAATGCAGTCATTTTTGAGCTCAAAGGAAGCTACATCGTACACGAAGCTCACACGTTTCTCACTCTTAACAAAAGGCATTGGATGTTAGAGGGACTGTGGTTTGTGTCAGTTTCAAAGCAGAGTTGAACTAGATATGGTCCCTGTGGGTAGGAAACACAGTTCTTTTGTTCTGAGCACACTCAGGTTTCCCGCCTTATTAGAGACTCTTGAAATCAAGAGCTTGCTTCTTGCTCTAAAGCAGAGTTTGTTTCATGGAAGAGAACTGTGCTGTGTGTTTCCCTTCAGAAACGGAGTTAAATGGCAGGATCTGTGTCGTCCTACAAGCAAGACTTCGTTGTTTCACGTAAACGCACTCACTTTTGAGCTCAAACGAAGCTACATCTTTCACAAAGCTCACAAGTTTCTCGCTCTTAACTGAAAGGCATTGGAGGTTAGAGGCCCTGTAGTTTGTATCAGGTTCAGAAGCAGAGTTGAACCAGATATGGTCTGTGTGTGTAGTAAACACAGTTCTTTTGTTCTGAGCACACTCACGTTTCCCGCATTTTAGAGACTCTAGAAAGCAAGAGCTTGCTTCTTGCTCTAAAGCAGAGTGACTTTCATGGATGAGAACTGTGCTGTGTGTTTCCCTTCAGTAACGGAGTTAAATGGCAGGCTCTGTGTCTTCCTACAAGCAAGACTTCGTTTCAGGTAAACACAGTCACTTTTGAGTTTAAACGAAGCTACATCTTTCACAAAGCTCACACGTTTCACACTCTAAGTGAAAAGGATTGGATGTTATAGGGCCTGTTGTTTGTATCAGTTTCCGAAGCAGAGTTGAACTAGATATGGTCCGTGTGTGTAGGAAACACAGTTCTTTTTTTCTGAGCACACTCACGTTTCCCACCTTATTAGAGACTCTAGGGTGCAAGAGCATGCTTCTTGCTCTAAAGCAGAGTGTCTTTCATGGATGAGAACTGTGCTGTGTGTTTCCCTTCAAAAACGGAGTTAATGGCATGCTCTGTGTCTTCCTACAAGCAAGACGTAGTTTCAAGTAAATGCAGTCACTTTTGAGCTCAAACGAAGCTACATCGTTCACGACACTCACACGTTTCTCGCTCTTAACAAAAGGCACTGCATGTTAGAGGGCCTGTGGTTTGTATCAGTTTCATAAGCAGAGTTGAACTAGATATGGTCTGTCTGTGTAGGAAACACAGTTCTTTTGTTCTGAGCACACTCACGTTTCCAGCCTTATTAGAGACTCTATAAAGCAAGAGCTTGCTTCTTGCTCTAAAGCAGAGTGTGTTTCATGGATGAGAACTGTGCTGTGTGTTTCCCTTCAGAAACGGAGTTAAATGGCAGGGTCTGTGTCTTCCTACTAGCAAGACTTCTTTTCAGGTAAATGCAGTCATTTTTGAGCTCAAAGGAAGCTTCATCGTACACGAAGATCACACGTTTCTCACTCTTAACAAAAGGCATTGGATGTTAGAGGGCCTGTGGTTTGTATCAGTTTCAAAGCAGAGTGGAACTAGATATGGTCCGTGTGTGTAGGAAACACAGTTCTTTTGTTCTGAGCACACTCACGTTTCCAGGCTTATTAGAGACTCTAGAAAGCAAGAGCTTGCTTCTTGCTCTAAAGCAGAGTGTCTTTCATGGATGAGAACTGTGCTGTGTGTTTCCCTTCAGAAACGGAGTTAAATGGCAGGCTCTGTGTCTTCCTACTAGCAAGACTTCGTTTCAGGTAAATGCAGTCATTTCTGAGCTCAAAGGAAGCTACATCGTTCACGAAGCTCACACGTTTCTCGCTTTTAAGTGAAAAGCATTGGATGTTAGAGGGCCTGTGGTTTGTATCAGTTTCAGAAGCAGAGTTGAACTAGATATGGTCCGTGTGTGTAGGAAACACAGTTCTTTTGTTTTGAGCACAGTCACGTTTTCCACCTTATTAGAGACTCTAGAATGCGAGAGCATGCTTCTTGCTCTAAAGCAGAGTGTGTTTCATGGATGAGAACTGTGCTGTGTGTTTCCCTTCAGAAACGGAGTTAAATGGCAGACTCAGTGTCTTCCTACAAGCAAGACTTAGTTTCAGGTAAACGCAGTCACTTTTGAGCTCAAACAAAGCTACATAATTCACGAAGCTCACACGATTCTCGCTCTTAAGTGAAAAGCATTGGATGTTAGAGGGCCTGTGGTTTGTATCAGTTTCAGAAGCAGAGTTGAACTAGATATGGTCCGTGTGTGTAGGAAACACAGTTCTTTTGTTCTGAGCACACTCACGTTTCCCACCTTATTAGAGAGTCTAGATAGCAAGAGCTTGCTTCTTGTTCTAAAGCAGATTGTCTTTCATGGTTGAGAACTGTGTTGTGTGTTTCCCTTCAGAAACGGAGTTAAATGGCATGCTCTGTGTCCTCCTAAAAGCAAGAATTCGTTTCAGATAAACGCAGTAATATTTGAGCTCAAAGTAAGCTACATAGTTTTCGAAGCTCACACGTTTCTCGCTCTTAAGTGAAAAGCATTGGATGTTAGAGGGCCTGTGGTATGTATCAGTTTCAGAAGCAGAGTTGAACTAGATATGGTCCGTGTGTGTAGGAAACACAGTTCTTTTGTTCTGAGCACACTCAAGTTTCCCGCCTTATTAGAGATTCTAGAAAGCAAGAGCTTGCTTCTTGCTCTAAAGCAGATTGTCTTTCATGGATGAGAACTGTGCTGTGTGTTTCCCTTCAGAAACGGAGTTAAATGGCAGGCTCTGTATCTGTCTACTAGCAAGACTTCGTTTCAGGTAAATGCAGTCATTTTTGAGCTCAAAGGAAGCTACATCGTTCACGAAGCTCACACGTTTCTCGCTCTTAAGTGAAAAGGATTGGATGTTAGAGGGCCTGTTGTTTGTATCAGTTTCCGAACCAGAGTTGAACTAGATATGGTCCGTGTGTGTAGGAAACACAGTTCTTTTTTTCTGAGCACACTCACGTTTCCCACCTTATTAGAGACTCTAGAATGCAAGAGCATGCTTCTTGCTCTAAAGCAGAGTGTCTTTCATGGATGAGAACTGTGCTGTGTGTTTCACTTCAAAAACGGAGTTAAATGGCATGCTCTGTGTCTTCCTACAAGCAAGACGTAGTTTCAGGTAAACACAGTCACTTTTGAGCTCAAACGAAGCTACATCGTTCACGACGCTCACACGTTTCTCGCTCTTAACAAAAGGCACTGGATGTTAGAGGGCCTGTGGTTTGTATCAGTTTCAGAAGCAGAGTTGAACCAGATATGGTCCGTGTGTGTAGGAAACACAGTTCTTTTGTTCTGAGCACACTCAAGTTTCCCGCCTTATTAGAGACCCTAGAAAGCAAGAGCTTGCTTCTTGCTCTAAAGCAGATTGTCTTTCATGGATGAGAACTGTGCTGTGTGTTTCCCTTCAGAAACGGAGTTAAATGGCAGGCTCTGTGTCTTCCTACTAGCAAGACTTCGTTTCAGGTAAATGCAGTCATTTTTGAGCTCAAAGGAAGCTACATCGTTCACGAAGCTCACACGTTTCTCGCTCTTAAGTGAAAAGCATTGGATGTTAGAGGGCCTGAGGTTTGTATCAGTTTCAGAAGCAGAGTTGAACTAGAAATGGTCCGTGTTTGTAGGAAACACAGTTCTTTTGTTCTGAGCACACTCACGTTTCCCGCCTTATTAGAGACTCTTGAAAGCAAGAGCTTGCTTCTTGCTCTAAAGCAGAGTGTGTTTCATGGAAGAGAACTGTGCTGTGTGTTTCCCTTCAGAAACGGAGTTAAATGGCAGGCTCTGTGTCGTCGTACAAGCAAGACTTCGTTGTTTCAGGTAAACGCACTCACTTTTGAGCTCAAACGAAGCTACATCTTTCACAAAGCTCACACGTTTCTCACTCATAAGTGAAAAGGATTGGATGTTAGAGGGCCTGTGGTTTGTATCAGTTTCCGAACCAGAGTGGAACTAGATATGGTCCGTGTGTGTAGGAAACACAGTTCTTTTGTTCTGAGCACACTCACGTTTCCAGCCTTATTAGAGACTCTAGAAAGCAAGAGCTTGCTAATTGCTCTAAAGCAGAGTACTTTCATGGATGAGAACTGTGCTGTGTGTTTCCCTTCAGAAATGGAGTTAAATGGCAGGCGCTGTGTCTTCCTACAAGCCAGACTTCGTTTCAGGTAAACGCAGTCAGTTTTGTGCTCAAAGGAAGCTACATTTTTCACAAAGCTCACACGTTTCTCGCTCTTAACTGAAAGGCATTGGAGGTTAGAGGGCGTGTAGTTTGTATCAATTCAGAAGCAGAGTTGAACTAGATATGGTCCGTGTGTGTAGGAAACACAGTTCTTTTGTTCTGAGCACACTCACGGTTCCCATCTTATTAGAGAGTCTAGATAGCAAGAGCTTGCTTCTTGTTCTAAAGCAGATTGTCTTTCATGGTTGAGAACTGTGCTGTGTGTTTCCCTTCAGAAACGGAGTTAAATGGCAGGCTCTGTGTCTTCCTACAAGCAAGACTTCGTTTCAGGTAAACGTAGTCACTTGTGAGCTCAAACGAAGCTACATCTTTCACAAAGCTCACACGTTTCTCGCTCTTAACAAAAGGCACTGGATGTTAGAGGGCCTGTGGTTGGTATCAGTTTCAGAAGCAGAGTTGAACTAGATATGGTCCGTCTGTGTAGGAACCACAGTTCTTTTGTTCTGAGCACACTCAAGTTTCCCTCCTTATTAGAGATTCTAGAAAGCAAGAGCATGCTTCTTGCTCTAAAGCAGAGTGTCTTTCATGGATGAGAACTGTGCTGTGTGTTTCCCTTCAGTAACGGAGTTAAATGGCAGGCTCTGTGTCTTCCTACAAGCAAGACTTCGTTTCAGGTAAACGCAGTCACTTTTGAGCTCAAACGAAGCTACAACTTTCACAAAACTCACACGTTTCTCACTCTTAACTGAAAGGCATTGGATGTTAGAGGGCCTGTGGTTTGTATCAGTTTCAGAAGCAGAGTTGAACTAGATATTGTCCGTGTGTGTAGGAAACACAGTTCTTTTGTTCTGAGCACACTCACGTTTCCAGCCTTATTAGAGACTCTAGAAAGCAAGAGCTTGCTAATTGCTCTAAAGCAGAGTACTTTCATGGATGAGAACTGTGCTGTGTGTTTCCCTTCAGAAATGGAGTTAAATGGCAGGCGCTGTGTCTTCCTACAAGCCAGACTTCGTTTCAGGTAAACGCAGTCAGTTTTGTGCTCAAAGGAAGCTACATTTTTCACAAAGCTCACACGTTTCTCGCTCTTAACTGAAAGGCATTGGAGGTTAGAGGGCGTGTAGTTTGTATCAATTCAGAAGCAGAGTTGAACTAGATATGGTCCGTGTGTGTAGGAAACACAGTTCTTTTGTTCTGAGCACACTCACGGTTCCCATCTTATTAGAGAGTCTAGATAGCAAGAGCTTGCTTCTTGTTCTAAAGCAGATTGTCTTTCATGGTTGAGAACTGTGCTGTGTGTTTCCCTTCAGAAACGGAGTTAAATGGCAGGCTCTGTGTCTTCCTACAAGCAAGACTTCGTTTCAGGTAAACGTAGTCACTTGTGAGCTCAAACGAAGCTACATCTTTCACAAAGCTCACACGTTTCTCGCTCTTAACAAAAGGCACTGGATGTTAGAGGGCCTGTGGTTGGTATCAGTTTCAGAAGCAGAGTTGAACTAGATATGGTCCGTCTGTGTAGGAACCACAGTTCTTTTGTTCTGAGCACACTCAAGTTTCCCTCCTTATTAGAGATTCTAGAAAGCAAGAGCATGCTTCTTGCTCTAAAGCAGAGTGTCTTTCATGGATGAGAACTGTGCTGTGTGTTTCCCTTCAGTAACGGAGTTAAATGGCAGGCTCTGTGTCTTCCTACAAGCAAGACTTCGTTTCAGGTAAACGCAGTCACTTTTGAGCTCAAACGAAGCTACAACTTTCACAAAACTCACACGTTTCTCACTCTTAACTGAAAGGCATTGGATGTTAGAGGGCCTGTGGTTTGTATCAGTTTCAGAAGCAGAGTTGAACTAGATATTGTCCGTGTGTGTAGGAAACACAGTTCTTTTGTTCTGAGCACACTCACGTTTCCAGCCTTATTAGAGAGTATAGAAAGCAAGAGCTTGCTAATTGCTCTAAAGCAGAGTACTTTCATGGATGAGAACTGTGCTGTGTGTTTCCCTTCAGAAATGGAGTTAAATGGCCGGTGCTGTGTCTTCCTACAAGCAAGACTTCGTTTCAGGTAAACGCAGTCAGTTTTGTGCTCAAAGAAAGCTGCATTTTTCACAAAGCTCACATGTTTCTCGCTCTTAACTGAAAGGCATTGGAGGTTAGAGGGCCTGTAGTTTGTATCAGGTTCAGAAGCAGATTTGAACTAGATATGGTCTCTGTGTGTAGGAAACACAGTTCTTTTGTTCTGAGCACACTCACGTTTCCCACCTTATTAGAGAGTCTAGATAGCAAGAGCTTGCTTCTTGTTCTAAAGCAGATTGTCTTTCATGGTTGAGAACTGTGTTGTGTGTTTCCCTTCAGAAACGGAGTTAAATGGCATGCTCTGTGTCCTCCTAAAAGCAAGAATTCGTTTCAGATAAACGCAGTAATATTTGAGCTCAAAGTAAGCTACATAGTTTTCGAAGCTCACACGTTTCTCGCTCTTAAGTGAAAAGCATTGGATGTTAGAGGGCCTGTGGTATGTATCAGTTTCAGAAGCAGAGTTGAACTAGATATGGTCCGTCTGTGTAGGAAACACAATTCTTTTGTTCTGAGCACACTGAAGTTTCCCGCCTTATTAGAGACTCTAGAAAGCAAGAGCTTACTTCTTGCTCTAAAGCAGATTGTCTTTCATGGATGAGAACTGTGCTGTGTGTTTCCCTTCAGAAACGGAGTTAAATGGCAGGCTCTGTGTCTTCCTACTAGCAAGACTTTGTTTCAGGTAAATGCAGTCATTTTTGAGCTCAAAGGAAGCTACATCGTTCACGAAGCTCACACGTTTCTCGCTCTTAAGTGAAAAGCATTGGATGTTAGAGGACCTGTGGTTTGTATCAGTTTCAGAAGAAGAGTTGAACTAGATATGGTCCCTGTGGGTAGGAAACACAGTTCTTTTGTTCTGAGCACACTCACGTTTCCCGCCTTATTAGAGACTCTAGAAAGCAAGAACTTGCTTCTTGCTCTAAAGCAGAGTGTCTTTCATGGATGAGAACTGTGCTGTGTGTTTCCCTTCAGAAACTGAGTTAAATGGCAGGCTCTGTGTCTTCCTACTAGCAAGACTTCTTTTCAGGTAAATGCAGTCATTTTTGAGCTCAAAGGAAGCTACATCGTACACGAAGCTCACACGATTCTCACTCTTAACAAAAGGCATTGGATGTTAGAGGGACTGTGGTTTGTATCAGTTTCAAACAGAGTTGAACTAGATATGGTCCCTGTGGGTAGGAAACACAGTTCTTTTGTTCTGAGCACACTCAGGTTTCCCGCCTTATTAGAGACTCTTGAAAGCAAGAGCTTGCTTCTTGCTCTAAAGTAGAGTGTGTTTCATGGAAGAGAACTGTGCTGTGTATTTCCCTTCAGAAACGGAGTTAAATGGCAGGCTCTGTGTTGTCCTACAAGCAAGATTTCGTTGTTTCAGGTAAACGCACTCACTTTTGAGCTCAAACGAAGCTACATCTTTCACAAAGCTCACAAGTTTCTCACTCATAAGTGAAAAGGATTGGATGTTAGAGGACCTGTGGTTTGTATCAGTTTCAGAAGAAGAGTTGAACTAGATATGGTCCCTGTGTGTAGGAAACACAGTTCTTTTGTTCTGAGCACACTCACGTTTCCAGCCTTATTAGAGACTCTAGAAAGCAAGACCTTGCTTTTTGCTCTAAAGCAGAGTGTGTTTCATGGAAGAGAACTGTGCTGTGTGTTTCCCTTCAGAAACGGAGTTAAATGGCAGGCTCTGTGTCCTCCTACAAGCAAGAATTCGTTTCAGATAAACGCAGTCAATTTTGAGCTCAAAGGAAGCTACATAGTTCACGAAGCTCACACGTTTCTCGCTCTTAAGTGAAAAGCATTGGATGTTAGAGGGCCTGTGGTTTGTATCAGTTTCAGATGCAGAGTTGAACTAGATATGGTCAGTGTGTGTAGGAAACACAGTTCTTTTGTTCTGAGCACAGTCACGTTTTCCCCTTTATTAGAGACTCTAGAATGCGAGAGCATGCTTCTTGCTCTAAAGCAGAGTGTCTTTCATGGATGAGAACTGTGCTGTGTGTTTCCCTTCAGAAACGGAGTTAAATGGCAGGCTCTGTGTCTTCCTACTAGCAAGACTTCGTTTCAGGTAAATGCAGTCATTTTGAGCTCAAAGGAAGCTACATCGTACACGAAGCTGACACGTTTCTCACTCTTAACGAAAGGCATTGGATGTTAGAGGGACTGTGGTTTGTATCAGTTTCAAAGCAGAGTTGAACTAGATATGGTCCCTGTGGGTAGGAAACACAGTTCTTTTGTTCTGAGCACACTCACGTTTCCCGCCTTATTAGAGACTCTAGAATGCGAGAGCATGCTTCTTGCTCTAAAGCAGAGTGTGTTTCATGGATGAGAACTGTGCTGTGTGTTTCCCTTCAGAAACGGAGTTAAATGGCAGACTCAGTGTCTTCCTACAAGCAAGACTTAGTTTCAGGTAAACACAGTCACTTTTGAGCTCAAACAAAGCTACATAGTTCACGAAGCTCACACGATTTTCGCTCTTAAGTGAAAAGCATTGGATGTTAGAGGGCCTATGGTTTGTATCAGTTTCAGAAGCAGAGTTGAACTAGATATGGTCCATGTGTGTAGTAAACACAGTTCTTTTGTTCTGAGCACACTCACGTTTCCCGCCTTATTAGAGACTCTAGAAAGCAAGAACTTTCTTCTTGCTCTAAAGCAGAGTGTCTTTCATGGATGAGAACTGTGCTCTGTGTTTCCCTTCAGAAACTGAGTTAAATGGCAGGCTCTGTGTCTTCCTACTAGCAAGACTTCTTTTCAGGTAAATGCAGTCATTTTTGAGCTCAAAGGAAGCTACATCGTACACGAAGCTCACACGTTTCTCACTCTTAACAAAAGGCATTGGATGTTAGAGGGACTGTGGTTTGTGTCAGTTTCAAAGCAGAGTTGAACTAGATATGGTCCCTGTGGGTAGGAAACACAGTTCTTTTGTTCTGAGCACACTCAGGTTTCCCGCCTTATTAGAGACTCTTGAAATCAAGAGCTTGCTTCTTGCTCTAAAGCAGAGTTTGTTTCATGGAAGAGAACTGTGCTGTGTGTTTCCCTTCAGAAACGGAGTTAAATGGCAGGATCTGTGTCGTCCTACAAGCAAGACTTCGTTGTTTCACGTAAACGCACTCACTTTTGAGCTCAAACGAAGCTACATCTTTCACAAAGCTCACACGTTTCTCACTCATAAGTTTAAAGGATTGGATGTTAGAGGGCCTGTGGTTTGTATCAGTTTCCGAAGCAGAGTGGAACTAGATATGGTCCGTGTGTGTAGGAAACACAGTTCTTTTGTTCTGAGCACACTCACGTTTCCAGCCTTATTAGAGACTCTAGAAAGCAAGAGCTTGCTAATTGCTCTAAAGCAGAGTGTCTTTCATGGATGAGAACTGTGCTGTGTGTTTCCCTTCAGAAATGGAGTTAAATGGCAGGCGCTGTGTCTTCCTACAAGCAAGACTTCGTTTAAGGTAAACGCAGTCAGTTTTGTGCTCAAACGAAGCAACATTGTTCACAAAGCTCACACGTTTCTCGCTCTTAACTGAAAGGCATTGGAGGTTAGAGGCCCTGTAGTTTGTATCAGGTTCAGAAGCAGAGTTGAACCAGATATGGTCTGTGTGTGTAGTAAACACAGTTCTTTTGTTCTGAGCACACTCACGTTTCCCGCATTTTAGAGACTCTAGAAAGCAAGAGCTTGCTTCTTGCTCTAAAGCAGAGTGACTTTCATGGATGAGAACTGTGCTGTGTGTTTCCCTTCAGTAACGGAGTTAAATGGCAGGCTCTGTGTCTTCCTACAAGCAAGACTTCGTTTCAGGTAAACACAGTCACTTTTGAGTTTAAACGAAGCTACATCTTTCACAAAGCTCACACGTTTCACACTCTAAGTGAAAAGGATTGGATGTTATAGGGCCTGTTGTTTGTATCAGTTTCCGAAGCAGAGTTGAACTAGATATGGTCCGTGTGTGTAGGAAACACAGTTCTTTTTTTCTGAGCACACTCACGTTTCCCACCTTATTAGAGACTCTAGGGTGCAAGAGCATGCTTCTTGCTCTAAAGCAGAGTGTCTTTCATGGATGAGAACTGTGCTGTGTGTTTCCCTTCAAAAACGGAGTTAATGGCATGCTCTGTGTCTTCCTACAAGCAAGACGTAGTTTCAAGTAAATGCAGTCACTTTTGAGCTCAAACGAAGCTACATCGTTCACGACACTCACACGTTTCTCGCTCTTAACAAAAGGCACTGCATGTTAGAGGGCCTGTGGTTTGTATCAGTTTCATAAGCAGAGTTGAACTAGATATGGTCTGTCTGTGTAGGAAACACAGTTCTTTTGTTCTGAGCACACTCACGTTTCCAGCCTTATTAGAGACTCTATAAAGCAAGAGCTTGCTTCTTGCTCTAAAGCAGAGTGTGTTTCATGGATGAGAACTGTGCTGTGTGTTTCCCTTCAGAAACGGAGTTAAATGGCAGGGTCTGTGTCTTCCTACTAGCAAGACTTCTTTTCAGGTAAATGCAGTCATTTTTGAGCTCAAAGGAAGCTTCATCGTACACGAAGATCACACGTTTCTCACTCTTAACAAAAGGCATTGGATGTTAGAGGGCCTGTGGTTTGTATCAGTTTCAAAGCAGAGTGGAACTAGATATGGTCCGTGTGTGTAGGAAACACAGTTCTTTTGTTCTGAGCACACTCACGTTTCCAGCCTTATTAGAGACTCTAGAAAGCAAGAGCTTGCTTCTTGCTCTAAAGCAGAGTGTCTTTCATGGATGAGAACTGTGCTGTGTGTTTCCCTTCAGAAACGGAGTTAAATGGCAGGCTCTGTGTCTTCCTACTAGCAAGACTTCGTTTCAGGTAAATGCAGTCATTTCTGAGCTCAAAGGAAGCTACATCGTTCACGAAGCTCACACGTTTCTCGCTTTTAAGTGAAAAGCATTGGATGTTAGAGGGCCTGTGGTTTGTATCAGTTTCAGAAGCAGAGTTGAACTAGATATGGTCCGTGTGTGTAGGAAACACAGTTCTTTTGTTTTGAGCACAGTCACGTTTTCCACCTTATTAGAGACTCTAGAATGCGAGAGCATGCTTCTTGCTCTAAAGCAGAGTGTGTTTCATGGATGAGAACTGTGCTGTGTGTTTCCCTTCAGAAACGGAGTTAAATGGCAGACTCAGTGTCTTCCTACAAGCAAGACTTAGTTTCAGGTAAACGCAGTCACTTTTGAGCTCAAACAAAGCTACATAATTCACGAAGCTCACACGATTCTCGCTCTTAAGTGAAAAGCATTGGATGTTAGAGGGCCTGTGGTTTGTATCAGTTTCAGAAGCAGAGTTGAACTAGATATGGTCCGTGTGTGTAGGAAACACAGTTCTTTTGTTCTGAGCACACTCACGTTTCCCGCCTTATTAGAGACTCTAGAAAGCAAGAACTTGCTTCTTGCTCTAAAGCAGAGTGTCTTTCATGGATGAGAACTGTGCTGTGTGTTTCCCTTCAGAAACTGAGGTAAATGGCAGGCTCTGTGTCTTCCTACTAGCAAGACTTCTTTTCAGGTAAATGCAGTCATTTTTGAGCTCAAAGGAAGCTACATCATACACGAAGCTCACACGTTTCTCACTCTTAACAAAAGGCATTGGATGTTAGAGGGACTGTGGTTTGTATCAGTTTCAAAGCAGAGTTGAACTAGATATGGTCCGTGTGTGTAGGAAACACAGTTCTTTTGTTTTGAGCACAGTCACGTTTTCCACCTTATTAGAGACTCTAGAATGCGAGAGCATGCTTCTTGCTCTAAAGCAGAGTGTGTTTCATGGATGAGAACTGTGCTGTGTGTTTCCCTTCAGAAACGGAGTTAAATGGCAGACTCAGTGTCTTCCTACAAGCAAGACTTAGTTTCAGGTAAACGCAGTCACTTTTGAGCTCAAACAAAGCTACATAATTCACGAAGCTCACACGATTCTCGCTCTTAAGTGAAAAGCATTGGATGTTAGAGGGCCTGTGGTTTGTATCAGTTTCAGAAGCAGAGTTGAACTAGATATGGTCCGTGTGTGTAGGAAACACAGTTCTTTTGTTCTGAGCACACTCACGTTTCCCGCCTTATTAGAGACTCTAGAAAGCAAGAACTTGCTTCTAGCTCTAAAGCAGAGTGTCTTTCATGGATGAGAACTGTGCTGTGTGTTTCCCTTCAGAAACTGAGTTAAATGGCATGCTCTGTGTCTTCCTACTAGCAAGACTTCTTTTCAGGTAAATGCAGTCATTTTTGAGCTCAAAGGAAGCTACATCGTACACGAAGCTCACACGTTTCTCACTCTTAACAAAAGGCATTGGATGTTAGAGGGACTGTGGTTTGTATCAGTTTCAAAGCAGAGTTGAACTAGATATGGTCCCTGTGGGTAGGAAACACAGTTCTTTTGTTCTGAGCACACTCACATTTCCCGCCTTATTAGAGGCTCTTGAAAGCAAGAGCTTGCTTCTTGCTCTAAAGCAGAGTGTGTTTCATGGAAGAGAACTGTGCTGTGTGTTTCCCTTCAGAAACGGAGTTAAATGGCAGGCTCTGTGTCGTCCTACAATCAAGACTTCGTTGTTTCAGGTAAACGCACTCACTTTTGAGCTCAAACGAAGCTACATCTTTCACAAAGCTCACACGTTTCTCACTCATAAGTTTAAAGGATTGGATGTTAGAGGGCCTGTGGTTTGTATCAGTTTCCAAAGCAGAGTGGAACTAGATATGGTCCGTGTGTGTAGGAAACACAGTTCTTTTGTTCTGAGCACACTCACGTTTCCAGCCTTATTAGAGACTCTAGAAAGCAAGAGCTTGCTAATTGCTCTAAAGCAGAGTGTCTTTCATGGATGAGAACTGTGCTGTGTGTTTCCCTTCAGAAATGGAGTTAAATGGCAGGCGCTGTGTCTTCCTACAAGCAAGACTTCGTTTCAGGTAAACGCAGTCAGTTTTGTGCTCAAACGAAGCAACATTGTTCACAAAGCTCACACGTTTCTCGCTCTTAACTGAAAGGCATTGGAGGTTAGAGGCCCTGTAGTTTGTATCAGGTTCAGAAGCAGAGTTGAACTAGATATGGTCCGTCTGTGTAGTAAACACAGTTCTTTTGTTCTGAGCACACTCATGTTTCCCGCCTTTTTAGAGACTCTAGAAAGCAAGAGCTTGCTTCTTGCTCTAAAGCAGAGTGTCTTTCATGGATGAGAACTGTGCTGTGTGTTTCCCTTCAGTAACGGAGTTAAATGGCAGGCTCTGTGTCTTCCTACAAGCAAGACTTCGTTTCAGGTAAACACAGTCACTTTTGAGTTCAAACGAAGCTACATCTTTCACAAAGCTCACACGTTTCACACTCATAAGTGAAAAGGATTGGATGTTATAGGGCCTGTTGTTTGTATCAGTTTCCGAAGCAGAGTTGAACTAGATATGGTCCGTGTGTGTAGGAAACACAGTTCATTTTTTCTGAGCACACTCACATTTCCCACCTTATTAGAGACTCTAGAGTGCAAGAGCATGCTTCATGCTCTAAAGCAGAGTGTCTTTCATGGATGAGAACTGTGCTGTGTGTTTCCCTTCAAAAACGGAGTTAAATGGCATGCTCTGTGTCTTCCTACAAGCAAGACGTAGTTTCAGGTAAATGCAGTCACTTTTGAGCTCAAACGAAGCTACATCGTTCACGACACTCACACGTTTCTCGCTCTTAACAAAAGGCACTGCATGTTAGAGGGCCTGTGGTTTGTATCAGTTTCATAAGCAGAGTTGAACTAGATATGGTCAGTCTGTGTCGAAACACAGTTCTTTTGTTCTGAGCACACTCACGTTTCCAGCCTTATTAGAGACTCTAGAATGCGAGAGCATGCTTCTTGCTCTAAAGCAGAGTGTGTTTCATGGATGAGAACTGTGCTGTGTGTTTCCCTTCAGAAACGGAGTTAAATGGCAGACTCAGTGTCTTCCTACAAGCAAGACTTAGTTTCAGGTAAACGCAGTCACTTTTGAGCTCAAACAAAGCTACATAATTCACGAAGCTCACACGATTCTCGCTCTTAAGTGAAAAGCATTGGATGTTAGAGGGCCTGTGGTTTGTATCAGTTTCAGAAGCAGAGTTGAACTAGATATGGTCCGTGTGTGTAGGAAACACAGTTCTTTTGTTCTGAGCACACTCACGTTTCCCGCCTTATTAGAGACTCTAGAAAGCAATAACTTGCTTCTAGCTCTAAAGCAGAGTGTCTTTCATGGATGAGAACTGTGCTGTGTGTTTCCCTTCAGAAACTGAGTTAAATGGCATGCTCTGTGTCTTCCTACTAGCAAGACTTCTTTTCAGGTAAATGCAGTCATTTTTGAGCTCAAAGGAAGCTACATCGTACACGAAGCTCACACGTTTCTCACTCTTAACAAAAGGCATTGGATGTTAGAGGGACTGTGGTTTGTATCAGTTTCAAAGCAGAGTTGAACTAGATATGGTCCCTGTGGGTAGGAAACACAGTTCTTTTGTTCTGAGCACACTCACATTTCCCGCCTTATTAGAGGCTCTTGAAAGCAAGAGCTTGCTTCTTGCTCTAAAGCAGAGTGTGTTTCATGGAAGAGAACTGTGCTGTGTGTTTCCCTTCAGAAACGGAGTTAAATGGCAGGCTCTGTGTCGTCCTACAATCAAGACTTCGTTGTTTCAGGTAAACGCACTCACTTTTGAGCTCAAACGAAGCTACATCTTTCACAAAGCTCACACGTTTCTCACTCATAAGTTTAAAGGATTGGATGTTAGAGGGCCTGTGGTTTGTATCAGTTTCCAAAGCAGAGTGGAACTAGATATGGTCCGTGTGTGTAGGAAACACAGTTCTTTTGTTCTGAGCACACTCACGTTTCCAGCCTTATTAGAGACTCTAGAAAGCAAGAGCTTGCTAATTGCTCTAAAGCAGAGTGTCTTTCATGGATGAGAACTGTGCTGTGTGTTTCCCTTCAGAAATGGAGTTAAATGGCAGGCGCTGTGTCTTCCTACAAGCAAGACTTCGTTTCAGGTAAACGCAGTCAGTTTTGTGCTCAAACGAAGCAACATTGTTCACAAAGCTCACACGTTTCTCGCTCTTAACTGAAAGGCATTGGAGGTTAGAGGCCCTGTAGTTTGTATCAGGTTCAGAAGCAGAGTTGAACTAGATATGGTCCGTCTGTGTAGTAAACACAGTTCTTTTGTTCTGAGCACACTCATGTTTCCCGCCTTTTTAGAGACTCTAGAAAGCAAGAGCTTGCTTCTTGCTCTAAAGCAGAGTGTCTTTCATGGATGAGAACTGTGCTGTGTGTTTCCCTTCAGTAACGGAGTTAAATGGCAGGCTCTGTGTCTTCCTACAAGCAAGACTTCGTTTCAGGTAAACACAGTCACTTTTGAGTTCAAACGAAGCTACATCTTTCACAAAGCTCACACGTTTCACACTCATAAGTGAAAAGGATTGGATGTTATAGGGCCTGTTGTTTGTATCAGTTTCCGAAGCAGAGTTGAACTAGATATGGTCCGTGTGTGTAGGAAACACAGTTCATTTTTTCTGAGCACACTCACATTTCCCACCTTATTAGAGACTCTAGAGTGCAAGAGCATGCTTCATGCTCTAAAGCAGAGTGTCTTTCATGGATGAGAACTGTGCTGTGTGTTTCCCTTCAAAAACGGAGTTAAATGGCATGCTCTGTGTCTTCCTACAAGCAAGACGTAGTTTCAGGTAAATGCAGTCACTTTTGAGCTCAAACGAAGCTACATCGTTCACGACACTCACACGTTTCTCGCTCTTAACAAAAGGCACTGCATGTTAGAGGGCCTGTGGTTTGTATCAGTTTCATAAGCAGAGTTGAACTAGATATGGTCAGTCTGTGTCGAAACACAGTTCTTTTGTTCTGAGCACACTCACGTTTCCAGCCTTATTAGAGACTCTATAAAGCAAGAGCTTGCTTTGCTCTAAAGCAGAGTGTGTTTCATGGATGAGAACTGTGCTGTGTGTTTCCCTTCAGAAACGGAGTTAAATGGCAGGCTCTGTGTCCTCCTACAAGCAAGAATTCGTTTCAGATAAACAGAGTCACTTTTGAGCTCAAAGGAAGCTACATAGTTCACGAAGCTCACACGTTTCTCGCTCTTAAGTGAAAAGCATTGGATGTTAGAGGGCCTGTGGTTTGTATCAGTTTCAGAAGAAGAGTTGAAATAGATATGGTCCGTGTGTGTAGGAAACACAGTTCTTTTGTTCTGAGCACACTCAAGTTTCCCGCCTTATTAGAGACTCTAGAAAGCAAGAACTTGCTTCTTGCTCTAAAGCAGAGTGTCTTTCACGGATGAGAACTGTGCTGTGTATTTCCCTTCAGAAACTGAGTTAAATGGCAGGGTCTGTGTCTTCCTACTAGCAAGACTTCGTTTCAGGTAAATGCAGTCATTTTTGAGCTCAAAGGAAGCTACATCTTTCACAAAGCTCACACGTTTCTCACTCATAAGTGAAAAGGATTGGATGTTAGAGGGCCTGTGGTTTGTATCATTTTCCGAAGCAGAGTGGAACTACATATGGTCCATGTGTGTAGGAAACACAGTTCTTTTGTTTTGACCACACTCACGTTTCCAGCCTTATTAGAGACTGTAGAAAGCAAGAGCTTGCTTCTTGCTCTAAAGCAGAGTGTGTTTCATGGATGAGAACTGTGCTGTGTGTTTCCCTTCAGAAACGGAGTTAAATGGCAGGCTCTGTGTCTTCCTACTAGCAAGACTTCGTTTCAGGTAAATGCAGTCATTTTTGAGCTCAAAGGAAGCTACATCGTTCACGAAGCTCACACGTTTCTCGCTTTTAAGTGAAAAGCATTGGATGTTAGAGGGCCTGTGGTTTGTATCAGTTTCAGAAGCAGAGTTGAACTAGATATGGTCCGTGTGTGTAGGAAACACAGTTCTTTTGTTCTGAGCACAGTCACGTTTTCCACCTTATTAGATACTCTAGAATGCGAGAGCATGCTTCTTGCTCTAAAGCAGAGTGTGTTTCATGGATGAGAACTGTGCTGTGTGTTTCCCTTCAGAAACGGAGTTAAATGGCAGACTCAGTGTCTTCCTACAAGTAAGACTTAGTTTCAGGTAAACGCAGTCACTTTTGAGCTCAAACAAAGCTACATAGTTCACGAAGCTCACACGATTCTCACTCTTAAGTGAAAAGCATTGGATGTTAGAGGGCCTGTGGTTTATATCAGTTTCAGAAGGAGAGTTGAACTAGATATGATCCGTGTTTGTAGGAAACACAGTTCTTCTGTTCTGAGCACAGTCACGTTTCCCAACTTATTAGAGACTCTAGAATGCGAGAGCATGCTTCTTGCTCTTAAGCAGAGTGTGTTTCATGGATGAGAACTGTGCTGTGTGTTTCCCTTCAAAAACGGAGTTAATGGCATGCTCTGTGTCTTCCTACAAGCAAGACGTAGTTTCAAGTAAATGCAGTCACTTTTGAGCTCAAACGAAGCTACATCGTTCACGACACTCACACGTTTCTCGCTCTTAACAAAAGGCACTGCATGTTAGAGGGCCTGTGGTTTGTATCAGTTTCATAAGCAGAGTTGAACTAGATATGGTCTGTCTGTGTAGGAAACACAGTTCTTTTGTTCTGAGCACACTCACGTTTCCAGCCTTATTAGAGACTCTATAAAGCAAGAGCTTGCTTCTTGCTCTAAAGCAGAGTGTGTTTCATGGATGAGAACTGTGCTGTGTGTTTCCCTTCAGAAACGGAGTTAAATGGCAGGGTCTGTGTCTTCCTACTAGCAAGACTTCTTTTCAGGTAAATGCAGTCATTTTTGAGCTCAAAGGAAGCTTCATCGTACACGAAGATCACACGTTTCTCACTCTTAACAAAAGGCATTGGATGTTAGAGGGCCTGTGGTTTGTATCAGTTTCAAAGCAGAGTGGAACTAGATATGGTCCGTGTGTGTAGGAAACACAGTTCTTTTGTTCTGAGCACACTCACGTTTCCAGCCTTATTAGAGACTCTAGAAAGCAAGAGCTTGCTTCTTGCTCTAAAGCAGAGTGTCTTTCATGGATGAGAACTGTGCTGTGTGTTTCCCTTCAGAAACGGAGTTAAATGGCAGGCTCTGTGTCTTCCTACTAGCAAGACTTCGTTTCAGGTAAATGCAGTCATTTCTGAGCTCAAAGGAAGCTACATCGTTCACGAAGCTCACACGTTTCTCGCTTTTAAGTGAAAAGCATTGGATGTTAGAGGGCCTGTGGTTTGTATCAGTTTCAGAAGCAGAGTTGAACTAGATATGGTCCGTGTGTGTAGGAAACACAGTTCTTTTGTTTTGAGCACAGTCACGTTTTCCACCTTATTAGAGACTCTAGAATGCGAGAGCATGCTTCTTGCTCTAAAGCAGAGTGTGTTTCATGGATGAGAACTGTGCTGTGTGTTTCCCTTCAGAAACGGAGTTAAATGGCAGACTCAGTGTCTTCCTACAAGCAAGACTTAGTTTCAGGTAAACGCAGTCACTTTTGAGCTCAAACAAAGCTACATAATTCACGAAGCTCACACGATTCTCGCTCTTAAGTGAAAAGCATTGGATGTTAGAGGGCCTGTGGTTTGTATCAGTTTCAGAAGCAGAGTTGAACTAGATATGGTCCGTGTGTGTAGGAAACACAGTTCTTTTGTTCTGAGCACACTCACGTTTCCCGCCTTATTAGAGACTCTAGAAAGCAAGAACTTGCTTCTTGCTCTAAAGCAGAGTGTCTTTCATGGATGAGAACTGTGCTGTGTGTTTCCCTTCAGAAACTGAGGTAAATGGCAGGCTCTGTGTCTTCCTACTAGCAAGACTTCTTTTCAGGTAAATGCAGTCATTTTTGAGCTCAAAGGAAGCTACATCATACACGAAGCTCACACGTTTCTCACTCTTAACAAAAGGCATTGGATGTTAGAGGGACTGTGGTTTGTATCAGTTTCAAAGCAGAGTTGAACTAGATATGGTCCGTGTGTGTAGGAAACACAGTTCTTTTGTTTTGAGCACAGTCACGTTTTCCACCTTATTAGAGACTCTAGAATGCGAGAGCATGCTTCTTGCTCTAAAGCAGAGTGTGTTTCATGGATGAGAACTGTGCTGTGTGTTTCCCTTCAGAAACGGAGTTAAATGGCAGACTCAGTGTCTTCCTACAAGCAAGACTTAGTTTCAGGTAAACGCAGTCACTTTTGAGCTCAAACAAAGCTACATAATTCACGAAGCTCACACGATTCTCGCTCTTAAGTGAAAAGCATTGGATGTTAGAGGGCCTGTGGTTTGTATCAGTTTCAGAAGCAGAGTTGAACTAGATATGGTCCGTGTGTGTAGGAAACACAGTTCTTTTGTTCTGAGCACACTCACGTTTCCCGCCTTATTAGAGACTCTAGAAAGCAAGAACTTGCTTCTAGCTCTAAAGCAGAGTGTCTTTCATGGATGAGAACTGTGCTGTGTGTTTCCCTTCAGAAACTGAGTTAAATGGCATGCTCTGTGTCTTCCTACTAGCAAGACTTCTTTTCAGGTAAATGCAGTCATTTTTGAGCTCAAAGGAAGCTACATCGTACACGAAGCTCACACGTTTCTCACTCTTAACAAAAGGCATTGGATGTTAGAGGGACTGTGGTTTGTATCAGTTTCAAAGCAGAGTTGAACTAGATATGGTCCCTGTGGGTAGGAAACACAGTTCTTTTGTTCTGAGCACACTCACATTTCCCGCCTTATTAGAGGCTCTTGAAAGCAAGAGCTTGCTTCTTGCTCTAAAGCAGAGTGTGTTTCATGGAAGAGAACTGTGCTGTGTGTTTCCCTTCAGAAACGGAGTTAAATGGCAGGCTCTGTGTCGTCCTACAATCAAGACTTCGTTGTTTCAGGTAAACGCACTCACTTTTGAGCTCAAACGAAGCTACATCTTTCACAAAGCTCACACGTTTCTCACTCATAAGTTTAAAGGATTGGATGTTAGAGGGCCTGTGGTTTGTATCAGTTTCCAAAGCAGAGTGGAACTAGATATGGTCCGTGTGTGTAGGAAACACAGTTCTTTTGTTCTGAGCACACTCACGTTTCCAGCCTTATTAGAGACTCTAGAAAGCAAGAGCTTGCTAATTGCTCTAAAGCAGAGTGTCTTTCATGGATGAGAACTGTGCTGTGTGTTTCCCTTCAGAAATGGAGTTAAATGGCAGGCGCTGTGTCTTCCTACAAGCAAGACTTCGTTTCAGGTAAACGCAGTCAGTTTTGTGCTCAAACGAAGCAACATTGTTCACAAAGCTCACACGTTTCTCGCTCTTAACTGAAAGGCATTGGAGGTTAGAGGCCCTGTAGTTTGTATCAGGTTCAGAAGCAGAGTTGAACTAGATATGGTCCGTCTGTGTAGTAAACACAGTTCTTTTGTTCTGAGCACACTCATGTTTCCCGCCTTTTTAGAGACTCTAGAAAGCAAGAGCTTGCTTCTTGCTCTAAAGCAGAGTGTCTTTCATGGATGAGAACTGTGCTGTGTGTTTCCCTTCAGTAACGGAGTTAAATGGCAGGCTCTGTGTCTTCCTACAAGCAAGACTTCGTTTCAGGTAAACACAGTCACTTTTGAGTTCAAACGAAGCTACATCTTTCACAAAGCTCACACGTTTCACACTCATAAGTGAAAAGGATTGGATGTTATAGGGCCTGTTGTTTGTATCAGTTTCCGAAGCAGAGTTGAACTAGATATGGTCCGTGTGTGTAGGAAACACAGTTCATTTTTTCTGAGCACACTCACATTTCCCACCTTATTAGAGACTCTAGAGTGCAAGAGCATGCTTCATGCTCTAAAGCAGAGTGTCTTTCATGGATGAGAACTGTGCTGTGTGTTTCCCTTCAAAAACGGAGTTAAATGGCATGCTCTGTGTCTTCCTACAAGCAAGACGTAGTTTCAGGTAAATGCAGTCACTTTTGAGCTCAAACGAAGCTACATCGTTCACGACACTCACACGTTTCTCGCTCTTAACAAAAGGCACTGCATGTTAGAGGGCCTGTGGTTTGTATCAGTTTCATAAGCAGAGTTGAACTAGATATGGTCAGTCTGTGTCGAAACACAGTTCTTTTGTTCTGAGCACACTCACGTTTCCAGCCTTATTAGAGACTCTAGAATGCGAGAGCATGCTTCTTGCTCTAAAGCAGAGTGTGTTTCATGGATGAGAACTGTGCTGTGTGTTTCCCTTCAGAAACGGAGTTAAATGGCAGACTCAGTGTCTTCCTACAAGCAAGACTTAGTTTCAGGTAAACGCAGTCACTTTTGAGCTCAAACAAAGCTACATAATTCACGAAGCTCACACGATTCTCGCTCTTAAGTGAAAAGCATTGGATGTTAGAGGGCCTGTGGTTTGTATCAGTTTCAGAAGCAGAGTTGAACTAGATATGGTCCGTGTGTGTAGGAAACACAGTTCTTTTGTTCTGAGCACACTCACGTTTCCCGCCTTATTAGAGACTCTAGAAAGCAATAACTTGCTTCTAGCTCTAAAGCAGAGTGTCTTTCATGGATGAGAACTGTGCTGTGTGTTTCCCTTCAGAAACTGAGTTAAATGGCATGCTCTGTGTCTTCCTACTAGCAAGACTTCTTTTCAGGTAAATGCAGTCATTTTTGAGCTCAAAGGAAGCTACATCGTACACGAAGCTCACACGTTTCTCACTCTTAACAAAAGGCATTGGATGTTAGAGGGACTGTGGTTTGTATCAGTTTCAAAGCAGAGTTGAACTAGATATGGTCCCTGTGGGTAGGAAACACAGTTCTTTTGTTCTGAGCACACTCACATTTCCCGCCTTATTAGAGGCTCTTGAAAGCAAGAGCTTGCTTCTTGCTCTAAAGCAGAGTGTGTTTCATGGAAGAGAACTGTGCTGTGTGTTTCCCTTCAGAAACGGAGTTAAATGGCAGGCTCTGTGTCGTCCTACAATCAAGACTTCGTTGTTTCAGGTAAACGCACTCACTTTTGAGCTCAAACGAAGCTACATCTTTCACAAAGCTCACACGTTTCTCACTCATAAGTTTAAAGGATTGGATGTTAGAGGGCCTGTGGTTTGTATCAGTTTCCAAAGCAGAGTGGAACTAGATATGGTCCGTGTGTGTAGGAAACACAGTTCTTTTGTTCTGAGCACACTCACGTTTCCAGCCTTATTAGAGACTCTAGAAAGCAAGAGCTTGCTAATTGCTCTAAAGCAGAGTGTCTTTCATGGATGAGAACTGTGCTGTGTGTTTCCCTTCAGAAATGGAGTTAAATGGCAGGCGCTGTGTCTTCCTACAAGCAAGACTTCGTTTCAGGTAAACGCAGTCAGTTTTGTGCTCAAACGAAGCAACATTGTTCACAAAGCTCACACGTTTCTCGCTCTTAACTGAAAGGCATTGGAGGTTAGAGGCCCTGTAGTTTGTATCAGGTTCAGAAGCAGAGTTGAACTAGATATGGTCCGTCTGTGTAGTAAACACAGTTCTTTTGTTCTGAGCACACTCATGTTTCCCGCCTTTTTAGAGACTCTAGAAAGCAAGAGCTTGCTTCTTGCTCTAAAGCAGAGTGTCTTTCATGGATGAGAACTGTGCTGTGTGTTTCCCTTCAGTAACGGAGTTAAATGGCAGGCTCTGTGTCTTCCTACAAGCAAGACTTCGTTTCAGGTAAACACAGTCACTTTTGAGTTCAAACGAAGCTACATCTTTCACAAAGCTCACACGTTTCACACTCATAAGTGAAAAGGATTGGATGTTATAGGGCCTGTTGTTTGTATCAGTTTCCGAAGCAGAGTTGAACTAGATATGGTCCGTGTGTGTAGGAAACACAGTTCATTTTTTCTGAGCACACTCACATTTCCCACCTTATTAGAGACTCTAGAGTGCAAGAGCATGCTTCATGCTCTAAAGCAGAGTGTCTTTCATGGATGAGAACTGTGCTGTGTGTTTCCCTTCAAAAACGGAGTTAAATGGCATGCTCTGTGTCTTCCTACAAGCAAGACGTAGTTTCAGGTAAATGCAGTCACTTTTGAGCTCAAACGAAGCTACATCGTTCACGACACTCACACGTTTCTCGCTCTTAACAAAAGGCACTGCATGTTAGAGGGCCTGTGGTTTGTATCAGTTTCATAAGCAGAGTTGAACTAGATATGGTCAGTCTGTGTCGAAACACAGTTCTTTTGTTCTGAGCACACTCACGTTTCCAGCCTTATTAGAGACTCTATAAAGCAAGAGCTTGCTTTGCTCTAAAGCAGAGTGTGTTTCATGGATGAGAACTGTGCTGTGTGTTTCCCTTCAGAAACGGAGTTAAATGGCAGGCTCTGTGTCCTCCTACAAGCAAGAATTCGTTTCAGATAAACAGAGTCACTTTTGAGCTCAAAGGAAGCTACATAGTTCACGAAGCTCACACGTTTCTCGCTCTTAAGTGAAAAGCATTGGATGTTAGAGGGCCTGTGGTTTGTATCAGTTTCAGAAGAAGAGTTGAAATAGATATGGTCCGTGTGTGTAGGAAACACAGTTCTTTTGTTCTGAGCACACTCAAGTTTCCCGCCTTATTAGAGACTCTAGAAAGCAAGAACTTGCTTCTTGCTCTAAAGCAGAGTGTCTTTCACGGATGAGAACTGTGCTGTGTATTTCCCTTCAGAAACTGAGTTAAATGGCAGGGTCTGTGTCTTCCTACTAGCAAGACTTCGTTTCAGGTAAATGCAGTCATTTTTGAGCTCAAAGGAAGCTACATCTTTCACAAAGCTCACACGTTTCTCACTCATAAGTGAAAAGGATTGGATGTTAGAGGGCCTGTGGTTTGTATCATTTTCCGAAGCAGAGTGGAACTACATATGGTCCATGTGTGTAGGAAACACAGTTCTTTTGTTTTGACCACACTCACGTTTCCAGCCTTATTAGAGACTGTAGAAAGCAAGAGCTTGCTTCTTGCTCTAAAGCAGAGTGTGTTTCATGGATGAGAACTGTGCTGTGTGTTTCCCTTCAGAAACGGAGTTAAATGGCAGGCTCTGTGTCTTCCTACTAGCAAGACTTCGTTTCAGGTAAATGCAGTCATTTTTGAGCTCAAAGGAAGCTACATCGTTCACGAAGCTCACACGTTTCTCGCTTTTAAGTGAAAAGCATTGGATGTTAGAGGGCCTGTGGTTTGTATCAGTTTCAGAAGCAGAGTTGAACTAGATATGGTCCGTGTGTGTAGGAAACACAGTTCTTTTGTTCTGAGCACAGTCACGTTTTCCACCTTATTAGATACTCTAGAATGCGAGAGCATGCTTCTTGCTCTAAAGCAGAGTGTGTTTCATGGATGAGAACTGTGCTGTGTGTTTCCCTTCAGAAACGGAGTTAAATGGCAGACTCAGTGTCTTCCTACAAGTAAGACTTAGTTTCAGGTAAACGCAGTCACTTTTGAGCTCAAACAAAGCTACATAGTTCACGAAGCTCACACGATTCTCACTCTTAAGTGAAAAGCATTGGATGTTAGAGGGCCTGTGGTTTATATCAGTTTCAGAAGGAGAGTTGAACTAGATATGATCCGTGTTTGTAGGAAACACAGTTCTTCTGTTCTGAGCACAGTCACGTTTCCCAACTTATTAGAGACTCTAGAATGCGAGAGCATGCTTCTTGCTCTTAAGCAGAGTGTGTTTCATGGATGAGAACTGTGCTGTGTGTTTCCCTTCTGAAACGGAGTTAAATGGCAGGCTCTGTGTCTTCCTACAAACTAGACTTTGTTTCAGGTAAACGCAGTCAATTTTGAGCTCAAATGAAGCTACATCGTTCACGAAGCTCTCACGTTTCTCGCTCTTAACTGAAAGGCATTGGATGTTAGAGGGTCTATGGTTTGTATCAGTTTCAGAAGCAGAGTTGAACTAGATATGGTCCGTGTGTAGGAAACACAGTTCTTTTGTTCTGAGCACACTCATGTTTCCCGCCTTATTAGAGACTCTAGAAAGCAAGAGCTTGCTTCTTGCTCTAAAGCAGAGTGTGTTTCATGGAAGAGAACTGTGCTGTGTGTTTCCCTTCAGAAACGGAGTTAAATGGCAGGCTCTGTGTCGTCCTACAAGCAAGACTTCGTTGTTTCAGGTAAACGCACTCACTTTTGAGCTCAAACGAAGCTACATCTTTCACAAAGCTCACACGTTTCTCACTCATAAGTTTAAAGGATTGGATGTTAGAGGGCCTGTGGTTTGTATCAATTTCCGAAGCAGAGTGGAACTAGATATGGTCCGTGTGTGTAGGAAACACAGTTCTTTTGTTCTGAGCACACTCACGTTTCCAGCCTTATTAGAGACTCTAGAAAGCAAGAGCTTGCTAATTGCTCTAAAGCAGAGTGTCTTTCATGGATGAGAACTGTGCTGTGTGTTTCCCTTCAGAAACTGAGTTAAATGGCAGGCTCTGTGTCTTCCTACTAGCAAGACTTCTTTTCAGGTAAATGCAGTCATTTTTGAGCTCAAAGGAAGCTACATCATACACGAAGCTCACACGTTTCTCACTCTTAACAAAAGGCATTGGATGTTAGAGGGACTGTGGTTTGTATCAGTTTCAAAGCAGAGTTGAACTAGATATGGTCCGTGTGTGTAGGAAACACAGTTCTTTTGTTTTGAGCACAGTCACGTTTTCCACCTTATTAGAGACTCTAGAATGCGAGAGCATGCTTCTTGCTCTAAAGCAGAGTGTTTTTCATGGATGAGAACTGTGCTGTGTGTTTCCCTTCAGAAACGGAGTTAAATGGCAGACTCAGTGTCTTCCTACAAGCAAGACTTAGTTTCAGGTAAACGCAGTCACTTTTGAGCTCAAACAAAGCTACATAATTCACGAAGCTCACACGATTCTCGCTCTTAAGTGAAAAGCATTGGATGTTAGAGGGCCTGTGGTTTGTATCAGTTTCAAAGCAGAGTTGAACTAGATATGGTCCCTGTGGGTAGGAAACACAGTTCTTTTGTTCTGAGCACACTCACGTTTCCCACCTTATTAGAGACTCTAGAGTGCAAGAGCATGCTTCATGCTCTAAAGCAGAGTGTCTTTCATGGATGAGAACTGTGCTGTGTGTTTCCCTTCAAAAACGGAGTTAAATGGCATGCTCTGTGTCTTCCTACAAGCAAGACGTAGTTTCAGGTAAATGCAGTCACTTTTGAGCTCAAACGAAGCTACATCGTTCACGACACTCACACGTTTCTCGCTCTTAACAAAAGGCACTGCATGTTAGAGGGCCTGTGGTTTGTATCAGTTTCATAAGCAGAGTTGAACTAGATATGGTCAGTCTGTGTCGAAACACAGTTCTTTTGTTCTGAGCACACTCACGTTTCCAGCCTTATTAGAGACTCTAGAATGCGAGAGCATGCTTCTTGCTCTAAAGCAGAGTGTGTTTCATGGATGAGAACTGTGCTGTGTGTTTCCCTTCAGAAACGGAGTTAAATGGCAGACTCAGTGTCTTCCTACAAGCAAGACTTAGTTTCAGGTAAACGCAGTCACTTTTGAGCTCAAACAAAGCTACATAATTCACGAAGCTCACACGATTCTCGCTCTTAAGTGAAAAGCATTGGATGTTAGAGGGCCTGTGGTTTGTATCAGTTTCAGAAGCAGAGTTGAACTAGATATGGTCCGTGTGTGTAGGAAACACAGTTCTTTTGTTCTGAGCACACTCATGTTTCCCGCCTTATTAGAGACTCTAGAAAGCAAGAGCTTGCTTCTTGCTCTAAAGCAGAGTGTGTTTCATGGAAGAGAACTGTGCTGTGTGTTTCCCTTCAGAAACGGAGTTAAATGGCAGGCTCTGTGTCGTCCTACAAGCAAGACTTCGTTGTTTCAGGTAAACGCACTCACTTTTGAGCTCAAACGAAGCTACATCTTTCACAAAGCTCACACGTTTCTCACTCATAAGTTTAAAGGATTGGATGTTAGAGGGCCTGTGGTTTGTATCAATTTCCGAAGCAGAGTGGAACTAGATATGGTCCGTGTGTGTAGGAAACACAGTTCTTTTGTTCTGAGCACACTCACGTTTCCAGCCTTATTAGAGACTCTAGAAAGCAAGAGCTTGCTAATTGCTCTAAAGCAGAGTGTCTTTCATGGATGAGAACTGTGCTGTGTGTTTCCCTTCAGAAACTGAGTTAAATGGCAGGCTCTGTGTCTTCCTACTAGCAAGACTTCTTTTCAGGTAAATGCAGTCATTTTTGAGCTCAAAGGAAGCTACATCATACACGAAGCTCACACGTTTCTCACTCTTAACAAAAGGCATTGGATGTTAGAGGGACTGTGGTTTGTATCAGTTTCAAAGCAGAGTTGAACTAGATATGGTCCGTGTGTGTAGGAAACACAGTTCTTTTGTTTTGAGCACAGTCACGTTTTCCACCTTATTAGAGACTCTAGAATGCGAGAGCATGCTTCTTGCTCTAAAGCAGAGTGTTTTTCATGGATGAGAACTGTGCTGTGTGTTTCCCTTCAGAAACGGAGTTAAATGGCAGACTCAGTGTCTTCCTACAAGCAAGACTTAGTTTCAGGTAAACGCAGTCACTTTTGAGCTCAAACAAAGCTACATAATTCACGAAGCTCACACGATTCTCGCTCTTAAGTGAAAAGCATTGGATGTTAGAGGGCCTGTGGTTTGTATCAGTTTCAAAGCAGAGTTGAACTAGATATGGTCCCTGTGGGTAGGAAACACAGTTCTTTTGTTCTGAGCACACTCACGTTTCCCACCTTATTAGAGACTCTAGAGTGCAAGAGCATGCTTCATGCTCTAAAGCAGAGTGTCTTTCATGGATGAGAACTGTGCTGTGTGTTTCCCTTCAAAAACGGAGTTAAATGGCATGCTCTGTGTCTTCCTACAAGCAAGACGTAGTTTCAGGTAAATGCAGTCACTTTTGAGCTCAAACGAAGCTACATCGTTCACGACACTCACACGTTTCTCGCTCTTAACAAAAGGCACTGCATGTTAGAGGGCCTGTGGTTTGTATCAGTTTCATAAGCAGAGTTGAACTAGATATGGTCAGTCTGTGTCGAAACACAGTTCTTTTGTTCTGAGCACACTCACGTTTCCAGCCTTATTAGAGACTCTAGAATGCGAGAGCATGCTTCTTGCTCTAAAGCAGAGTGTGTTTCATGGATGAGAACTGTGCTGTGTGTTTCCCTTCAGAAACGGAGTTAAATGGCAGACTCAGTGTCTTCCTACAAGCAAGACTTAGTTTCAGGTAAACGCAGTCACTTTTGAGCTCAAACAAAGCTACATAATTCACGAAGCTCACACGATTCTCGCTCTTAAGTGAAAAGCATTGGATGTTAGAGGGCCTGTGGTTTGTATCAGTTTCAGAAGCAGAGTTGAACTAGATATGGTCCGTGTGTGTAGGAAACACAGTTCTTTTGTTCTGAGCACACTCACGTTTCCCGCCTTATTAGAGACTCTAGAAAGCAAGAACTTGCTTCTAGCTCTAAAGCAGAGTGTCTTTCATGGATGAGAACTGTGCTGTGTGTTTCCCTTCAGAAACTGAGTTAAATGGCATGCTCTGTGTCTTCCTACTAGCAAGACTTCTTTTCAGGTAAATGCAGTCATTTTTGAGCTCAAAGGAAGCTACATCGTACACGAAGCTCACACGTTTCTCACTCTTAACAAAAGGCATTGGATGTTAGAGGGACTGTGGTTTGTATCAGTTTCAAAGCAGAGTTGAACTAGATATGGTCCCTGTGGGTAGGAAACACAGTTCTTTTGTTCTGAGCACACTCACATTTCCCGCCTTATTAGAGGCTCTTGAAAGCAAGAGCTTGCTTCTTGCTCTAAAGCAGAGTGTGTTTCATGGAAGAGAACTGTGCTGTGTGTTTCCCTTCAGAAACGGAGTTAAATGGCAGGCTCTGTGTCGTCCTACAATCAAGACTTCGTTGTTTCAGGTAAACGCACTCACTTTTGAGCTCAAACGAAGCTACATCTTTCACAAAGCTCACACGTTTCTCACTCATAAGTTTAAAGGATTGGATGTTAGAGGGCCTGTGGTTTGTATCAGTTTCCAAAGCAGAGTGGAACTAGATATGGTCCGTGTGTGTAGGAAACACAGTTCTTTTGTTCTGAGCACACTCACGTTTCCAGCCTTATTAGAGACTCTAGAAAGCAAGAGCTTGCTAATTGCTCTAAAGCAGAGTGTCTTTCATGGATGAGAACTGTGCTGTGTGTTTCCCTTCAGAAATGGAGTTAAATGGCAGGCGCTGTGTCTTCCTACAAGCAAGACTTCGTTTCAGGTAAACGCAGTCAGTTTTGTGCTCAAACGAAGCAACATTGTTCACAAAGCTCACACGTTTCTCGCTCTTAACTGAAAGGCATTGGAGGTTAGAGGCCCTGTAGTTTGTATCAGGTTCAGAAGCAGAGTTGAACTAGATATGGTCCGTCTGTGTAGTAAACACAGTTCTTTTGTTCTGAGCACACTCATGTTTCCCGCCTTTTTAGAGACTCTAGAAAGCAAGAGCTTGCTTCTTGCTCTAAAGCAGAGTGTCTTTCATGGATGAGAACTGTGCTGTGTGTTTCCCTTCAGTAACGGAGTTAAATGGCAGGCTCTGTGTCTTCCTACAAGCAAGACTTCGTTTCAGGTAAACACAGTCACTTTTGAGTTCAAACAAAGCTACATCTTTCACAAAGCTCACACGTTTCACACTCATAAGTGAAAAGGATTGGATGTTATAGGGCCTGTTGTTTGTATCAGTTTCCGAAGCAGAGTTGAACTAGATATGGTCCGTGTGTGTAGGAAACACAGTTCATTTTTTCTGAGCACACTCACATTTCCCACCTTATTAGAGACTCTAGAGTGCAAGAGCATGCTTCATGCTCTAAAGCAGAGTGTCTTTCATGGATGAGAACTGTGCTGTGTGTTTCCCTTCAAAAACGGAGTTAAATGGCATGCTCTGTGTCTTCCTACAAGCAAGACATAGTTTCAGGTAAATGCAGTCACTTTTGAGCTCAAACGAAGCTACATCGTTCACGACACTCACACGTTTCTCGCTCTTAACAAAAGGCACTGCATGTTAGAGGGCCTGTGGTTTGTATCAGTTTCATAAGCAGAGTTGAACTAGATATGGTCAGTCTGTGTCGAAACACAGTTCTTTTGTTCTGAGCACACTCACGTTTCCAGCCTTATTAGAGACTCTATAAAGCAAGAGCTTGCTTTGCTCTAAAGCAGAGTGTGTTTCATGGATGAGAACTGTGCTGTGTGTTTCCCTTCAGAAACGGAGTTAAATGGCAGGCTCTGTGTCCTCCTACAAGCAAGAATTCGTTTCAGATAAACAGAGTCACTTTTGAGCTCAAAGGAAGCTACATAGTTCACGAAGCTCACACGTTTCTCGCTCTTAAGTGAAAAGCATTGGATGTTAGAGGGCCTGTGGTTTGTATCAGTTTCAGAAGAAGAGTTGAAATAGATATGGTCCGTGTGTGTAGGAAACACAGTTCTTTTGTTCTGAGCACACTCAAGTTTCCCGCCTTATTAGAGACTCTAGAAAGCAAGAACTTGCTTCTTGCTCTAAAGCAGAGTGTCTTTCACGGATGAGAACTGTGCTGTGTGTTTCCCTTCAGAAACTGAGTTAAATGGCAGGGTCTGTGTCTTCCTACTAGCAAGACTTCGTTTCAGGTAAATGCAGTCATTTTTGAGCTCAAAGGAAGCTACATCTTTCACAAAGCTCACACGTTTCTCACTCATAAGTGAAAAGGATTGGATGTTAGAGGGCCTGTGGTTTGTATCATTTTCCGAAGCAGAGTGGAACTACATATGGTCCATGTGTGTAGGAAACACAGTTCTTTTGTTTTGACCACACTCACGTTTCCAGCCTTATTAGAGACTGTAGAAAGCAAGAGCTTGCTTCTTGCTCTAAAGCAGAGTGTGTTTCATGGATGAGAACTGTGCTGTGTGTTTCCCTTCAGAAACGGAGTTAAATGGCAGGCTCTGTGTCTTCCTACTAGCAAGACTTCGTTTCAGGTAAATGCAGTCATTTTTGAGCTCAAAGGAAGCTACATCGTTCACGAAGCTCACACGTTTCTCGCTTTTAAGTGAAAAGCATTGGATGTTAGAGGGCCTGTGGTTTGTATCAGTTTCAGAAGCAGAGTTGAACTAGATATGGTCCGTGTGTGTAGGAAACACAGTTCTTTTGTTCTGAGCACAGTCACGTTTTCCACCTTATTAGATACTCTAGAATGCGAGAGCATGCTTCTTGCTCTAAAGCAGAGTGTGTTTCATGGATGAGAACTGTGCTGTGTGTTTCCCTTCAGAAACGGAGTTAAATGGCAGACTCAGTGTCTTCCTACAAGTAAGACTTAGTTTCAGGTAAACGCAGTCACTTTTGAGCTCAAACAAAGCTACATAGTTCACGAAGCTCACACGATTCTCACTCTTAAGTGAAAAGCATTGGATGTTAGAGGGCCTGTGGTTTGTATCAGTTTCAGAAGCAGAGTTGAACTAGATATGGTCCGTGTGTGTAGTAAACACAATTCTTTTGTTCTGAGCACACTCACGTTTCCCGCCTTATTAGAGACTCTAGAAAGCAAGAACTTGCTTCTTGCTCTAAAGCAGAGTGTCTTTCATGGATGAGAACTGTGCTGTGTGTTTCCCTTCAGAAACGGAGTTAAATGGCAGGCTCTTTGTCTTCCTACAAGCAAGACGTAGTTTCAGGTAAACGCAGTCACTTTTGAGCTCAAGCGAAGCTACATCTTTCACAAAGCTCACACGTTTCTCACTCTTAACTGAAAGGCATTGGATGTTAGAGGGCCTGTGGTTTATATCAGTTTCAGAAGGAGAGTTGAACTAGATATGATCCGTGTTTGTAGGAAACACAGTTCTTCTGTTCTGAGCACAGTCACGTTTCCCAACTTATTAGAGACTCTAGAATGCGAGAGCATGCTTCTTGCTCTTAAGCAGAGTGTGTTTCATGGATGAGAACTGTGCTGTGTGTTTCCCTTCTGAAACGGAGTTAAATGGCAGGCTCTGTGTCTTCCTACAAACTAGACTTTGTTTCAGGTAAACGCAGTCAATTTTGAGCTCAAATGAAGCTACATCGTTCACGAAGCTCTCACGTTTCTCGCTCTTAACTGAAAGGCATTGGATGTTAGAGGGTCTATGGTTTGTATCAGTTTCAGAAGCAGAGTTGAACTAGATATGGTCCGTGTGTAGGAAACACAGTTCTTTTGTTCTGAGCACACTCATGTTTCCCGCCTTATTAGAGACTCTAGAAAGCAAGAGCTTGCTTCTTGCTCTAAAGCAGAGTGTGTTTCATGGAAGAGAACTGTGCTGTGTGTTTCCCTTCAGAAACGGAGTTAAATGGCAGGCTCTGTGTCGTCCTACAAGCAAGACTTCGTTGTTTCAGGTAAACGCACTCACTTTTGAGCTCAAACGAAGCTACATCTTTCACAAAGCTCACACGTTTCTCACTCATAAGTTTAAAGGATTGGATGTTAGAGGGCCTGTGGTTTGTATCAATTTCCGAAGCAGAGTGGAACTAGATATGGTCCGTGTGTGTAGGAAACACAGTTCTTTTGTTCTGAGCACACTCACGTTTCCAGCCTTATTAGAGACTCTAGAAAGCAAGAGCTTGCTAATTGCTCTAAAGCAGAGTGTCTTTCATGGATGAGAACTGTGCTGTGTGTTTCCCTTCAGAAACTGAGTTAAATGGCAGGCTCTGTGTCTTCCTACTAGCAAGACTTCTTTTCAGGTAAATGCAGTCATTTTTGAGCTCAAAGGAAGCTACATCATACACGAAGCTCACACGTTTCTCACTCTTAACAAAAGGCATTGGATGTTAGAGGGACTGTGGTTTGTATCAGTTTCAAAGCAGAGTTGAACTAGATATGGTCCGTGTGTGTAGGAAACACAGTTCTTTTGTTTTGAGCACAGTCACGTTTTCCACCTTATTAGAGACTCTAGAATGCGAGAGCATGCTTCTTGCTCTAAAGCAGAGTGTTTTTCATGGATGAGAACTGTGCTGTGTGTTTCCCTTCAGAAACGGAGTTAAATGGCAGACTCAGTGTCTTCCTACAAGCAAGACTTAGTTTCAGGTAAACGCAGTCACTTTTGAGCTCAAACAAAGCTACATAATTCACGAAGCTCACACGATTCTCGCTCTTAAGTGAAAAGCATTGGATGTTAGAGGGCCTGTGGTTTGTATCAGTTTCAGAAGCAGAGTTGAACTAGATATGGTCCGTGTGTGTAGGAAACACAGTTCTTTTGTTCTGAGCACACTCACGTTTCCCGCCTTATTAGAGACTCTAGAAAGCAAGAACTTGCTTCTTGCTCTAAAGCAGAGTGTCTTTCATGGATGAGAACTGTGCTGTGTGTTTCCCTTCAGAAACTGAGTTAAATGGCATGCTCTGTGTCTTCCTACTAGCAAGACTTCTTTTCAGGTAAATGCAGTCATTTTTGAGCTCAAAGGAAGCTACATCGTACACGAAGCTCACACGTTTCTCACTCTTAACAAAAGGCATTGGATGTTAGAGGGACTGTGGTTTGTATCAGTTTCAAAGCAGAGTTGAACTAGATATGGTCCCTGTGGGTAGGAAACACAGTTCTTTTGTTCTGAGCACACTCACGTTTCCCACCTTATTAGAGACTCTAGAGTGCAAGAGCATGCTTCATGCTCTAAAGCAGAGTGTCTTTCATGGATGAGAACTGTGCTGTGTGTTTCCCTTCAAAAACGGAGTTAAATGGCATGCTCTGTGTCTTCCTACAAGCAAGACGTAGTTTCAGGTAAATGCAGTCACTTTTGAGCTCAAACGAAGCTACATCGTTCACGACACTCACACGTTTCTCGCTCTTAACAAAAGGCACTGCATGTTAGAGGGCCTGTGGTTTGTATCAGTTTCATAAGCAGAGTTGAACTAGATATGGTCTGTCTGTGTCGAAACACAGTTCTTTTGTTCTGAGCACACTCACGTTTCCAGCCTTATTAGAGACTCTATAAAGCAAGAGCTTGCTAATTGCTCTAAAGCAGAGTGTCTTTCATGGATGAGAACTGTGCTGTGTGTTTCCCTTCAGAAATGGAGTTAAATGGCAGGCGCTGTGTCTTCCTACAAGCAAGACTTCGTTTCAGGTAAACGCAGTCAGTTTTGTGCTCAAACGAAGCAACATTGTTCACAAAGCTCACACGTTTCTCGCTCTTAACTGAAAGGCATTGGAGGTTAGAGGCCCTGTAGTTTGTATCAGGTTCAGAAGCAGAGTTGAACTAGATATGGTCCGTCTGTGTAGTAAACACAGTTCTTTTGTTCTGAGCACACTCATGTTTCCCGCCTTTTTAGAGACTCTAGAAAGCAAGAGCTTGCTTCTTGCTCTAAAGCAGAGTGTCTTTCATGGATGAGAACTGTGCTGTGTGTTTCCCTTCAGTAACGGAGTTAAATGGCAGGCTCTGTGTCTTCCTACAAGCAAGACTTCGTTTCAGGTAAACACAGTCACTTTTGAGTTCAAACGAAGCTACATCTTTCACAAAGCTCACACGTTTCACACTCATAAGTGAAAAGGATTGGATGTTATAGGGCCTGTTGTTTGTATCAGTTTCCGAAGCAGAGTTGAACTAGATATGGTCCGTGTGTGTAGGAAACACAGTTCATTTTTTCTGAGCACACTCACGTTTCCCACCTTATTAGAGACTCTAGAGTGCAAGAGCATGCTTCATGCTCTAAAGCAGAGTGTCTTTCATGGATGAGAACTGTGCTGTGTGTTTCCCTTCAAAAACGGAGTTAAATGGCATGCTCTGTGTCTTCCTACAAGCAAGACGTAGTTTCAGGTAAATGCAGTCACTTTTGAGCTCAAACGAAGCTACATCGTTCACGACACTCACACGTTTCTCGCTCTTAACAAAAGGCACTGCATGTTAGAGGGCCTGTGGTTTGTATCAGTTTCATAAGCAGAGTTGAACTAGATATGGTCTGTCTGTGTCGAAACACAGTTCTTTTGTTCTGAGCACACTCACGTTTCCAGCCTTATTAGAGACTCTATAAAGCAAGAGCTTGCTTTGCTCTAAAGCAGAGTGTGTTTCATGGATGAGAACTGTGCTGTGTGTTTCCCTTCAGAAACGGAGTTAAATGGCAGGCTCTGTGTCCTCCTACAAGCAAGAATTCGTTTCAGATAAACAGAGTCACTTTTGAGCTCAAAGGAAGCTACATAGTTCACGAAGCTCACACGTTTCTCGCTCTTAAGTGAAAAGCATTGGATGTTAGAGGGCCTGTGGTTTGTATCAGTTTCAGAAGAAGAGTTGAAATAGATATGGTCCGTGTGTGTAGGAAACACAGTTCTTTTGTTCTGAGCACACTCAAGTTTCCCGCCTTATTAGAGACTCTAGAAAGCAAGAACTTGCTTCTTGCTCTAAAGCAGAGTGTCTTTCATGGATGAGAACTGTGCTGTGTGTTTCCCTTCAGAAACTGAGTTAAATGGCAGGGTCTGTGCCTTCCTACTAGCAAGACTCCGTTTCAGGTAAATGCAGTCATTTTTGAGCTCAAAGGAAGCTACATCTTTCACAAAGCTCACACGTTTCTCACTCATAAGTGAAAAGGATTGGATGTTAGAGGGCCTGTGGTTTGTATCATTTTCCGAAGCAGAGTGGAACTACATATGGTCCATGTGTGTAGGAAACACAGTTCTTTTGTTTTGACCACACTCACGTTTCCAGCCTTATTAGAGACTCTAGAAAGCAAGAGCTTGCTTCTTGCTCTAAAGCAGAGTGTGTTTCATGGATGAGAACTGTGCTGTGTGTTTCCCTTCAGAAACGGAGTTAAATGGCAGGCTCTGTGTCTTCATACTAGCAAGACTTCGTTTCAGGTAAATGCAGTCATTTTTGAGCTCAAAGGAAGCTACATCGTTCACGAAGCTCACACGTTTCTCGCTTTTAAGTGAAAAGCATTGGATGTTAGAGGGCCTGTGGTTTGTATCAGTTTCAGAAGCAGAGTTGAACTAGATATGGTCCGTGTGTGTAGGAAACACAGTTCTTCTGTTCTGAGCACAGTCACGTTTCCCACCTTATTAGAGACTCTAGAATGCGAGAGCATGCTTCTTGCTCTTAAGCAGAGTGTGTTTCATGGATGAGAACTGTGCTGTGTGTTTCCCTTCTGAAACGGAGTTAAATGGCAGGCTCTGTGTCTTCCTACAAACTAGACTTTGTTTCAGGTAAACGCAGTCAATTTTGAGCTCAAATGAAGCTACATCGTTCAGGAAGCTCTCACGTTTCTCGCTCTTAACTGAAAGGCATTGGATGTTAGAGGGTCTATGGTTTGTATCAGTTTCAGAAGCAGAGTTGAACTAGATATGGTCCGTGTGTAGGAAACACAGTTCTTTTGTTCTGAGCACACTCATGTTTCCCGCCTTATTAGAGACTCTAGAAAGCAAGAGCTTGCTTCTTGCTCTAAAGCAGAGTGTGTTTCATGGAAGAGAACTGTGCTGTGTGTTTCCCTTCAGAAACGGAGTTAAATGGCAGGCTCTGTGTCGTCCTACAAGCAAGACTTCGTTGTTTCAGGTAAACGCACTCACTTTTGAGCTCAAACGAAGCTACATCTTTCACAAAGCTCACACGTTTCTCACTCATAAGTTTAAAGGATTGGATGTTAGTGGGCCTGTGGTTTGTATCAATTTCCGAAGCAGAGTGGAACTAGATATGGTCCGTGTGTGTAGGAAACACAGTTCTTTTGTTCTGAGCACACTCACGTTTCCAGCCTTATTAGAGACTCTAGAAAGCAAGAGCTTGCTAATTGCTCTAAAGCAGAGTGTCTTTCATGGATTGAAACTGTGCTGTGTGTTTCCCTTCAGAAATGGAGTTAAATGGCATGCTCTGTGTCTTCCTACAAGCAAGACTTCGTTTCAGGTAATCACAGTCAGTTTTGTGCTCAAAAGAAGCTACATTGTTCACAAAGCTCACACGTTTCTCGCTCTTAACTGAAAGGCATTGGAGGTTAGAGGGCCTGTAGTTTGTATCAGTATCAGAAGCAGAGTTGAACTAGATATGGTCCGTGTGTGTAGGAAACACAGTTCTTTTGTTCTGAGCACACTCACGTTTCCCGCCTTTTTAGAGACTCTAGAAAGCAAGAGCTTGCTTCTTGCTCTAAAGCAGAGTGTCTTTCATGGATGAGAACTGTGCTGTGTGTTTCCCTTCAGTAACAGAGTTAAATGGCAGGCTCTGTGTCTTCCTACAAGCAAGACTTCGTTTCAGGTAAACACAATCACTTTTGAGTTCAAACGAAGCTACATCTTTCACAAAACTCACACGATTCACACTCATAAGTGAAAAGGATTGGATGATATAGGGCCTGTTGTTTATATCAGTTTCCGAAGCAGAGTTGAACTAGATATGGTCCGTGTGTGTAGGAAACACAGTTCTTTTTTTCTGAGCACACTCACGTTTCCCACCTTATTAGAGACTCTAGAGTGCAAGAGCATGCTTCTTGCTCTAAAGCAGACTGTCTTTCATGGATGAGAACTGTGCTGTGTGTTTCCCTTCAAAAACGGAGTTAAATGGCATGCTCTGTGTCTTCCTACAAGCAAGACGTAGTTTCAGGTAAATGCAGTCACTTTTGAGCTCAAACGAAGCTACATCGTTCACGACGCTCATACGTTTCTCGCTCTTCTCAAAAGGCACTGGATGTTAGAGGGCCTGTGGTTTGTATCAGTTTCAGAAGCAGAGTTGAACTAGATATGGTCCGTCTGTGTAGGAAACACAATTCTTTTGTTCTGAGCACACTGAAGTTTCCCGCCTTATTAGAGACTCTAGAAAGCAAGAGCTTACTTCTTGCTCTAAAGCAGATTGTCTTTCATGGATGAGAACTGTGCTGTGTGTTTCCCTTCAGAAACGGAGTTAAATGGCAGGCTCTGTGTCTTCCTACTAGCAAGACTTTGTTTCAGGTAAATGCAGTCATTTTTGAGCTCAAAGGAAGCTACATCGTTCACGAAGCTCACACGTTTCTCGCTCTTAAGTGAAAAGCATTGGATGTTAGAGGACCTGTGGTTTGTATCAGTTTCAGAAGAAGAGTTGAACTAGATATGGTCCCTGTGGGTAGGAAACACAGTTCTTTTGTTCTGAGCACACTCACGTTTCCCGCCTTATTAGAGACTCTAGAAAGCAAGAACTTGCTTCTTGCTCTAAAGCAGAGTGTCTTTCATGGATGAGAACTGTGCTGTGTGTTTCCCTTCAGAAACTGAGTTAAATGGCAGGCTCTGTGTCTTCCTACTAGCAAGACTTCTTTTCAGGTAAATGCAGTCATTTTTGAGCTCAAAGGAAGCTACATCGTACACGAAGCTCACACGATTCTCACTCTTAACAAAAGGCATTGGATGTTAGAGGGACTGTGGTTTGTATCAGTTTCAAACAGAGTTGAACTAGATATGGTCCCTGTGGGTAGGAAACACAGTTCTTTTGTTCTGAGCACACTCAGGTTTCCCGCCTTATTAGAGACTCTTGAAAGCAAGAGCTTGCTTCTTGCTCTAAAGTAGAGTGTGTTTCATGGAAGAGAACTGTGCTGTGTGTTTCCCTTCAGAAACGGAGTTAAATGGCAGGCTCTGTGTTGTCCTACAAGCAAGATTTCGTTGTTTCAGGTAAACGCACTCACTTTTGAGCTCAAACGAAGCTACATCTTTCACAAAGCTCACAAGTTTCTCACTCATAAGTGAAAAGGATTGGATGTTAGAGGACCTGTGGTTTGTATCAGTTTCAGAAGAAGAGTTGAACTAGATATGGTCCCTGTGTGTAGGAAACACAGTTCTTTTGTTCTGAGCACACTCACGTTTCCAGCCTTATTAGAGACTCTAGAAAGCAAGACCTTGCTTTTTGCTCTAAAGCAGAGTGTGTTTCATGGAAGAGAACTGTGCTGTGTGTTTCCCTTCAGAAACGGAGTTAAATGGCAGGCTCTGTGTCCTCCTACAAGCAAGAATTCGTTTCAGATAAACGCAGTCAATTTTGAGCTCAAAGGAAGCTACATAGTTCACGAAGCTCACACGTTTCTCGCTCTTAAGTGAAAAGCATTGGATGTTAGAGGGCCTGTGGTTTGTATCAGTTTCAGATGCAGAGTTGAACTAGATATGATCAGTGTGTGTAGGAAACACAGTTCTTTTGTTCTGAGCACAGTCACGTTTTCCCCTTTATTAGAGACTCTAGAATGCGAGAGCATGCTTCTTGCTCTAAAGCAGAGTGTCTTTCATGGATGAGAACTGTGCTGTGTGTTTCCCTTCAGAAACGGAGTTAAATGGCAGGCTCTGTGTCTTCCTACTAGCAAGACTTCGTTTCAGGTAAATGCAGTCATTTTGAGCTCAAAGGAAGCTACATCGTACACGAAGCTGACACGTTTCTCACTCTTAACGAAAGGCATTGGATGTTAGAGGGACTGTGGTTTGTATCAGTTTCAAAGCAGAGTTGAACTAGATATGGTCCCTGTGGGTAGGAAACACAGTTCTTTTGTTCTGAGCACACTCACGTTTCCCGCCTTATTAGAGACTCTAGAATGCGAGAGCATGCTTCTTGCTCTAAAGCAGAGTGTGTTTCATGGATGAGAACTGTGCTGTGTGTTTCCCTTCAGAAACGGAGTTAAATGGCAGACTCAGTGTCTTCCTACAAGCAAGACTTAGTTTCAGGTAAACACAGTCACTTTTGAGCTCAAACAAAGCTACATAGTTCACGAAGCTCACACGATTTTCGCTCTTAAGTGAAAAGCATTGGATGTTAGAGGGCCTATGGTTTGTATCAGTTTCAGAAGCAGAGTTGAACTAGATATGGTCCATGTGTGTAGTAAACACAGTTCTTTTGTTCTGAGCACACTCACGTTTCCCGCCTTATTAGAGACTCTAGAAAGCAAGAACTTTCTTCTTGCTCTAAAGCAGAGTGTCTTTCATGGATGAGAACTGTGCTCTGTGTTTCCCTTCAGAAACTGAGTTAAATGGCAGGCTCTGTGTCTTCCTACTAGCAAGACTTCTTTTCAGGTAAATGCAGTCATTTTTGAGCTCAAAGGAAGCTACATCGTACACGAAGCTCACACGTTTCTCACTCTTAACAAAAGGCATTGGATGTTAGAGGGACTGTGGTTTGTGTCAGTTTCAAAGCAGAGTTGAACTAGATATGGTCCCTGTGGGTAGGAAACACAGTTCTTTTGTTCTGAGCACACTCAGGTTTCCCGCCTTATTAGAGACTCTTGAAATCAAGAGCTTGCTTCTTGCTCTAAAGCAGAGTTTGTTTCATGGAAGAGAACTGTGCTGTGTGTTTCCCTTCAGAAACGGAGTTAAATGGCAGGATCTGTGTCGTCCTACAAGCAAGACTTCGTTGTTTCACGTAAACGCACTCACTTTTGAGCTCAAACGAAGCTACATCTTTCACAAAGCTCACACGTTTCTCACTCATAAGTTTAAAGGATTGGATGTTAGAGGGCCTGTGGTTTGTATCAGTTTCCGAAGCAGAGTGGAACTAGATATGGTCCGTGTGTGTAGGAAACACAGTTCTTTTGTTCTGAGCACACTCACGTTTCCAGCCTTATTAGAGACTCTAGAAAGCAAGAGCTTGCTAATTGCTCTAAAGCAGAGTGTCTTTCATGGATGAGAACTGTGCTGTGTGTTTCCCTTCAGAAATGGAGTTAAATGGCAGGCGCTGTGTCTTCCTACAAGCAAGACTTCGTTTAAGGTAAACGCAGTCAGTTTTGTGCTCAAACGAAGCAACATTGTTCACAAAGCTCACACGTTTCTCGCTCTTAACTGAAAGGCATTGGAGGTTAGAGGCCCTGTAGTTTGTATCAGGTTCAGAAGCAGAGTTGAACCAGATATGGTCTGTGTGTGTAGTAAACACAGTTCTTTTGTTCTGAGCACACTCACGTTTCCCGCATTTTAGAGACTCTAGAAAGCAAGAGCTTGCTTCTTGCTCTAAAGCAGAGTGACTTTCATGGATGAGAACTGTGCTGTGTGTTTCCCTTCAGTAACGGAGTTAAATGGCAGGCTCTGTGTCTTCCTACAAGCAAGACTTCGTTTCAGGTAAACACAGTCACTTTTGAGTTTAAACGAAGCTACATCTTTCACAAAGCTCACACGTTTCACACTCTAAGTGAAAAGGATTGGATGTTATAGGGCCTGTTGTTTGTATCAGTTTCCGAAGCAGAGTTGAACTAGATATGGTCCGTGTGTGTAGGAAACACAGTTCTTTTTTTCTGAGCACACTCACGTTTCCCACCTTATTAGAGACTCTAGGGTGCAAGAGCATGCTTCTTGCTCTAAAGCAGAGTGTCTTTCATGGATGAGAACTGTGCTGTGTGTTTCCCTTCAAAAACGGAGTTAATGGCATGCTCTGTGTCTTCCTACAAGCAAGACGTAGTTTCAAGTAAATGCAGTCACTTTTGAGCTCAAACGAAGCTACATCGTTCACGACACTCACACGTTTCTCGCTCTTAACAAAAGGCACTGCATGTTAGAGGGCCTGTGGTTTGTATCAGTTTCATAAGCAGAGTTGAACTAGATATGGTCTGTCTGTGTAGGAAACACAGTTCTTTTGTTCTGAGCACACTCACGTTTCCAGCCTTATTAGAGACTCTATAAAGCAAGAGCTTGCTTCTTGCTCTAAAGCAGAGTGTGTTTCATGGATGAGAACTGTGCTGTGTGTTTCCCTTCAGAAACGGAGTTAAATGGCAGGGTCTGTGTCTTCCTACTAGCAAGACTTCTTTTCAGGTAAATGCAGTCATTTTTGAGCTCAAAGGAAGCTTCATCGTACACGAAGATCACACGTTTCTCACTCTTAACAAAAGGCATTGGATGTTAGAGGGCCTGTGGTTTGTATCAGTTTCAAAGCAGAGTGGAACTAGATATGGTCCGTGTGTGTAGGAAACACAGTTCTTTTGTTCTGAGCACACTCACGTTTCCAGCCTTATTAGAGACTCTAGAAAGCAAGAGCTTGCTTCTTGCTCTAAAGCAGAGTGTCTTTCATGGATGAGAACTGTGCTGTGTGTTTCCCTTCAGAAACGGAGTTAAATGGCAGGCTCTGTGTCTTCCTACTAGCAAGACTTCGTTTCAGGTAAATGCAGTCATTTCTGAGCTCAAAGGAAGCTACATCGTTCACGAAGCTCACACGTTTCTCGCTTTTAAGTGAAAAGCATTGGATGTTAGAGGGTCTGTGGTTTGTATCAGTTTCAGAAGCAGAGTTGAACTAGATATGGTCCGTGTGTGTAGGAAACACAGTTCTTTTGTTTTGAGCACAGTCACGTTTTCCACCTTATTAGAGACTCTAGAATGCGAGAGCATGCTTCTTGCTCTAAAGCAGAGTGTGTTTCATGGATGAGAACTGTGCTGTGTGTTTCCCTTCAGAAACGGAGTTAAATGGCAGACTCAGTGTCTTCCTACAAGCAAGACTTAGTTTCAGGTAAACGCAGTCACTTTTGAGCTCAAACAAAGCTACATAATTCACGAAGCTCACACGATTCTCGCTCTTAAGTGAAAAGCATTGGATGTTAGAGGGCCTGTGGTTTGTATCAGTTTCAGAAGCAGAGTTGAACTAGATATGGTCCGTGTGTGTAGGAAACACAGTTCTTTTGTTCTGAGCACACTCACGTTTCCCACCTTATTAGAGAGTCTAGATAGCAAGAGCTTGCTTCTTGTTCTAAAGCAGATTGTCTTTCATGGTTGAGAACTGTGTTGTGTGTTTCCCTTCAGAAACGGAGTTAAATGGCATGCTCTGTGTCCTCCTAAAAGCAAGAATTCGTTTCAGATAAACGCAGTAATATTTGAGCTCAAAGTAAGCTACATAGTTTTCGAAGCTCACACGTTTCTCGCTCTTAAGTGAAAAGCATTGGATGTTAGAGGGCCTGTGGTATGTATCAGTTTCAGAAGCAGAGTTGAACTAGATATGGTCCGTGTGTGTAGGAAACACAGTTCTTTTGTTCTGAGCACACTCATGTTTCCCGCCTTATTAGAGATTCTAGAAAGCAAGAGCTTGCTTCTTGCTCTAAAGCAGATTGTCTTTCATGGATGAGAACCTTGCTGTGTGTTTCCCTTCAGAAACGGAGTTAAATGGCAGGCTCTGTATCTGTCTACTAGCAAGACTTCGTTTCAGGTAAATGCAGTCATTTTTGAGCTCAAAGGAAGCTACATCGTTCACGAAGCTCACACGTTTCTCGCTCTTAAGTGAAAAGGATTGGATGTTAGAGGGCCTGTTGTTTGTATCAGTTTCCGAACCAGAGTTGAACTAGATATGGTCCGTGTGTGTAGGAAACACAGTTCTTTTTTTCTGAGCACACTCACGTTTCCCACCTTATTAGAGACTCTAGAATGCAAGAGCATGCTTCTTGCTCTAAAGCAGAGTGTCTTTCATGGATGAGAACTGTGCTGTGTGTTTCACTTCAAAAACGGAGTTAAATGGCATGCTCTGTGTCTTCCTACAAGCAAGACGTAGTTTCAGGTAAACACAGTCACTTTTGAGCTCAAACGAAGCTACATCGTTCACGACGCTCACACGTTTCTCGCTCTTAACAAAAGGCACTGGATGTTAGAGGGCCTGTGGTTTGTATCAGTTTCAGAAGCAGAGTTGAACCAGATATGGTCCGTGTGTGTAGGAAACACAGTTCTTTTGTTCTGAGCACACTCAAGTTTCCCGCCTTATTAGAGACCCTAGAAAGCAAGAGCTTGCTTCTTGCTCTAAAGCAGATTGTCTTTCATGGATGAGAACTGTGCTGTGTGTTTCCCTTCAGAAACGGAGTTAAATGGCAGGCTCTGTGTCTTCCTACTAGCAAGACTTCGTTTCAGGTAAATGCAGTCATTTTTGAGCTCAAAGGAAGCTACATCGTTCACGAAGCTCACACGTTTCTCGCTCTTAAGTGAAAAGCATTGGATGTTAGAGGGCCTGAGGTTTGTATCAGTTTCAGAAGCAGAGTTGAACTAGAAATGGTCCGTGTTTGTAGGAAACACAGTTCTTTTGTTCTGAGCACACTCACGTTTCCCGCCTTATTAGAGACTCTTGAAAGCAAGAGCTTGCTTCTTGCTCTAAAGCAGAGTGTGTTTCATGGAAGAGAACTGTGCTGTGTGTTTCCCTTCAGAAACGGAGTTAAATGGCAGGCTCTGTGTCGTCGTACAAGCAAGACTTCGTTGTTTCAGGTAAACGCACTCACTTTTGAGCTCAAACGAAGCTACATCTTTCATAAAGCTCACACGTTTCTCACTCATAAGTGAAAAGGATTGGATGTTAGAGGGCCTGTGGTTTGTATCAGTTTCCGAACCAGAGTGGAACTAGATATGGTCCGTGTGTGTAGGAAACACAGTTCTTTTGTTCTGAGCACACTCACGTTTCCAGCCTTATTAGAGACTCTAGAAAGCAAGAGCTTGCTAATTGCTCTAAAGCAGAGTACTTTCATGGATGAGAACTGTGCTGTGTGTTTCCCTTCAGAAATGGAGTTAAATGGCAGGCGCTGTGTCTTCCTACAAGCCAGACTTCGTTTCAGGTAAACGCAGTCAGTTTTGTGCTCAAAGGAAGCTACATTTTTCACAAAGCTCACACGTTTCTCGCTCTTAACTGAAAGGCATTGGAGGTTAGAGGGCGTGTAGTTTGTATCAATTCAGAAGCAGAGTTGAACTAGATATGGTCCGTGTGTGTAGGAAACACAGTTCTTTTGTTCTGAGCACACTCACGGTTCCCATCTTATTAGAGAGTCTAGATAGCAAGAGCTTGCTTCTTGTTCTAAAGCAGATTGTCTTTCATGGTTGAGAACTGTGCTGTGTGTTTCCCTTCAGAAACGGAGTTAAATGGCAGGCTCTGTGTCTTCCTACAAGCAAGACTTCGTTTCAGGTAAACGTAGTCACTTGTGAGCTCAAACGAAGCTACATCTTTCACAAAGCTCACACGTTTCTCGCTCTTAACAAAAGGCACTGGATGTTAGAGGGCCTGTGGTTGGTATCAGTTTCAGAAGCAGAGTTGAACTAGATATGGTCCGTCTGTGTAGGAACCACAGTTCTTTTGTTCTGAGCACACTCAAGTTTCCCTCCTTATTAGAGATTCTAGAAAGCAAGAGCATGCTTCTTGCTCTAAAGCAGAGTGTCTTTCATGGATGAGAACTGTGCTGTGTGTTTCCCTTCAGTAACGGAGTTAAATGGCAGGCTCTGTGTCTTCCTACAAGCAAGACTTCGTTTCAGGTAAACGCAGTCACTTTTGAGCTCAAACGAAGCTACAACTTTCACAAAACTCACACGTTTCTCACTCTTAACTGAAAGGCATTGGATGTTAGAGGGCCTGTGGTTTGTATCAGTTTCAGAAGCAGAGTTGAACTAGATATTGTCCGTGTGTGTAGGAAACACAGTTCTTTTGTTCTGAGCACACTCACGTTTCCAGCCTTATTAGAGACTATAGAAAGCAAGAGCTTGCTAATTGCTCTAAAGCAGAGTACTTTCATGGATGAGAACTGTGCTGTGTGTTTCCCTTCAGAAATGGAGTTAAATGGCCGGTGCTGTGTCTTCCTACAAGCAAGACTTCGTTTCAGGTAAACGCAGTCAGTTTTGTGCTCAAAGAAAGCTGCATTTTTCACAAAGCTCACATGTTTCTCGCTCTTAACTGAAAGGCATTGGAGGTTAGAGGGCCTGTAGTTTGTATCAGGTTCAGAAGCAGATTTGAACTAGATATGGTCTCTGTGTGTAGGAAACACAGTTCTTTTGTTCTGAGCACACTCACGTTTCCCACCTTATTAGAGAGTCTAGATAGCAAGAGCTTGCTTCTTGTTCTAAAGCAGATTGTCTTTCATGGTTGAGAACTGTGTTGTGTGTTTCCCTTCAGAAACGGAGTTAAATGGCATGCTCTGTGTCCTCCTAAAAGCAAGAATTCGTTTCAGATAAACGCAGTAATATTTGAGCTCAAAGTAAGCTACATAGTTTTCGAAGCTCACACGTTTCTCGCTCTTAAGTGAAAAGCATTGGATGTTAGAGGGCCTGTGGTATGTATCAGTTTCAGAAGCAGAGTTGAACTAGATATGGTCCGTCTGTGTAGGAAACACAATTCTTTTGTTCTGAGCACACTGAAGTTTCCCGCCTTATTAGAGACTCTAGAAAGCAAGAGCTTACTTCTTGCTCTAAAGCAGATTGTCTTTCATGGATGAGAACTGTGCTGTGTGTTTCCCTTCAGAAACGGAGTTAAATGGCAGGCTCTGTGTCTTCCTACTAGCAAGACTTTGTTTCAGGTAAATGCAGTCATTTTTGAGCTCAAAGGAAGCTACATCGTTCACGAAGCTCACACGTTTCTCGCTCTTAAGTGAAAAGCATTGGATGTTAGAGGACCTGTGGTTTGTATCAGTTTCAGAAGAAGAGTTGAACTAGATATGGTCCCTGTGGGTAGGAAACACAGTTCTTTTGTTCTGAGCACACTCACGTTTCCCGCCTTATTAGAGACTCTAGAAAGCAAGAACTTGCTTCTTGCTCTAAAGCAGAGTGTCTTTCATGGATGAGAACTGTGCTGTGTGTTTCCCTTCAGAAACTGAGTTAAATGGCAGGCTCTGTGTCTTCCTACTAGCAAGACTTCTTTTCAGGTAAATGCAGTCATTTTTGAGCTCAAAGGAAGCTACATCGTACACGAAGCTCACACGATTCTCACTCTTAACAAAAGGCATTGGATGTTAGAGGGACTGTGGTTTGTATCAGTTTCAAACAGAGTTGAACTAGATATGGTCCCTGTGGGTAGGAAACACAGTTCTTTTGTTCTGAGCACACTCAGGTTTCCCGCCTTATTAGAGACTCTTGAAAGCAAGAGCTTGCTTCTTGCTCTAAAGTAGAGTGTGTTTCATGGAAGAGAACTGTGCTGTGTGTTTCCCTTCAGAAACGGAGTTAAATGGCAGGCTCTGTGTTGTCCTACAAGCAAGATTTCGTTGTTTCAGGTAAACGCACTCACTTTTGAGCTCAAACGAAGCTACATCTTTCACAAAGCTCACAAGTTTCTCACTCATAAGTGAAAAGGATTGGATGTTAGAGGACCTGTGGTTTGTATCAGTTTCAGAAGAAGAGTTGAACTAGATATGGTCCCTGTGTGTAGGAAACACAGTTCTTTTGTTCTGAGCACACTCACGTTTCCAGCCTTATTAGAGACTCTAGAAAGCAAGACCTTGCTTTTTGCTCTAAAGCAGAGTGTGTTTCATGGAAGAGAACTGTGCTGTGTGTTTCCCTTCAGAAACGGAGTTAAATGGCAGGCTCTGTGTCCTCCTACAAGCAAGAATTCGTTTCAGATAAACGCAGTCAATTTTGAGCTCAAAGGAAGCTACATAGTTCACGAAGCTCACACGTTTCTCGCTCTTAAGTGAAAAGCATTGGATGTTAGAGGGCCTGTGGTTTGTATCAGTTTCAGATGCAGAGTTGAACTAGATATGGTCAGTGTGTGTAGGAAACACAGTTCTTTTGTTCTGAGCACAGTCACGTTTTCCCCTTTATTAGAGACTCTAGAATGCGAGAGCATGCTTCTTGCTCTAAAGCAGAGTGTCTTTCATGGATGAGAACTGTGCTGTGTGTTTCCCTTCAGAAACGGAGTTAAATGGCAGGCTCTGTGTCTTCCTACTAGCAAGACTTCGTTTCAGGTAAATGCAGTCATTTTGAGCTCAAAGGAAGCTACATCGTACACGAAGCTGACACGTTTCTCACTCTTAACGAAAGGCATTGGATGTTAGAGGGACTGTGGTTTGTATCAGTTTCAAAGCAGAGTTGAACTAGATATGGTCCCTGTGGGTAGGAAACACAGTTCTTTTGTTCTGAGCACACTCACGTTTCCAGCCTTATTAGAGACTCTAGAAAGCAAGAGCTTGCTAATTGCTCTAAAGCAGAGTGTCTTTCATGGATGAGAACTGTGCTGTGTGTTTCCCTTCAGAAATGGAGTTAAATGGCAGGCGCTGTGTCTTCCTACAAGCAAGACTTCGTTTAAGGTAAACGCAGTCAGTTTTGTGCTCAAACGAAGCAACATTGTTCACAAAGCTCACACGTTTCTCGCTCTTAACTGAAAGGCATTGGAGGTTAGAGGCCCTGTAGTTTGTATCAGGTTCAGAAGCAGAGTTGAACCAGATATGGTCTGTGTGTGTAGTAAACACAGTTCTTTTGTTCTGAGCACACTCACGTTTCCCGCATTTTAGAGACTCTAGAAAGCAAGAGCTTGCTTCTTGCTCTAAAGCAGAGTGACTTTCATGGATGAGAACTGTGCTGTGTGTTTCCCTTCAGTAACGGAGTTAAATGGCAGGCTCTGTGTCTTCCTACAAGCAAGACTTCGTTTCAGGTAAACACAGTCACTTTTGAGTTTAAACGAAGCTACATCTTTCACAAAGCTCACACGTTTCACACTCTAAGTGAAAAGGATTGGATGTTATAGGGCCTGTTGTTTGTATCAGTTTCCGAAGCAGAGTTGAACTAGATATGGTCCGTGTGTGTAGGAAACACAGTTCTTTTTTTCTGAGCACACTCACGTTTCCCACCTTATTAGAGACTCTAGGGTGCAAGAGCATGCTTCTTGCTCTAAAGCAGAGTGTCTTTCATGGATGAGAACTGTGCTGTGTGTTTCCCTTCAAAAACGGAGTTAATGGCATGCTCTGTGTCTTCCTACAAGCAAGACGTAGTTTCAAGTAAATGCAGTCACTTTTGAGCTCAAACGAAGCTACATCGTTCACGACACTCACACGTTTCTCGCTCTTAACAAAAGGCACTGCATGTTAGAGGGCCTGTGGTTTGTATCAGTTTCATAAGCAGAGTTGAACTAGATATGGTCTGTCTGTGTAGGAAACACAGTTCTTTTGTTCTGAGCACACTCACGTTTCCAGCCTTATTAGAGACTCTATAAAGCAAGAGCTTGCTTCTTGCTCTAAAGCAGAGTGTGTTTCATGGATGAGAACTGTGCTGTGTGTTTCCCTTCAGAAACGGAGTTAAATGGCAGGGTCTGTGTCTTCCTACTAGCAAGACTTCTTTTCAGGTAAATGCAGTCATTTTTGAGCTCAAAGGAAGCTTCATCGTACACGAAGATCACACGTTTCTCACTCTTAACAAAAGGCATTGGATGTTAGAGGGCCTGTGGTTTGTATCAGTTTCAAAGCAGAGTGGAACTAGATATGGTCCGTGTGTGTAGGAAACACAGTTCTTTTGTTCTGAGCACACTCACGTTTCCAGCCTTATTAGAGACTCTAGAAAGCAAGAGCTTGCTTCTTGCTCTAAAGCAGAGTGTCTTTCATGGATGAGAACTGTGCTGTGTGTTTCCCTTCAGAAACGGAGTTAAATGGCAGGCTCTGTGTCTTCCTACTAGCAAGACTTCGTTTCAGGTAAATGCAGTCATTTCTGAGCTCAAAGGAAGCTACATCGTTCACGAAGCTCACACGTTTCTCGCTTTTAAGTGAAAAGCATTGGATGTTAGAGGGCCTGTGGTTTGTATCAGTTTCAGAAGCAGAGTTGAACTAGATATGGTCCGTGTGTGTAGGAAACACAGTTCTTTTGTTTTGAGCACAGTCACGTTTTCCACCTTATTAGAGACTCTAGAATGCGAGAGCATGCTTCTTGCTCTAAAGCAGAGTGTGTTTCATGGATGAGAACTGTGCTGTGTGTTTCCCTTCAGAAACGGAGTTAAATGGCAGACTCAGTGTCTTCCTACAAGCAAGACTTAGTTTCAGGTAAACGCAGTCACTTTTGAGCTCAAACAAAGCTACATAATTCACGAAGCTCACACGATTCTCGCTCTTAAGTGAAAAGCATTGGATGTTAGAGGGCCTGTGGTTTGTATCAGTTTCAGAAGCAGAGTTGAACTAGATATGGTCCGTGTGTGTAGGAAACACAGTTCTTTTGTTCTGAGCACACTCACGTTTCCCGCCTTATTAGAGACTCTAGAAAGCAAGAACTTGCTTCTTGCTCTAAAGCAGAGTGTCTTTCATGGATGAGAACTGTGCTGTGTGTTTCCCTTCAGAAACTGAGTTAAATGGCAGGCTCTGTGTCTTCCTACTAGCAAGACTTCTTTTCAGGTAAATGCAGTCATTTTTGAGCTCAAAGGAAGCTACATCATACACGAAGCTCACACGTTTCTCACTCTTAACAAAAGGCATTGGATGTTAGAGGGACTGTGGTTTGTATCAGTTTCAAAGCAGAGTTGAACTAGATATGGTCCGTGTGTGTAGGAAACACAGTTCTTTTGTTTTGAGCACAGTCACGTTTTCCACCTTATTAGAGACTCTAGAATGCGAGAGCATGCTTCTTGCTCTAAAGCAGAGTGTGTTTCATGGATGAGAACTGTGCTGTGTGTTTCCCTTCAGAAACGGAGTTAAATGGCAGACTCAGTGTCTTCCTACAAGCAAGACTTAGTTTCAGGTAAACGCAGTCACTTTTGAGCTCAAACAAAGCTACATAATTCACGAAGCTCACACGATTCTCGCTCTTAAGTGAAAAGCATTGGATGTTAGAGGGCCTGTGGTTTGTATCAGTTTCAGAAGCAGAGTTGAACTAGATATGGTCCGTGTGTGTAGGAAACACAGTTCTTTTGTTCTGAGCACACTCACGTTTCCCGCCTTATTAGAGACTCTAGAAAGCAAGAACTTGCTTCTAGCTCTAAAGCAGAGTGTCTTTCATGGATGAGAACTGTGCTGTGTGTTTCCCTTCAGAAACTGAGTTAAATGGCATGCTCTGTGTCTTCCTACTAGCAAGACTTCTTTTCAGGTAAATGCAGTCATTTTTGAGCTCAAAGGAAGCTACATCGTACACGAAGCTCACACGTTTCTCACTCTTAACAAAAGGCATTGGATGTTAGAGGGACTGTGGTTTGTATCAGTTTCAAAGCAGAGTTGAACTAGATATGGTCCCTGTGGGTAGGAAACACAGTTCTTTTGTTCTGAGCACACTCACATTTCCCGCCTTATTAGAGGCTCTTGAAAGCAAGAGCTTGCTTCTTGCTCTAAAGCAGAGTGTGTTTCATGGAAGAGAACTGTGCTGTGTGTTTCCCTTCAGAAACGGAGTTAAATGGCAGGCTCTGTGTCGTCCTACAATCAAGACTTCGTTGTTTCAGGTAAACGCACTCACTTTTGAGCTCAAACGAAGCTACATCTTTCACAAAGCTCACACGTTTCTCACTCATAAGTTTAAAGGATTGGATGTTAGAGGGCCTGTGGTTTGTATCAGTTTCCAAAGCAGAGTGGAACTAGATATGGTCCGTGTGTGTAGGAAACACAGTTCTTTTGTTCTGAGCACACTCACGTTTCCAGCCTTATTAGAGACTCTAGAAAGCAAGAGCTTGCTAATTGCTCTAAAGCAGAGTGTCTTTCATGGATGAGAACTGTGCTGTGTGTTTCCCTTCAGAAATGGAGTTAAATGGCAGGCGCTGTGTCTTCCTACAAGCAAGACTTCGTTTCAGGTAAACGCAGTCAGTTTTGTGCTCAAACGAAGCAACATTGTTCACAAAGCTCACACGTTTCTCGCTCTTAACTGAAAGGCATTGGAGGTTAGAGGCCCTGTAGTTTGTATCAGGTTCAGAAGCAGAGTTGAACTAGATATGGTCCGTCTGTGTAGTAAACACAGTTCTTTTGTTCTGAGCACACTCATGTTTCCCGCCTTTTTAGAGACTCTAGAAAGCAAGAGCTTGCTTCTTGCTCTAAAGCAGAGTGTCTTTCATGGATGAGAACTGTGCTGTGTGTTTCCCTTCAGTAACGGAGTTAAATGGCAGGCTCTGTGTCTTCCTACAAGCAAGACTTCGTTTCAGGTAAACACAGTCACTTTTGAGTTCAAACGAAGCTACATCTTTCACAAAGCTCACACGTTTCACACTCATAAGTGAAAAGGATTGGATGTTATAGGGCCTGTTGTTTGTATCAGTTTCCGAAGCAGAGTTGAACTAGATATGGTCCGTGTGTGTAGGAAACACAGTTCATTTTTTCTGAGCACACTCACATTTCCCACCTTATTAGAGACTCTAGAGTGCAAGAGCATGCTTCATGCTCTAAAGCAGAGTGTCTTTCATGGATGAGAACTGTGCTGTGTGTTTCCCTTCAAAAACGGAGTTAAATGGCATGCTCTGTGTCTTCCTACAAGCAAGACGTAGTTTCAGGTAAATGCAGTCACTTTTGAGCTCAAACGAAGCTACATCGTTCACGACACTCACACGTTTCTCGCTCTTAACAAAAGGCACTGCATGTTAGAGGGCCTGTGGTTTGTATCAGTTTCATAAGCAGAGTTGAACTAGATATGGTCAGTCTGTGTCGAAACACAGTTCTTTTGTTCTGAGCACACTCACGTTTCCAGCCTTATTAGAGACTCTAGAATGCGAGAGCATGCTTCTTGCTCTAAAGCAGAGTGTGTTTCATGGATGAGAACTGTGCTGTGTGTTTCCCTTCAGAAACGGAGTTAAATGGCAGACTCAGTGTCTTCCTACAAGCAAGACTTAGTTTCAGGTAAACGCAGTCACTTTTGAGCTCAAACAAAGCTACATAATTCACGAAGCTCACACGATTCTCGCTCTTAAGTGAAAAGCATTGGATGTTAGAGGGCCTGTGGTTTGTATCAGTTTCAGAAGCAGAGTTGAACTAGATATGGTCCGTGTGTGTAGGAAACACAGTTCTTTTGTTCTGAGCACACTCACGTTTCCCGCCTTATTAGAGACTCTAGAAAGCAAGAACTTGCTTCTAGCTCTAAAGCAGAGTGTCTTTCATGGATGAGAACTGTGCTGTGTGTTTCCCTTCAGAAACTGAGTTAAATGGCATGCTCTGTGTCTTCCTACTAGCAAGACTTCTTTTCAGGTAAATGCAGTCATTTTTGAGCTCAAAGGAAGCTACATCGTACACGAAGCTCACACGTTTCTCACTCTTAACAAAAGGCATTGGATGTTAGAGGGACTGTGGTTTGTATCAGTTTCAAAGCAGAGTTGAACTAGATATGGTCCCTGTGGGTAGGAAACACAGTTCTTTTGTTCTGAGCACACTCACATTTCCCGCCTTATTAGAGGCTCTTGAAAGCAAGAGCTTGCTTCTTGCTCTAAAGCAGAGTGTGTTTCATGGAAGAGAACTGTGCTGTGTGTTTCCCTTCAGAAACGGAGTTAAATGGCAGGCTCTGTGTCGTCCTACAATCAAGACTTCGTTGTTTCAGGTAAACGCACTCACTTTTGAGCTCAAACGAAGCTACATCTTTCACAAAGCTCACACGTTTCTCACTCATAAGTTTAAAGGATTGGATGTTAGAGGGCCTGTGGTTTGTATCAGTTTCCAAAGCAGAGTGGAACTAGATATGGTCCGTGTGTGTAGGAAACACAGTTCTTTTGTTCTGAGCACACTCACGTTTCCAGCCTTATTAGAGACTCTAGAAAGCAAGAGCTTGCTAATTGCTCTAAAGCAGAGTGTCTTTCATGGATGAGAACTGTGCTGTGTGTTTCCCTTCAGAAATGGAGTTAAATGGCAGGCGCTGTGTCTTCCTACAAGCAAGACTTCGTTTCAGGTAAACGCAGTCAGTTTTGTGCTCAAACGAAGCAACATTGTTCACAAAGCTCACACGTTTCTCGCTCTTAACTGAAAGGCATTGGAGGTTAGAGGCCCTGTAGTTTGTATCAGGTTCAGAAGCAGAGTTGAACTAGATATGGTCCGTCTGTGTAGTAAACACAGTTCTTTTGTTCTGAGCACACTCATGTTTCCCGCCTTTTTAGAGACTCTAGAAAGCAAGAGCTTGCTTCTTGCTCTAAAGCAGAGTGTCTTTCATGGATGAGAACTGTGCTGTGTGTTTCCCTTCAGTAACGGAGTTAAATGGCAGGCTCTGTGTCTTCCTACAAGCAAGACTTCGTTTCAGGTAAACACAGTCACTTTTGAGTTCAAACGAAGCTACATCTTTCACAAAGCTCACACGTTTCACACTCATAAGTGAAAAGGATTGGATGTTATAGGGCCTGTTGTTTGTATCAGTTTCCGAAGCAGAGTTGAACTAGATATGGTCCGTGTGTGTAGGAAACACAGTTCATTTTTTCTGAGCACACTCACATTTCCCACCTTATTAGAGACTCTAGAGTGCAAGAGCATGCTTCATGCTCTAAAGCAGAGTGTCTTTCATGGATGAGAACTGTGCTGTGTGTTTCCCTTCAAAAACGGAGTTAAATGGCATGCTCTGTGTCTTCCTACAAGCAAGACGTAGTTTCAGGTAAATGCAGTCACTTTTGAGCTCAAACGAAGCTACATCGTTCACGACACTCACACGTTTCTCGCTCTTAACAAAAGGCACTGCATGTTAGAGGGCCTGTGGTTTGTATCAGTTTCATAAGCAGAGTTGAACTAGATATGGTCAGTCTGTGTCGAAACACAGTTCTTTTGTTCTGAGCACACTCACGTTTCCAGCCTTATTAGAGACTCTATAAAGCAAGAGCTTGCTTTGCTCTAAAGCACAGTGTGTTTCATGGATGAGAACTGTGCTGTGTGTTTCCCTTCAGAAACGGAGTTAAATGGCAGGCTCTGTGTCCTCCTACAAGCAAGAATTCGTTTCAGATAAACAGAGTCACTTTTGAGCTCAAAGGAAGCTACATAGTTCACGAAGCTCACACGTTTCTCGCTCTTAAGTGAAAAGCATTGGATGTTAGAGGGCCTGTGGTTTGTATCAGTTTCAGAAGAAGAGTTGAAATAGATATGGTCCGTGTGTGTAGGAAACACAGTTCTTTTGTTCTGAGCACACTCAAGTTTCCCGCCTTATTAGAGACTCTAGAAAGCAAGAACTTGCTTCTTGCTCTAAAGCAGAGTGTCTTTCACGGATGAGAACTGTGCTGTGTATTTCCCTTCAGAAACTGAGTTAAATGGCAGGGTCTGTGTCTTCCTACTAGCAAGACTTCGTTTCAGGTAAATGCAGTCATTTTTGAGCTCAAAGGAAGCTACATCTTTCACAAAGCTCACACGTTTCTCACTCATAAGTGAAAAGGATTGGATGTTAGAGGGCCTGTGGTTTGTATCATTTTCCGAAGCAGAGTGGAACTACATATGGTCCATGTGTGTAGGAAACACAGTTCTTTTGTTTTGACCACACTCACGTTTCCAGCCTTATTAGAGACTGTAGAAAGCAAGAGCTTGCTTCTTGCTCTAAAGCAGAGTGTGTTTCATGGATGAGAACTGTGCTGTGTGTTTCCCTTCAGAAACGGAGTTAAATGGCAGGCTCTGTGTCTTCCTACTAGCAAGACTTCGTTTCAGGTAAATGCAGTCATTTTTGAGCTCAAAGGAAGCTACATCGTTCACGAAGCTCACACGTTTCTCGCTTTTAAGTGAAAAGCATTGGATGTTAGAGGGCCTGTGGTTTGTATCAGTTTCAGAAGCAGAGTTGAACTAGATATGGTCCGTGTGTGTAGGAAACACAGTTCTTTTGTTCTGAGCACAGTCACGTTTTCCACCTTATTAGATACTCTAGAATGCGAGAGCATGCTTCTTGCTCTAAAGCAGAGTGTGTTTCATGGATGAGAACTGTGCTGTGTGTTTCCCTTCAGAAACGGAGTTAAATGGCAGACTCAGTGTCTTCCTACAAGTAAGACTTAGTTTCAGGTAAACGCAGTCACTTTTGAGCTCAAACAAAGCTACATAGTTCACGAAGCTCACACGATTCTCACTCTTAAGTGAAAAGCATTGGATGTTAGAGGGCCTGTGGTTTATATCAGTTTCAGAAGGAGAGTTGAACTAGATATGATCCGTGTTTGTAGGAAACACAGTTCTTCTGTTCTGAGCACAGTCACGTTTCCCAACTTATTAGAGACTCTAGAATGCGAGAGCATGCTTCTTGCTCTTAAGCAGAGTGTGTTTCATGGATGAGAACTGTGCTGTGTGTTTCCCTTCTGAAACGGAGTTAAATGGCAGGCTCTGTGTCTTCCTACAAACTAGACTTTGTTTCAGGTAAACGCAGTCAATTTTGAGCTCAAATGAAGCTACATCGTTCACGAAGCTCTCACGTTTCTCGCTCTTAACTGAAAGGCATTGGATGTTAGAGGGTCTATGGTTTGTATCAGTTTCAGAAGCAGAGTTGAACTAGATATGGTCCGTGTGTAGGAAACACAGTTCTTTTGTTCTGAGCACACTCATGTTTCCCGCCTTATTAGAGACTCTAGAAAGCAAGAGCTTGCTTCTTGCTCTAAAGCAGAGTGTGTTTCATGGAAGAGAACTGTGCTGTGTGTTTCCCTTCAGAAACGGAGTTAAATGGCAGGCTCTGTGTCGTCCTACAAGCAAGACTTCGTTGTTTCAGGTAAACGCACTCACTTTTGAGCTCAAACGAAGCTACATCTTTCACAAAGCTCACACGTTTCTCACTCATAAGTTTAAAGGATTGGATGTTAGAGGGCCTGTGGTTTGTATCAATTTCCGAAGCAGAGTGGAACTAGATATGGTCCGTGTGTGTAGGAAACACAGTTCTTTTGTTCTGAGCACACTCACGTTTCCAGCCTTATTAGAGACTCTAGAAAGCAAGAGCTTGCTAATTGCTCTAAAGCAGAGTGTCTTTCATGGATGAGAACTGTGCTGTGTGTTTCCCTTCAGAAACTGAGTTAAATGGCAGGCTCTGTGTCTTCCTACTAGCAAGACTTCTTTTCAGGTAAATGCAGTCATTTTTGAGCTCAAAGGAAGCTACATCATACACGAAGCTCACACGTTTCTCACTCTTAACAAAAGGCATTGGATGTTAGAGGGACTGTGGTTTGTATCAGTTTCAAAGCAGAGTTGAACTAGATATGGTCCGTGTGTGTAGGAAACACAGTTCTTTTGTTTTGAGCACAGTCACGTTTTCCACCTTATTAGAGACTCTAGAATGCGAGAGCATGCTTCTTGCTCTAAAGCAGAGTGTTTTTCATGGATGAGAACTGTGCTGTGTGTTTCCCTTCAGAAACGGAGTTAAATGGCAGACTCAGTGTCTTCCTACAAGCAAGACTTAGTTTCAGGTAAACGCAGTCACTTTTGAGCTCAAACAAAGCTACATAATTCACGAAGCTCACACGATTCTCGCTCTTAAGTGAAAAGCATTGGATGTTAGAGGGCCTGTGGTTTGTATCAGTTTCAAAGCAGAGTTGAACTAGATATGGTCCCTGTGGGTAGGAAACACAGTTCTTTTGTTCTGAGCACACTCACGTTTCCCACCTTATTAGAGACTCTAGAGTGCAAGAGCATGCTTCATGCTCTAAAGCAGAGTGTCTTTCATGGATGAGAACTGTGCTGTGTGTTTCCCTTCAAAAACGGAGTTAAATGGCATGCTCTGTGTCTTCCTACAAGCAAGACGTAGTTTCAGGTAAATGCAGTCACTTTTGAGCTCAAACGAAGCTACATCGTTCACGACACTCACACGTTTCTCGCTCTTAACAAAAGGCACTGCATGTTAGAGGGCCTGTGGTTTGTATCAGTTTCATAAGCAGAGTTGAACTAGATATGGTCAGTCTGTGTCGAAACACAGTTCTTTTGTTCTGAGCACACTCACGTTTCCAGCCTTATTAGAGACTCTAGAATGCGAGAGCATGCTTCTTGCTCTAAAGCAGAGTGTGTTTCATGGATGAGAACTGTGCTGTGTGTTTCCCTTCAGAAACGGAGTTAAATGGCAGACTCAGTGTCTTCCTACAAGCAAGACTTAGTTTCAGGTAAACGCAGTCACTTTTGAGCTCAAACAAAGCTACATAATTCACGAAGCTCACACGATTCTCGCTCTTAAGTGAAAAGCATTGGATGTTAGAGGGCCTGTGGTTTGTATCAGTTTCAGAAGCAGAGTTGAACTAGATATGGTCCGTGTGTGTAGGAAACACAGTTCTTTTGTTCTGAGCACACTCACGTTTCCCGCCTTATTAGAGACTCTAGAAAGCAAGAACTTGCTTCTAGCTCTAAAGCAGAGTGTCTTTCATGGATGAGAACTGTGCTGTGTGTTTCCCTTCAGAAACTGAGTTAAATGGCATGCTCTGTGTCTTCCTACTAGCAAGACTTCTTTTCAGGTAAATGCAGTCATTTTTGAGCTCAAAGGAAGCTACATCGTACACGAAGCTCACACGTTTCTCACTCTTAACAAAAGGCATTGGATGTTAGAGGGACTGTGGTTTGTATCAGTTTCAAAGCAGAGTTGAACTAGATATGGTCCCTGTGGGTAGGAAACACAGTTCTTTTGTTCTGAGCACACTCACATTTCCCGCCTTATTAGAGGCTCTTGAAAGCAAGAGCTTGCTTCTTGCTCTAAAGCAGAGTGTGTTTCATGGAAGAGAACTGTGCTGTGTGTTTCCCTTCAGAAACGGAGTTAAATGGCAGGCTCTGTGTCGTCCTACAATCAAGACTTCGTTGTTTCAGGTAAACGCACTCACTTTTGAGCTCAAACGAAGCTACATCTTTCACAAAGCTCACACGTTTCTCACTCATAAGTTTAAAGGATTGGATGTTAGAGGGCCTGTGGTTTGTATCAGTTTCCAAAGCAGAGTGGAACTAGATATGGTCCGTGTGTGTAGGAAACACAGTTCTTTTGTTCTGAGCACACTCACGTTTCCAGCCTTATTAGAGACTCTAGAAAGCAAGAGCTTGCTAATTGCTCTAAAGCAGAGTGTCTTTCATGGATGAGAACTGTGCTGTGTGTTTCCCTTCAGAAATGGAGTTAAATGGCAGGCGCTGTGTCTTCCTACAAGCAAGACTTCGTTTCAGGTAAACGCAGTCAGTTTTGTGCTCAAACGAAGCAACATTGTTCACAAAGCTCACACGTTTCTCGCTCTTAACTGAAAGGCATTGGAGGTTAGAGGCCCTGTAGTTTGTATCAGGTTCAGAAGCAGAGTTGAACTAGATATGGTCCGTCTGTGTAGTAAACACAGTTCTTTTGTTCTGAGCACACTCATGTTTCCCGCCTTTTTAGAGACTCTAGAAAGCAAGAGCTTGCTTCTTGCTCTAAAGCAGAGTGTCTTTCATGGATGAGAACTGTGCTGTGTGTTTCCCTTCAGTAACGGAGTTAAATGGCAGGCTCTGTGTCTTCCTACAAGCAAGACTTCGTTTCAGGTAAACACAGTCACTTTTGAGTTCAAACAAAGCTACATCTTTCACAAAGCTCACACGTTTCACACTCATAAGTGAAAAGGATTGGATGTTATAGGGCCTGTTGTTTGTATCAGTTTCCGAAGCAGAGTTGAACTAGATATGGTCCGTGTGTGTAGGAAACACAGTTCATTTTTTCTGAGCACACTCACATTTCCCACCTTATTAGAGACTCTAGAGTGCAAGAGCATGCTTCATGCTCTAAAGCAGAGTGTCTTTCATGGATGAGAACTGTGCTGTGTGTTTCCCTTCAAAAACGGAGTTAAATGGCATGCTCTGTGTCTTCCTACAAGCAAGACATAGTTTCAGGTAAATGCAGTCACTTTTGAGCTCAAACGAAGCTACATCGTTCACGACACTCACACGTTTCTCGCTCTTAACAAAAGGCACTGCATGTTAGAGGGCCTGTGGTTTGTATCAGTTTCATAAGCAGAGTTGAACTAGATATGGTCAGTCTGTGTCGAAACACAGTTCTTTTGTTCTGAGCACACTCACGTTTCCAGCCTTATTAGAGACTCTATAAAGCAAGAGCTTGCTTTGCTCTAAAGCAGAGTGTGTTTCATGGATGAGAACTGTGCTGTGTGTTTCCCTTCAGAAACGGAGTTAAATGGCAGGCTCTGTGTCCTCCTACAAGCAAGAATTCGTTTCAGATAAACAGAGTCACTTTTGAGCTCAAAGGAAGCTACATAGTTCACGAAGCTCACACGTTTCTCGCTCTTAAGTGAAAAGCATTGGATGTTAGAGGGCCTGTGGTTTGTATCAGTTTCAGAAGAAGAGTTGAAATAGATATGGTCCGTGTGTGTAGGAAACACAGTTCTTTTGTTCTGAGCACACTCAAGTTTCCCGCCTTATTAGAGACTCTAGAAAGCAAGAACTTGCTTCTTGCTCTAAAGCAGAGTGTCTTTCACGGATGAGAACTGTGCTGTGTGTTTCCCTTCAGAAACTGAGTTAAATGGCAGGGTCTGTGTCTTCCTACTAGCAAGACTTCGTTTCAGGTAAATGCAGTCATTTTTGAGCTCAAAGGAAGCTACATCTTTCACAAAGCTCACACGTTTCTCACTCATAAGTGAAAAGGATTGGATGTTAGAGGGCCTGTGGTTTGTATCATTTTCCGAAGCAGAGTGGAACTACATATGGTCCATGTGTGTAGGAAACACAGTTCTTTTGTTTTGACCACACTCACGTTTCCAGCCTTATTAGAGACTGTAGAAAGCAAGAGCTTGCTTCTTGCTCTAAAGCAGAGTGTGTTTCATGGATGAGAACTGTGCTGTGTGTTTCCCTTCAGAAACGGAGTTAAATGGCAGGCTCTGTGTCTTCCTACTAGCAAGACTTCGTTTCAGGTAAATGCAGTCATTTTTGAGCTCAAAGGAAGCTACATCGTTCACGAAGCTCACACGTTTCTCGCTTTTAAGTGAAAAGCATTGGATGTTAGAGGGCCTGTGGTTTGTATCAGTTTCAGAAGCAGAGTTGAACTAGATATGGTCCGTGTGTGTAGGAAACACAGTTCTTTTGTTCTGAGCACAGTCACGTTTTCCACCTTATTAGATACTCTAGAATGCGAGAGCATGCTTCTTGCTCTAAAGCAGAGTGTGTTTCATGGATGAGAACTGTGCTGTGTGTTTCCCTTCAGAAACGGAGTTAAATGGCAGACTCAGTGTCTTCCTACAAGTAAGACTTAGTTTCAGGTAAACGCAGTCACTTTTGAGCTCAAACAAAGCTACATAGTTCACGAAGCTCACACGATTCTCACTCTTAAGTGAAAAGCATTGGATGTTAGAGGGCCTGTGGTTTGTATCAGTTTCAGAAGCAGAGTTGAACTAGATATGGTCCGTGTGTGTAGTAAACACAATTCTTTTGTTCTGAGCACACTCACGTTTCCCGCCTTATTAGAGACTCTAGAAAGCAAGAACTTGCTTCTTGCTCTAAAGCAGAGTGTCTTTCATGGATGAGAACTGTGCTGTGTGTTTCCCTTCAGAAACGGAGTTAAATGGCAGGCTCTTTGTCTTCCTACAAGCAAGACGTAGTTTCAGGTAAACGCAGTCACTTTTGAGCTCAAGCGAAGCTACATCTTTCACAAAGCTCACACGTTTCTCACTCTTAACTGAAAGGCATTGGATGTTAGAGGGCCTGTGGTTTATATCAGTTTCAGAAGGAGAGTTGAACTAGATATGATCCGTGTTTGTAGGAAACACAGTTCTTCTGTTCTGAGCACAGTCACGTTTCCCAACTTATTAGAGACTCTAGAATGCGAGAGCATGCTTCTTGCTCTTAAGCAGAGTGTGTTTCATGGATGAGAACTGTGCTGTGTGTTTCCCTTCTGAAACGGAGTTAAATGGCAGGCTCTGTGTCTTCCTACAAACTAGACTTTGTTTCAGGTAAACGCAGTCAATTTTGAGCTCAAATGAAGCTACATCGTTCACGAAGCTCTCACGTTTCTCGCTCTTAACTGAAAGGCATTGGATGTTAGAGGGTCTATGGTTTGTATCAGTTTCAGAAGCAGAGTTGAACTAGATATGGTCCGTGTGTAGGAAACACAGTTCTTTTGTTCTGAGCACACTCATGTTTCCCGCCTTATTAGAGACTCTAGAAAGCAAGAGCTTGCTTCTTGCTCTAAAGCAGAGTGTGTTTCATGGAAGAGAACTGTGCTGTGTGTTTCCCTTCAGAAACGGAGTTAAATGGCAGGCTCTGTGTCGTCCTACAAGCAAGACTTCGTTGTTTCAGGTAAACGCACTCACTTTTGAGCTCAAACGAAGCTACATCTTTCACAAAGCTCACACGTTTCTCACTCATAAGTTTAAAGGATTGGATGTTAGAGGGCCTGTGGTTTGTATCAATTTCCGAAGCAGAGTGGAACTAGATATGGTCCGTGTGTGTAGGAAACACAGTTCTTTTGTTCTGAGCACACTCACGTTTCCAGCCTTATTAGAGACTCTAGAAAGCAAGAGCTTGCTAATTGCTCTAAAGCAGAGTGTCTTTCATGGATGAGAACTGTGCTGTGTGTTTCCCTTCAGAAACTGAGTTAAATGGCAGGCTCTGTGTCTTCCTACTAGCAAGACTTCTTTTCAGGTAAATGCAGTCATTTTTGAGCTCAAAGGAAGCTACATCATACACGAAGCTCACACGTTTCTCACTCTTAACAAAAGGCATTGGATGTTAGAGGGACTGTGGTTTGTATCAGTTTCAAAGCAGAGTTGAACTAGATATGGTCCGTGTGTGTAGGAAACACAGTTCTTTTGTTTTGAGCACAGTCACGTTTTCCACCTTATTAGAGACTCTAGAATGCGAGAGCATGCTTCTTGCTCTAAAGCAGAGTGTTTTTCATGGATGAGAACTGTGCTGTGTGTTTCCCTTCAGAAACGGAGTTAAATGGCAGACTCAGTGTCTTCCTACAAGCAAGACTTAGTTTCAGGTAAACGCAGTCACTTTTGAGCTCAAACAAAGCTACATAATTCACGAAGCTCACACGATTCTCGCTCTTAAGTGAAAAGCATTGGATGTTAGAGGGCCTGTGGTTTGTATCAGTTTCAGAAGCAGAGTTGAACTAGATATGGTCCGTGTGTGTAGGAAACACAGTTCTTTTGTTCTGAGCACACTCACGTTTCCCGCCTTATTAGAGACTCTAGAAAGCAAGAACTTGCTTCTTGCTCTAAAGCAGAGTGTCTTTCATGGATGAGAACTGTGCTGTGTGTTTCCCTTCAGAAACTGAGTTAAATGGCATGCTCTGTGTCTTCCTACTAGCAAGACTTCTTTTCAGGTAAATGCAGTCATTTTTGAGCTCAAAGGAAGCTACATCGTACACGAAGCTCACACGTTTCTCACTCTTAACAAAAGGCATTGGATGTTAGAGGGACTGTGGTTTGTATCAGTTTCAAAGCAGAGTTGAACTAGATATGGTCCCTGTGGGTAGGAAACACAGTTCTTTTGTTCTGAGCACACTCACGTTTCCCACCTTATTAGAGACTCTAGAGTGCAAGAGCATGCTTCATGCTCTAAAGCAGAGTGTCTTTCATGGATGAGAACTGTGCTGTGTGTTTCCCTTCAAAAACGGAGTTAAATGGCATGCTCTGTGTCTTCCTACAAGCAAGACGTAGTTTCAGGTAAATGCAGTCACTTTTGAGCTCAAACGAAGCTACATCGTTCACGACACTCACACGTTTCTCGCTCTTAACAAAAGGCACTGCATGTTAGAGGGCCTGTGGTTTGTATCAGTTTCATAAGCAGAGTTGAACTAGATATGGTCTGTCTGTGTCGAAACACAGTTCTTTTGTTCTGAGCACACTCACGTTTCCAGCCTTATTAGAGACTCTATAAAGCAAGAGCTTGCTAATTGCTCTAAAGCAGAGTGTCTTTCATGGATGAGAACTGTGCTGTGTGTTTCCCTTCAGAAATGGAGTTAAATGGCAGGCGCTGTGTCTTCCTACAAGCAAGACTTCGTTTCAGGTAAACGCAGTCAGTTTTGTGCTCAAACGAAGCAACATTGTTCACAAAGCTCACACGTTTCTCGCTCTTAACTGAAAGGCATTGGAGGTTAGAGGCCCTGTAGTTTGTATCAGGTTCAGAAGCAGAGTTGAACTAGATATGGTCCGTCTGTGTAGTAAACACAGTTCTTTTGTTCTGAGCACACTCATGTTTCCCGCCTTTTTAGAGACTCTAGAAAGCAAGAGCTTGCTTCTTGCTCTAAAGCAGAGTGTCTTTCATGGATGAGAACTGTGCTGTGTGTTTCCCTTCAGTAACGGAGTTAAATGGCAGGCTCTGTGTCTTCCTACAAGCAAGACTTCGTTTCAGGTAAACACAGTCACTTTTGAGTTCAAACGAAGCTACATCTTTCACAAAGCTCACACGTTTCACACTCATAAGTGAAAGGGATTGGATGTTATAGGGCCTGTTGTTTGTATCAGTTTCCGAAGCAGAGTTGAACTAGATATGGTCCGTGTGTGTAGGAAACACAGTTCATTTTTTCTGAGCACACTCACGTTTCCCACCTTATTAGAGACTCTAGAGTGCAAGAGCATGCTTCATGCTCTAAAGCAGAGTGTCTTTCATGGATGAGAACTGTGCTGTGTGTTTCCCTTCAAAAACGGAGTTAAATGGCATGCTCTGTGTCTTCCTACAAGCAAGACGTAGTTTCAGGTAAATGCAGTCACTTTTGAGCTCAAACGAAGCTACATCGTTCACGACACTCACACGTTTCTCGCTCTTAACAAAAGGCACTGCATGTTAGAGGGCCTGTGGTTTGTATCAGTTTCATAAGCAGAGTTGAACTAGATATGGTCTGTCTGTGTCGAAACACAGTTCTTTTGTTCTGAGCACACTCACGTTTCCAGCCTTATTAGAGACTCTATAAAGCAAGAGCTTGCTTTGCTCTAAAGCAGAGTGTGTTTCATGGATGAGAACTGTGCTGTGTGTTTCCCTTCAGAAACGGAGTTAAATGGCAGGCTCTGTGTCCTCCTACAAGCAAGAATTCGTTTCAGATAAACAGAGTCACTTTTGAGCTCAAAGGAAGCTACATAGTTCACGAAGCTCACACGTTTCTCGCTCTTAAGTGAAAAGCATTGGATGTTAGAGGGCCTGTGGTTTGTATCAGTTTCAGAAGAAGAGTTGAAATAGATATGGTCCGTGTGTGTAGGAAACACAGTTCTTTTGTTCTGAGCACACTCAAGTTTCCCGCCTTATTAGAGACTCTAGAAAGCAAGAACTTGCTTCTTGCTCTAAAGCAGAGTGTCTTTCATGGATGAGAACTGTGCTGTGTGTTTCCCTTCAGAAACTGAGTTAAATGGCAGGGTCTGTGCCTTCCTACTAGCAAGACTCCGTTTCAGGTAAATGCAGTCATTTTTGAGCTCAAAGGAAGCTACATCTTTCACAAAGCTCACACGTTTCTCACTCATAAGTGAAAAGGATTGGATGTTAGAGGGCCTGTGGTTTGTATCATTTTCCGAAGCAGAGTGGAACTACATATGGTCCATGTGTGTAGGAAACACAGTTCTTTTGTTTTGACCACACTCACGTTTCCAGCCTTATTAGAGACTCTAGAAAGCAAGAGCTTGCTTCTTGCTCTAAAGCAGAGTGTGTTTCATGGATGAGAACTGTGCTGTGTGTTTCCCTTCAGAAACGGAGTTAAATGGCAGGCTCTGTGTCTTCATACTAGCAAGACTTCGTTTCAGGTAAATGCAGTCATTTTTGAGCTCAAAGGAAGCTACATCGTTCACGAAGCTCACACGTTTCTCGCTTTTAAGTGAAAAGCATTGGATGTTAGAGGGCCTGTGGTTTGTATCAGTTTCAGAAGCAGAGTTGAACTAGATATGGTCCGTGTGTGTAGGAAACACAGTTCTTTTGTTCTGAGCACAGTCACGTTTTCCACCTTATTAGATACTCTAGAATGCGAGAGCATGCTTCTTGCTCTAAAGCAGAGTGTGTTTCATGGATGAGAACTGTGCTGTGTGTTTCCCTTCAGAAACGGAGTTAAATGGCAGACTCAGTGTCTTCCTACAAGTAAGACTTAGTTTCAGGTAAACGCAGTCACTTTTGAGCTCAAACAAAGCTACATAGTTCACGAAGCTCACACGATTCTCACTCTTAAGTGAAAAGCATTGGATGTTAGAGGGCCTGTGGTTTGTATCAGTTTCAGAAGCAGAGTTGAACTAGATATGGTCCGTGTGTGTAGTAAACACAATTCTTTTGTTCTGAGCACACTCACGTTTCCCGCCTTATTAGAGACTCTAGAAAGCAAGAACTTGCTTCTTGCTCTAAAGCAGAGTGTCTTTCATGGATGAGAACTGTGCTGTGTGTTTCCCTTCAGAAACGGAGTTAAATGGCAGGCTCTGTGTCTTCCTACAAGCAAGACGTAGTTTCAGGTAAACGCAGTCACTTTTGAGCTCAAGCGAAGCTACATCTTTCACAAAGCTCACACGTTTCTCACTCTTAACTGAAAGGCATTGGATGTTAGAGGGCCTGTGGTTTATATCAGTTTCAGAAGGAGAGTTGAACTAGATATGATCCGTGTTTGTAGGAAACACAGTTCTTCTGTTCTGAGCACAGTCACGTTTCCCACCTTATTAGAGACTCTAGAATGCGAGAGCATGCTTCTTGCTCTTAAGCAGAGTGTGTTTCATGGATGAGAACTGTGCTGTGTGTTTCCCTTCTGAAACGGAGTTAAATGGCAGGCTCTGTGTCTTCCTACAAACTAGACTTTGTTTCAGGTAAACGCAGTCAATTTTGAGCTCAAATGAAGCTACATCGTTCAGGAAGCTCTCACGTTTCTCGCTCTTAACTGAAAGGCATTGGATGTTAGAGGGTCTATGGTTTGTATCAGTTTCAGAAGCAGAGTTGAACTAGATATGGTCCGTGTGTAGGAAACACAGTTCTTTTGTTCTGAGCACACTCATGTTTCCCGCCTTATTAGAGACTCTAGAAAGCAAGAGCTTGCTTCTTGCTCTAAAGCAGAGTGTGTTTCATGGAAGAGAACTGTGCTGTGTGTTTCCCTTCAGAAACGGAGTTAAATGGCAGGCTCTGTGTCGTCCTACAAGCAAGACTTCGTTGTTTCAGGTAAACGCACTCACTTTTGAGCTCAAACGAAGCTACATCTTTCACAAAGCTCACACGTTTCTCACTCATAAGTTTAAAGGATTGGATGTTAGTGGGCCTGTGGTTTGTATCAATTTCCGAAGCAGAGTGGAACTAGATATGGTCCGTGTGTGTAGGAAACACAGTTCTTTTGTTCTGAGCACACTCACGTTTCCAGCCTTATTAGAGACTCTAGAAAGCAAGAGCTTGCTAATTGCTCTAAAGCAGAGTGTCTTTCATGGATTGAAACTGTGCTGTGTGTTTCCCTTCAGAAATGGAGTTAAATGGCATGCTCTGTGTCTTCCTACAAGCAAGACTTCGTTTCAGGTAATCACAGTCAGTTTTGTGCTCAAAAGAAGCTACATTGTTCACAAAGCTCACACGTTTCTCGCTCTTAACTGAAAGGCATTGGAGGTTAGAGGGCCTGTGGTTTGTATCAGTTTCAGAAGCAGAGTTGAACTAGATATGGTCCGTGTGTGTAGGAAACACAGTTCTTTTGTTCTGAGCACAGTCACGTTTTCCACCTTATTAGATACTCTAGAATGCGAGAGCATGCTTCTTGCTCTAAAGCAGAGTGTGTTTCATGGATGAGAACTGTGCTGTGTGTTTCCCTTCAGAAACGGAGTTAAATGGCAGACTCAGTGTCTTCCTACAAGTAAGACTTAGTTTCAGGTAAACGCAGTCACTTTTGAGCTCAAACAAAGCTACATAGTTCACGAAGCTCACACGATTCTCACTCTTAAGTGAAAAGCATTGGATGTTAGAGGGCCTGTGGTTTGTATCAGTTTCAGAAGCAGAGTTGAACTAGATATGGTCCGTGTGTGTAGTAAACACAATTCTTTTGTTCTGAGCACACTCACGTTTCCCGCCTTATTAGAGAATCTAGAAAGCAAGAACTTGCTTCTTGCTCTAAAGCAGAGTGTCTTTCATGGATGAGAACTGTGCTGTGTGTTTCCCTTCAGAAACGGAGTTAAATGGCAGGCTCTGTGTCTTCCTACAAGCAAGACGTAGTTTCAGGTAAACGCAGTCACTTTTGAGCTCAAGCGAAGCTACATCTTTCACAAAGCTCACACGTTTCTCACTCTTAAGTGAAAAGCATTGGATGTTAGAGGGCCTGTGGTTTATATCAGTTTCAGAAGGAGAGTTGAACTAGATATGATCCGTGTTTGTAGGAAACACAGTTCTTCTGTTCTGAGCACAGTCACGTTTCCCACCTTATTAGAGACTCTAGAATGCGAGAGCATGCTTCTTGCTCTTAAGCAGAGTGTGTTTCATGGATGAGAACTGTGCTGTGTGTTTCCCTTCTGAAACGGAGTTAAATGGCAGGCTCTGTGTCTTCCTACAAACTAGACTTTGTTTCAGGTAAACGCAGTCAATTTTGAGCTCAAATGAAGCTACATCGTTCACGAAGCTCTCACGTTTCTCGCTCTTAACTGAAAGGCATTGGATGTTAGAGGGTCTATGGTTTGTATCAGTTTCAGAAGCAGAGTTGAACTAGATATGGTCCGTGTGTAGGAAACACAGTTCTTTTGTTCTGAGCACACTCATGTTTCCCGCCTTATTAGAGACTCTAGAAAGCAAGAGCTTGCTTCTTGCTCTAAAGCAGAGTGTGTTTCATGGAAGAGAACTGTGCTGTGTGTTTCCCTTCAGAAACGGAGTTTAATGGCAGGCTCTGTGTCGTCCTACAAGCAAGACTTCGTTGTTTCAGGTAAACGCACTCACTTTTGAGCTCAAACGAAGCTACATCTTTCACAAAGCTCACACGTTTCTCACTCATAAGTTTAAAGGATTGGATGTTAGAGGGCCTGTGGTTTGTATCAATTTCCGAAGCAGAGTGGAACTAGATATGGTCCGTGTGTGTAGGAAACACAGTTCTTTTGTTCTGAGCACACTCACGTTTCCAGCCTTATTAGAGACTCTAGAAAGCAAGAGCTTGCTAATTGCTCTAAAGCAGAGTGTCTTTCATGGATTGAAACTGTGCTGTGTGTTTCCCTTCAGAAATGGAGTTAAATGGCATGCTCTGTGTCTTCCTACAAGCAAGACTTCGTTTCAGGTAATCACAGTCAGTTTTGTGCTCAAAAGAAGCTACATTGTTCACAAAGCTCACACGTTTCTCGCTCTTAACTGAAAGGCATTGGAGGTTAGAGGGCCTGTAGTTTGTATCAGTATCAGAAGCAGAGTTGAACTAGATATGGTCCGTGTGTGTAGGAAACACAGTTCTTTTGTTCTGAGCACACTCACGTTTCCCGCCTTTTTAGAGACTCTAGAAAGCAAGAGCTTGCTTCTTGCTCTAAAGCAGAGTGTCTTTCATGGATGAGAACTGTGCTGTGTGTTTCCCTTCCGTAACAGAGTTAAATGGCAGGCTCTGTGTCTTCCTACAAGCAAGACTTCGTTTCAGGTAAACACAGTCACTTTTGAGTTCAAACGAAGCTACATCTTTCACAAAACTCACACGATTCACACTCATAAGTGAAAAGGATTGGATGATATAGGGCCTGTTGTTTATATCAGTTTCCGAAGCAGAGTTGAACTAGATATGGTCCGTGTGTGTAGGAAACACAGTTCTTTTTTTCTGAGCACACTCACGTTTCCCACCTTATTAGAGACTCTAGAGTGCAAGAGCATGCTTCTTGCTCTAAAGCAGACTGTCTTTCATGGATGAGAACTGTGCTGTGTGTTTCCCTTCAAAAACGGAGTTAAATGGCATGCTCTGTGTCTTCCTACAAGCAAGACGTAGTTTCAGGTAAATGCAGTCACTTTTGAGCTCAAACGAAGCTACATCGTTCACGACGCTCATACGTTTCTCGCTCTTCTCAAAAGGCACTGGATGTTAGAGGGCCTGTGGTTTGTATCAGTTTCATAAGCAGAGTTGAACTAGATATGGTCTGTCTGTGTAGGAAACAAAGTTCTTTTGTTCTGAGCACACTCACGTTTCCAGCCTTATTAGAGACTCTATAAAGCAAGAGCTTGCTTATTGCTCTAAACCAGAGTGTGTTTCATGGATGAGAACTGTGCTGTGTGTTTCCCTTCAGAAACGGAGTTAAATGGCAGGCTCTGTGTCCTCCTACAAGCAAGACTTCGTTTCAGATAAACGCAGTCACTTTTGAGCTCAAAGGAAGCTACATCGTTCACGAAGCTCACATGTTTCTCGCTCTTAAGTGAAAAGCATTGGATGTTAGAGGGCCTGTGGTTTGTATCAGTTTCAGAAGAAGAGTTGAAATAGATATGGTCCGTGTGTGTAGGAAACACAGTTCTTTTGTTCTGAGCACACTCAAGTTTCCCGCCTTATTAGAGACCCTAGAAAGCAAGAGCTTGCTTCTTGCTCTAAAGCAGATTGTCTTTCATGGATGAGAACTGTGCTGTGTGTTTCCCTTCAGAAACGGAGTTAAATGGCAGGCTCTGTGTCTTCCTACTAGCAAGACTTCGTTTCAGGTAAATGCAGTCATTTTTGAGCTCAAAGGAAGCTACATCGTTCACGAAGCTCACACGTTTCTCGCTCTTAAGTGAAAAGCATTGGATGTTAGAGGGCCTGTGGTTTGTATCAGTTTCAGAAGCAGAGTTGAACTAGAAATGGTCCGTGTTTGTAGGAAACACAGTTCTTTTGTTCTGAGCACACTCACGTTTCCTGCCTTATTAGAGACTCTTGAAAGCAAGAGCTTGCTTCTTGCTCTAAAGCAGAGTGTGTTTCATGGAAGAGAACTTTGCTGTGTGTTTCCCTTCAGAAACGGAGTTAAATGGCAGGCTCTGTGTCCTCCTACAAGCAAGAATTCGTTTCAGATAAACGCAGTCACATTTGAGCTCAAAGGAAGCTACATAGTTCACGAAGCTCACATGTTTCTCGCTCTTAAGTGAAAAGCATTGGATGTTAGAGGGCCTGTGGTTTGTATCAGTTTCAGAAGAAGAGTTGAAATAGATATGGTCCGTGTGTGTAGGAAACACAGTTCTTTTGTTCTGAGCACACTCATGTTTCCCGCCTTATTAGAGACTCTAGAAAGCAAGAGCTTGCTTCTTGCTCTAAAGCAGAGTGTGTTTCGTGGAAGAGAACTGTGCTGTGTGTTTCCCTTCAGAAACGGAGTTAAATGGCAGGCTCTGTGCCGTCCTACAAGCAAGACTTCGTTGTTTCAGGTAAACGCACTCACTTTTGAGCTCAAACGAAGCTACATCTTTCACAAAGCTCACACGTTTCTCACTCATAAGTTTAAAGGATTGGATGTTAGAGGGCCTGTGGTTTGTATCAATTTCCGAAGCAGAGTGGAACTAGATATGGTCGGTGTGTGTAGGAAACACAGTTCTTTTGTTCTTAGCACACTCACGTTTCCAGCCTTATTAGAGACTCTAGAAAGCAAGAGCTTGCTAATTGCTCTAAAGCAGAGTGTCTTTCATGGATTGAAACTGTGCTGTGTGTTTCCCTTCAGAAATGGAGTTAAATGGCAGGCGCTGTGTCTTCCTACAAGCAAGACTTCGTTTCAGGTAATCGCAGTCAGTTTTGTGCTCAAAAGAAGCTACATTGTTCACAAAGCTCACACGTTTCTCGCTCTTAACTGAAAGGCATTGGAGGTTAGAGGGCCTGTAGTTTGTATCAGTATCAGAAGCAGAGTTGAACTAGATATGGTCCGTGTGTGTAGGAAACACAATTCTTTTGTTCTGAGCACACTCACGTTTCCCGTCTTTTTAGAGACTCTAGAAAGCAAGAGCTTGCTTCTTGGTCTAAAGCAGAGTGTCTTTCATGGATGAGAACTGTGCTGTGTGTTTCCCTTCAGTAACGGAGTTAAATGGCAGGCTCTGTGTCTTCCTACAAGCAAGACTTCGTTTCAGGTAAACACAGTCACTTTTGAGTTCAAACGAAGCTACATCTTTCACAAAACTCACACGTTTCACACTCATAAGTGAAAAGGATTGGATGTTATAGGGCCTGTTGTTTATATCAGTTTCCGAAGCAGAGTTGAACTAGATATGGTCCGTGTGTGTAGGAAACACAGTTCTTTTTTTCTGAGCACACTCACGTTTCCCACCTTATTAGAGACTCTAGAGTGCAAGAGCATGCTTCTTGCTCTAAAGCAGACTGTCTTTCATGGATGAGAACTGTGCTGTGTGTTTCCCTTCAAAAACGGAGTTAAATGGCATGCTCTGTGTCTTCCTACAAGCAAGACGTAGTTTCAGGTAAATGCAGTCACTTTTGAGCTCAAACGAAGCTACATCGTTCACGACGCTCATACGTTTCTCGCTCTTATCAAAAGGCACTGGATGTTAGAGGGCCTGTGGTTTGTATCAGTTTCATAAGCAGAGTTGAACTAGATATGGTCTGTCTGTGTAGGAAACAAAGTTCTTTTGTTCTGAGCACACTCACGTTTCCAGCCTTATTAGAGACTCTATAAAGCAAGAGCTTGCTTCTTGCTCTAAAGCAGAGTGTGTTTCATGGATGAGAACTGTGCTGTGTGTTTCCCTTCAGAAACGGAGTTAAATGGCAGGCTCTGTGTCCTCCTACAAGCAAGACTTCGTTTCAGATAAACGCAGTCACTTTTGAGCTCAAAGGAAGCTACATCGTTCACGAAGCTCACATGTTTCTCGCTCTTAAGTGAAAAGCATTGGATGTTAGAGGGCCTGTGGTTTGTATCAGTTTCAGAAGAAGAGTTGAAATAGATATGGTCCGTGTGTGTAGGAAACACAGTTCTTTTGTTCTGAGCACACTCAAGTTTCCCGCCTTATTAGAGACCCTAGAAAGCAAGAGCTTGCTTCTTGCTCTAAAGCAGATTGTCTTTCATGGATGAGAACTGTGCTGTGTGTTTCCCTTCAGAAACGGAGTTAAATGGCAGGCTCTGTGTCTTCCTACTAGCAAGACTTCGTTTCAGGTAAATGCAGTCATTTTTGAGCTCAAAGGAAGCTACATCGTTCACGAAGCTCACACGTTTCTCGCTCTTAAGTGAAAAGCATTGGATGTTAGAGGGCCTGTGGTTTGTATCAGTTTCAGAAGCAGAGTTGAACTAGAAATGGTCCGTGTTTGTAGGAAACACAGTTCTTTTGTTCTGAGCACACTCACGTTTCCTGCCTTATTAGAGACTCTTGAAAGCAAGAGCTTGCTTCTTGCTCTAAAGCAGAGTGTGTTTCATGGAAGAGAACTTTGCTGTGTGTTTCCCTTCAGAAACGGAGTTAAATGGCAGGCTCTGTGTCCTCCTACAAGCAAGAATTCGTTTCAGATAAACGCAGTCACATTTGAGCTCAAAGGAAGCTACATAGTTCACGAAGCTCACATGTTTCTCGCTCTTAAGTGAAAAGCATTGGATGTTAGAGGGCCTGTGGTTTGTATCAGTTTCAGAAGAAGAGTTGAAATAGATATGGTCCGTGTGTGTAGGAAACACAGTTCTTTTGTTCTGAGCACACTCATGTTTCCCGCCTTATTAGAGACTCTAGAAAGCAAGAGCTTGCTTCTTGCTCTAAAGCAGAGTGTGTTTCATGGAAGAGAACTGTGCTGTGTGTTTCCCTTCAGAAACGGAGTTAAATGGCAGGCTCTGTGTCGTCCTACAAGCAAGACTTCGTTGTTTCAGGTAAACGCACTCAATTTTGAGCTCAAACGAAGCTACATCTTTCACAAAGCTCACACGTTTCTCACTCATAAGTTTAAAGGATTGGATGTTAGAGGGCCTGTGGTTTTTATCAATTTCCGAAGCAGAGTGGAACTAGATATGGTCCGTGTGTGTAGGAAACACAGTTCTTTTGTTCTGAGCACACTCACGTTTCCAGCCTTATTAGAGACTCTAGAAAGCAAGAGCTTGCTAATTGCGCTAAAGCAGAGTGTCTTTCATGGATTGAAACTGTGCTGTGTGTTTCCCTTCAGAAATGGAGTTAAATGGCAGGCGCTGTGTCTTCCTACAAGCAAGACTTCGTTTCAGGTAATCGCAGTCAGTTTTGAGCTCAAACGGAGCTACATCTTTCACAAAGCTCACACGTTTCTCACTCATAAGTGAAATGGATTGGATGTTAGAGGGCATGTGGTTTGTATCAGTTTCCGAAGCAGAGTGGAACTAGATATGGTCCATGTGTGTAGGAAACACAGTTCTTTTGTTTTGAGCACACTCACGTTTCCAGCCTTATTAGAGACTCTAGAAAGCAAGAGCTTGCTTCTTGCTCTAAAGCAGAGTGTGTTTCATGGATGAGAACTGTGCTGTGTGTTTCCCTTCAGAAACGGAGTTAAATGGCAGGCTCTGTGTCTTCCTACTAGCAAAACTTCGTTTCAGGTAAATGCAGTCATTTTTGAGCTCAAAGGAAGCTACATCGTTCACGAAGCTCACACATTTCTCGCTTTTAAGTGAAAAGCATTGGATGTTAGAGGGCCTGTGGTTTGTATCAGTTTCAGAAGCAGAGTTGAACTAGATATGGTCCGTGTGTGTAGGAAACACAGTTCTTTTGTTCTGAGCACAGTCACGTTTTCCACCTTATTAGAGACTCTAGAATGTGAGAGCATGCTTCTTGCTCTAAAGCAGAGTGTGTTTCATGGATGAGAACTGTGCTGTGTGTTTCCCTTCAGAAACGGAGTTAAATGGCAGACTCAGTGTCTTCCTACAAGTAAGACTTAGTTTCAGGTAAACGCAGTCTCTTTTGAGCTCAAACAAAGCTACATAGTTCACGAAGCTCACACGATTCTCGCTCTTAAGTGAAAAGCATTGGATGTTAGAGGGCCTGTGGTTTGTATCAGTTTCAGAAGCAGAGTTGAACTAGATATGGTCCGTGTGTGTAGTAAACACAATTCTTTTGTTCTGAGCACACTCACGTTTCCCGCCTTATTAGAGACTCTAGAAAGCAAGAACTTGCTTCTTGCTCTAAAGCAGAGTGTCTTTCATGGATGAGAACTGTGCTGTGTGTTTCCCTTCAGAAACGGAGTTAAATGGCAGGCTCTTTGTCTTCCTACAAGCAAGACGTAGTTTCAGGTAAACGCGGTCACTTTTGAGCTCAAGCGAAGCTACATCTTTCACAAAGCTCACACGTTTCTCACTCTTAACTGAAAGGCATTGGATGTTAGAGGGCCTGTGGTTTGTATCAGTTTCAGAAGGAGAGTTGAACTAGATATGGTCCGTGTTTGTAGGAAACACAGTTCTTCTGTTCTGAGCACAGTCACGTTTCCCACCTTATTTGAGACTCTAGAATGCGAGAGCATGCTTCTTGCTCTTAAGCAGAGTGTGTTTCATGGATGAGAACTGTGCTGTGTGTTTCCCTTCTGAAACGGAGTTAAATGGCAGGCTCTGTGTCTTCCTACAAGCTAGACTTCGTTTCAGGTAAACGCAGTCACTTTTGAGCTCAAATGAAGCTACATCGTTCACGAAGCTCTCACGTTTCTCGCTCTTAACTGAAAGGCATTGGATGTTAGAGGGTCTATGGTTTGTATCAGTTTCAGAAGCAGAGTTGAACTAGATATGGTCCGTGTGTGTAGGAAACACAGTTCTTTTGTTCTGAGCACACTCATGTTTCCCGCCTTATTAGAGACTCTAGAAAGCAAGAGCTTGCTTCTTGCTCTAAAGCAGAGTGTGTTTCATGGAAGAGAACTGTGCTGTGTGTTTCCCTTCAGAAATGGAGTTAAATGGCAGGCTCTGTGTCGTCCTACAAGCAAGACTTCGTTGTTTCAGGTAAACGCACTCACTTTTGAGCTCAAACGAAGCTACATCTTTCACAAAGCTCACACGTTTCTCACTCATAAGTTTAAAGGATTGGATGTTAGAGGGCCTGTGGTTTGTATCAGTTTCCGAAGCAGAGTGGAACTAGATATGGTCCGTGTGTGTAGGAAACACAGTTCTTTTGTTCTGAGCACACTCACGTTTCCAGCCTTATTAGAGACTCTAGAAAGCAAGAGCTTGCTAATTGCTCTAAAGCAGAGTGTCTTTCATGGATTGAAACTGTGCTGTGTGTTTCGCTTCAGAAATGGAGTTAAATGGCAGGCGCTGTGTCTTCCTACAAGCAAGACTTCGTTTCAGGTAATCGCAGTCAGTTTTGTGCTCAAAAGAAGCTACATTGTTCACAAAGCTCACACATTTCTCGCTCTTAACTGAAAGGCATTGGAGGTTAGAGGGCCTGTAGTTTGTATCAGTATCGGAAGCAGAGTTGACCTTGATATGGTCCGTGTGTGTAGGAAACACAGTTCTTTTGTTCTGAGCACACTCACGTTTCCCGCCTTTTTAGAGACTCTAGAAAGCAAGAGCTTGCTTCTTGCTCTAAAGCAGAGTGTCTTTCATGGATGAGAACTGTGCTGTGTGTTTCCCTTCAGTAACGGAATTAAATGGCAGGCTCTGTGTTCCTACAAGCAAGACTTCGTTTCAGGTAAACACAGTCACTTTTGAGTTCAAACGAAGCTACATCTTTCACAAAACTCACACGTTTCACACTCATAAGTGAAAAGGATTGGATGTTATATGGCCTGTTGATTATATCAGTTTCCGAAGCAGAGTTGAACTAGATATGGTCCGTGTGTGTAGGAAACACAGTTCTTTTTTTCTGAGCACACTCACGTTTCCCACCTTATTAGAGACTCTAGAGTGCAAGAGCATGCTTCTTGCTCTAAAGCAGACTGTCTTTCATGGATGAGAACTGTGCTGTGTGTTTCCCTTCAAAAACGGAGTTAAATGGCATGCTCTGTGTCTTCCTACAAGCAAGACATAGTTTCAGGTAAATGCAGTCACTTTTGAGCTCAAACGAAGCTACATCGTTCACGACACTCACACGTTTCTCGCTCTTAACAAAAGGCACTGCATGTTAGAGGGCCTGTGGTTTGTATCAGTTTCATAAGCAGAGTTGAACTAGATATGGTCTGTCTGTGTAGGAAGCACAGTTCTTTTGTTCTGAGCACACTCACGTTTCCAGCCTTATTAGAGACTCTATAAAGCAAGAGCTTGCTTCTTGCTCTAAAGCAGAGTGTGTTTCATGGATGAGAACTGTGCTGTGTGTTTCCCTTCAGAAACGGAGTTAAATGGCAGGGTCTGTGTCTTCCTACTAGCAAGACTTCTTTTCAGGTAAATGCAGTCATTTTTGAGCTCAAAGGAAGCTACATCGTACACGAAGCTCACACGTTTCTCACTCTTAACAAAAGGCATTGGATGTTAGAGGGCCTGTGGTTTGTATCAGTTTCAAAGCAGAGTGGAACTAGATATGGTCCGTGTGTGTAGGAAACACAGTTCTTTTGTTCTGAGCACATTCACGTTTCCAGCCTTATTAGAGACTCTAGAAAGCAAGAGCTTGCTTCTTGCTCTAAAGCAGAGTGTGTTTCATGGAAGAGAACTGTGCTGTGTGTTTCCCTTCAGAAACGGAGTTAAATGGCAGGCTCTGTGTCGTCCTACAAGCAAGACTTCTTTGTTTCAGGTAAACGCACTCACTTTTGAGCTCAAACGGAGCTACATCTTTCACAAAGCTCACACGTTTCTCACTCATAAGTGAAATGGATTGGATGTTAGAGGGCATGTGGTTTGTATCAGTTTCCGAAGCAGAGTGGAACTAGATATGGTCCATGTGTGTAGGAAACACAGTTCTTTTGTTTTGAGCACACTCACGTTTCCAGCCTTATTAGAGACTCTAGAAAGCAAGAGCTTGCTTCTTGCTCTAAAGCAGAGTGTGTTTCATGGATGAGAACTGTGCTGTGTGTTTCCCTTCAGAAACGGAGTTAAATGGCAGGCTCTGTGTCTTCCTACTAGCAAGACTTCGTTTCAGGTAAATGCAGTCATTTTTGAGCTCAAAGGAAGCTACATCGTTCATGAAGCTCACACATTTCTCGCTTTTAAGTGAAAAGCATTGGATGTTAGAGGGCCTGTGGTTTGTATCAGTTTCAGAAGCAGAGTTGAACTAGATATGGTCCGTGTGTGTAGGAAACACAGTTCTTTTGTTCTGAGCACAGTCACGTTTTCCACCTTATTAGAGACTCTAGAATGCGAGAGCATGCTTCTTGCTCTAAAGCAGAGTGTGTTTCATGGATGAGAACTGTGCTGTGTGTTTCCCTTCAGAAACGGAGTTAAACGGCAGACTCAGTGTCTTCCTACAAGTAAGACTTAGTTTCAGGTAAACGCAGTCTCTTTTGAGCTCAAACAAAGCTACATAGTTCACGAAGCTCACACGATTCTCGCTCTTAAGTGAAAAGCATTGGATGTTAGAGGGCCTGTGGTTTGTATCAGTTTCAGAAGCAGAGTTGAACTAGATATGGTCCGTGTGTGTAGTAAACACAATTCTTTTGTTCTGAGCACACTCACGTTTCCCGCCTTATTAGAGACTCTAGAAAGCAAGAACTTGCTTCTTGCTCTAAAGCAGAGTGTCTTTCATGGATGAGAACTGTGCTGTGTGTTTCCCTTCAGAAACGGAGTTAAATGGCAGGCTCTTTGTCTTCCTACAAGCAAGACGTAGTTTCAGGTAAACGCAGTCACTTTTGAGCTCAAGCGAAGCTACATCTTTCACAAAACTCACACGTTTCTCACTCTTAACTGAAAGGCATTGGATGTTAGAGGGCCTGTGGTTTGTATCAGTTTCAGAAGGAGAGTTGAACTAGATATGGTCCGTGTTTGTAGGAAACACACTTCTTCTGTTCTGAGCACAGTCACGTTTCCCACCTTATTTGAGACTCTAGAATGCGAGAGCATGCTTCTTGCTCTTAAGCAGAGTGTGTTTCATGGATGAGAACTGTGCTGTGTGTTTCCCTTCTGAAACGGAGTTAAATGGCAGGCTCTGTGTCTTCCTACAAGCTAGACTTCGTTTCAGGTAAACGCAGTCACTTTTGAGCTCAAATGAAGCTACATCGTTCACGAAGCTCTCACGTTTCTCGCTCTTAACTGAAAGGCATTGGATGTTAGAGGGTCTATGGTTTGTATCAGTTTCAGAAGCAGAGTTGAACTAGATATGGTCCGTGTGTGTAGGAAACACAGTTCTTTTGTTCTGAGCACACTCATGTTTCCCACCTTATTAGAGACTCTAGAAAGCAAGAGCTTGCTTCTTGCTCTAAAGCAGAGTGTGTTTCATGGATGAGAACTGTGCTGTGTGTTTCCCTTCAGAAACGGAGTTAAATGGCAGGCTCTGTGTCGTCCTACAAGCAAGACTTCGTTGTTTCAGGTAAACGCACTCACTTTTGAGCTCAAACGAAGCTACATCTTTCACAAAGCTCACACGTTTCTCACTCATAAGTTTAAAGGATTGGATGTTAGAGGGCCTGTGGTTTGTATCAGTTTCCGAAGCAGAGTGGAACTAGATATGGTCCGTGTGTGTAGGAAACACAGTTCTTTTGTTCTGAGCACACTCACGTTTCCAGCCTTATTAGAGACTCTAGAAAGCAAGAGCTTGCTAATTGCTCTAAAGCAGAGTGTCTTTCATGGATTGAAACTGTGCTGTGTGTTTCCCTTCAGAAATGGAGTTAAATGGCAGGCGCTGTGTCTTCCTACAAGCAAGACTTCGTTTCAGGTAATCGCAGTCAGTTTTGTGCTCAAAAGAAGCTACATTGTTCACAAAGCTCACACGTTTCTCGCTCTTAACTGAAAGGCATTGGAGGTTAGAGGGCCTGTAGTTTGTATCAGTATCGGAAGCAGAGTTGACCTTGATATGGTCCGTGTGTGTAGGAAACACAGTTCTTTTGTTCTGAGCACACTCACGTTTCCCGCCTTTTTAGAGACTCTAGAAAGCAAGAGCTTGCTTCTTGCTCTAAAGCAGAGTGTCTTTCATGGATGAGAACTGTGCTGTGTGTTTCCCTTCAGTAACGGAATTAAATGGCAGGCTCTGTGTTCCTACAAGCAAGACTTCGTTTCAGGTAAACACAGTCACTTTTGAGTTCAAACGAAGCTACATCTTTCACAAAACTCACACGTTTCACACTCATAAGTGAAAAGGATTGGATGTTATAGGGCCTGTTGTTTATATCAGTTTCCGAAGCAGAGTTGAACTAGATATGGTCCGTGTGTGTAGGAAACACAGTTCTTTTTTTCTGAGCACACTCACGTTTCCCACCTTATTAGAGACTCTAGAGTGCAAGAGCATGCTTCTTGCTCTAAAGCAGACTGTCTTTCATGGATGAGAACTGTGCTGTGTGTTTCCCTTCAAAAACGGAGTTAAATGGCATGCTCTGTGTCTTCCTACAAGCAAGACGTAGTTTCAGGTAAATGCAGTCACTTTTGAGCTCAAACGAAGCTACATCGTTCACGATGCTCACACGTTTCTCGCTCTTAACAAAAGGAACTGGATGTTAGAGGGCCTGTGGTTTGTATCAGTTTCATAAGCAGAGTTGAACTAGATATGGTCTGTCTGTGTAGGAAACAAAGTTCTTTTGTTCTGAGCACACTCACGTTTCCAGCCTTATTAGAGACTCTATAAAGCAAGAGCTTGCTTCTTGCTCTAAAGCAGAGTGTGTTTCATGGATGAGAACTGTGCTGTGTGTTTCCCTTCAGAAACGGAGTTAAATGGCAGGCTCTGTGTCCTCCTACAAGCAAGACTTCGTTTCAGATAAACGCAGTCACTTTTGAGCTCAAAGGAAGCTACATAGTTCACGAAGCTCACACGTTTCTCGCTCTTAAGTGAAAAGCATTGGATGTTAGAGGGCCTGTGGTTTGTATCAGTTTCAGAAGAAGAGTTGAAATAGATATGGTCCGTGTGTGTAGGAAACACAGTTCTTTTGTTCTGAGCACACTCAAGTTTCCCGCCTTATTAGAGACCCTAGAAAGCAAGAGCTTGCTTCTTGCTCTAAAGCAGAGTGTCTTTCATGGATGAGAACTGTGCTGTGTGTTTCCCTTCAGAAACGGAGTTAAATGGCAGGCTCTGTGTCTTCCTACTAGCAAGACTTCGTTTCAGGTAAATGCAGTCATTTTTGAGTTCAAAGGAAGCTACATCGTTCACGAAGCTCACACGTTTCTCGCTCTTAAGTGAAAAGCATTGGATGTTAGAGGGCCTGTGGTTTGTATCAGTTTCAGAAGCAGAGTTGAACTAGAAATGGTCCGTGTTTGTAGGAAACACAGTTCTTTTGTTCTGAGCACACTCACGTTTCCTGCCTTATTAGAGACTCTTGAAAGCAAGAGCTTGCTTCTTGCTCTAAAGCAGAGTGTGTTTCATGGAAGAGAACTTTGCTGTGTGTTTCCCTTCAGAAACGGAGTTAAATGGCAGGCTCTGTGTCCTCCTACAAGCAAGAATTCGTTTCAGATAAACGCAGTCACTTTTGAGCTCAAAGGAAGCTACATAGTTCACGAAGCTCACATGTTTCTCGCTCTTAAGTGAAAAGCATTGGATGTTAGAGGGCCTGTGGTTTGTATCAGTTTCAGAAGAAGAGTTGAAATAGATATGGTCCGTGTGTGTAGGAAACACAGTTCTTTTGTTCTGAGCACACTCAAGTTTCCCGCCTTATTAGAGACCCTAGAAAGCAAGAGCTTGCTTCTTGCTCTAAAGCAGATTGTCTTTCATGGATGAGAACTGTGCTGTGTGTTTCCCTTCAGAAACGGAGTTAAATGGCAGGCTCTGTGTCTTCCTACTAGCAAGACTTCGTTTCAGGTAAATGCAGTCATTTTTGAGCTCAAAGGAAGCTACATCGTTCACGAAGCTCACACGTTTTCGCTCTTATGTGAAAAGCATTGGATGTTAGAGGGCCTGTGGTTTGTATCAATTTCAGAAGCAGAGTTGAACTAGAAATGGTCCGTGTTTGTAGGAAACACAGTTCTTTTGTTCTGAGCACACTCACGTTTCCTGCCTTATTAGAGACTCTTGAAAGCAGGAGCTTGCTTCTTGCTCTAAAGCAGAGTGTGTTTCATGGAATTGAACTTTGCTGTGTGTTTCCCTTCAGAAACGGAGTTAAATGGCAGGCACTGTGTCCTCCTACAAGCAAGAATTCGTTTCAGATAAACGCAGTCACTTTTGAGCTCAAAGGAAGCTACATAGTTCACGAAGCTCACACGTTTCTCGCTCTTAAGTGAAAAGCATTGGATGTTAGAGGGCCTGTGGTTTGTATCAGTTTCAGAAGCAGAGTTGAACTAGATATGGTCAGTGTGTGTAGGAAACAAAGTTCTTTTGTTCGGAGCACACTCACGTTTCCCACCTTATTAGAGACTCTATAAAGCAAGAGCTTGCTTCTTGCTCTAAAGCAGAGTGTGTTTCATGGATGAGAACTGTGCTGTGTGTTTCCCTTCAGAAACGGAGTTAAATGGCAGGCTCTGTGTCCTCCTACAAGCAAGACTTCGTTTCAGATAAACGCAGTCACTTTTGAGCTCAAAGGAAGCTACATAGTTCACGAAGCTCACACGTTTCTCGCTCTTAAGTGAAAAGCATTGGATGTTAGAGGGCCTGTGGTTTGTATCAGTTTCAGAAGAAGAGTTGAAATAGATATGGTCCGTGTGTGTAGGAAACACAGTTCTTTTGTTCTGAGCACACTCAAGTTTCCCGCCTTATTAGAGACCCTAGAAAGCAAGAGCTTGCTTCTTGCTCTAAAGCAGATTGTCTTTCATGGATGAGAACTGTGCTGTGTGTTTCCCTTCAGAAACGGAGTTAAATGGCAGGCTCTGTGTCTTCCTACTAGCAAGACTTCGTTTCAGGTAAGTGCAGTCATTTTTGAGTTCAAAGGAAGCTACATAGTTCACGAAGCTCACACGTTTCTCGCTCTTAAGTGAAAAGCATTGGATGTTAGAGGGCCTGTGGTTTGTATCAGTTTCAGAAGCAGAGTTGAACTAGAAATGGTCCGTGTTTGTAGGAAACACAGTTCTTTTGTTCTGAGCACACTCACGTTTCCTGCCTTATTAGAGACTCTTGAAAGCAAGAGCTTGCTTCTTGCTCTAAAGCAGAGTGTGTTTCATGGAAGAGAACTTTGCTGTGTGTTTCCCTTCAGAAACGGAGTTAAATGGCAGGCTCTGTGTCCTCCTACAAGCAAGAATTCGTTTCAGATAAACGCAGTCACTTTTGAGCTCAAAGGAAGCTACATAGTTCACGAAGCTCACATGTTTCTCGCTCTTAAGTGAAAAGCATTGGATGTTAGAGGGCCTGTGGTTTGTATCAGTTTCAGAAGAAGAGTTGAAATAGATATGGTCCGTGTGTGTAGGAAACACAGTTCTTTTGTTCTGAGCACACTCAAGTTTCCCGCCTTATTAGAGACCCTAGAAAGCAAGAGCTTGCTTCTTGCTCTAAAGCAGATTGTCTTTCATGGATGAGAACTGTGCTGTGTGTTTCCCTTCAGAAACGGAGTTAAATGGCAGGCTCTGTGTCCTCCTACAAGCAAGACTTCGTTTCAGATAAACGCAGTCACTTTTGAGCTCAAAGGAAGCTACATAGTTCACGAAGCTCACACGTTTCTCGCTCTTAAGTGAAAAGCATTGGATGTTAGAGGGCCTGTGGTTTGTATCAGTTTCAGAAGAAGAGTTGAAATAGATATGGTCCGTGTGTGTAGGAAACACAGTTCTTTTGTTCTGAGCACACTCAAGTTTCCCGCCTTATTAGAGACCCTAGAAAGCAAGAGCTTGCTTCTTGCTCTAAAGCAGATTGTCTTTCATGGATGAGAACTGTGCTGTGTGTTTCCCTTCAGAAACGGAGTTAAATGGCAGGCTCTGTGTTTTCCTACTAGCAAGACTTCGTTTCAGGTAAGTGCAGTCATTTTTGAGTTCAAAGGAAGCTACATAGTTCACGAAGCTCACACGTTTCTCGCTCTTAAGTGAAAAGCATTGGATGTTAGAGGGCCTGTGGTTTGTATCAGTTTCAGAAGCAGAGTTGAACTAGAAATGGTCCGTGTTTGTAGGAAACACAGTTCTTTTGTTCTGAGCACACTCACGTTTCCTGCCTTATTAGAGACTCTTGAAAGCAAGAGCTTGCTTCTTGCTCTAAAGCAGAGTGTGTTTCATGGAAGAGAACTTTGCTGTGTGTTTCCCTTCAGAAACGGAGTTAAATGGCAGGCTCTGTGTCCTCCTACAAGCAAGAATTCGTTTCAGATAAACGCAGTCACTTTTGAGCTCAAAGGAAGCTACATAGTTCACGAAGCTCACATGTTTCTCTCTCTTAAGTGAAAAGCATTGGATGTTAGAGGGCCTGTGGTTTGTATCAGTTTCAGAAGAAGAGTTGAAATAGATATGGTCCGTGTGTGTAGGAAACACAGTTCTTTTGTTCTGAGCACACTCAAGTTTCCCGCCTTATTAGAGACCCTAGAAAGCAAGAGCTTGCTTCTTGCTCTAAAGCAGATTGTCTTTCATGGATGAGAACTGTGCTGTGTGTTTCCCTTCAGAAACGGAGTTAAATGGCAGGCTCTGTGTCTTCCTACTAGCAAGACTTCGTTTCAGGTAAATGCAGTCATTTTTGAGCTCAAAGGAAGCTACATCGTTCACGAAGCTCACACGTTTTCGCTCTTAAGTGAAAAGCATTGGATGTTAGAGGGCCTGTGGTTTGTATCAATTTCAGAAGCAGAGTTGAACTAGAAATGGTCCGTGTTTGTAGGAAACACAGTTCTTTTGTTCTGAGCACACTCACGTTTCCTGCCTTATTAGAGACTCTTGAAAGCAAGAGCTTGCTTCTTGCTCTAAAGCAGAGTGTGTTTCATGGAAGAGAACTTTGCTGTGTGTTTCCCTTCAGAAACGGAGTTAAATGGCAGGCTCTGTGTCCTCCTACAAGCAAGAATTCGTTTCAGATAAACGCAGTCACTTTTGAGCTCAAAGGAAGCTACATAGTTCACGAAGCTCACACGTTTCTCGCTCTTAAGTGAAAAGCATTGGATGTTAGAGGGCCTGTGGTTTGTATCAGTTTCAGAAGCAGAGTTGAACTAGATATGGTCAGTGTGTGTAGGAAACACAGTTCTTTTGTTCTGAGCACAGTCACGTTTTCCCCTTTATTAGAGACTCTAGAATGCGAGAGCATGCTTCTTGCTCTAAAGCAGAGTGTCTTTTGGATGAGAACTGTGCTGTGTGTTTCCCTTCAGAAACGGAGTTAAATGGCAGGCTCTGTGTCTTCCTACTAGCAAGACTTCGTTTCAGGTAAATGCAGTCATTTTGAGCTCAAAGGAAGCTACATCGTACACGAAGCTGACACGTTTCTCACTCTTAACAAAAGGCATTGGATGTTAGAGGGACTGTGGTTTGTATCAGTTTCAAAGCAGAGTTGAACTAGATATGGTCCCGGTGGGTAGGAAACACAGTTCTTTTGTTCTGAGCACAGTCACGTTTCCCGCCTTATTAGAGACTCTAGAATGCGAGAGCATGCTTCTTGCTCTAAAGCAGAGTGTGTTTCATGGATGAGAACTGTGCTGTGTGTTTCCCTTCAGAAACGGAGTTAAATGGCAGACTCAGTGTCTTCCTACAAGCAAGACTTAGTTTCAGGTAAACGCAGTCACTTTTGAGCTCAAACAAAGCTACATAGTTCACGAAGCTCACACGATTCTCGCTCTTAAGTGAAAAGCACTGGATGTTAGAGGGCCTGTGGTTTGTATCAGTTTCAGAAGCAGAGTTGAACTAGATATGGTCCGTCTGTGTAGTAAACACAGTTCTTTTGTTCTGAGCACACTCACGTTTCCTGCCTTATTAGAGACTCTAGAAAGCAAGAACTTGCTTCTTGCTCTAAAGCAGAGTGTCTTTCTTGGATGAGAACTGTGCTGTGTGTTTCCCTTCAGAAAGTGAGTTAAATGGCAGGGTCTGTGTCTTCCTACTAGCAAGACTTCTTTTCAGGTAAATGCAGTCATTTTTGAGCTCAAAGGAAGCTACATCGTACACGAAGCTCACACGTTTCTCACTCTTAACAAAAGGCATTGGATGTTAGAGGGACTGTGGTTTGTATCAGTTTCAAAGCAGAGTGGAACTAGATATGGTCCGTGTGTGTAGGAAACACAGTTCTTTTGTTCTGAGCACACTCACGTTTCCCACCTTATTAGAGACCCTAGAATGCAAGAGCTTGCTTCTTGCTCTAAAGCAGAGTGTCTTTCATGGATGAGAACTGTGCTGTGTGTTTCCCTTCAGAAACAGAGTTAAATGGCAGGCTCTGTGTCTTCCTACATGCAAGACGTAGTTTCAGGTAAACGCAGTCACTTTTGAGCTCAAGCGAAGCTACATCTTTCACAAAGCTCACACGTTTCTCACTCTAACTGAAAGGCATTGGATGTTAGAGGGTCTATGGTTTGTATCAGTTTCAGAAGCAGAGTTGAACTAGATATGGTCCGTGTGTGTAGGAAACACAGTTCTTTTGTTCTGAGCACACTCACGTTTCCAACATTATTAGAGACTCTAGAAAGCAAGAGCTTGCTTCTTGCTCTAAAGCAGAGTATGTTTCATGCATGAGAACTGTGCTGTGTGTTTCCCTTCAGAAACAGAGTTAAATGGCAGGCTCTGTGTCGTCCTACAAGCAAGAATTCGTTGTTTCAGGTAAACGCACTCACTTTTGAGCTCAAACGAAGCTACATCTTTCACAAAGCTCACACGTTTCTCACTCATAAGTTTAAAGGATTGGATGTTAGAGGGCCTGTGGTTTGTATCAGTTTCCGAAGCAGAGTGGAACTAGATATGGTCCGTGTGTGTAGGAAACACAGTTCTTTTGTTCTGAGCACACTCACGTTTCCAGCCTTATTAGAGACTCTAGAAAGCAAGAGCTTGCTAATTGCTCTAAAGCAGAGTGTCTTTCATGGATTGAAACTGTGCTGTGTGTTTCCCTTCAGAAATGGAGTTAAATGGCAGGCGCTGTGTCTTCCTACAAGCAAGACTTCGTTTCAGGTAATCGCAGTCAGTTTTGTGCTCAAAAGAAGCTACATTGTTCACAAAGCTCACACGTTTCTCGCTCTTAACTGAAAGGCATTGGAGGTTAGAGGGCCTGTAGTTTGTATCAGTATCGGAAGCAGAGTTGACCTAGATATGGTCCGTGTGTGTAGGAAACACAGTTCTTTTGTTCTGAGCACACTCACGTTTCCCGCCTTTTTAGAGACTCTAGAAAGCAAGAGCTTGCTTCTTGCTCTAAAGCAGAGTGTCTTTCATGGATGAGAACTGTGCTGTGTGTTTCCCTTCAGTAACGGAATTAAATGGCAGGCTCTGTGTTCCTACAAGCAAGACTTCGTTTCAGGTAAACACAGTCACTTTTGAGTTCAAACGAAGCTACATCTTTCACAAAACTCACACGTTTCACACTCATAAGTGAAAAGGATTGGATGTTATAGGGCCTGTTGTTTATATCAGTTTCCGAAGCAGAGTTGAACTAGATATGGTCCGTGTGTGTAGGAAACACAGTTCTTTTTTTCTGAGCACACTCACGTTTCCCACCTTAATAGAGACTCTAGAGTGCAAGAGCATGCTTCTTGCTCTAAAGCAGACTGTCTTTCATGGATGAGAACTGTGCTGTGTGTTTCCCTTCAAAAACGGAGTTAAATGGCATGCTCTGTGTCTTCCTACAAGCAAGACGTAGTTTCAGGTAAATGCAGTCACTTTTGAGCTCAAACGAAGCTACATCGTTCACGACGCTCACACGTTTCTCGCTCTTAACAAAAGGCACTGGATGTTAGAGGGCCTGTGGTTTGTATCAGTTTCATAAGCAGAGTTGAACTAGATATGGTCTGTCTGTGTAGGAAACAAAGTTCTTTTGTTCTGAGCACACTCACGTTTCCAGCCTTATTAGAGACCCTAGAAAGCAAGAGCTTGCTTCTTGCTCTAAAGCAGATTGTCTTTCATGGATGAGAACTGTGCTGTGTGTTTCCCTTCAGAAACGGAGTTAAATGGCAGGCTCTGTGTCTTCCTACTAGCAAGACTTCGTTTCAGGTAAATGCAGTCATTTTTGAGCTCAAAGGAAGCTACATCGTTCACGAAGCTCACACGTTTTCGCTCTTATGTGAAAAGCATTGGATGTTAGAGGGCCTGTGGTTTGTATCAATTTCAGAAGCAGAGTTGAACTAGAAATGGTCCGTGTTTGTAGGAAATACAGTTCTTTTGTTCTGAGCACACTCACGTTTCCTGCCTTATTAGAGACTCTTGAAAGCAAGAGCTTGCTTCTTGCTCTAAAGCAGAGTGTGTTTCATGGAAGAGAACTTTGCTGTGTGTTTCCCTTCAGAAACGGAGTTAAATGGCAGGCACTGTGTCCTCCTACAAGCAAGAATTCGTTTCAGAAAAACGCAGTCACTTTTGAGCTCAAAGGAAGCTACATAGTTCACGAAGCTCACACGTTTCTCGCTCTTAAGTGAAAAGCATTGGATGTTAGAGGGCCTGTGGCTTGTATCAGTTTCAGAAGCAGAGTTGAACTAGATATGGTCAGTGTGTGTAGGAAACAAAGTTCTTTTGTTCTGAGCACACTCACGTTTCCCACCTTATTAGAGACTCTATAAAGCAAGAGCTTGCTTCTTGCTCTAAAGCAGAGTGTGTTTCATGGATGAGAACTGTGCTGTGTGTTTCCCTTCAGAAACGGAGTTAAATGGCAGGCTCTGTGTCCTCCTACAAGCAAGACTTCGTTTCAGATAAACGCAGTCACTTTTGAGCTCAAAGGAAGCTACATAGTTCACGAAGCTCACACTTATCTCGCTCTTAAGTGAAAAGCATTGGATGTTAGAGGGCCTGTGGTTTGTATCAGTTTCAGAAGAAGAGTTGAAATAGATATGGTCCGTGTGTGTAGGAAACACAGTTCTTTTGTTCTGATCACACTCAAGTTTCCCGCCTTATTAGAGACCCTAGAAAGCAAGAGCTTGCTTCTTGCTCTAAAGCAGATTGTCTTTCATGGATGAGAACTGTGCTGTGTGTTTCCCTTCAGAAACGGAGTTAAATGGCAGGCTCTGTGTCTTCCTACTAGCAAGACTTCGTTTCAGGTAAATGCAGTCATTTTTGAGTTCAAAGGAAGCTACATCGTTCACGAAGCTCACACGTTTCTCGCTCTTAAGTGAAAAGCATTGGATGTTAGAGGGCCTGTGGTTTGTATCAGTTTCAGAAGCAGAGTTGAACTAGAAATGGTCCGTGTTTGTAGGAAACACAGTTCTTTTGTTCTGAGCACACTCACGTTTCCTGCCTTATTAGAGACTCTAGAAAGCAAGAACTTGCTTCTTGCTCTAAAGCAGAGTGTCTTTCATGGATGAGAACAGTGCTGTGTGTTTCCCTTCAGAAAGTGAGTTAAATGGCAGGGTCTGTGTCTTCCTACTAGCAAGACTTCTTTTCAGGTAAATGCAGTCATTTTTGAGCTCAAAGGAAGCTACATCGTACACGAAGCTCACACGTTTCTCACTCTTAACAAAAGGCATTGGATGTTAGAGGGACTGTGGTTTGTATCAGTTTCAAAGCAGAGTGGAACTAGATATGGTCCGTGTGTGTAGGAAACACAGTTCTTTTGTTCTGAGCACACTCACGTTTCCCACCTTATTAGAGACCCTAGAATGCAAGAGCTTGCTTCTTGCTCTAAAGTAGAGTGTCTTTCATGGATGAGAACTGTGCTGTGTGTTTCGCTTCAGAAACAGAGTTAAATGGCAGGCTCTGTGTCTTCCTACATGCAAGACGTAGTTTCAGGTAAACGCAGTCACTTTTGAGCTCAAGCGAAGCTACATCTTTCACAAAGCTCACACGTTTCTCACTCTAACTGAAAGGCATTGGATGTTAGAGGGTCTATGGTTTGTATCAGTTTCAGAAGCAGAGTTGAACTAGATATGGTCCGTGTGTGTAGGAAACACAGTTCTTTTGTTCTGAGCACACTCACGTTTCCAACATTATTAGAGACTCTAGAAAGCAAGAGCTTGCTTCTTGCTCTAAAGCAGAGTATGTTTCATGCATGAGAACTGTGCTGTGTGTTTCCCAACAGAAACGGAGTTAAATGCCATGCTCTGTGTCCTCCTACAAGCAAGAATTCGTTTCAGATAAACGCAGTCACTTTTGAGCTCAAGGAAAGCTACATAGTTCACGAAGCTCACACGTTTCTCGCTCTTAAGTGAAAAGCATTGGATGTTAGAGGGCCTGTGGTTTGTATCAGTTTCAGAAGCAGAGTTGAACTAGATATGGTCCGTGTGTGTAGGAAACACAGTTCTGTTGTTATGAGCACACTCATGTTTCCCGCCTCATTAGAGACTCTAGAAAGCAAGAGCTTGCTTCTTGCTCTAAAGCAGAGTGTCTTTCATGGATGAGAACTGTGCTGTGTGTTTCGCTTCAGAAACGGAGTTAAATGGCAGGCTCTGTGTCTTCCTACTAGCAAGACTTCGTTTCAGGTAAATGCAGTCATTTTTGAGCTCAAAGGAAGCTACATCGTTCACAAAGCTCACACGTTTCTCGCTCTTAAGTGAAAAGCATTGGATGTTAGAGGGCCTGTGGTTTGTATCAGTTTCAGAAGCAGAGTGGAACTAGATATGGTCCGTGTGTGTAGGAAACACAGTTCTTTTGTTCTGAGCACACTCACGTTTCCAGCCTTATTAGAGACTCAAGAAAGCAAGAGCTTGCTAATTGCTCTAAAGCAGAGTGTCTTTCATGGATGAGAACTGTCCAATCTGTTTCCCTTCAGAAATGGAGTTAAATGGCAGGCGCTGTGTCTTCCTACAAGCAAGACTTCGTTTCAGGTAAACGCAGTCAGTTTTGTGCTCAAACGAAGCTACATTGTTCACAAAGCTCACACGTTTCTCGCTCTTAACTGAAAGGCATTGGAGGTTAGAGGGCCTGTAGTTTGTATCAGGTTCAGAAGCAGAGTTGAACTAGATATGGTCCCTGTGTGTAGGAAACACAGTTCTTTTGTTCTGAGCTCACTCACTTTTCCCGCCTTTTTACAGACTCTAGAAAGCAAGAGCTTGCTTCTTGCTCTAAAGCAGAGTGTCTTTCGTGGATGAGAACTGTGCTGTGTGTTTCCCTTCAGTAACGGAGTTAAATGGCAGGCTCTGTGTCTTCCTACAAGCAAGACTTCGTTTCAGGTAAACCCAGTCACTTTTGAGTTCAAACGAAGCTACAACTTTCACAAAGCTCACAGGTTTCTCACTCTTAACTGAAAGGCATTGGATGTTAGAGGGCCTGTGGTTTGTATCAGTTTCAGAAGCAGGGTTGAACTAGGTATGGTCGTGTGTATAGGAAACACAGTTCTTTTGTTCTGAGCACACTCACATTTTCCACCTTATTAGAGACTCTAGAATGCGAGAGCATGCTTCTTGCTCTAAAGCAGAGTGTGTTTCATGGATGAGAACTGTGCTGTGTGTTTCCCTTCAGAAACGGAGTTAAATGGCAGGCTCTGTGTCGTCCTACAAGCAAGACTTCTTTGTTTCAGGTAAACGCACTCACTTTTGAGCTCAAATGGAGCTACAAGTTTCACAAAGCTCACACGTTTCTCACTCATAAGTGAAATGGATTGGATGTTAGAGGGCATGTGGTTTGTATCAGTTTCCGAAGCAGAGTGGAACTAGATATGGTCCGTGTGTGTAGGAAACACAGTTCTTTTGTTCTGAGCACACTCACGTTTCCAGCCTTATTAGAGACTCAAGAAAGCAAGAGCTTGCTAATTGCTCTAAAGCAGAGTGTCTTTCATGGATGAGAACTGTCCAATCTGTTTCCCTTCAGAAATGGAGTTAAATGGCAGGCGCTGTGTCTTCCTACAAGCAAGACTTCGTTTCAGGTAAACGCAGTCAGTTTTGTGCTCAAACGAAGCTACATTGTTCACAAAGCTCACACGTTTCTCGCTCTTAACTGAAAGGCATTGGAGGTTAGAGGGCCTGTAGTTTGTATCAGGTTCAGAAGCAGAGTTGAACTAGATATGGTCCCTGTGTGTAGGAAACACAGTTCTTTTGTTCTGAGCTCACTCACGTTTCCCGCCTTTTTACAGACTCTAGAAAGCAAGAGCTTGCTTCTTGCTCTAAAGCAGAGTGTCTTTCGTGGATGAGAACTGTGCTGTGTGTTTCCCGTCAGTAACGGAGTTAAATGGCAGGCTCTGTGTCTTCCTACAAGCAAGACTTCGTTTCAGGTAAACCCAGTCACTTTTGAGTTCAAACGAAGCTACATCTTTCACAAAGCTCACACGTTTCACACTCATAAGTGAAAAGGATTGGATGTTACAGGGCCTGTTGTTTGCATCAGTTTCCGAAGCAGAGTTGAACTAGATATGGTCCGTGTGTGTAGGAAACACAGTTCTTTTTTTCTGAGCACACTCACGTTTCCCACCTTATTAGAGACTCTAGAGTGCAAGAGCATGCTTCTTGCTCTAAAGCAGAGTGTGGTTCATGGATGAGAACTGTGCTGTGTGTTTCCCTTCAGAAACGGAGTTAAATGACAGGCCCTGTGTCCTCCTACAAGCAAGACTTCGTTTCAGATAAACGCAGTCACTTTTGAGCTCAAAGGAAGCTACATAGTTCACGAAGCTCACACGTTTCTCGCTCTTAAGTGAAAAGCATTGGATGTTAGAGGGCCTGTGGTTTGTATCAGTTTCAGAAGCAGAGTTGAACTAGATATGGTCCGTGTGTGTAGGAAACACAGTTCTTTTGTTATGAGCACACTCAAGTTTCCATCCTCATTAGAGACTCTAGAAAGCAAGAGCTTGCTTCTTGCTCTAAAGGAGAGTGTGTTTCATGGATGAGAACTGTGCTGTGTGTTTCCCTTCAGTAACGGAGTTAAATGGCAGGCTCTGTGTCTTCCTACTAGCAAGACTTCGTTTAAGGTAAATGCAGTCACTTTTGAGCTCAAACGAAGCTACAACTTTCACAAAGCTCACACGTTTCTCACTCTTAACTGAAAGGCATTGGATGTCAGAAGGCCTGTGGTTTGTATCAGTTTCAGAAGCAGAGTTGAACTAGATATGGTCGTGTGTGTAGGAAATACAGTTCTTTTGTTTTGAGTACTCTCACGTTTCCCACCTTATTAGAGACTCTAGAATGCGAGAGCATGCTTCTTGCTCTAAAGCGGAGTGTGTTTCATGGATGAGAACTGTGCTGTGTGTTTCCCTTCAAAACGGAGTTAAATGGCAGGCTCTGTGTCGTCCTACAAGCAAGACTTCGTTGTTTCAGGTAAACACACTCACTTTTGAGCTCAAACGAAGCTACATCTTTCACAAAGCTCACACGTTTCTCACTCATAAGTGAAAAGCATTGGATGTTAGAGGGCCTGTGGTTTGTATCAGTTTCAGAAGAAGAGTTGAAATAGATATGGTCCCTGTGTGTAGGAAACACAGTTCTTTTGTTCTGAGCACACTCACGTTTCCCGCCTTATTAGAGACTCTAGAAAGCAAGAGCTTGCTTCTTGCTCTAAAGCAGAGTGTGTTTCATGGATGAGCACTGTGCTGTGTGTTTCCCTTCAGAAACGGAGTTAAATGGCAGGCTCTGTGTCGTCCTACAAGCAAGACTTCGTTGTTTCAGGTAAACGCACTCACTTTTGAGCTCAAACGAAGCTACATCTTTCACAAAGCTCACACGTTTCTCACTCATAAGTGAAAAGCATTGGATGTTAGAGGGCCTGTGGTTTGTATCAGTTTCAGAAGCCGAGTTGAACTAGATATGGTCCCTGTGTGTAGGAAACACAGTTCTTTTGTTCTGAGCACAGTCACGTTTCCCACCTTATTAGAGACTCTAGAAAGCGAGAGCATGCTTCTTGCTCTAAAGCAGAGTGTGTTTCATGGAAGAGAACTGTGCTGTGTGTTTCCCTTCAGAAACGGAGTTAAATGCCAGGCTCTGTGTCTTCCTACTAGCAAGACTTCGTTTAAGGTAAATGCAGTCATTTTTGAGCTCAAAGGAAGCTACTTCGTTCACGAAGCTCACACGTTTCTCGCTCTTAAGTGAAAAGCATTGGATGTTAGAGGGCCTGTGGTTTGTATCAGTTTCAGAAGCAGAGTTGAACTAGATATGGTCCGTGTTTGTAGGAAACACAGTTCTTTTGTTCTGAGCACACTCAGGTTTCCCGCCTTATTAGAGACTCTTGAAAGCAAGAGCTAGCTTCTTGCTCTAAAGCAGAGTGTGTTTCATGGAAGAGAACTGTGCTGTGTGTTTCCCTTCAGAAACGGATTTAAATGGCAGGCTCTGTGTCGTCCTACAAGCAAGATTTCGTTGTTTCAGGTAAACGCACTCACTTTTGAGCTCAAACGAAGCTACATCTTTCACAAAGCTCACACGTTTCTCACTCATAAGTGAAAAGGATTGGATGTTAGAGGACCTGTGGTTTGTATCAGTTTCAGAAGAAGAGTTATACTAGATATGGTCCCTGTGTGTAGGAAACACAGTTCTTTTGTTCTGAGAACACTCACGTTTCCAGCCTTATTAGAGACTCTAGAAAGCAAGACCTTGCTTCTTGCTCTAAAGCAGAGTGTCTTTCATGGATGAGAACTGTGCTGTGTGTTTCCCTTCAGAAACGGAGTTAAATGGCAGGCTCTGTGTCTTCCTACTAGCAAGATTTCGTTTCAGGTAAATGCAGTCATTTTGAGCTCAAAGGAAGCTACATCGTACACGAAGCTGACACGTTTCTCACTCTTAACAAAAGGCATTGGATGTTAGAGGGACTGTGGTTTGTATCAGTTTCAAAGCAGAGTTGAACTAGATATGGTCCCAGTGGGTAGGAAACACAGTTCTTTTGTTCTGAGCACACTCAGGTTTCCTGCCTTATTAGAGAATCTTGAAAGCAAGAGCTTGCTTCTTGCTCTAAAGCAGAGTGTGTTTCATGGAAGTGAACTGTGCTGTGTGTTTCCCTTCAGAAACGGAGTTAAATGGCAGGCTCTGTGTCTTCCTACTAGCAAGACATCTTTTCAGGTAAATGCAGTCATTTTTGAGCTCAAAGGAAGCTACATCGTACACGAAGCTCACACGATTCTCACTCTTAACAAAAGGCATTGGATGTTAGAAGGACTGTGGTTTGTATCAGTTTCAAAGCAGAGTTGAACTAGATATGGTCCCTGTGGGTAGGAAACACAGTTCTTTTGTTCTGAGCACACTCAGGTTTCCCGCCTTATTAGAGACTCTTGAAAGCAAGAGCTTGCTTCTTGCTCTAAAGCAGAGTGTGTTTCATGGAAGAGAACTGTGCTGTGTGTTTCCCTTCAGAAACGGAGTTAAATGGCAGGCTCTGTGTCGTCCTACAAGGAAGACTTTGTTGTTTCAGGTAAACGCACTCACTTTTGAGCTCAAACGAAGCTACATCTTTCACAAAGCTCACACGTTTCTCACTCATAAGTGAAAAGGATTGGATGTTAGAGGGCCTGTGGTTTGTATCATTTTCCGAAGCAGAGTGGAACTAGATATGGTCCATGTGTGTAGGAAACACAGTTCTTTTGTTCTGAGCACAGTCACGTTTTCCACCTTATTAGAGACTCTAGAATGCGAGAGCATGCTTCTTGCTCTAAAGCAGAGTGTGTTTCATGGATGAGAACTGTGCTGTGTGTTTCCCTTCAGAAACGGAGTTAAATGGCAGACTCAGTGTCTTCCTACAAGTAAGACTTATTTTCAGGTAAACGCAGTCACTTTTGAGCTCAAACAAAGCTACATAGTTCACGAAGCTCACACGATTCTCGCTCTTAAGTGAAAAGCATTGGATGTTAGAGGGCCTGTGGTTTGTATCAGTTTCAGAAGCAGAGTTGAACTAGATATGGTCCGTGTGTGTAGTAAACACAATTCTTTTGTTCTGAGCACACTCACGTTTCCCGCCTTATTAGAGACTCTAGAAAGCAAGAACTTGCTTCTTGCTCTAAAGCAGAGTGTCTTTCATGGATGAGAACTGTGCTGTGTGTTTCCCTTCAGAAACGGAGTTAAATGGCAGGCTATGTGTCTTCCTACAAGCAAGACTTCTTTTCAGGTAAATGCAGTCACTTTTGAGCTCAAGCGAAGCTACATCTTTCACAAAGCTCACACGTTTCTCACTCTTAACTGGATGTTAGAGGGCCTGTGGTTTGTATCAGTTTCAGAAGGAGAGTTGAACTAGATATGGTCCGTGTTTGTAGGAAACACATTTCTTCTGTTCTGAGCACAGTCACGTTTCCCACCTTATTAGAGACTCTAGAATGCGAGAGCATGCTTCTTGCTCTTAAGCAGAGTGTGTTTCATGGATGAGAACTGTGCTGTGTGTTTCCCTTCTGAAACGGAGTTAAATGGCAGGCTCTGTGTCTTCCTACAAGCTAGACTTCGTTTCAGGTAAACGCAGTCACTTTTGAGCTCAAATGAAGCTACATCGTTCACGAAGCTCTCACGTTTCTCGCTCTTAACTGAAAGGCATTGGATGTTAGAGGGTCTATGGTTTGTATCAGTTTCAGAAGCAGAGTGGAACTAGATATGGTCCGTGTGTGTAGGAAACACAGTTCTTTTGTTCTGAGCACACTCACGTTTCCAGCCTTATTAGAGATTCTAGAAAGCAAGAGCTTGCTAATTGCTCTAAAGCAGAGTGTCTTTCATGGATTGAAACTGTGCTGTGTGTTTCCCTTCAGAAATGGAGTTAAATGGCAGGCTATGTGTCTTCCTACAAGCAAGACGTAGTTTCAGGTAAACGCAGTCACTTTTGAGCTCAAGCGAAGCTACATCTTTCACAAAGCTCACACGTTTCTCACTCTTAACTGAAAGGTATTGGATGTTAGAGGGTCTATGGTTTGTATCAGTTTCAGAAGCAGAGTTGAACTAGATATGGTCCGTGTGTGTAGGAAACACAGTTCTTTTGTTCTGAGCACACTCATGTTTCCCGCCTTATTAGAGACTCTAGAAAGCAAGAGCTTGCTTCTTGCTCTAAAGCAGAGTATGTTTCATTGAAGAGAACTGTGCTGTGTGTTTCCCTTCAGAAACGGAGTTAAATGGCAGGCTCTGTGTCGTCCTACAAGCAAGACTTCGTTGTTTCAGATAAACGCACTCACTTTTGAGCTCAAACGAAGCTACATCGTTCACGACGCTCACACGTTTCTCGCTCTTAACAAAAGGCACTGGATGTTAGAGGGCCTGTGGTTTGTATCAGTTTCATAAGCAGAGTTGAACTAGATATGGTCTGTCTGTGTAGGAAACAAAGTTCTTTTGTTCTGAGCACACTCACGTTTCCAGCCTTATTAGAGACTCTATAAAGCAAGAGCTTGCTTCTTGCTCTAAAGCAGAGTGTGTTTCATGGATGAGAACTGTGCTGTGTGTTTCCCTTCAGAAACGGAGTTAAATGGCAGACTCAGTGTCTTCCTACAAGCAAGATTTAGTTTCAGGTAAACGCAGTCACTTTTGAGCTCAAAGGAAGCTACATAGTTCACGAAGCTCACACGTTTCTCGCTCTTAAGTGAAAAGCATTGGATGTTAGAGGGCCTGTGGTTTGTATCAGTTTCAGAAGAAGAGTTGAAATAGATATGGTCCGTGTGTGTAGGAAAAACAGTTCTTTTGTTCTGAGCACACTCAAGTTTCCCGCCTTATTAGAGACCCTAGAAAGCAAGAGCTTGCTTCTTGCTCTAAAGCAGATTGTCTTCCATGGATGAGAACTGTGCTGTGTGTTTCCCTTCAGAAACGGAGTTAAATGGCAGGCTCTGTGTCTTCCTACTAGCAAGACTTCGTTTCAGGTAAATGCAGTCATTTTTGAGCTCAAAGGAAGCTACATCGTTCACGAAGCTCACACGTTTCTCGCTCTTAAGTGAAAAGCATTGGATGTTAGAGGGCCTGTGGTTTGTATCATTTTCAGGAGCAGAGTTGAACTAGAAATGCTCCGTGTTTGTAGGAAACACAGTTCTTTTGTTCTGAGCACACTCACGTTTCCTGCCTTATTAGAGACTCTTGAAAGCAAGAGCTTGCTTCTTGCTCTAAAGCAGAGTGTGTTTCATGGAAGAGAACTTTGCTGTGTGTTTCCCTTCAGAAACGGAGTTAAATGGCAGGCTCTGTGTCCTCCTACAAGCAAGAATTCGTTTCAGATAAACGCAGTCACTTTTGAGCTCAAAGGAAGCTACATAGTTCACGAAGCTCACATGTTTCTCGCTCTTAAGTTTAAAGCATTGGATGTTAGAGGGCCTGTGGTTTGTATCAGTTTCAGAAGAAGAGTTGAAATAGATATGGTCCGTGTGTGTAGGAAACACATTTCTTTTGTTCTGAGCAGACTCAAGTTTCCCGCCTTATTAGAGACCCTAGAAAGCAAGAGCTTGCTTCTTGCTCTAAAGCAGATTGTCTTTCATGGATGAGAACTGTGCTGTGTGTTTCCCTTCAGAAACGGAGTTAAATGGCAGGCTCTGTGTCTTCCTACTAGCAAGACATCGTTTCAGGTAAATGCAGTCATTTTTGAGCTCAAAGGAAGCTACATCGTTCACAAAGCTCACACGTTTCTCGCTCTTAAGTGAAAAGCATTGGATGTTAGAGGGCCTGTGGTTTGTATCAGTTTCAGAAGCAGAGTTGAACTAGAAATGGTCCGTGTTTGTAGGAAACACAGTTCTTTTGTTCTGATCACACTCACGTTTCCCGCCTTATTAGAGACTCTTGAAAGCAAGAGCTTGCTTCTTGCTCTAAAGCAGAGTGTGTTTCATGGAAGAGAACTTTGCTGTGTGTTTCCCTTCAGAAACGGAGTTAAATGGCAGGCTCTGTGTCCTCCTACAAGCAAGAATTCGTTTCAGATAAACGCAGTCACTTTTGAGCTCAAAGGAAGCTACATAGTTCACGAAGCTCACACGTTTCTCGCTCTTAAGTGAAAAGCATTGGATATTAGAGGGCCTGTGGTTTGTATCAGTTTCAGAAGCAGAGTTGAACTAGATATGGTCAGTGTGTGTAGGAAACACAGTTCTTTTGTTCTGAGCACAGTCACGTTTTCCCCTTTATTAGAGACCCTAGAATGCGAGAGCATGCTTCTTGCTCTAAAGCAGAGTGTCTTTCATGGATGAGAACTGTGCTGTGTGTTTCCCTTCAGAAACGGAGTTAAATGGCAGGCTCTGTGTCTTCCTACTAGCAAGACTTCGTTTCAGGTAAATGCAGTCATTTTGAGCTCAAAGGAAGCTACATCGTACACGAAGCTCACACGTTTCTCACTCTTAACAAAAGGCACTGGATGTTAGAGGGCCTGTGGTTTGTATCAGTTTCATAAGCAGAGTTGAACTAGATATGGTCTGTCTGTGTAGGAAACAAAGTTCTTTTGTTCTGAGCACACTCACGTTTCCAGCCTTATTAGAGACTCTATAAAGCAAGAGCTTGCTTCTTGCTCTAAAGCAGAGTGTGTTTCATGGATGAGAACTGTGCTGTGTGTTTCCCTTCAGAAACGGAGTTAAATGGCAGACTCAGTGTCTTCCTACAAGCAAGATTTAGTTTCAGGTAAACGCAGTCACTTTTGAGCTCAAAGGAAGCTACATAGTTCACGAAGCTCACACGTTTCTCGCTCTTAAGTGAAAAGCATTGGATGTTAGAGGGCCTGTGGTTTGTATCAGTTTCAGAAGAAGAGTTGAAATAGATATGGTCCGTGTGTGTAGGAAAAACAGTTCTTTTGTTCTGAGCACACTCAAGTTTCCCGCCTTATTAGAGACCCTAGAAAGCAAGAGCTTGCTTCTTGCTCTAAAGCAGATTGTCTTCCATGGATGAGAACTGTGCTGTGTGTTTCCCTTCAGAAACGGAGTTAAATGGCAGGCTCTGTGTCTTCCTACTAGCAAGACTTCGTTTCAGGTAAATGCAGTCATTTTTGAGCTCAAAGGAAGCTACATCGTTCACGAAGCTCACACGTTTCTCGCTCTTAAGTGAAAAGCATTGGATGTTAGAGGGCCTGTGGTTTGTATCATTTTCAGGAGCAGAGTTGAACTAGAAATGCTCCGTGTTTGTAGGAAACACAGTTCTTTTGTTCTGAGCACACTCACGTTTCCTGCCTTATTAGAGACTCTTGAAAGCAAGAGCTTGCTTCTTGCTCTAAAGCAGAGTGTGTTTCATGGAAGAGAACTTTGCTGTGTGTTTCCCTTCAGAAACGGAGTTAAATGGCAGGCTCTGTGTCCTCCTACAAGCAAGAATTCGTTTCAGATAAACGCAGTCACTTTTGAGCTCAAAGGAAGCTACATAGTTCACGAAGCTCACATGTTTCTCGCTCTTAAGTGAAAAGCATTGGATGTTAGAGGGCCTGTGGTTTGTATCAGTTTCAGAAGAAGAGTTGAAATAGATATGGTCCGTGTGTGTAGGAAACACATTTCTTTTGTTCTGAGCAGACTCAAGTTTCCCGCCTTATTAGAGACCCTAGAAAGCAAGAGCTTGCTTCTTGCTCTAAAGCAGATTGTCTTTCATGGATGAGAACTGTGCTGTGTGTTTCCCTTCAGAAACGGAGTTAAATGGCAGGCTCTGTGTCCTCCTACAAGCAAGAATTCGTTTCAGATAAACGCAGTCACTTTTGAGCTCAAAGGAAGCTACATAGTTCACGAAGCTCACACGTTTCTCGCTCTTAAGTGAAAAGCATTGGATGTTAGAGGGCCTGTGGTTTGTATCAGTTTCAGAAGCAGAGTTGAACTAGATATGGTCAGTGTGTGTAGGAAACACAGTTCTTTTGTTCTGAGCACAGTCACGTTTTCCCCTTTATTAGAGACTCTAGAATGCGAGAGCATGCTTCTTGCTCTAAAGCAGAGTGTCTTTCATGGATGAGAACTGTGCTGTGTGTTTCCCTTCAGAAACGGAGTTAAATGGCAGGCTCTGTGTCTTCCTACTAGCAAGACTTCGTTTCAGGTAAATGCAGTCATTTTGAGCTCAAAGGAAGCTACATCGTACACGAAGCTCACACGTTTCTCACTCTTAACAAAAGGCATTGGATGTTAGAGGGACTGTGGTTTGTATCAGTTTCAAAGCAGAGTTGAACTAGATATGGTCCCTGTGGGTAGGAAACACAGTTCTTTTGTTCTGAGCACAGTCACGTTTCCCGCCTTATTAGAGACTCTAGAATGCGAGAGCATGCTTCTTGCTCTAAAGCAGAGTGTGTTTCATGGATGAGAACTGTGCTGTGTGTTTCACTTCAGAAACGGAGTTAAATGGCAGACTCAGTGTCTTCCTACAAGCAAGACTTAGTTTCAGGTAAACGCAGTCACTTTTGAGCTCAAACAAAGCTACATAGTTCACGAAGCTCACACGATTCTCGCTCTTAAGTGTAAAGCATTGGATGTTAGAGGGCCTGTGGTTTGTATCAGTTTCAGAAGCAGAGTTGAACTAGATATGGTCCGTGTGTGTAGTAAACACAATTCTTTTGTTCTGAGCACACTCACGTTTCCCGCCTTATTAGAGACTCTAGAAAGCAAGAACTTGCTTCTTGCTCTAAAGCAGAGTGTGTTTCATGGATGAGAACTGTGCTGTGTGTTTCCCTTCAGAAACGGAGTTAAATGGCAGGCTATGTGTCTTCCTACAAGCAAGACGTAGTTTCAGGTAAACGCAGTCACTTTTGAGCTCAAGCGAAGCTACATCTTTCACAAAGCTCACACGTTTCTCACTCTTAACTGAAAGGTATTGGATGTTAGAGGGCCTGTGGTTTGTATCAGTTTCAGAAGGAGAGTTGAACTAGATATGGTCCGTGTTTGTAGGAAACACATTTCTTCTGTTCTGAGCACAGTCACGTTTCCCACCTTATTAGAGACTCTAGAATGCGAGAGCATGCTTCTTGCTCTTAAGCAGAGTGTGTTTCATGGATGAGAACTGTGCTGTGTGTTTCCCTTCTGAAACGGAGTTAAATGGCAGGCTCTGTGTCTTCCTACAAGCTAGACTTCGTTTCAGGTAAACGCAGTCACTTTTGAGCTCAAATGAAGCTACATCGTTCACGAAGCTCTCACGTTTCTCGCTCTTAACTGAAAGGCATTGGATGTTAGAGGGTCTATGGTTTGTATCAGTTTCAGAAGCAGAGTTGAACTAGATATGGTCCGTGTGTGTAGGAAACACAGTTCTTTTGTTCTGAGCACACTCATGTTTCCCGCCTTATTAGAGACTCTAGAAAGCAAGAGCTTGCTTCTTGCTCTAAAGCAGAGTGTGTTTCATGGAAGAGAACTGTGCTGTGTGTTTCCCTTCAGAAACGGAGTTAAATGGCAGGCTCTGTGTCGTCCTACAAGCAAGACTTCGTTGTTTCAGGTAAACGCACTCACTTTTGAGCTCAAATGAAGCTACATCTTTCACAAAGCTCACACGTTTCTCACTCATAAGTTTAAAGGATTGGATGTTAGAGGGCCTGTGGTTTGTATCAGTTTCCGAAGCGGAGTGGAACTAGATATGGTCCGTGTGTGTAGGAAACACAGTTCTTTTGTTCTGAGCACACTCACGTTTCCAGCCTTATTAGAGACTCTAGAAAGCAAGAGCTTGCTAATTGCTCTAAAGCAGAGTGTCTTTCATGGATTGAAACTGTGCTGTGTGTTTCCCTTCAGAAATGGAGTTAAATGGCAGGCGCTGTGTCTTCCTACAAGCAAGACTTCGTTTCAGGTAATCGCAGTCAGTTTTGTGCTCAAACGAAGCTACATTGTTCACAAAGCTCACACGTTTCTCGCTCTTAACTGAAAGGCATTGGAGGTTAGAGGGCCTGTAGTTTGTATCAGTTTCAGAAGCAGAGTTGAACTAGATATGGTCCGTGTGTGTAGGAAACACAGTTCTTTTGTTCTGAGCACACTCACGTTTCCCGACTTTTTAGAGACTCTAGAAAGCAAGAGCTTGCTTCTTGCTCTAAAGCAGAGTGTCTTTCATGGATGAGAACTGTGCTGTGTGTTTCCCTTCAGTAACGGAGTTAAATGGCAGGCTCTGTGTCTTCCTACAAGCAAGACTTCGTTTCAGGTAAACACAGTCACTTTTGAGTTCAAACGAAGCTACATCTTTCACAAAACTCACACGTTTCACACTCATAAGTGAAAAGGATTGGATGTTATAGGGCCTGTTGTTTATATCAGTTTCTGAAGCGGAGTTGAACTAGATATGGTCCGTGTGTGTAGGAAACACAGTTCTTTTTTTCTGAGCACACTCACGTTTCCCACCTTATTAGAGACTCTAGAGTGCAAGAGCATGCTTCTTGCTCTAAAGCAGACTGTCTTTCATGGATGAGAACTGTGCTGTGTGTTTCCCTTCAAAAACGGAGTTAAATGGCATGCTCTGTGTCTTCCTACAAGCAAGACGTAGTTTCAGGTAAATGCAGTCACTTTTGAGCTCAAACGAAGCTACATCGTTCACAACGCTCACACGTTTCTCGCTCTTAACAAAAGGCACTGGATGTTAGAGGGCCTGTGGTTTGTATCAGTTTCAGAAGCAGAGTTGAACTAGAAATGGTCCGTGTTTGTAGGAAACACAGTTCTTTTGTTCTGATCACACTCACGTTTCCCGCCTTATTAGAGACTCTTGAAAGCAAGAGCTTGCTTCTTGCTCTAAAGCAGAGTGTGTTTCATGGAAGAGAACTTTGCTGTGTGTTTCCCTTCAGAAACGGAGTTAAATGGCAGGCTCTGTGTCCTCCTACAAGCAAGAATTCGTTTCAGATAAACGCAGTCACTTTTGAGCTCAAAGGAAGCTACATAGTTCACGAAGCTCACACGTTTCTCGCTCTTAAGTGAAAAGCATTGGATGTTAGAGGGCCTGTGGTTTGTATCAGTTTCAGAAGCAGAGTTGAACTAGATATGGTCAGTGTGTGTAGGAAACACAGTTCTTTTGTTCTGAGCACAGTCACGTTTTCCCCTTTATTAGAGACCCTAGAATGCGAGAGCATGCTTCTTGCTCTAAAGCAGAGTGTCTTTCATGGATGAGAACTGTGCTGTGTGTTTCCCTTCAGAAACGGAGTTAAATGGCAGGCTCTGTGTCTTCCTACTAGCAAGACTTCGTTTCAGGTAAATGCAGTCATTTTGAGCTCAAAGGAAGCTACATCGTACACGAAGCTCACACGTTTCTCACTCTTAACAAAAGGCACTGGATGTTAGAGGGCCTGTGGTTTGTATCAGTTTCATAAGCAGAGTTGAACTAGATATGGTCTGTCTGTGTAGGAAACAAAGTTCTTTTGTTCTGAGCACACTCACGTTTCCAGCCTTATTAGAGACTCTATAAAGCAAGAGCTTGCTTCTTGCTCTAAAGCAGAGTGTGTTTCATGGATGAGAACTGTGCTGTGTGTTTCCCTTCAGAAACGGAGTTAAATGGCAGACTCAGTGTCTTCCTACAAGCAAGATTTAGTTTCAGGTAAACGCAGTCACTTTTGAGCTCAAAGGAAGCTACATAGTTCACGAAGCTCACACGTTTCTCGCTCTTAAGTGAAAAGCATTGGATGTTAGAGGGCCTGTGGTTTGTATCAGTTTCAGAAGAAGAGTTGAAATAGATATGGTCCGTGTGTGTAGGAAAAACAGTTCTTTTGTTCTGAGCACACTCAAGTTTCCCGCCTTATTAGAGACCCTAGAAAGCAAGAGCTTGCTTCTTGCTCTAAAGCAGATTGTCTTCCATGGATGAGAACTGTGCTGTGTGTTTCCCTTCAGAAACGGAGTTAAATGGCAGGCTCTGTGTCTTCCTACTAGCAAGACTTCGTTTCAGGTAAATGCAGTCATTTTTGAGCTCAAAGGAAGCTACATCGTTCACGAAGCTCACACGTTTCTCGCTCTTAAGTGAAAAGCATTGGATGTTAGAGGGCCTGTGGTTTGTATCATTTTCAGGAGCAGAGTTGAACTAGAAATGCTCCGTGTTTGTAGGAAACACAGTTCTTTTGTTCTGAGCACACTCACGTTTCCTGCCTTATTAGAGACCCTTGAAAGCAAGAGCTTGCTTCTTGCTCTAAAGCAGAGTGTGTTTCATGGAAGAGAACTTTGCTGTGTGTTTCCCTTCAGAAACGGAGTTAAATGGCAGGCTCTGTGTCCTCCTACAAGCAAGAATTCGTTTCAGATAAACGCAGTCACTTTTGAGCTCAAAGGAAGCTACATAGTTCACGAAGCTCACATGTTTCTCGCTCTTAAGTGAAAAGCATTGGATGTTAGAGGGCCTGTGGTTTGTATCAGTTTCAGAAGAAGAGTTGAAATAGATATGGTCCGTGTGTGTAGGAAACACATTTCTTTTGTTCTGAGCAGACTCAAGTTTCCCGCCTTATTAGAGACCCTAGAAAGCAAGAGCTTGCTTCTTGCTCTAAAGCAGATTGTCTTTCATGGATGAGAACTGTGCTGTGTGTTTCCCTTCAGAAACGGAGTTAAATGGCAGGCTCTGTGTCCTCCTACAAGCAAGAATTCGTTTCAGATAAACGCAGTCACTTTTGAGCTCAAAGGAAGCTACATAGTTCACGAAGCTCACACGTTTCTCGCTCTTAAGTGAAAAGCATTGGATGTTAGAGGGCCTGTGGTTTGTATCAGTTTCAGAAGCAGAGTTGAACTAGATATGGTCAGTGTGTGTAGGAAACACAGTTCTTTTGTTCTGAGCACAGTCACGTTTTCCCCTTTATTAGAGACTCTAGAATGCGAGAGCATGCTTCTTGCTCTAAAGCAGAGTGTCTTTCATGGATGAGAACTGTGCTGTGTGTTTCCCTTCAGAAACGGAGTTAAATGGCAGGCTCTGTGTCTTCCTACTAGCAAGACTTCGTTTCAGGTAAATGCAGTCATTTTGAGCTCAAAGGAAGCTACATCGTACACGAAGCTCACACGTTTCTCACTCTTAACAAAAGGCATTGGATGTTAGAGGGACTGTGGTTTGTATCAGTTTCAAAGCAGAGTTGAACTAGATATGGTCCCTGTGGGTAGGAAACACAGTTCTTTTGTTCTGAGCACAGTCACGTTTCCCGCCTTATTAGAGACTCTAGAATGCGAGAGCATGCTTCTTGCTCTAAAGCAGAGTGTGTTTCATGGATGAGAACTGTGCTGTGTGTTTCACTTCAGAAACGGAGTTAAATGGCAGACTCAGTGTCTTCCTACAAGCAAGACTTAGTTTCAGGTAAACGCAGTCACTTTTGAGCTCAAACAAAGCTACATAGTTCACGAAGCTCACACGATTCTCGCTCTTAAGTGTAAAGCATTGGATGTTAGAGGGCCTGTGGTTTGTATCAGTTTCAGAAGCAGAGTTGAACTAGATATGGTCCGTGTGTGTAGTAAACACAATTCTTTTGTTCTGAGCACACTCACGTTTCCCGCCTTATTAGAGACTCTAGAAAGCAAGAACTTGCTTCTTGCTCTAAAGCAGAGTGTGTTTCATGGATGAGAACTGTGCTGTGTGTTTCCCTTCAGAAACGGAGTTAAATGGCAGGCTATGTGTCTTCCTACAAGCAAGACGTAGTTTCAGGTAAACGCAGTCACTTTTGAGCTCAAGCGAAGCTACATCTTTCACAAAGCTCACACGTTTCTCACTCTTAACTGAAAGGTATTGGATGTTAGAGGGCCTGTGGTTTGTATCAGTTTCAGAAGGAGAGTTGAACTAGATATGGTCCGTGTTTGTAGGAAACACATTTCTTCTGTTCTGAGCACAGTCACGTTTCCCACCTTATTAGAGACTCTAGAATGCGAGAGCATGCTTCTTGCTCTTAAGCAGAGTGTGTTTCATGGATGAGAACTGTGCTGTGTGTTTCCCTTCTGAAACGGAGTTAAATGGCAGGCTCTGTGTCTTCCTACAAGCTAGACTTCGTTTCAGGTAAACGCAGTCACTTTTGAGCTCAAATGAAGCTACATCGTTCACGAAGCTCTCACGTTTCTCGCTCTTAACTGAAAGGCATTGGATGTTAGAGGGTCTATGGTTTGTATCAGTTTCAGAAGCAGAGTTGAACTAGATATGGTCCGTGTGTGTAGGAAACACAGTTCTTTTGTTCTGAGCACACTCATGTTTCCCGCCTTATTAGAGACTCTAGAAAGCAAGAGCTTGCTTCTTGCTCTAAAGCAGAGTGTGTTTCATGGAAGAGAACTGTGCTGTGTGTTTCCCTTCAGAAACGGAGTTAAATGGCAGGCTCTGTGTCGTCCTACAAGCAAGACTTCGTTGTTTCAGGTAAACGCACTCACTTTTGAGCTCAAATGAAGCTACATCTTTCACAAAGCTCACACGTTTCTCACTCATAAGTTTAAAGGATTGGATGTTAGAGGGCCTGTGGTTTGTATCAGTTTCCGAAGCGGAGTGGAACTAGATATGGTCCGTGTGTGTAGGAAACACAGTTCTTTTGTTCTGAGCACACTCACGTTTCCAGCCTTATTAGAGACTCTAGAAAGCAAGAGCTTGCTAATTGCTCTAAAGCAGAGTGTCTTTCATGGATTGAAACTGTGCTGTGTGTTTCCCTTCAGAAATGGAGTTAAATGGCAGGCGCTGTGTCTTCCTACAAGCAAGACTTCGTTTCAGGTAATCGCAGTCAGTTTTGTGCTCAAACGAAGCTACATTGTTCACAAAGCTCACACGTTTCTCGCTCTTAACTGAAAGGCATTGGAGGTTAGAGGGCCTGTAGTTTGTATCAGTTTCAGAAGAAGAGTTGAACTAGATATGGTCCGTGTGTGTAGGAAACACAGTTCTTTTGTTCTGAGCACACTCACGTTTCCCGCCTTTTTAGAGACTCTAGAAAGCAAGAGCTTGCTTCTTGCTCTAAAGCAGAGTGTCTTTCATGGATGAGAACTGTGCTGTGTGTTTCCCTTCAGTAACGGAGTTAAATGGCAGGCTCTGTGTCTTCCTACAAGCAAGACTTCGTTTCAGGTAAACACAGTCACTTTTGAGTTCAAACGAAGCTACATCTTTCACAAAACTCACACGTTTCACACTCATAAGTGAAAAGGATTGGATGTTATAGGGCCTGTTGTTTATATCAGTTTCTGAAGCGGAGTTGAACTAGATATGGTCCGTGTGTGTAGGAAACACAGTTCTTTTTTTTCTGAGCACACTCACGTTTCCCACCTTATTAGAGACTCTAGAGTGCAAGAGCATGCTTCTTGCTCTAAAGCAGACTGTCTTTCATGGATGAGAACTGTGCTGTGTGTTTCCCTTCAAAAACGGAGTTAAATGGCATGCTCTGTGTCTTCCTACAAGCAAGACGTAGTTTCAGGTAAATGCAGTCACTTTTGAGCTCAAACGAAGCTACATCGTTCACAACGCTCACACGTTTCTCGCTCTTAACAAAAGGCACTGGATGTTAGAGGGCCTGTGGTTTGTATCAGTTTCATAAGCAGAGTTGAACTAGATATGGTCTGTCTGTGTAGGAAACAAAGTTCTTTTGTTCTGAGCACACTCACGTTTCCAGCCTTATTACAGACTCTATAAAGCAAGAGCTTGCTTCTTGCTCTAAAGCAGAGTGTGTTTCATGGATGAGAACTGTGCTGTGTGTTTCCCTTCAGAAACGGAGTTAAATGGCAGACTCAGTGTCTTCCTACAAGCAAGATTTAGTTTCAGGTAAACGCAGTCACTTTTGAGCTCAAAGGAAGCTACATAGTTCACGAAGCTCACACGTTTCTCGCTCTTAAGTGAAAAGCATTGGATGTTAGAGGGCCTGTGGTTTGTATCAGTTTCAGAAGAAGAGTTGAAATAGATATGGTCCGTGTGTGTAGGAAAAACAGTTCTTTTGTTCTGAGCACACTCAAGTTTCCCGCCTTATTAGAGACCCTAGAAAGCAAGAGCTTGCTTCTTGCTCTAAAGCAGATTGTCTTCCATGGATGAGAACTGTGCTGTGTGTTTCCCTTCAGAAACGGAGTTAAATGGCAGGCTCTGTGTCTTCCTACTAGCAAGACTTCGTTTCAGGTAAATGCAGTCATTTTTGAGCTCAAAGGAAGCTACATCGTTCACGAAGCTCACACGTTTCTCGCTCTTAAGTGAAAAGCATTGGATGTTAGAGGGCCTGTGGTTTGTATCATTTTCAGGAGCAGAGTTGAACTAGAAATGCTCCGTGTTTGTAGGAAACACAGTTCTTTTGTTCTGAGCACACTCACGTTTCCTGCCTTATTAGAGACTCTTGAAAGCAAGAGCTTGCTTCTTGCTCTAAAGCAGAGTGTGTTTCATGGAAGAGAACTTTGCTGTGTGTTTCCCTTCAGAAACGGAGTTAAATGGCAGGCTCTGTGTCCTCCTACAAGCAAGAATTCGTTTCAGATAAACGCAGTCACTTTTGAGCTCAAAGGAAGCTACATAGTTCACGAAGCTCACATGTTTCTCGCTCTTAATTGAAAAGCATTGGATGTTAGAGGGCCTGTGGTTTGTATCAGTTTCAGAAGAAGAGTTGAAATAGATATGGTCCGTGTGTGTAGGAAACACATTTCTTTTGTTCTGAGCAGACTCAAGTTTCCCGCCTTATTAGAGACCCTAGAAAGCAAGAGCTTGCTTCTTGCTCTAAAGCAGAGTGTCTTTCATGGATGAGAACTGTGCTGTGTGTTTCCCTTCAGAAACGGAGTTAAATGGCAGGCTCTGTGTCTTCCTACTAGCAAGACATCGTTTCAGGTAAATGCAGTCATTTTTGAGCTCAAAGGAAGCTACATCGTTCAAAAAGCTCACACGTTTCTCGCTCTTAAGTGAAAAGCATTGGATGTTAGAGGGCCTGTGGTTTGTATCAGTTTCAGAAGCAGAGTTGAACTAGAAATGGTCCGTGTTTGTAGGAAACACAGTTCTTTTGTTCTGATCACACTCACGTTTCCCGCCTTATTAGAGACTCTTGAAAGCAAGAGCTTGCTTCTTGCTCTAAAGCAGAGTGTGTTTCATGGAAGAGAACTTTGCTGTGTGTTTCCCTTCAGAAACGGAGTTAAATGGCAGGCTCTGTGTCCTCCTACAAGCAAGAATTCGTTTCAGATAAACGCAGTCACTTTTGAGCTCAAAGGAAGCTACATAGTTCACGAAGCTCACACGTTTCTCGCTCTTAAGTGAAAAGCATTGGATGTTAGAGGGCCTGTGGTTTGTATCAGTTTCAGAAGCAGAGTTGAACTAGATATGGTCAGTGTGTGTTGAAACACAGTTCTTTTGTTCTGAGCACAGTCACTTTTTCCCCCTTATTAGAGACTCTAGAATGCGAGAGCATGCTTCTTGCTCTAAAGCAGAGTGTGTTTCATGGATGAGAACTGTGCTGTGTGTTTCCCTTCAGAAACGGAGTTAAATGGCAGGCTCTGTGTCTTCCTACAAGCAAGACGTAGTTTCAGGTAAATGCAGTCACTTTTGAGCTCAAACGAAGCTACATCGTTCACAACGCTCACACGTTTCTCGCTCTTAACAAAAGGCACTGGATGTTAGAGGGCCTGTGGTTTGTATCAGTTTCATAAGCAGAGTTGAACTAGATATGGTCTGTCTGTGTAGGAAACAAAGTTCTTTTGTTCTGAGCACACTCACGTTTCCAGCCTTATTAGAGACTCTATAAAGCAAGAGCTTGCTTCTTGCTCTAAAGCAGAGTGTGTTTCATGGATGAGAACTGTGCTATGTGTTTCCCTTCAGAAACGGAGTTAAATGGCAGACTCAGTGTCTTCCTACAAGCAAGATTTAGTTTCAGGTAAACGCAGTCACTTTTGAGCTCAAAGGAAGCTACATAGTTCACGAAGCTCACACGTTTCTCGCTCTTAAGTGAAAAGCATTGGATGTTAGAGGGCCTGTGGTTTGTATCAGTTTCAGAAGAAGAGTTGAAATAGATATGGTCCGTGTGTGTAGGAAAAACAGTTCTTTTGTTCTGAGCACACTCAAGTTTCCCGCCTTATTAGAGACCCTAGAAAGCAAGAGCTTGCTTCTTGCTCTAAAGCAGATTGTCTTCCATGGATGAGAACTGTGCTGTGTGTTTCCCTTCAGAAACGGAGTTAAATGGCAGGCTCTGTGTCTTCCTACTAGCAAGACTTCGTTTCAGGTAAATGCAGTCATTTTTGAGCTCAAAGGAAGCTACATCGTTCACGAAGCTCACACGTTTCTCGCTCTTAAGTGAAAAGCATTGGATGTTAGAGGGCCTGTGGTTTGTATCATTTTCAGGAGCAGAGTTGAACTAGAAATGCTCCGTGTTTGTAGGAAACACAGTTCTTTTGTTCTGAGCACACTCACGTTTCCTGCCTTATTAGAGACTCTTGAAAGCAAGAGCTTGCTTCTTGCTCTAAAGCAGAGTGTGTTTCATGGAAGAGAACTTTGCTGTGTGTTTCCCTTCAGAAACGGAGTTAAATGGCAGGCTCTGTGTCCTCCTACAAGCAAGAATTCGTTTCAGATAAACGCAGTCACTTTTGAGCTCAAAGGAAGCTACATAGTTCACGAAGCTCACATGTTTCTCGCTCTTAATTGAAAAGCATTGGATGTTAGAGGGCCTGTGGTTTGTATCAGTTTCAGAAGAAGAGTTGAAATAGATATGGTCCGTGTGTGTAGGAAACACATTTCTTTTGTTCTGAGCAGACTCAAGTTTCCCGCCTTATTAGAGACCCTAGAAAGCAAGAGCTTGCTTCTTGCTCTAAAGCAGATTGTCTTTCATGGATGAGAACTGTGCTGTGTGTTTCCCTTCAGAAACGGAGTTAAATGGCAGGCTCTGTGTCTTCCTACTAGCAAGACATCGTTTCAGGTAAATGCAGTCATTTTTGAGCTCAAAGGAAGCTACATCGTTCACAAAGCTCACACGTTTCTCGCTCTTAAGTGAAAAGCATTGGATGTTAGAGGGCCTGTGGTTTGTATCAGTTTCAGAAGCAGAGTTGAACTAGAAATGGTCCGTGTTTGTAGGAAACACAGTTCTTTTGTTCTGATCACACTCACGTTTCCCGCCTTATTAGAGACTCTTGAAAGCAAGAGCTTGCTTCTTGCTCTAAAGCAGAGTGTGTTTCATGGAAGAGAACTTTGCTGTGTGTTTCCCTTCAGAAACGGAGTTAAATGGCAGGCTCTGTGTCCTCCTACAAGCAAGAATTCGTTTCAGATAAACGCAGTCACTTTTGAGCTCAAAGGAAGCTACATAGTTCACGAAGCTCACACGTTTCTCGCTCTTAAGTGAAAAGCATTGGATGTTAGAGGGCCTGTGGTTTGTATCAGTTTCAGAAGCAGAGTTGAACTAGATATGGTCAGTGTGTGTAGGAAACACAGTTCTTTTGTTCTGAGCACAGTCACTTTTTCCCCCTTATTAGAGACTCTAGAATGCGAGAGCATGCTTCTTGCTCTAAAGCAGAGTGTGTTTCATGGATGAGAACTGTGCTGTGTGTTTCCCTTCAGAAACGGAGTTAAATGGCAGGCTCTGTGTCTTCCTACTAGCAAGACTTCGTTTCAGGTAAATGCAGTCATTTTGAGCTCAAAGGAAGCTACATCGTACACGAAGCTCACACGTTTCTCACTCTTAACAAAAGGCACTGGATGTTAGAGGGCCTGTGGTTTGTATCAGTTTCATAAGCAGAGTTGAACTAGATATGGTCTGTCTGTGTAGGAAACAAAGCTCTTTTGTTCTGAGCACACTCACGTTTCCAGCCTTATTAGAGACTCTATAAAGCAAGAGCTTGCTTCTTGCTCTAAAGCAGAGTGTGTTTCATGGATGAGAACTGTGCTGTGTGTTTCCCTTCAGAAACGGAGTTAAATGGCAGACTCAGTGTCTTCCTACAAGCAAGATTTAGTTTCAGGTAAACGCAGTCACTTTTGAGCTCAAAGGAAGCTACATAGTTCACGAAGCTCACACGTTTCTCGCTCTTAAGTGAAAAGCATTGGATGTTAGAGGGCCTGTGGTTTGTATCAGTTTCAGAAGAAGAGTTGAAATAGATATGGTCCGTGTGTGTAGGAAAAACAGTTCTTTTGTTCTGAGCACACTCAAGTTTCCCGCCTTATTAGAGACCCTAGAAAGCAAGAGCTTGCTTCTTGCTCTAAAGCAGATTGTCTTCCATGGATGAGAACTGTGCTGTGTGTTTCCCTTCAGAAACGGAGTTAAATGGCAGGCTCTGTGTCTTCCTACTAGCAAGACTTCGTTTCAGGTAAATGCAGTCATTTTTGAGCTCAAAGGAAGCTACATCGTTCACGAAGCTCACACGTTTCTCGCTCTTAAGTGAAAAGCATTGGATGTTAGAGGGCCTGTGGTTTGTATCATTTTCAGGAGCAGAGTTGAACTAGAAATGCTCCGTGTTTGTAGGAAACACAGTTCTTTTGTTCTGAGCACACTCACGTTTCCTGCCTTATTAGAGACTCTTGAAAGCAAGAGCTTGCTTCTTGCTCTAAAGCAGAGTGTGTTTCATGGAAGAGAACTTTGCTGTGTGTTTCCCTTCAGAAACGGAGTTAAATGGCAGGCTCTGTGTCCTCCTACAAGCAAGAATTCGTTTCAGATAAACGCAGTCACTTTTGAGCTCAAAGGAAGCTACATAGTTCACGAAGCTCACATGTTTCTCGCTCTTAAGTGAAAAGCATTGGATGTTAGAGGGCCTGTGGTTTGTATCAGTTTCAGAAGAAGAGTTGAAATAGATATGGTCCGTGTGTGTAGGAAACACATTTCTTTTGTTCTGAGCAGACTCAAGTTTCCCGCCTTATTAGAGACCCTAGAAAGCAAGAGCTTGCTTCTTGCTCTAAAGCAGATTGTCTTTCATGGATGAGAACTGTGCTGTGTGTTTCCCTTCAGAAACGGAGTTAAATGGCAGGCTCTGTGTCCTCCTACAAGCAAGAATTCGTTTCAGATAAACGCAGTCACTTTTGAGCTCAAAGGAAGCTACATAGTTCACGAAGCTCACACGTTTCTCGCTCTTAAGTGAAAAGCATTGGATGTTAGAGGGCCTGTGGTTTGTATCAGTTTCAGAAGCAGAGTTGAACTAGATATGGTCAGTGTGTGTAGGAAACACAGTTCTTTTGTTCTGAGCACAGTCACGTTTTCCCCTTTATTAGAGACTCTAGAATGCGAGAGCATGCTTCTTGCTCTAAAGCAGAGTGTCTTTCATGGATGAGAACTGTGCTGTGTGTTTCCCTTCAGAAACGGAGTTAAATGGCAGGCTCTGTGTCTTCCTACTAGCAAGACTTCGTTTCAGGTAAATGCAGTCATTTTGAGCTCAAAGGAAGCTACATCGTACACGAAGCTCACACGTTTCTCACTCTTAACAAAAGGCATTGGATGTTAGAGGGACTGTGGTTTGTATCAGTTTCAAAGCAGAGTTGAACTAGATATGGTCCCTGTGGGTAGGAAACACAGTTCTTTTGTTCTGAGCACAGTCACGTTTCCCGCCTTATTAGAGACTCTAGAATGCGAGAGCATGCTTCTTGCTCTAAAGCAGAGTGTGTTTCATGGATGAGAACTGTGCTGTGTGTTTCCCTTCAGAAACGGAGTTAAATGGCAGACTCAGTGTCTTCCTACAAGCAAGACTTAGTTTCAGGTAAACGCAGTCACTTTTGAGCTCAAACAAAGCTACATAGTTCACGAAGCTCACACGATTCTCGCTCTTAAGTGTAAAGCATTGGATGTTAGAGGGCCTGTGGTTTGTATCAGTTTCAGAAGCAGAGTTGAACTAGATATGGTCCGTGTGTGTAGTAAACACAATTCTTTTGTTCTGAGCACACTCACGTTTCCCGCCTTATTAGAGACTCTAGAAAGCAAGAACTTGCTTCTTGCTCTAAAGCAGAGTGTGTTTCATGGATGAGAACTGTGCTGTGTGTTTCCCTTCAGAAACGGAGTTAAATGGCAGGCTATGTGTCTTCCTACAAGCAAGACGTAGTTTCAGGTAAACGCAGTCACTTTTGAGCTCAAGCGAAGCTACATCTTTCACAAAGCTCACACGTTTCTCACTCTTAACTGAAAGGTATTGGATGTTAGAGGGCCTGTGGTTTGTATCAGTTTCAGAAGGAGAGTTGAACTAGATATGGTCCGTGTTTGTAGGAAACACATTTCTTCTGTTCTGAGCACAGTCACGTTTCCCACCTTATTAGAGACTCTAGAATGCGAGAGCATGCTTCTTGCTCTTAAGCAGAGTGTGTTTCATGGATGAGAACTGTGCTGTGTGTTTCCCTTCTGAAACGGAGTTAAATGGCAGGCTCTGTGTCTTCCTACAAGCTAGACTTCGTTTCAGGTAAACGCAGTCACTTTTGAGCTCAAATGAAGCTACATCGTTCACGAAGCTCTCACGTTTCTCGCTCTTAACTGAAAGGCATTGGATGTTAGAGGGTCTATGGTTTGTATCAGTTTCAGAAGCAGAGTTGAACTAGATATGGTCCGTGTGTGTAGGAAACACAGTTCTTTTGTTCTGAGCACACTCATGTTTCCCGCCTTATTAGAGACTCTAGAAAGCAAGAGCTTGCTTCTTGCTCTAAAGCAGAGTGTGTTTCATGGAAGAGAACTGTGCTGTGTGTTTCCCTTCAGAAACGGAGTTAAATGGCAGGCTCTGTGTCGTCCTACAAGCAAGACTTCGTTGTTTCAGGTAAACGCACTCACTTTTGAGCTCAAATGAAGCTACATCTTTCACAAAGCTCACACGTTTCTCACTCATAAGTTTAAAGGATTGGATGTTAGAGGGCCTGTGGTTTGTATCAGTTTCCGAAGCGGAGTGGAACTAGATATGGTCCGTGTGTGTAGGAAACACAGTTCTTTTGTTCTGAGCACACTCACGTTTCCAGCCTTATTAGAGACTCTAGAAAGCAAGAGCTTGCTAATTGCTCTAAAGCAGAGTGTCTTTCATGGATTGAAACTGTGCTGTGTGTTTCCCTTCAGAAATGGAGTTAAATGGCAGGCGCTGTGTCTTCCTACAAGCAAGACTTCGTTTCAGGTAATCGCAGTCAGTTTTGTGCTCAAACGAAGCTACATTGTTCACAAAGCTCACACGTTTCTCGCTCTTAACTGAAAGGCATTGGAGGTTAGAGGGCCTGTAGTTTGTATCAGTTTCAGAAGCAGAGTTGAACTAGATATGGTCCGTGTGTGTAGGAAACACAGTTCTTTTGTTCTGAGCACACTCACGTTTCCCGACTTTTTAGAGACTCTAGAAAGCAAGAGCTTGCTTCTTGCTCTAAAGCAGAGTGTCTTTCATGGATGAGAACTGTGCTGTGTGTTTCCCTTCAGTAACGGAGTTAAATGGCAGGCTCTGTGTCTTCCTACAAGCAAGACTTCGTTTCAGGTAAACACAGTCACTTTTGAGTTCAAACGAAGCTACATCTTTCACAAAACTCACACGTTTCACACTCATAAGTGAAAAGGATTGGATGTTATAGGGCCTGTTGTTTATATCAGTTTCCGAAGCGGAGTTGAACTAGATATGGTCCGTGTGTGTAGGAAACACAGTTCTTTTTTTCTGAGCACACTCACGTTTCCCACCTTATTAGAGACTCTAGAGTGCAAGAGCATGCTTCTTGCTCTAAAGCAGACTGTCTTTCATGGATGAGAACTGTGCTGTGTGTTTCCCTTCAAAAACGGAGTTAAATGGCATGCTCTGTGTCTTCCTACAAGCAAGACGTAGTTTCAGGTAAATGCAGTCACTTTTGAGCTCAAACGAAGCTACATCGTTCACAACGCTCACACGTTTCTCGCTCTTAACAAAAGGCACTGGATGTTAGAGGGCCTGTGGTTTGTATCAGTTTCATAAGCAGAGTAGAACTAGAAATGGTCCGTGTTTGTAGGAAACACAGTTCTTTTGTTCTGATCACACTCACGTTTCCCGCCTTATTAGAGACTCTTGAAAGCAAGAGCTTCCTTCTTGCTCTAAAGCAGAGTATGTTTCATGGAAGAGAACTTTGCTGTGTGTTTCCCTTCAGAAACGGAGTTAAATGGCAGGCTCTGTGTCCTCCTACAAGCAAGAATTCGTTTCAGATAAACGCAGTCACTTTTGAGCTCAAAGGAAGCTACATAGTTCACGAAGCTCACACGTTTCTCGCTCTTAAGTGAAAAGCATTAGATGTTAGAGGGCCTGTGGTTTGTATCAGTTTCAGAAGCAGAGTTGAACTAGATATGGTCAGTGTGTGTAGGAAACACAGTTCTTTTGTTCTGAGCACAGTCACGTTTTCCCCTTTATTAGAGACTCTAGAATGCGAGAGCATGCTTCTTGCTCTAAAGCAGAGTGTCTTTCATGGATGAGAACTGTGCTGTGTGTTTCCCTTCAGAAACGGAGTTAAATGGCAGGCTCTGTGTCTTCCTACTAGCAAGACTTCGTTTCAGGTAAATGCAGTCATTTTGAGCTCAAAGGAAGCTACATAGTTCACGAAGCTCACACGATTCTCGCTCTTAAGTGAAAAGCATTGGATGTTAGAGGGCCTGTGGTTTGTATCAGTTTGAGAAGCAGAGTTGAACTAGATATGGTCCGTGTGTAGGAAACACAATTCTTTTGTTCTGAGCACACTCTCGTTTCCCGCCTTATTAGAGACTCTAGAAAGCAAGAACTTGCTTCTTGCTCTAAAGCAGAGTGTGTTTCATGGATGAGAACTGTGCTGTGTGTTTCCCTTCAGAAACGGAGTTAAATGGCAGGCTATGCGTCTTCCTACAAGCAAGACGTAGTTTCAGGTAAACGCAGTCACTTTTGAGCTCAAGCGAAGCTACATCTTTCACAAAGCTCACACGTTTCTCACTCTTAACTGAAAGGTATTGGATGTTAGAGGGCCTGTGGTTTGTATCAGTTTCAGAAGGAGAGTTGAACTAGATATGGTCCGTGTTTGTAGGAAACACATTTCTTCTGTTCTGAGCACAGTCACGTTTCCCACCTTATTAGAGACTCTAGAATGCGAGAGCATGCTTCTTGCTCTTAAGCAGAGTGTGTTTCATGGATGAGAACTGTGCTGTGTGTTTCCCTTCTGAAACGGAGTTAAATGGCAGGCTCTGTGTCTTCCTACAAGCTAGACTTCGTTTCAGGTAAACGCAGTCACTTTTTAGCTCAAATGAAGCTACATCTTTCACAAAGCTCACACGTTTCTCACTCATAAGTTTAAAGGATTGGATGTTAGAGGGCCTGTGGTTTGTATCAGTTTCCGAAGCAGAGTGGAACTAGATATGGTCCGTGTGTGTAGGAAACACAGTTCTTTTGTTCTGAGCACACTCATGTTTCCCGCCTTATTAGAGACTCTAGAAAGCAAGAGCTTGCTTCTTGCTCTAAAGCAGAGTGTGTTTCATGGAAGAGAACTGTGCTGTGTGTTTCCCTTCAGAAACGGAGTTAAATGGCAGGCTCTGTGTCGTCCTACAAGCAAGACTTCGTTGTTTCAGGTAAACGCACTCACTTTTGAGCTCAAATGAAGCTACATCTTTCACAAAGCTCACACGTTTCTCACTCATAAGTTTAAAGGATTGGATGTTAGAGGGCCTGTGGTTTGTATCAGTTTCCGAAGCAGAGTGGAACTAGATATGGTCCGTGTGTGTAGGAAACACAGTTCTTTTGTTCTGAGCACACTCACGTTTCCAGCCTTATTAGAGACTCTAGAAAGCAAGAGCTTGCTAATTGCTCTAAAGCAGAGTGTCTTTCATGGATTGAAACTGTGCTGTGTGTTTCCCTTCAGAAATGGAGTTAAATGGCAGGCGCTGTGTCTTCCTACAAGCAAGACTTCGTTTCAGGTAATCGCAGTCAGTTTTGTGCTCAAACGAAGCTACATTGTTCACAAAGCTCACACGTTTCTCGCTCTTAACTGAAAGGCATTGGAGGTTAGAGGGCCTGTAGTTTGTATCAGTTTCAGAAGCAGAGTTGAACTAGATATGGTCCGTGTGTGTAGGAAACACAGTTCTTTTGTTCTGAGCACACTCACGTTTCCCGCCTTTTTAGAGACTCTAGAAAGCAAGAGCTTGCTTCTTGCTCTAAAGCAGAGTGTCTTTCATGGATGAGAACTGTGCTGTGTGTTTCCCTTCAGTAACGGAGTTAAATGGCAGGCTCTGTGTCTTCCTACAAGCAAGACTTCGTTTCAGGTAAACACAGTCACTTTTGAGTTCAAACGAAGCTACATCTTTCACAAAACTCACACGTTTCACACTCATAAGTGAAAAGGATTGGATGTTATAGGGCCTGTTGTTTATATCAGTTTCCGAAGCGGAGTTGAACTAGATATGGTCCGTGTGTGTAGGAAACACAGTTCTTTTTTTCTGAGCACACTCACGTTTCCCACCTTATTAGAGACTCTAGAGTGCAAGAGCATGCTTCTTGCTCTAAAGCAGACTGTCTTTCATGGATGAGAACTGTGCTGTGTGTTTCCCTTCAAAAACGGAGTTAAATGGCATGCTCTGTGTCTTCCTACAAGCAAGACGTAGTTTCAGGTAAATGCAGTCACTTTTGAGCTCAAACGAAGCTACATCGTTCACAACGCTCACACGTTTCTCGCTCTTAACAAAAGGCACTGGATGTTAGAGGGCCTGTGGTTTGTATCGGTTTCATAAGCAGAGTAGAACTAGAAATGGTCCGTGTTTGTAGGAAACACAGTTCTTTTGTTCTGATCACACTCACGTTTCCCGCCTTATTAGAGACTCTTGAAAGCAAGAGCTTCCTTCTTGCTCTAAAGCAGAGTGTGTTTCATGGAAGAGAACTTTGCTGTGTGTTTCCCTTCAGAAACGGAGTTAAATGGCAGGCTCTGTGTCCTCCTACAAGCAAGAATTCGTTTCAGATAAACGCAGTCACTTTTGAGCTCAAAGGAAGCTACATAGTTCACGAAGCTCACACGTTTCTCGCTCTTAAGTGAAAAGCATTAGATGTTAGAGGGCCTGTGGTTTGTATCAGTTTCAGAAGCAGAGTTGAACTAGATATGGTCAGTGTGTGTAGGAAACACAGTTCTTTTGTTCTGAGCACAGTCACGTTTTCCCCTTTATTAGAGACTCTAGAATGCGAGAGCATGCTTCTTGCTCTAAAGCAGAGTGTCTTTCATGGATGAGAACTGTGCTGTGTGTTTCCCTTCAGAAACGGAGTTAAATGGAAGGCTCTGTGTCTTCCTACTAGCAAGACTTCGTTTCAGGTAAATGCAGTCATTTTGAGCTCAAAGGAAGCTACATAGTTCACGAAGCTCACACGATTCTCGCTCTTAAGTGAAAAGCATTGGATGTTAGAGGGCCTGTGGTTTGTATCAGTTTCAGAAGCAGAGTTGAACTAGATATGGTCCGTGTGTAGGAAACACAATTCTTTTGTTCTGAGCACACTCTCGTTTCCCGCCTTATTAGAGACTCTAGAAAGCAAGAACTTGCTTCTTGCTCTAAAGCAGAGTGTGTTTCATGGATGAGAACTGTGCTGTGTGTTTCCCTTCAGAAACGGAGTTAAATGGCAGGCTATGCGTCTTCCTACAAGCAAGACGTAGTTTCAGGTAAACGCAGTCACTTTTGAGCTCAAGCGAAGCTACATCTTTCACAAAGCTCACACGTTTCTCACTCTTAACTGAAAGGTATTGGATGTTAGAGGGCCTGTGGTTTGTATCAGTTTCAGAAGGAGAGTTGAACTAGATATGGTCCGTGTTTGTAGGAAACACATTTCTTCTGTTCTGAGCACAGTCACGTTTCCCACCTTATTAGAGACTCTAGAATGCGAGAGCATGCTTCTTGCTCTTAAGCAGAGTGTGTTTCATGGATGAGAACTGTGCTGTGTGTTTCCCTTCTGAAACGGAGTTAAATGGCAGGCTCTGTGTCTTCCTACAAGCTAGACTTCGTTTCAGGTAAACGCAGTCACTTTTTAGCTCAAATGAAGCTACATCGTTCACGAAGCTCTCACGTTTCTCGCTCTTAACTGAAAGGCATTGGATGTTAGAGGGTCTATGGTTTGTATCAGTTTCAGAAGCAGAGTTGAACTAGATATGGTCCGTGTGTGTAGGAAACACAGTTCTTTTGTTCTGAGCACACTCATGTTTCCCGCCTTATTAGAGACTCTAGAAAGCAAGAGCTTGCTTCTTGCTCTAAAGCAGAGTGTGTTTCATGGAAGAGAACTGTGCTGTGTGTTTCCCTTCAGAAACGGAGTTAAATGGCAGGCTCTGTGTCGTCCTACAAGCAAGACTTCGTTGTTTCAGGTAAACGCACTCACTTTTGAGCTCAAATGAAGCTACATCTTTCACAAAGCTCACACGTTTCTCACTCATAAGTTTAAAGGATTGGATGTTAGAGGGCCTGTGGTTTGTATCAGTTTCCGAAGCAGAGTGGAACTAGATATGGTCCGTGTGTGTAGGAAACACAGTTCTTTTGTTCTGAGCACACTCACGTTTCCAGCCTTATTAGAGACTCTAGAAAGCAAGAGCTTGCTAATTGCTCTAAAGCAGAGTGTCTTTCATGGATTGAAACTGTGCTGTGTGTTTCCCTTCAGAAATGGAGTTAAATGGCAGGCGCTGTGTCTTCCTACAAGCAAGACTTCGTTTCAGGTAATCGCAGTCAGTTTTGTGCTCAAACGAAGCTACATTGTTCACAAAGCTCACACGTTTCTCGCTCTTAACTGAAAGGCATTGGATGTTAGAGGGGCTATGGTTTGTATCAGTTTCAGAAGCAGATTTGAACTAGATATGGTCCGTGTGTGTAGGAAACACAGTTCTTTTGTTCTGAGCACACTCACGTTTCCCGCCTTTTTAGAGACTCTAGAAAGCAAGAGCTTGCTTCTTGCTCTAAAGCAGAGTGTCTTTCATGGATGAGAACTGTGCTGTGTGTTTCCCTTCAGTAACGGAGTTAAATGGCAGGCTCTGTGTCTTCCTACAAGCAAGACTTCGTTTCAGGTAAACACAGTCACTTTTGAGTTCAAACGAAGCTACATCTTTCACAAAACTCACACGTTTCACACTCATAAGTGAAAAGGATTGGATGTTATAGGGCCTGTTGTTTATATCAGTTTCCGAAGCGGAGTTGAACTAGATATGGTCCGTGTGTGTAGGAAACACAGTTCTTTTTTTCTGAGCACACTCACGTTTCCCACCTTATTAGAGACTCTAGAGTGCAAGAGCATGCTTCTTGCTCTAAAGCAGACTGTCTTTCATGGATGAGAACTGTGCTGTGTGTTTCCCTTCAAAAACGGAGTTAAATGGCATGCTCTGTGTCTTCCTACAAGCAAGACGTAGTTTCAGGTAAATGCAGTCACTTTTGAGCTCAAACGAAGCTACATCGTTCACAACGCTCACACGTTTCTCGCTCTTAACAAAAGGCACTGGATGTTAGAGGGCCTGTGGTTTGTATCGGTTTCATAAGCAGAGTAGAACTAGAAATGGTCCGTGTTTGTAGGAAACACAGTTCTTTTGTTCTGATCACACTCACGTTTCCCGCCTTATTAGAGACTCTTGAAAGCAAGAGCTTCCTTCTTGCTCTAAAGCAGAGTGTGTTTCATGGAAGAGAACTTTGCTGTGTGTTTCCCTTCAGGAACGGAGTTAAATGGCAGGCTCTGTGTCCTCCTACAAGCAAGAATTCGTTTCAGATAAACGCAGTCACTTTTGAGCTCAAAGGAAGCTACATAGTTCACGAAGCTCACACGTTTCTCGCTCTTAAGTGAAAAGCATTAGATGTTAGAGGGCCTGTGGTTTGTATCAGTTTCAGAAGCAGAGTTGAACTAGATATGGTCAGTGTGTGTAGGAAACACAGTTCTTTTGTTCTGAGCACAGTCACGTTTTCCCCTTTATTAGAGACTCTAGAATGCGAGAGCATGCTTCTTGCTCTAAAGCAGAGTGTCTTTCATGGATGAGAACTGTGCTGTGTGTTTCCCTTCAGAAACGGAGTTAAATGGCAGGCTCTGTGTCTTCCTACTAGCAAGACTTCGTTTCAGGTAAATGCAGTCATTTTGAGCTCAAAGGAAGCTACATAGTTCACGAAGCTCACACGATTCTCGCTCTTAAGTGAAAAGCATTGGATGTTAGAGGGCCTGTGGTTTGTATCAGTTTGAGAAGCAGAGTTGAACTAGATATGGTCCGTGTGTAGGAAACACAATTCTTTTGTTCTGAGCACACTCTCGTTTCCCGCCTTATTAGAGACTCTAGAAAGCAAGAACTTGCTTCTTGCTCTAAAGCAGAGTGTGTTTCATGGATGAGAACTGTGCTGTGTGTTTCCCTTCAGAAACGGAGTTAAATGGCAGGCTATGCGTCTTCCTACAAGCAAGACGTAGTTTCAGGTAAACGCAGTCACTTTTGAGCTCAAGCGAAGCTACATCTTTCACAAAGCTCACACGTTTCTCACTCTTAACTGAAAGGTATTGGATGTTAGAGGGCCTGTGGTTTGTATCAGTTTCAGAAGGAGAGTTGAACTAGATATGGTCCGTGTTTGTAGGAAACACAGTTCTTCTGTTCTGAGCACAGTCACGTTTCCCACCTTATTAGAGATTCTAGAATGCGAGAGCATGCTTCTTGCTCATAAGCAGAGTGTGTTTCATGGATGAGAACTGTGCTGTGTGTTTCCCTTCTGAAACGGAGTTAAATGGCAGGCTCTGTGTCTTCCTACGAGCTAGACTTCGTTTCAGGTAAACGCAGTCACTTTTTAGCTCAAATGAAGCTACATCGTTCACGAAGCTCTCACGTTTCTCGCTCTTAACTGAAAGGCATTGGATGTTAGAGGGTCTATGGTTTGTATCAGTTTCAGAAGCAGAGTTGAACTAGATATGGTCCGTGTGTGTAGGAAACACAGTTCTTTTGTTCTGAGCACACTCATGTTTCCCGCCTTATTAGAGACTCTAGAAAGCAAGAGCTTGCTTCTTGCTCTAAAGCAGAGTGTGTTTCATGGAAGAGAACTGTGCTGTGTGTTTCCCTTCAGAAACGGAGTTAAATGGCAGGCTCTGTGTCGTCCTACAAGCAAGACTTCGTTGTTTCAGGTAAACGCACTCATTTTTGAGCTCAAATGAAGCTACATCTTTCACAAAGCTCACACGTTTCTCACTCATAAGTTTAAAGGATTGGATGCTAGAGGGACTGTGGTTTGTATCAGTTTCCGAAGCAGAGTGGAACTAGATATGGTCCGTGTGTGTAGGAAACACAGTTCTTTTGTTCTGAGCACACTCACGTTTCCAGCCTTATTAGAGACTCTAGAAAGCAAGAGCTTGCTAATTGCTCTAAAGCAGAGTGTCTTTCATGGATGAGAACTGTGCTGTGTGTTTCCCTTCAGTAACGGAGTTAAATGGCAGGCTCTGTGTCTTCCTACAAGCAAGACTTCGTTTCAGGTAAACACAGTCACTTTTGAGTTCAAACGAAGCTACATCTTCCACAAAACTCACACGTTTCACACTCATAAGTGAAAAGGATTGGATGTTATAGGGCCTGTTGTTTATATCAGTTTCCGAAGCAGAGTTGAACTAGATATGGTCCGTGTGTGTAGGAAACACAGTTCTTTTGGTCTGAGCACACTCAAGTTTCCCGCCTTATTAGAGACCCTAGAAAGCAAGAGCTTGCTTCTTGCTCTAAAGCAGATTGTCTTTCATGGATGAGAACTGTGCTGTGTGTTTCCCTTCAGAAACGGAGTTAAATGGCAGGCTCTGTGTCTTCCTACTAGCAAGACTTCGTTTCAGGTAAATGCAGTCATTTTTGAGCTCAAAGGAAGCTACATCTTCACGAAGCTCACACGTTTCTCGCTCTTAAGTGAAAAGCATTGGATGTTAGAGGGCCTGTGGTTTGTATCAGTTTCAGAAGCAGAGTTGAACTAGAAATGGTCCGTGTTTGTAGGAAACACAGTTCTTTTGTTCTGATCACACTCACCTTTCCCGCCTTATTAGAGACTCTTGAAAGCAAGAGCTTCCTTCTTGCTCTAAAGCAGAGTGTGTTTCATGGAAGAGAACTTTGCTGTGTGTTTCCCTTCAGAAACGGAGTTAAATGGCAGGCTCTGTGTCCTCCTACAAGCAAGAATTCGTTTCAGATAAACGCAGTCACTTTTGAGCTCAAAGGAAGCTACATAGTTCACGAAGCTCACACGATTCTCGCTCTTAAGTGAAAAGCATTGGATGTTAGAGGGCCTGTGGTTTGTATCAGTTTCAGAAGCAGAGTTGAACTAGATATGGTCAGTGTGTGTAGGAAACACAGTTCCTTTGTTCTGAGCACAGTCACGTTTTCCCCTTTATTAGAGACTCTAGAATGCGAGAGCATGCTTCTTGCTCTAAAGCAGATTGTCTTTCATGGATGAGAACTGTGCTGTGTGTTTCCCTTCAGAAACGGAGTTAAATGGCAGGCTCTGTTTTCCTACTAGCAAGACTTCGTTTCAGGTAAATGCAGTCATTTTGAGCTCAAAGGAAGCTACATCGTACACGAAGCTCGCACGATTCTCACTATTAACAAAAGGCATTGGATGTTAGAGGGCCTGTGGTTTGTATCAGTTTCAAAGCAGAGTTGAACTAGATATGGTCCCTGTGGGTAGGAAACACAGTTCTTTTGTTCTGAGCACAGTCACGTTTCCCGCCTTATTAGAGACTCTAGAATGCGAGAGCATGCTTCTTGCTCTAAAGCAGAGTGTGTTTCATGGATGAGAACTGTGCTGTGTGTTTCACTTCAGAAACGGAGTTAAATGGCAGACTCAGTGTCTTCCTACAAGCAAGACTTAGTTTCAGGTAAACGCAGTCACTTTTGAGCTCAAACAAAGCTACATAGTTCACGAAGCTCACACGATTCTCGCTCTTAAGTGAAAAGCATTGGATGTTAGAGGGCCTGTGGTTTGTATCAGTTTCAGAAGCAGAGTTGAACTAGATATGGTCCGTGTGTGTAGTAAACACAGTTCTTTTGTTCTGAGCACACTCACGTTTCCTGCCTTATTAGAGACTCTAGAAAGCAAGAACTTGCTTCTTGCTCTAAAGCAGAGTGTCTTTCATGGATGAGAACTGTGCTGTGTGTTTCCCTTCAGAAACTGAGTTAAATGGCAGGCTCTGTGTCTTCCTACTAGCAAGACTTCTTTTCAGGTAAATGCAGTCATTTTTGAGCTCAAAGGAAGCTACATCGTACATGAAGCTCACACGTTTCTCACTCTTAACAAAAGGCATTGGATGTTAGAGGGACTGTGGTTTGTATCAGTTTCAAAGCAGAGTGGAACTAGATATGGTCCGTGTGTGTAGGAAACACAGTTCTTTTGTTCTGAGCACACTCACGTTTCCCACCTTATTAGAGACCCTAGAATGCAAGAGCATGCTTCTTGCTCTCAAGCAGAGTGTCTTTCATGGATTAGAACTGTGCTGTGTGTTTCCCTTCAGAAACGGAGTTAAATGGCAGTCTCTGTGTCTTCCTACATGCAAGACGTAGTTTCAGGTAAATGCAGTCACTTTTGAGCTCAAGCGAAGCTACATCTTTCACAAAGCTCACACGTTTCTCACTCTTAACTCAAAGGCATGGGATGTTAGAGGGTCTATGGTTTGTATCAGTTTCAGAAGCAGAGTTGAACTAGATATGGTCCGTGTGTGTAGGAAACACAGTTCTTTTGTTCTGAGCACACTCACGTTTCCAGCATTATTAGAGACTCTAGAAAGCAAGAGCTTGCTTCTTGCTCTAAAGCAGAGTGTGTTTCATGCATGAGAACTGTGCTGTGTGTATCCCAACAGAAACGGAGTTAAATGGCATGCTCTGTGTCCTCCTACAAGCAAGAATTCGTTTCAGATAAACGCAGTCACTTTTGAGCTCAAGGGAAGCTACATAGTTGACGAAGCTCACACGTTTCTCGCTCTTAAGTGAAAAGCATTGGATGTTAGAGGGCCTGTGGTTTGTATCAGTTTCAGAAGCAGAGTTGAACTAGATATGGTCCGTGTGTGTAGGAAACACAGTTCTGTTGTTATGAGCACACTCATGTTTCCCGCCTCATTAGAGACTCTAGAAAGCAAGAGCTTGCTTCTTGCTCTAAAGCAGAGTGTCTTTCATGGATGAGAACTGTGCTGTGTGTTTCGCTTCAGAAACGGAGTTAAATGGCAGGCTCTGTGTCTTCCTACTAGCAAGACTTCGTTGTTTCAGGTAAATGCAGTCATTTTTGAGCTCAAAGGAAGCTACATCGTTCACGAAGCTCACACGTTTCTCGCTCTTAAGTGAAAAGCATTGGATGTTAGAGGGCCTGTGGTTTGTATCAGTTTCAGAAGCAGAGTTGAACTAGATATGGTTCCTGTGGGTAGGAAACACAGTTCTTTTGTTCTGAGCACACTCACGTTTCCCGCATTATTACAGACTCTAGAAAGCAAGAGCTTGCTTCTTGCTCTAAAGCAGAGTGTCTTTCATGGATGAGAATTGTGCTGTGTGTTTCCCTTCAGTAACGGAGTTAAATGGCAAGCTCTGTGTCTTCCTACAAGCAAGACTTCGTTTCAGGTAAACGCAGTCACTTTTGAGCTCAAACGAAGCTACAACTTTCACAAAGCTCACAGGTTTCTCACTCTTAAGAAAAGGCATTGGATGTTAGAGGGACTGTGGTTTGTATCAATTTCAAAGCAGAGTTGAACTAGATATGGTCCCTGTGGGTAGGAAACACAGTTCTTTTGTTCTGAGCACAGTCACGTTTCCCGCCTTATTAGAGACTCTAGAATGCGAGAGCATGCTTCTTGCTCTAAAGCAGAGTGTGTTTCATGGATGAGAACTGTGCTGTGTGTTTCACTTCAGAAACGGAGTTAAATGGCAGATTCAGTGTCTTCCTACAAGCAAGACTTAGTTTCAGGTAAACGCAGTCACTTTTGAGCTCAAACAAAGCTACATAGTTCACGAAGCTCACACGATTATCGCTCTTAAGTGAAAAGCATTGGATGTTAGAGGGCCTGTGGTTTGTATCAGTTTCAGAAGCAGAGTTGAACTAGATATGGTCCGTGTGTGTAGGAAACACAGTTCTTTTGTTCTGAGCACACTCACGTTTCCCGACTTATTAGAGACTCTAGAAAGCAAGAACTTGCTTCTTGCTCTAGAGCAGAGTGTCTTTCATGGATGAGAACTGTGCTGTGTGTTTCCCTTCAGAAACTGAGTTAAATGGCAGGCTCTGTGTCTTCCTACTAGCAAGACTTCTTTTCAGGTAAATGCAGTCATTTTTGAGCTCAAAGGAAGCTACATCATACACGAAGCTCACACGTTTCTCACCCTTAACAAAAGGCATTGGATGTTAGAGGGACTGTGGTTTGTATCAGTTTCAAAGCAGAGTTGAACTAGAAATGGTCCCTGTGGGTAGGAAACACAGTTCTTTTGTTCTGAGCACACTCACGTTTCCCGCCTTATTAGAGGCTCTTGAAATCAAGAGCTTGCGTCTTGCTCTAAAGCAGAGTGTGTTTCATGGAAGAGAACTGTGCTGTGTGTTTCCCTTCAGAAACGGAGTTAAATGGCAGGCTCTGTGTCGTCCTACAAGCAAGACTTCTTTGTTTCAGGTAAACGCACTCACTTTTGAGCTCAAACGGAGCTACATCTTTCACAAAGCTCACACGTTTCTCACTCATAAGTGAAATGGATTGGATGTTAGAGGGCATGTGGTTTGTATCAGTTTCCGAAGCAGAGTGGAACTAGATATGGTCCGTGTGTGTAGGAAACACAGTTCTTTTGTTCTGAGCACACTCACGTTTCCAGCCTTATTAGAGACTCTAGAAAGCAAGAGCTTGCTAATTGCTCTAAAGCAGAGTGTCTTTCATGGATAAGAACTGTGCTGTGTGTTTCCCTTCAGCAATGGAGTTAAATGGCACGCACTGTGTCTTCCTACAAGCAAGACTTCGTTTCAGGTAAACGCAGTCAGTTTTGTGCTCAAACGAAGCTACATTGTTCACAAAGCTCACACGTTTCTCGCTCTTAACTGAAAGGCATTGGAGGTTAGAGGGCCTGTAGTTTGTATCAGGTTCAGAAGCAGAGTTGAACTAGATATGGTCCCTGTGTGTAGGAAACACAGTTCTTTTGTTCTGAGCTCACTCACGTTTCCCGCCTTTTTACAGACTCTAGAAAGCAAGAGCTTGCTTCTTGCTCTAAAGCAGAGTGTCTTTCATGGATGAGAACTGTGCTGTGTGTTTCCCTTCAGTAACGGAGTTAAATGGCAGGCTCTGTGTCTTCCTACAAGCAAGACTTCGTTTCAGGTAAACCCAGTCACTTTTGAGCTCAAAGGAAGCTACATCGTACACGAAGCTCACACGTTTCTCACTCTTAACAAAAGGCATTGGATGTTAGAGGGACTGTGGTTTGTATCAGTTTCAAAGCAGAGTGGAACTAGATATGGTCCGTGTGTGTAGGAAACACAGTTCTTTTGTTCTGAGCACACTCACGTTTCCCACCTTATTAGAGACCCTAGAATGCAAGAGCATGCTTCTTGCTCTCAAGCAGAGTGTCTTTCATGGATTAAACTGTGCTGTGTGTTTCCCTTCAGAAACGGAGTTAAATGGCAGTCTCTGTGTCTTCCTACATGCAAGACGTAGTTTCAGGTAAATGCAGTCACTTTTGAGCTCAAGCGAAGCTACATCTTTCACAAAGCTCACACGTTTCTCACTCTTAACTCAAAGGCATGGGATGTTAGAGGGTCTATGGTTTGTATCAGTTTCAGAAGCAGAGTTGAACTAGATATGGTCCGTGTGTGTAGGAAACACAGTTCTTTTGTTCTGAGCACACTCACGTTTCCAGCATTATTAGAGACTCTAGAAAGCAAGAGCTTGCTTCTTGCTCTAAAGCAGAGTGTGTTTCATGCATGAGAACTGTGCTGTGTGTATCCCAACAGAAACGGAGTTAAATGGCATGCTCTGTGTCCTCCTACAAGCAAGAATTCGTTTCAGATAAACGCAGTCACTTTTGAGCTCAAGGGAAGCTACATAGTTCACAAAGCTCACACGTTTCTCGCTCTTAAGTGAAAAGCATTGGATGTTAGAGGGCCTGTGGTTTGTATCAGTTTCAGAAGCAGAGTTGAACTAGATATGGTCCGTGTGTGTAGGAAACACAGTTCTGTTGTGATGAGCACACTCATGTTTCCCGCCTCATTAGAGACTCTAGAAAGCAAGAGCTTGCTTCTTGCTCTAAAGCAGAGTGTCTTTCATGGATGAGAACTGTGCTGTGTGTTTCGCTTCAGAAACGGAGTTAAATGGCAGGATCTGTGTCTTCCTACTAGCAAGACTTCGTTGTTTCAGGTAAATGCAGTCATTTTTGAGCTCAAAGGAAGCTACATCGTTCACGAAGCTCACACGTTTCTCGCTCTTAAGTGAAAAGCATTGGATGTTAGAGGGCCTGTGGTTTGTATCAGTTTCAGAAGCAGAGTTGAACTAGATATGGTCCCTGTGGGTAGGAAACACAGTTCTTTTGTTCTGAGCACACTCACGTTTCCCGCATTATTACAGACTCTAGAAAGCAAGAGCTTGCTTCTTGCTCTAAAGCAGAGTGTCTTTCATGGATGAGAATTGTGCTGTGTGTTTCCCTTCAGTAACGGAGTTAAATGGCAAGCTCTGTGTCTTCCTACAAGCAAGACTTCGTTTCAGGTAAATGCAGTCATTTTTGAGCTCAAAGGAAGCTACATCATACACGAAGCTCACACGTTTCTCACCCTTAACAAAAGGCATTGGATGTTAGAGGGACTGTGGTTTGTATCAGTTTCAAAGCAGAGTTGAACTAGAAATGGTCCCTGTGGGTAGGAAACACAGTTCTTTTGTTCTGAGCACACTCACGTTTCCCGCCTTATTAGAGGCTCTTGAAATCAAGAGCTTGCGTCTTGCTCTAAAGCAGAGTGTGTTTCATGGAAGAGAACTGTGCTGTGTGTTTCCCTTCAGAAACGGAGTTAAATGGCAGGCTCTGTGTCGTCCTACAAGCAAGACTTCTTTGTTTCAGGTAAACGCACTCACTTTTGAGCTCAAACGGAGCTACATCTTTCACAAAGCTCACACGTTTCTCACTCATAAGTGAAATGGATTGGATGTTAGAGGGCATGTGGTTTGTATCAGTTTCCGAAGCAGAGTGGAACTAGATATGGTCCGTGTGTGTAGGAAACACAGTTCTTTTGTTCTGAGCACACTCACGTTTCCAGCCTTATTAGAGACTCTAGAAAGCAAGAGCTTGCTAATTGCTCTAAAGCAGAGTGTCTTTCATGGATAAGAACTGTGCTGTGTGTTTCCCTTCAGCAATGGAGTTAAATGGCAGGCGCTGTGTCTTCCTACAAGCAAGACTTCGTTTCAGGTAAACGCAGTCAGTTTTGTGCTCAAACGAAGCTACATTGTTCACAAAGCTCACACGTTTCTCGCTCTTAACTGAAAGGCATTGGAGGTTAGAGGGCCTGTAGTTTGTATCAGGTTCAGAAGCAGAGTTGAACTAGATATGGTCCCTGTGTGTAGGAAACACAGTTCTTTTGTTCTGAGCTCACTCACGTTTCCCGCCTTTTTACAGACTCTAGAAAGCAAGAGCTTGCTTCTTGCTCTAAAGCAGAGTGTCTTTCATGGATGAGAACTGTGCTGTGTGTTTCCCTTCAGTAACGGAGTTAAATGGCAGGCTCTGTGTCTTCCTACAAGCAAGACTTCGTTTCAGGTAAACCCAGTCACTTTTGAGCTCAAAGGAAGCTACATCGTACACGAAGCTCACACGTTTCTCACTCTTAACAAAAGGCATTGGATGTTAGAGGGACTGTGGTTTGTATCAGTTTCAAAGCAGAGTGGAACTAGATATGGTCCGTGTGTGTAGGAAACACAGTTCTTTTGTTCTGAGCACACTCACGTTTCCCACCTTATTAGAGACCCTAGAATGCAAGAGAATGCTTCTTGCTCTCAAGCAGAGTGTCTTTCATGGATTAGAACTGTGCTGTGTGTTTCCCTTCAGAAACGGAGTTAAATGGCAGTCTCTGTGTCTTCCTACATGCAAGACGTAGTTTCAGGTAAATGCAGTCACTTTTGAGCTCAAGCGAAGCTACATCTTTCACAAAGCTCACACGTTTCTCACTCTTAACTCAAAGGCATGGGATGTTAGAGGGTCTATGGTTTGTATCAGTTTCAGAAGCAGAGTTGAACTAGATATGGTCCGTGTGTGTAGGAAACACAGTTCTTTTGTTCTGAGCACACTCACGTTTCCAGCATTATTAGAGACTCTAGAAAGCAAGAGCTTGCTTCTTGCTCTAAAGCAGAGTGTGTTTCATGCATGAGAACTGTGCTGTGTGTATCCCAACAGAAACGGAGTTAAATGGCATGCTCTGTGTCCTCCTACAAGCAAGAATTCGTTTCAGATAAACGCAGTCACTTTTGAGCTCAAGGGAAGCTACATAGTTGAGGAAGCTCACACGTTTCTCGCTCTTAAGTGAAAAGCATTGGATGTTAGAGGGCCTGTGGTTTGTATCAGTTTCAGAAGCAGAGTTGAACTAGATATGGTCCGTGTGTGTAGGAAACACAGTTCTGTTGTTATGAGCACACTCATGTTTCCCGCCTCATTAGAGACTCTAGAAAGCAAGAGCTTGCTTCTTGCTCTAAAGCAGAGTGTCTTTCATGGATGAGAACTGTGCTGTGTGTTTCGCTTCAGAAACGGAGTTAAATGGCAGGCTCTGTGTCTTCCTACTAGCAAGACTTCGTTGTTTCAGGTAAATGCAGTCATTTTTGAGCTCAAAGGAAGCTACATCGTTCACGAAGCTCACACGTTTCTCGCTCTTAAGTGAAAAGCATTGGATGTTAGAGGGCCTGTGGTTTGTATCAGTTTCAGAAGCAGAGTTGAACTAGATATGGTTCCTGTGGGTAGGAAACACAGTTCTTTTGTTCTGAGCACACTCACGTTTCCCGCATTATTACAGACTCTAGAAAGCAAGAGCTTGCTTCTTGCTCTAAAGCAGAGTGTCTTTCATGGATGAGAATTGTGCTGTGTGTTTCCCTTCAGTAACGGAGTTAAATGGCAAGCTCTGTGTCTTCCTACAAGCAAGACTTCGTTTCAGGTAAACGCAGTCACTTTTGAGCTCAAACGAAGCTACAACTTTCACAAAGCTCACAGGTTTCTCACTCTTAAGAAAAGGCATTGGATGTTAGAGGGACTGTGGTTTGTATCAATTTCAAAGCAGAGTTGAACTAGATATGGTCCCTGTGGGTAGGAAACACAGTTCTTTTGTTCTGAGCACAGTCACGTTTCCCGCCTTATTAGAGACTCTAGAATGCGAGAGCATGCTTCTTGCTCTAAAGCAGAGTGTGTTTCACGGATGAGAACTGTGCTGTGTGTTTCACTTCAGAAACGGAGTTAAATGGCAGACTCAGTGTCTTCCTACAAGCAAGACTTAGTTTCAGGTAAACGCAGTCACTTTTGAGCTCAAACAAAGCTACATAGTTCACGAAGCTCACACGATTATCGCTCTTAAGTGAAAAGCATTGGATGTTAGAGGGCCTGTGGTTTGTATCAGTTTCAGAAGCAGAGTTGAACTAGATATGGTCCGTGTGTGTAGGAAACACAGTTCTTTTGTTCTGAGCACACTCACGTTTCCCGACTTATTAGAGACTCTAGAAAGCAAGAACTTGCTTCTTGCTCTAGAGCAGAGTGTCTTTCATGGATGAGAACTGTGCTGTGTGTTTCCCTTCAGAAACTGAGTTAAATGGCAGGCTCTGTGTCTTCCTACTAGCAAGACTTCTTTTCAGGTAAATGCAGTCATTTTTGAGCTCAAAGGAAGCTACATCATACACGAAGCTCACACGTTTCTCACCCTTAACAAAAGGCATTGGATGTTAGAGGGACTGTGGTTTGTATCAGTTTCAAAGCAGAGTTGAACTAGAAATGGTCCCTGTGGGTAGGAAACACAGTTCTTTTGTTCTGAGCACACTCACGTTTCCCGCCTTATTAGAGGCTCTTGAAATCAAGAGCTTGCTTCTTGCTCTAAAGCAGAGTGTGTTTCATGGAAGAGAACTGTGCTGTGTGTTTCCCTTCAGAAACGGAGTTAAATGGCAGGCTCTGTGTCGTCCTACAAGCAAGACTTCTTTGTTTCAGGTAAACGCACTCACTTTTGAGCTCAAACGGAGCTACATCTTTCACAAAGCTCACACGTTTCTCACTCATAAGTGAAATGGATTGGATGTTAGAGGGCATGTGGTTTGTATCAGTTTCCGAAGCAGAGTGGAACTAGATATGGTCCGTGTGTGTAGGAAACACAGTTCTTTTGTTCTGAGCACACTCACGTTTCCAGCCTTATTAGAGACTCTAGAAAGCAAGAGCTTGCTAATTGCTCTAAAGCAGAGTGTCTTTCATGGATAAGAACTGTGCTGTGTGTTTCCCTTCAGCAATGGAGTTAAATGGCAGGCGCTGTGTCTTCCTACAAGCAAGACTTCGTTTCAGGTAAACGCAGTCAGTTTTGTGCTCAAACGAAGCTACATTGTTCACAAAGCTCACACGTTTCTCGCTCTTAACTGAAAGGCATTGGAGGATAGAGGGCCTGTAGTTTGTATCAGGTTCAGAAGCAGAGTTGAACTAGATATGGTCCCTGTGTGTAGGAAACACAGTTCTTTTGTTCTGAGCTCACTCACGTTTCCCGCCTTTTTACAGACTCTAGAAAGCAAGAGCTTGCTTCTTGCTCTAAAGCAGAGTGTCTTTCATGGATGAGAACTGTGCTGTGTGTTTCCCTTCAGTAACGGAATTAAATGGCAGGCTCTGTGTCTTCCTACAAGCAAGACTTCGTTTCAGGTAAACCCAGTCACTTTTGAGCTCAAAGGAAGCTACATCGTACACGAAGCTCACACGTTTCTCACTCTTAACAAAAGGCATTGGATGTTAGAGGGACTGTGGTTTGTATCAGTTTCAAAGCAGAGTGGAACTAGATATGGTCCGTGTGTGTAGGAAACACAGTTCTTTTGTTCTGAGCACACTCACGTTTCCCACCTTATTAGAGACCCTAGAATGCAAGAGCATGCTTCTTGCTCTCAAGCAGAGTGTCTTTCATGGATTAGAACTGTGCTGTGTGTTTCCCTTCAGAAACGTAGTTAAATGGCAGGCTCTGTTTCTTCTTACATGCAAGACGTAGTTTCAGATAAACGCAGTCACTTTTGAGCTCAAGCGAAGCTACATCTTTCACAAAGCTCACACGTTTCTCACTCTTAACTCAAAGGCATTGGATGTTAGAGGGTCTACGGTTTGTATCAGTTTCAGAAGCAGAGTTGAACTAGATATGGTCCGTGTGTGTAGGAAACACAGTTCTTTTGTTCTGAGCACACTCACGTTTCCAGCATTATTAGAGACTCTAGAAAGCAAGAGCTTGCTTCTTGCTCTAAATCAGAGTGTGTTTCATGCATGAGAACTGTGCTGTGTGTATCCCAACAGAAACGGAGTTAAATGGCATGCTCTGTGTCCTCCTACAAGCAAGAATTCGTTTCAGATAAACGCAGTCACTTTTGAGCTCAAGGGAAGCTACATAGTTCACGAAGCTCACACGTTTCTCGCTCTTAAGTGAAAAGCATTGGATGTTAGAGGGCCTGTGGTTTGTATCAGTTTCAGAAGCAGAGTTGAACTAGATATGGTCCGTGTGTGTAGGAAACACAGTTCTGTTGTTATGAGCACACTCATGTTTCCCGCCTCATTAGAGACTCTAGAAAGCAAGAGCTTGCTTCTTGCTCTAAAGCAGAGTGTCTTTCATGGATGAGAACTGTGCTGTGTGTTTCGCTTCAGTAACGGAGTTAAATGGCAGGCTCTGTGTCTTCCTACAAGCAAGACTTCGTTTCAGGTAAACACAGTCACTTTTGAGCTCAAAGGAAGCTACATCGTACACGAAGCTCACACGTTTCTCACTCTTAACAAAAGGCATTGGATGTTAGAGGGACTGTGGTTTGTATCAGTTTCAAAGCAGAGTGGAACTAGATATGGTCCGTGTGTGTAGGAAACACAGTTCTTTTGTTCTGAGCACACTCACGTTTCCCACCTTATTAGAGACCCTAGAATGCAAGAGCATGCTTCTTGCTCTCAAGCAGAGTGTCTTTCATGGATTAGAACTGTGCTGTGTGTTTCCCTTCAGAAACGGAGTTAAATGGCAGTCTCTGTGTCTTCCTACATGCAAGACGTAGTTTCAGGTAAATGCAGTCACTTTTGAGCTCAAGCGAAGCTACATCTTTCACAAAGCTCACACGTTTCTCACTCTTAACTCAAAGGCATGGGATGTTAGAGGGTCTATGGTTTGTATCAGTTTCAGAAGCAGAGTTGAACTAGATATGGTCCGTGTGTGTAGGAAACACAGTTCTTTTGTTCTGAGCACACTCACGTTTCCAGCATTATTAGAGACTCTAGAAAGCAAGAGCTTGCTTCTTGCTCTAAAGCAGAGTGTGTTTCATGCATGAGAACTGTGCTGTGTGTATCCCAACAGAAACGGAGTTAAATGGCATGCTCTGTGTCCTCCTACAAGCAAGAATTCGTTTCAGATAAACGCAGTCACTTTTGAGCTCAAGGGAAGCTACATAGTTCACGAAGCTCACACGTTTCTCGCTCTTAAGTGAAAAGCATTGGATGTTAGAGGGCCTGTGGTTTGTATCAGTTTCAGAAGCAGAGTTGAACTAGATATGGTCCGTGTGTGTAGGAAACACAGTTCTGTTGTTATGAGCACACTCATGTTTCCCGCCTCATTAGAGACTCTAGAAAGCAAGAGCTTGCTTCTTGCTCTAAAGCAGAGTGTCTTTCATGGATGAGAACTGTGCTGTGTGTTTCGCTTCAGAAACGGAGTTAAATGGCAGGCTCTGTGTCTTCCTACTAGCAAGACTTCGTTGTTTCAGGTAAATGCAGTCATTTTTGAGCTCAAAGGAAGCTACATCGTTCACGAAGCTCACACGTTTCTCGCTCTTAAGTGAAAAGCATTGGATGTTAGAGGGCCTGTGGTTTGTATCAGTTTCAGAAGCAGAGTTGAACTAGATATGGTTCCTGTGGGTAGGAAACACAGTTCTTTTGTTCTGAGCACACTCACGTTTCCCGCATTATTACAGACTCTAGAAAGCAAGAGCTTGCTTCTTGCTCTAAAGCAGAGTGTCTTTCATGGATGAGAATTGTGCTGTGTGTTTCCCTTCAGTAACGGAGTTAAATGGCAAGCTCTGTGTCTTCCTACAAGCAAGACTTCGTTTCAGGTAAACGCATTCACTTTTGAGCTCAAACGAAGCTACAACTTTCACAAAGCTCACAGGTTTCTCACTCTTAAGAAAAGGCATTGGATGTTAGAGGGACTGTGGTTTGTATCAATTTCAAAGCCGAGTTGAACTAGATATGGTCCCTGTGGATAGGAAACACAGTTCTTTTGTTCTGAGCACAGTCACGTTTCCCGCCTTATTAGAGACTCTAGAATGCGAGAGCATGCTTCTTGCTCTAAAGCAGAGTGTGTTTCACGGATGAGAACTGTGCTGTGTGTTTCACTTCAGAAACGGAGTTAAATGGCAGGCTCTGTGTCTTCCTACTAGCAAGACTTCTTTTCAGGTAAATGCAGTCATTTTTGAGCTCAAAGGAAGCTACATCATACACGAAGCTCACACGTTTCTCACCCTTAACAAAAGGCATTGGATGTTAGAGGGACTGTGGTTTGTATCAGTTTCAAAGCAGAGTTGAACTAGAAATGGTCCCTGTGGGTAGGAATCACAGTTCTTTTGTTCTGAGCACACTCACGTTTCCCGCCTTATTAGAGGCTCTTGAAATCAAGAGCTTGCTTCTTGCTCTAAAGCAGAGTGTGTTTCATGGAAGAGAACTGTGCTGTGTGTTTCCCTTCAGAAACGGAGTTAAATGGCAGGCTCTGTGTCGTCCTACAAGCAAGACTTCTTTGTTTCAGGTAAACGCACTCACTTTTGAGCTCAAACGGAGCTACATCTTTCACAAAGCTCACACGTTTCTCACTCATAAGTGAAATGGATTGGATGTTAGAGGGCATGTGGTTTGTATCAGTTTCAGAAGCAGAGTTGAACTAGATATGGTCCGTGTGTGTAGGAAACACAGTTCTGTTGTTATGAGCACACTCACGTTTCCCGCCTCATTAGAGACTCTAGAAAGCAAGAGCTTGCTAATTGCTCTAAAGCAGAGTGTCTTTCATGGATAAGAACTGTGCTGTGTGTTTCCCTTCAGCAATGGAGTTAAATGGCAGGCGCTGTGTCTTCCTACAAGCAAGACTTCGTTTCAGGTAAACGCAGTCAGTTTTGTGCTCAAACGAAGCTACATTGTTCACAAAGCTCACACGTTTCTCGCTCTTAACTGAAAGGCATTGGAGGATAGAGGGCCTGTAGTTTGTATCAGGTTCAGAAGCAGAGTTGAACTAGATATGGTCCCTGTGTGTAGGAAACACAGTTCTTTTGTTCTGAGCTCACTCACGTTTCCCGCCTTTTTACAGACTCTAGAAAGCAAGAGCTTGCTTCTTGCTCTAAAGCAGAGTGTCTTTCATGGATGAGAACTGTGCTGTGTGTTTCCCTTCAGTAACGGAGTTAAATGGCAGGCTCTGTGTCTTCCTACAAGCAAGACTTCGTTTCAGGTAAACCCAGTCACTTTTGAGCTCAAAGGAAGCTACATCGTACACGAAGCTCACACGTTTCTCACTCTTAACAAAAGGCATTGGATGTTAGAGGGACTGTGGTTTGTATCAGTTTCAAAGCAGAGTGGAACTAGATATGGTCCGTGTGTGTAGGAAACACAGTTCTTTTGTTCTGAGCACACTCATGTTTCCCACCTTATTAGAGACCCTAGAATGCAAGAGCATGCTTCTTGCTCTCAAGCAGAGTGTCTTTCATGGATTAGAACTGTGCTGTGTGTTTCCCTTCAGAAACGTAGTTAAATGGCAGGCTCTGTTTCTTCTTACATGCAAGACGTAGTTTCAGGTAAACGCAGTCACTTTTGAGCTCAAGCGAAGCTACATCTTTCACAAAGCTCACACGTTTCTCACTCTTAACTCAAAGGCATTGGATGTTAGAGGGTCTACGGTTTGTATCAGTTTCAGAAGCAGAGTTGAACTAGATATGGTCCGTGTGTGTAGGAAACACAGTTCTTTTGTTCTGAGCACACTCACGTTTCCAGCATTATTAGAGACTCTAGAAAGCAAGAGCTTGCTTCTTGCTCTAAATCAGAGTGTGTTTCATGCATGAGAACTGTGCTGTGTGTATCCCAACAGAAACGGAGTTAAATGGCATGCTCTGTGTCCTCCTACAAGCAAGAATTCGTTTCAGATAAACGCAGTCACTTTTGAGCTCAAGGGAAGCTACATAGTTCACGAAGCTCACACGTTTCTCGCTCTTAAGTGAAAAGCATTGGATGTTAGAGGGCCTGTGGTTTGTATCAGTTTCAGAAGCAGAGTTGAACTAGATATGGTCCGTGTGTGTAGGAAACACAGTTCTGTTGTTATGAGCACACTCATGTTTCCCGCCTCATTAGAGACTCTAGAAAGCAAGAGCTTGCTTCTTGCTCTAAAGCAGAGTGTCTTTCATGGATGAGAACTGTGCTGTGTGTTTCGCTTCAGAAACGGAGTTAAATGGCAGGCTCTGTGTCTTCCTACTAGCAAGACTTCGTTTCAGGTAAATGCAGTCATTTTTGAGCTCAAAGGAAGCTACATCGTTCACGAGGCTCACACGTTTCTCGCTCTTAAGTGAAAAGCATTGGATGTTAGAGGGCCTGTGGTTTGTATCAGTTTCAGAAGCAGAGTTGAACTAGATATGGTCCCTGTGGGTAGGAAACACAGTTCTTTTGTTCTGAGCACACTCACGTTTCCCGCATTATTACAGACTCTAGAAAGCAAGAGCTTGCTTCTTGCTCTAAAGCAGAGTGTCTTTCATGGATGAGAATTGTGCTGTGTGTTTCCCTTCAGTAACGGAGTTAAATGGCAAGCTCTGTGTCTTACTACAAGCAAGACTTCGTTTCAGGTAAACGCAGTCACTTTTGAGCTCAAACGAAGCTACAACTTTCACAAAGCTCACAGGTTTCTCACTCTTAACAAAAGGCATTGGATGTTAGAGGGACTGTGGTTTGTATCAGTTTCAAAGCAGAGTTGAACTAGATATGGTCCCTGTGGGTAGGAAACACAGTTCTTTTGTTCTGAGCACAGTCACGTTTCCCGCCTTATTAGAGACTCTAGAATGCGAGAGCATGCTTCTTGCTCTAAAGCAGAGTGTGTTTCATGGATGAGAACTGTGCTGTGTGTTTCACTTCAGAAACGGAGTTAAATGGCAGACTCAGTGTCTTCCTACAAGCAAGACTTAGTTTCAGGTAAACGCAGTCACTTTTGAGCTCAAACAAAGCTACATAGTTCACGAAGCTCACACGATTCTCGCTCTTAAGTGAAAAGCATTAGATGTTAGAGGGCCTGTGGTTTGCATCAGTTTCAGAAGCAGAGTTGAACTAGATATGGTCCGTGTGTGTAGGAAACACAGTTCTTTTTTTCTGAGCACACTCACGTTTCCCACCTTATTAGAGACTCTAGAGTGCAAGAGCATGCTTCTTGCTCTAAAGCAGAGTGTCTTTCATGGATGAGAACTGTGCTGTGTGTTTCCCTTCAAAAACGGAGTTAAATGGCATGCTCTGTGTCTTACTACAAGCAAGACGTAGTTTCAGGTAAATGCAGTCACTTTTGAGCTCAATTGAAGCTACATCGTTCACGACGCTCACACGTTTCTCGCTCTTAACAAAAGGCACTGGATGTTAGAGGGCCTGTGGTTTGTATCAGTTTCAGAAGCAGAGTTGAACTAGATATGGTCCGTCTGTGTAGGAAACACAGTTCTTTTGTTCTGAGCACACTCACGTTTCCAGCCTTATTAGAGACTCTAGAAAGCAAGAGCTTGCTTCTTGCTCTAAAGCAGAGTGTGTTTCATGGATGAGAACTGTGCTGTGTGTTTCCCTTCAGAAACGGAGTTAAATGGCAGGCTCTGTGTCCTCCTACAAGCAAGAATTCGTTGTTTCAGGTAAAACGCACTCACTTTTGAGCTCAAACGAAGCTACTTCTTTCACAAAGCTCACACGTTTCTCACTCATAAGTGAAAAGGATTGGATGTTAGAGGGCCTGTGGTTTGTATCTGTTTCAGAAGCAGAGTTGAACTAGATATGGTCCGTGTGTATAGGAAACACAGTTCTTTTGTTCTGAGCACACTCACATTTCCCACCTTATTAGAGACTCTAGAATGCAAGAGCATGCTTCTTGCTCTAAAGCAGAGTGTCTTTCATGGATGAGAACTGTGCTGTGTGTTTCCCTTCAGAAACGGAGTTAAATGGCAGGCTCTGTGTCTTCCTACAAGCAAGACGTAGCTTCAGGTAAACGCAGTCACTTTTGAGCTCAAACGAAGCTACAACTTTCACAAAGCTCACAGGTTTCTCACTCTTAACTTAAAGGCATTGGATGTTAGAGGGCCTGTGGTTTGTATCAGTTTCAGAAGCAGGGTTGAACTAGATATGGTCCCTGTGGGTAGGAAACACAGTTCTTTTGTTCTGAGCACACTCACGTTTCCCGCCTTATTAGAGACTCTAGAATGCGATAGCATGCTTCTTGCTCTAAAGCAGAGTGTGTTTCATGGATGAGAACTGTGCTGTGTGTTTCCCTTCAGAAACGGAGATAAATGGCAGTTTCAGTGTCTTCCTACAAGCAAGACTTAGTTTCAGGTAAACGCAGTCACTTTTGAGCTCAAACAAAGCTACATAGTTCACGAAGCTCACACGTTTCTCGCTCTTAAGTGGAAAGCATTGGATGTTAGAGGGCCTGTGGTTTGTATCAGTTTCAGAAGCAGAGTTGAACTAGATATGGTCCGAGTGTGTAGGAAACACAGTTCTTTTGTTCTGAGCACACTCACGTTTCCCGCCTTATTAGAGACTCTAGAAAGCAAGAACTTGCTTCTTGCTCTAAAGCAGAGTGTCTTTCATGGATGAGAACTGTGCTGTGTGTTTCCCTTCAGAAACTGAGTTAAATGGCAGGCTCTGTGTCTTCCTACTAGCAAGACTTCTTTTCAGGTAAATGCAGTCATTTTTGAGCTCAAAGGAAGCTACATCGTATACGAAGCTCACACGTTTCTCACTCTTAACAAAAGGCATTGGATGTTAGAGGGACTGTGGTTTGTATCAGTTTCAAAGCAGAGTTGAACTAGATATGGTCCCTGTGGGTAGGAAACACAGTTCTTTTGTTCTGAGCACACTCACGTTAGCCGCCTTATTAGAGACTCTTGAAAGCAAGAGCTTTCTTTTTGCTCTAAAGCAGAGTGTGTTTCATGGAAGAGAACTGTGCTGTGTGTTTCCCTTCAGAAACGGAGTTAAATGGCAGGCTCTGTGTCGTCCTACAAGCAAGACTTCGTTGTTTCAGGTAAACGCACTCACTTTTGAGCTCAAACGAAGCTACATCTTTCACAAAGCTCACACGTTTCGCACTCATAAGTGAAAAGGATTGGATGTTAGAGGGCCTGTGGTTTGTATCAGTTTCAGAAGCAGAGTGGAACTAGATATGGTCCGTGTGTGTAGGAAACACAGTTCTTTTGTTCTGAGCACACTCACGTTTCCCACCTTATTAGAGACTCTAGAATGCAAGAGCATGCTTCTTGCTCTAAAGCAGAGTGTCTTTCATGGATGAGAACTGTGCTGTGTGTTTCCCTTCAGAAACGGAGTTAAATGGCAAGCTCTGTGTCTTCCTACAAGCAAGACATCGTTTCAGGTAAACGCAGTCACTTTTGAGCTCAAACGAAGATACAACTTTCACAAAGCTCACAGGTTTCTCACTCTTAACAAAAGGCATTGGATGTTAGAGGGACTGTGGTTTGTATCAGTTTCAAAGCAGAGTTGAACTAGATATGGTCCCTGTGGGTAGGAAACACAGTTCTTTTGTTCTGAGCACAGTCACGTTTCCCGCCTTATTAGAGACTCTAGAATGCGAGAGCATGCTTCTTGCTCTAAAGCAGAGTGTGTTTCATGGATGAGAACTGTGCTGTGTGTTTCACTTCAGAAACGGAGTTAAATGGCAGACTCAGTGTCTTCCTACAAGCAAGACTTAGTTTCAGGTAAACGCAGTCACTTTTGAGCTCAAACAAAGCTACATAGTTCACGAAGCTCACACGATTCTCGCTCTTAAGTGAAAAGCATTGGATGTTAGAGGGCCTGTGGTTTGCATCAGTTTCAGAAGCAGAGTTGAACTAGATATGGTCCGTGTGTGTAGGAAACACAGTTCTTTTTTTCTGAGCACACTCACGTTTCCCACCTTATTAGAGACTCTAGAGTGCAAGAGCATGCTTCTTGCTCTAAAGCAGAGTGTCTTTCATGGATGAGAACTGTGCTGTGTGTTTCCCTTCAAAAACGGAGTTAAATGGCATGCTCTGTGTCTTACTACAAGCAAGACGTAGTTTCAGGTAAATGCAGTCACTTTTGAGCTCAATTGAAGCTACATCGTTCACGACGCTCACACGTTTCTCGCTCTTAACAAAAGGCACTGGATGTTAGAGGGCCTGTGGTTTGTATCAGTTTCAGAAGCAGAGTTGAACTAGATATGGTCCGTCTGTGTAGGAAACACAGTTCTTTTGTTCTGAGCACACTCACGTTTCCAGCCTTATTAGAGACTCTAGAAAGCAAGAGCTTGCTTCTTGCTCTAAAGCAGAGTGTGTTTCATGGATGAGAACTGTGCTGTGTGTTTCCCTTCAGAAACGGAGTTAAATGGCAGGCTCTGTGTCGTCCTACAAGCAAGACTTCGTTGTTTCAGGTAAAACGCACTCACTTTTGAGCTCAAACGAAGCTACTTCTTTCACAAAGCTCACACGTTTCTCACTCATAAGTGAAAAGGATTGGATGTTAGAGGGCCTGTGGTTTGTATCTGTTTCAGAAGCAGAGTTGAACTAGATATGGTCCGTGTGTATAGGAAACACAGTTCTTTTGTTCTGAGCACACTCACATTTCCCACCTTATTAGAGACTCTAGAATGCAAGAGCATGCTTCTTGCTCTAAAGCAGAGTGTCTTTCATGGATGAGAACTGTGCTGTGTGTTTCCCTTCAGAAACGGAGTTAAATGGCAGGCTCTGTGTCTTCCTACAAGCAAGACGTAGCTTCAGGTAAACGCAGTCACTTTTGAGCTCAAACGAAGCTACAACTTTCACAAAGCTCACAGGTTTCTCACTCTTAACTTAAAGGCATTGGATGTTAGAGGGCCTGTGGTTTGTATCAGTTTCAGAAGCAGGGTTGAACTAGATATGGTCCCTGTGGGTAGGAAACACAGTTCTTTTGTTCTGAGCACACTCACGTTTCCCGCCTTATTAGAGACTCTAGAATGCGATAGCATGCTTCTTGCTCTAAAGCAGAGTGTGTTTCATGGATGAGAACTGTGCTGTGTGTTTCCCTTCAGAAACGGAGTTAAATGGCAGTTTCAGTGTCTTCCTACAAGCAAGACTTAGTTTCAGGTAAACGCAGTCACTTTTGAGCTCAAACAAAGCTACATAGTTCACGAAGCTCACACGTTTCTCGCTCTTAAGTGGAAAGCATTGGATGTTAGAGGGCCTGTGGTTTGTATCAGTTTCAGAAGCAGAGTTGAACTAGATATGGTCCGAGTGTGTAGGAAACACAGTTCTTTTGTTCTGAGCACACTCACGTTTCCCGCCTTATTAGAGACTCTAGAAAGCAAGAACTTGCTTCTTGCTCTAAAGCAGAGTGTCTTTCATGGATGAGAACTGTGCTGTGTGTTTCCCTTCAGAAACTGAGTTAAATGGCAGGCTCTGTGTCTTCCTACTAGCAAGACTTCTTTTCAGGTAAATGCAGTCATTTTTGAGCTCAAAGGAAGCTACATCGTATACGAAGCTCACACGTTTCTCACTCTTAACAAAAGGCATTGGATGTTAGAGGGACTGTGGTTTGTATCAGTTTCAAAGCAGAGTTGAACTAGATATGGTCCCTGTGGGTAGGAAACACAGTTCTTTTGTTCTGAGCACACTCACGTTAGCCGCCTTATTAGAGACTCTTGAAAGCAAGAGCTTTCTTTTTGCTCTAAAGCAGAGTGTGTTTCATGGAAGAGAACTGTGCTGTGTGTTTCCCTTCAGAAACGGAGTTAAATGGCAGGCTCTGTGTCGTCCTACAAGCAAGACTTCGTTGTTTCAGGTAAACGCACTCACTTTTGAGCTCAAACGAAGCTACATCTTTCACAAAGCTCACACGTTTCGCACTCATAAGTGAAAAGGATTGGATGTTAGAGGGCCTGTGGTTTGTATCAGTTTCAGAAGCAGAGTGGAACTAGATATGGTCCGTGTGTGTAGGAAACACAGTTCTTTTGTTCTGAGCACACTCACGTTTCCCACCTTATTAGAGACTCTAGAATGCAAGAGCATGCTTCTTGCTCTAAAGCAGAGTGTCTTTCATGGATGAGAACTGTGCTGTGTGTTTCCCTTCAGAAACGGAGTTAAATGGCAAGCTCTGTGTCTTCCTACAAGCAAGACATCGTTTCAGGTAAACGCAGTCACTTTTGAGCTCAAACGAAGATACAACTTTCACAAAGCTCACAGGTTTCTCACTCTTAACAAAAGGCATTGGATGTTAGAGGGACTGTGGTTTGTATCAGTTTCAAAGCAGAGTTGAACTAGATATGGTCCCTGTGGGTAGGAAACACAGTTCTTTTGTTCTGAGCACAGTCACGTTTCCCGCCTTATTAGAGACTCTAGAATGCGAGAGCATGCTTCTTGCTCTAAAGCAGAGTGTGTTTCATGGATGAGAACTGTGCTGTGTGTTTCACTTCAGAAACGGAGTTAAATGGCAGACTCAGTGTCTTCCTACAAGCAAGACTTAGTTTCAGGTAAACGCAGTCACTTTTGAGCTCAAACAAAGCTACATAGTTCACGAAGCTCACACGATTCTCGCTCTTAAGTGAAAAGCATTGGATGTTAGAGGGCCTGTGGTTTGTATCAGTTTCAGAAGCAGAGTTGAACTAGATATGGTCCGTGTGTGTAGTAAACACAGTTCTTTTGTTCTGAGCACACTCACGTTTCCTGCCTTATTAGAGACTCTAGAAAGCAAGAACTTGCTTCTTGCTCTAAAGCAGAGTGTCTTTCATGGATGAGAACTGTGCTGTGTGTTTCCCTTCAGAAACTGAGTTAAATGGCAGGCTCTGTGTCTTCCTACAAGCAAGACTTCGTTTCAGGTAAACGCAGTCAGTTTTGTGCTCAAACTAAGCTACATTGTTCACAAAGCTCACACGTTTCTCGCTCTTAACTGAAAGGCATTGGAGGTTAGAGGGCCTGTAGTTTGTATCAGGTTCAGTAGCAGAGTTGAACTAGATATGGTCCCTGTGTGTAGGAAACACAGTTCTTTTTTTCTGAGCACACTCACGTTTCCCACCTTATTAGAGACTCTAGAGTGCAAGAGCATGCTTCTGCTCTAAAGCAGAGTGTCTTTCATGGATGAGAACTGTGCTGTGTGTTTCCCTTCAAAAACGGAGTTAAATGGCATGCTCTGTGTCTTACTACAAGCAAGACGTAGTTTCAGGTAAATGCAGTCACTTTTGAGCTCAATTGAAGCTACATCGTTCACGACGCTCACACGTTTCTCGCTCTTAACAAAAGGCACTGGATGTTAGAGGGCCTGTGGTTTGTATCAGTTTCAGAAGCAGAGTTGAACTAGATATGGTCCGTCTGTGTAGGAAACACAGTTCTTTTGTTCTGAGCACACTCACGTTTCCAGCCTTATTAGAGACTCTAGAAAGCAAGAGCTTGCTTCTTGCTCTAAAGCAGAGTGTGTTTCATGGATGAGAACTGTGCTGTGTGTTTCCCTTCAGAAACGGAGTTAAATGGCAGGCTCTGTGTCGTCCTACAAGCAAGACTTCGTTGTTTCAGGTAAAACGCACTCACTTTTGAGCTCAAATGAAGCTACTTCTTTCACAAAGCTCACACGTTTCTCACTCATAAGTGAAAAGGATTGGATGTTAGAGGGCCTGTGGTTTGTATCTGTTTCAGAAGCAGAGTTGAACTAGATATGGTCCGTGTGTATAGGAAACACAGTTCTTTTGTTCTGAGCACACTCACATTTCCCACCTTATTAGAGACTCTAGAATGCAAGAGCATGCTTCTTGCTCTAAAGCAGAGTGTCTTTCATGGATGAGAACTGTGCTGTGTGTTTCCCTTCAGAAACGGAGTTAAATGGCAGGCTCTGTGTCTTCCTACAAGCAAGACGTAGCTTCAGGTAAACGCAGTCACTTTTGAGCTCAAACGAAGCTACAACTTTCACAAAGCTCACAGGTTTCTCACTCTTAACTTAAAGGCATTGGATGTTAGAGGGCCTGTGGTTTGTATCAGTTTCAGAAGCAGGGTTGAACTAGATATGGTCCCTGTGGGTAGGAAACACAGTTCTTTTGTTCTGAGCACACTCACGTTTCCCGCCTTATTAGAGACTCTAGAATGCGATAGCATGCTTCTTGCTCTAAAGCAGAGTGTGTTTCATGGATGAGAACTGTGCTGTGTGTTTCCCTTCAGAAACGGAGTTAAATGGCAGTTTCAGTGTCTTCCTACAAGCAAGACTTAGTTTCAGGTAAACACAGTCACTTTTGAGCTCAAACAAAGCTACATAGTTCACGAAGCTCACACGTTTCTTGCTCTTAAGTGGAAAGCATTGGATGTTAGAGGGCCTGTGGTTTGTATCAGTTTCAGAAGCAGAGTTGAACTAGATATGGTCCGAGTGTGTAGGAAACACAGTTCTTTTGTTCTGAGCACACTCACGTTTCCCGCCTTATTAGAGACTCTAGAAAGCAAGAACTTGCTTCTTGCTCTAAAGCAGAGTGTCTTTCATGGATGAGAACTGTGCTGTGTGTTTCCCTTCAGAAACTGAGTTAAATGGCAGGCTCTGTGTCTTCCTACTAGCAAGACTTCTTTTCAGGTAAATGCAGTCATTTTTGAGCTCAAAGGAAGCTACATCGTATACGAAGCTCACACGTTTCTCACTCTTAACAAAAGGCATTGGATGTTAGAGGGACTGTGGTTTGTATCAGTTTCAAAGCAGAGTTGAACTAGATATGGTCCCTGTGGGTAGGAAACACAGTTCTTTTGTTCTGAGCACACTCACGTTAGCCGCCTTATTAGAGACTCTTGAAAGCAAGAGCTTTCTTTTTGCTCTAAAGCAGAGTGTGTTTCATGGAAGAGAACTGTGCTGTGTGTTTCCCTTCAGAAACGGAGTTAAATGGCAGGCTCTGTGTCGTCCTACAAGCAAGACTTCGTTGTTTCAGGTAAACGCACTCACTTTTGAGCTCAAACGAAGCTACATCTTTCACAAAGCTCACACGTTTCGCACTCATAAGTGAAAAGGATTGGATGTTAGAGGGCCTGTGGTTTGTATCAGTTTCAGAAGCAGAGTGGAACTAGATATGGTCCGTGTGTGTAGGAAACACAGTTCTTTTGTTCTGAGCACACTCACGTTTCCCACCTTATTAGAGACTCTAGAATGCAAGAGCATGCTTCTTGCTCTAAAGCAGAGTGTCTTTCATGGATGAGAACTGTGCTGTGTGTTTCCCTTCAGAAACGGAGTTAAATGGCAAGCTCTGTGTCTTCCTACAAGCAAGACATCGTTTCAGGTAAACGCAGTCACTTTTGAGCTCAAACGAAGATACAACTTTCACAAAGCTCACAGGTTTCTCACTCTTAACAAAAGGCATTGGATGTTAGAGGGACTGTGGTTTGTATCAGTTTCAAAGCAGAGTTGAACTAGATATGGTCCCTGTGGGTAGGAAACACAGTTCTTTTGTTCTGAGCACAGTCACGTTTCCCGCCTTATTAGAGACTCTAGAATGCGAGAGCATGCTTCTTGCTCTAAAGCAGAGTGTGTTTCATGGATGAGAACTGTGCTGTGTGTTTCACTTCAGAAACGGAGTTAAATGGCAGACTCAGTGTCTTCCTACAAGCAAGACTTAGTTTCAGGTAAACGCAGTCACTTTTGAGCTCAAACAAAGCTACATAGTTCACGAAGCTCACACGATTCTCGCTCTTAAGTGAAAAGCATTGGATGTTAGAGGGCCTGTGGTTTGTATCAGTTTCAGAAGCAGAGTTGAACTAGATATGGTCCGTGTGTGTAGTAAACACAGTTCTTTTGTTCTGAGCACACTCACGTTTCCTGCCTTATTAGAGACTCTAGAAAGCAAGAACTTGCTTCTTGCTCTAAAGCAGAGTGTCTTTCATGGATGAGAACTGTGCTGTGTGTTTCCCTTCAGAAACTGAGTTAAATGGCAGGCTCTGTGTCTTCCTACAAGCAAGACTTCGTTTCAGGTAAACGCAGTCAGTTTTGTGCTCAAACTAAGCTACATTGTTCACAAAGCTCACACGTTTCTCGCTCTTAACTGAAAGGCATTGGAGGTTAGAGGGCCTGTAGTTTGTATCAGGTTCAGTAGCAGAGTTGAACTAGATATGGTCCCTGTGTGTAGGAAACACAGTTCTTTTTTTCTGAGCACACTCACGTTTCCCACCTTATTAGAGACTCTAGAGTGCAAGAGCATGCTTCTTGCTCTAAAGCAGAGTGTCTTTCATGGATGAGAACTGTGCTGTGTGTTTCCCTTCAAAAACGGAGTTAAATGGCATGCTCTGTGTCTTACTACAAGCAAGACGTAGTTTCAGGTAAATGCAGTCACTTTTGAGCTCAATTGAAGCTACATCGTTCACGACGCTCACACGTTTCTCGCTCTTAACAAAAGGCACTGGATGTTAGAGGGCCTGTGGTTTGTATCAGTTTCAGAAGCAGAGTTGAACTAGATATGGTCCGTCTGTGTAGGAAACACAGTTCTTTTGTTCTGAGCACACTCACGTTTCCAGCCTTATTAGAGACTCTAGAAAGCAAGAGCTTGCTTCTTGCTCTAAAGCAGAGTGTGTTTCATGGATGAGAACTGTGCTGTGTGTTTCCCTTCAGAAACGGAGTTAAATGGCAGGCTCTGTGTCGTCCTACAAGCAAGACTTCGTTGTTTCAGGTAAAACGCACTCACTTTTGAGCTCAAATGAAGCTACTTCTTTCACAAAGCTCACACGTTTCTCACTCATAAGTGAAAAGGATTGGATGTTAGAGGGCCTGTGGTTTGTATCTGTTTCAGAAGCAGAGTTGAACTAGATATGGTCCGTGTGTATAGGAAACACAGTTCTTTTGTTCTGAGCACACTCACATTTCCCACCTTATTAGAGACTCTAGAATGCAAGAGCATGCTTCTTGCTCTAAAGCAGAGTGTCTTTCATGGATGAGAACTGTGCTGTGTGTTTCCCTTCAGAAACGGAGTTAAATGGCAGGCTCTGTGTCTTCCTACAAGCAAGACGTAGCTTCAGGTAAACGCAGTCACTTTTGAGCTCAAACGAAGCTACAACTTTCACAAAGCTCACAGGTTTCTCACTCTTAACTTAAAGGCATTGGATGTTAGAGGGCCTGTGGTTTGTATCAGTTTCAGAAGCAGGGTTGAACTAGATATGGTCCCTGTGGGTAGGAAACACAGTTCTTTTGTTCTGAGCACACTCACGTTTCCCGCCTTATTAGAGACTCTAGAATGCGATAGCATGCTTCTTGCTCTAAAGCAGAGTGTGTTTCATGGATGAGAACTGTGCTGTGTGTTTCCCTTCAGAAACGGAGTTAAATGGCAGTTTCAGTGTCTTCCTACAAGCAAGACTTAGTTTCAGGTAAACGCAGTCACTTTTGAGCTCAAACAAAGCTACATAGTTCACGAAGCTCACACGTTTCTCGCTCTTAAGTGGAAAGCATTGGATGTTAGAGGGCCTGTGGTTTGTATCAGTTTCAGAAGCAGAGTTGAACTAGATATGGTCCGAGTGTGTAGGAAACACAGTTCTTTTGTTCTGAGCACACTCACGTTTCCCGCCTTATTAGAGACTCTAGAAAGCAAGAACTTGCTTCTTGCTCTAAAGCAGAGTGTCTTTCATGGATGAGAACTGTGCTGTGTGTTTCCCTTCAGAAACTGAGTTAAATGGCAGGCTCTGTGTCTTCCTACTAGCAAGACTTCTTTTCAGGTAAATGCAGTCATTTTTGAGCTCAAAGGAAGCTACATCGTATACGAAGCTCACACGTTTCTCACTCTTAACAAAAGGCATTGGATGTTAGAGGGACTGTGGTTTGTATCAGTTTCAAAGCAGAGTTGAACTAGATATGGTCCCTGTGGGTAGGAAACACAGTTCTTTTGTTCTGAGCACACTCACGTTAGCCGCCTTATTAGAGACTCTTGAAAGCAAGAGCTTTCTTTTTGCTCTAAAGCAGAGTGTGTTTCATGGAAGAGAACTGTGCTGTGTGTTTCCCTTCAGAAACGGAGTTAAATGGCAGGCTCTGTGTCGTCCTACAAGCAAGACTTTGTTGTTTCAGGTAAACGCACTCACTTTTGAGCTCAAACGAAGCTACATCTTTCACAAAGCTCACACGTTTCGCACTCATAAGTGAAAAGGATTGGATGTTAGAGGGCCTGTGGTTTGTATCAGTTTCCGAAGCAGAGTGGAACTAGATATGGTCCGTGTGTGTAGGAAACACAGTTCTTTTGTTCTGAGCACACTCACGTTTCCCACCTTATTAGAGACTCTAGAATGCAAGAGCATGCTTCTTGCTCTAAAGCAGAGTGTCTTTCATGGATGAGAACTGTGCTGTGTGTTTCCCTTCAGAAACGGAGTTAAATGGCAGGCTCTGTGTCTTCCTACAAGCAAGATGTAATTTCAGGTAAACGCAGTCATTTTGAGCTCAAGCGAAGCTACATCTTTCACAAAGCTCACACGTTTCTCACTCTTAACTGAAAGGCATTGGATGTTAGAGGGCCTGTGGTTTGTATCAGTTTCAGAAGCAGAGTTGAACTAGATATGTTCCGTGTTTGTAGGAAACACAGTTCTTTTGTTCTGGGCACAGTCACGTTTCCCACCTTATTAGAGACTCTAGAATGCAAGAGCATGCTTCTTGCTCTTAAGCAGAGTGTGTTTCATGGATGAGAACTGTGCTGTGTGTTTCCCTTCAGAAACGGAGTTAAATGGCAAGCTCTGTGTCTTCCTACAAGCAAGACTTCGTTTCAGGTAAATGCAGTCACTTTTGAGCTCAAACGAAGCTACAACTTTCACAAATCTCACAGGTTTCTCACTCTTAACAAAAGGCATTGGATGTTAGAGGGACTGTGGTTTGTATCAGTTTCAAAGCAGAGTTGAACTAGATATGGTCCCTGTGGGTAGGAAACACAGTTCTTTTGTTCTGAGCACAGTCACGTTTCCTGCCTTATTAGAGACTCTAGAATGCGAGAGCATGCTTCTTGCTCTAAAGCAGAGTGTGTTTCATGGATGAGAACTGTGCTGTGTGTTTCACTTCAGAAACGGAGTTAAATGGCAGACTCAGTGTCTTCCTACAAGCAAGACTTAGTTTCAGGTAAACGCAGTCACTTTTGAGCTCAAACAAAGCTACATAGTTCACGAAGCTCACACGTTTCTCGCTCTTAAGTGGAAAGCATTGGATGTTAGAGGGCCTGTGGTTTGTATCAGTTTCAGAAGCAGAGTTGAACTAGATATGGTCCGTGTGTGTGGGAAACACAGTTCTGTTGTTATGAGCACACTCAAGTTTCCGGCCTCATTAGAGACTCTAGAAAGCAAGAGCTTGCTTCTTGCTCTAAAGCAGAGTGTCTTTCATGGATGAGAACTGTGCTGTGTGTTTCCCTTCAGAAACGGAGTTAAATGTCAGGCTCTGTGTCTTCCTACTAGCAAGACTTCGTTTCAGGTAAATGCAGTCATTTTTGAGCTCAAAGGAAGCTACATCATTCACGAAGCTCACACGTTTCTCGCTCTTAAGTGAAAAGCATTGGATGTTAGAGGGCCTGTGGTTTGTATCAGTTTCTGAAACAGAGTTGAACTATATAGGGTCCCTGTGGGTAGGAACACAGTTCTTTTGTTCTGAGCACACTCACGTTTCCCGCATTATTACAGACTCTAGAAAGCAAGAGCTTGCTTCTTGCTCTAAAGCAGAGTGTGTTTCATGGATGAGAACTGTGCTGTGTGTTTCCCTTCAGAAACGGAGTTAAATGGGAGGCTCTGTGTCCTCCTACGAGCAAGAATTCGTTTCAGATAAACGCAGTCACTTTTGAGCTCTAAGGAAGCTACATAGTTCATGAAGCTCACACGTTTCTCGCTCTTAAGTGGAAAGCATTGGATGTTAGAGGGCCTGTGGTTTGTATCAGTTTCAGAAGCAGAGTTGAACTAGATATGGTCCGTGTGTGTAGGAAACACAGTTCTGTTGTTATGAGCACACTCACGTTTCCCGCCTCATTAGAGACTCTAGAAAGCAAGAGCTTGCTTCTTGCTCTAAAGCAGAGTGTCTTTCATGGATGAGAACTGTGCTGTGTGTTTCCCTTCAGAAACGGAGTTAAATGGCAGGCTCTGTGTCTTCCTACCAGCAAGACTTCGTTTCAGGTAAATGCAGTCATTTTTGAGCTCAAAGGAAACTACATTATTCACGAACCTCACATGTTTCTCGCTCTTAAGTGAAAAGCATTGGATGTTAGAGGGCCTGTGGTTTGTATCAGTTTCAAAGCAGAGTTGAACTAGATATGGTCCCTGTGGGTAGGAAACACAGTTCTTTTGTTCTGAGCACACTCACGTTAGCCGCCTTATTAGAGACTCTTGAAAGCAAGAGCTTTCTTCTTGCTCTAAAGCAGAGTGTGTTTCATGGAAGAGAACTGTGCTGTGTGTTTCCCTTCAGAAACGGAGTTAAATGGCAGGCTCTGTGTTGTCCTACAAGCAAGACTTCGTTGTTTCAGGTAAACGCACTCACTTTTGAGCTCAAACGAAGCTACATCTTTCACAAAGCTCACACGTTTCGCACTCATAAGTGAAAAGGATTGGATGTTAGAGGGCCTGTGGTTTGTATCAGTTTCCGAAGCAGAGTCGAACTAGATATGGTCCGTGTGTGTAGGAAACACAGTTCTTTTGTTCTGAGCACACTCACGTTTCCCACCTTATTAGAGACTCTAGAATGCAAGAGCATGCTTCTTGCTCTAAAGCAGAGTGTTTTCATGGATGAGAACTGTGCTGTGTGTTTCCCTTCAGAAACGGAGTTAAATGGCAAGCTCTGTGTCTTCCTACAAGCAAGACTTCGTTTCAGGTAAACGCAGTCACTTTTGAGCTCAAACGAAGCTACAACTTTCACAAATCTCACAGGTTTCTCACTCTTAACAAAAGGCATTGGATGTTAGAGGGACTGTGGTTTGTATCAGTTTCAAAGCAGAGTTGAACTAGATATGGTCCCTGTGGGTAGGAAACACAGTTCTTTTGTTCTGAGCACAGTCACGTTTCCTGCCTTATTAGAGACTCTAGAATGCGAGATCATGCTTCTTGCTCTAAAGCAGAGTGTGTTTCATGGATGAGAACTGTGCTGTGTGTTTCACTTCAGAAACGGAGTTAAATGGCAGACTCAGTGTCTTCCTACAAGCAAGACTTAGTTTCAGGTAAACGCAGTCACTTTTGAGCTCAAACAAAGCTACATAGTTCACGAAGCTCACACGATTCTCGCTCTTAAGTGAAAAGCATTGGATGTTAGAGGGCCTGTGGTTTGTATCAGTTTCAGAAGCAGAGTTGAACTAGATATGGTCCGTGTGTGTGGGAAACACAGTTCTTTTGTTCTGAGCACACTCACGTTTCCCGCCTTATTAGAGACTCTAGAAAGCAAGAACTTGCTTCTTGCTCTAAAGCAGAGTGTCTTTCATGGATGAGAACTGTGCTGTGTGTTTCCCTTCCGAAACTGAGTTAAATGGCAGGCTCTGTGTCTTCCTACTAGCAAGACTTCTTTTCAGGTAAATGCAGTCATTTTTGAGCTCAAAGGAAGCTACATCATACACGAAGCTCACACGTTTCTCACCCTTAACAAAAGGCATTGGATGTTAGAGGGACTGTGGTTTGTATCAGTTTCAAAGCAGAGTTGAACTAGAAATGGTCCCTGTGGGTAGGAAACACAGTTCTTTTGTTCTGAGCACCCTCACGTTTCCCGCCTTATTAGACGCTCTTGAAATCAAGAGCTTGCTTCTTGCTCTAAAGCAGAGTGTGTTTCATGGAAGAGAACTGTGCTGTGTGTTTCCCTTCAGAAACGGAGTTAAATGGCAGGCTCTGAGTCGTCCTACAAGCAAGACTTCTTTGTTTCAGGTAAACGCACTCACTTTTGAGCTCAAACGGAGCTACATCTTTCACAAAGCTCACACGTTTCTCACTCATAAGTGAAATGGATTGGATGTTAGAGGGCATGTGGTTTGTATCAGTTTCCGAAGCAGAGTGGAACTAGATATGGTCCGTTTGTGTAGGAAACACTGTTCTTTTGTTCTGAGCACACTCACGTTTCCAGCCTTATTAGAGACTCTAGAAAGCAAGAGCTTACTAATTGCTCTAAAGCAGAGTGCCTTTCATGGATAAGAACTGTGCTGTGTGTTTCCCTTCAGAAATGGAGTTAAATGGCAGGCGCTGTGTCTTCCTACAAGCAAGACTTCGTTTCAGGTAAACGCAGTCAGTTTTGTGCTCAAACGAAGCTACATTGTTCACAAAGCTCACACGTTTCTCGCTCTTAACTGAAAGGCATTGGAGGTTAGAGGGCCTGTAGTTTGTATCAGGTTCAGAAGCAGAGTTGAACTAGATATGGTCCCTGTGTGTAGGAAACACAGTTCTTTTGTTCTGAGCTCACTCACGTTTCCCGCCTTTTTAGAGACTCTAGAAAGCAAGAGCTTGCTTCTTGCTCTCAAGCAGAGTGTCTTTCATGGATGAGAACTGTGCTGTGTGTTTCCCTTCAGTAACGGAGTTAAATGGCAGGCTCTGTGTCTTCCTACAAGCAAGACTTCGTTTCAGGTAAACCCAGTCACTTTTGAGTTCAAACGAAGCTACATCTTTCACAAAGCTCACACGTTTCTCACTCATAAGTGAAAAGGATTGGATGTTAGAGGGCCTGTGGTTTGTATCAGTTTCAGAAGCAGAGTTGAACTAGATATGGTCCGTGTGTATAGGAAACACAGTTCTTTTGTTCTGAGCACACTCACATTTCCCACCTTATTAGAGACTCTAGAATGCAAGAGCATGCTTCTTGCTCTAAAGCAGAGTGTCTTTCATGGATGAGAACTGTGCTGTGTGTTTCCCTTCAGAAACGGAGTTAAATGGCAGGCTCTGTGTCTTCCTACAAGCAAGACGTAGCTTCAGGTAAACGCAGTCACTTTTGAGCTCAAACGAAGCTACAACTTTCACAAAGCTCACAGGTTTCTCACTCTTAACTTAAAGGCATTGGATGTTAGAGGGCCTGTGGTTTGTATCAGTTTCAGAAGCAGGGTTGAACTAGATATGGTCCCTGTGGGTAGGAAACACAGTTCTTTTGTTCTGAGCACACTCACGTTTCCCGCCTTATTAGAGACTCTAGAATGCGATAGCATGCTTCTTGCTCTAAAGCAGAGTGTGTTTCATGGATGAGAACTGTGGTGTGTGATTCCCTTCAGAAACGGAGTTAAATGGCAGGCTCTGTGTCGTCCTACAAGCAAGACTTCTTTGTTTCAGGTAAACGCACTCACTTTTGAGCTCAAACGGAGCTACATCTTTCACAAAGCTCACACGTTTCGCACTCATAAGTGAAAAGGATTGGATGTTAGAGGGCCTGTGGTTTGTATCAGTTTCCGAAGCAGAGTGGAACTAGATATAGTCCGTGTATGTAGGAAACACAGTTCTTTTGTTCTGAGCACACTCACGTTTCCCACCTTATTAGAGACTCTAGAATGCAAGAGCTTGCTTCTTGCTCTAAAGCAGAGTGTCTTTCATGGATGAGAACTGTGCTGTGTGTTTCCCTTCAGAAACGGAGTTAAATGGCAAGCTCTGTGTCTTCCTACAAGCAAGACTTCGTTTCAGGTAAACGCAGTCACTTTTGAGCTCAAACGAAGCTACAACTTTCACAAAGCTCACAGGTTTCTCACTCTTAACAAAAGGCATTGGATGTTAGAGGGACTGTGGTTTGTATCAGTTTCAAAGCAGAGTTGAACTAGATATGGTCCCTGTGGGTAGGAAACACAGTTCTTTTGTTCTGAGCACAGTCACGTTTCCCGCCTTATTAGAGACTCTAGAATGCGAGAGCATGCTTCTTGCTCTAAAGCAGAGTGTGTTTCATGGATGAGAACTGTGCTGTGTGTTTCACTTCAGAAACGGAGTTAAATGGCAGACTCAGTGTCTTCCTACAAGCAAGACTTAGTTTCAGGTAAACACAGTCACTTTTGAGCTCAAACAAAGCTACATAGTTCACGAAGCTCACACGATTCTCGCTCTTAAGTGAAAAGCATTGGATGTTAGAGGGCCTGTGGTTTGTATCAGTTTCAGAAGCAGAGTTGAACTAGATATGGTCCGTGTGTGTGGGAAACACAGTTCTTTTGTTCTGAGCACACTCACGTTTCCCGCCTTATTAGAGACTCTAGAAAGCAAGAACTTGCTTCTTGCTCTAAAGCAGAGTGTCTTTCATGGATGAGAACTGTGCTGTGTGTTTCCCTTCAGAAACGGAGTTAAATGGCAGGCTCTGTGTCTTCCTACAAGCAAGACGTAGCTTCAGGTAAACGCAGTCACTTTTGAGCTCAAACGAAGCTACAACTTTCACAAAGCTCACAGGTTTCTCACTCTTAACTTAAAGGCATTGGATGTTAGAGGGCCTGTGGTTTGTATCAGTTTCAGAAGCAGGGTTGAACTAGATATGGTCCCTGTGGGTAGGAAACACAGTTCTTTTGTTCTGAGCACACTCACGTTTCCCGCCTTATTAGAGACTCTAGAATGCGATAGCATGCTTCTTGCTCTAAAGCAGAGTGTGTTACATGGATGAGAACTGTGCTGTGTGTTTCCCTTCAGAAACGGAGTTAAATGGCAGGCTCTGTGTCGTCCTACAAGCAAGACTTCTTTGTTTCAGGTAAACGCACTCACTTTTGAGCTCAAACGGAGCTACATCTTTCACAAAGCTCACACGTTTCGCACTCATAAGTGAAAAGGATTGGATGTTAGAGGGCCTGTGGTTTGTATCAGTTTCCGAAGCAGAGTGGAACTAGATATAGTCCGTGTGTGTAGGAAACACAGTTCTTTTGTTCTGAGAACACTCACGTTTCCCACCTTATTAGAGACTCTAGAATGCAAGAGCTTGCTTCTTGCTCTAAAGCAGAGTGTCTTTCATGGATGAGAACTGTGCTGTGTGTTTCCCTTCAGAAACGGAGTTAAATGGCAAGCTCTGTGTCTTCCTACAAGCAAGACTTCGTTTCAGGTAAACGCAGTCACTTTTGAGCTCAAACGAAGCTACAACTTTCACAAAGCTCACAGGTTTCTCACTCTTAACAAAAGGCATTGGATGTTAGAGGGACTGTGGTTTGTATCAGTTTCAAAGCAGAGTTGAACTAGATATGGTCCCTGTGGGTAGGAAACACAGTTCTTTTGTTCTGAGCACAGTCACGTTTCCCGCCTTATTAGAGACTCTAGAATGCGAGAGCATGCTTCTTGCTCTAAAGCAGAGTGTGTTTCATGGATGAGAACTGTGCTGTGTGTTTCACTTCAGAAACGGAGTTAAATGGCAGACTCAGTGTCTTCCTACAAGCAAGACTTAGTTTCAGGTAAACGCAGTCACTTTTGAGCTCAAACAAAGCTACATAGTTCACGAAGCTCACACGATTCTCGCTCTTAAGTGAAAAGCATTGGATGTTAGAGGGCCTGTGGTTTGTATCAGTTTCAGAAGCAGAGTTGAACTAGATATGGTCCGTGTGTGTAGGAAACACAGTTCTTTTGTTCTGAGCACACTCACGTTTCCCGCCTTATTAGAGACTCTAGAAAGCAAGAACTTGCTTCTTGCTCTAAAGCAGAGTGTCTTTCATGGATGAGAACTGTGCTGTGTGTTTCCCTTCAGAAACTGAGTTAAATGGCAGGCTCTGTGTCTTCCTACTAGCAAGACTTCTTTTCAGGTAAATGCAGTCATTTTTGAGCTCAAAGGAAGCTACATCATACACGAAGCTCACACGTTTCTCACCCTTAACAAAAGGCATTGGATGTTAGAGGGACTGTGGTTTGTATCAGTTTCAAAGCAGAGTTGAACTAGAAATGGTCCCTGTGGGTAGGAAACACAGTTCTTTTGTTCTGAGCACCCTCACGTTTCCCGCCTTATTAGACGCTCTTGAAATCAAGAGCTTGCTTCTTGCTCTAAAGCAGAGTGTGTTTCATGGAAGAGAACTGTGCTGTGTGTTTCCCTTCAGAAACGGAGTTAAATGGCAGGCTCTGTGTCGTCCTACAAGCAAGACTTCTTTGTTTCAGGTAAACGCACTCAGTTTTGAGCTCAAACGGAGCTACATCTTTCACAAAGCTCACAAGTTTCTCACTCATAAGTGAAATGGATTGGATGTTAGAGGGCATGTGGTTTGTATCAGTTTCCGAAGCAGAGTGGAACTAGATATGGTCTGTTTGTGTAGGAAACACTGTTCTTTTGTTCTGAGCACACTCACGTTTCCAGCCTTATTAGAGACTCTAGAAAGCAAGAGCTTGCTAATTGCTCAAAAGCAGAGTGTCTTTCATGGATAAGAACTGTGCTGTGTGTTTCCCTTCAGAAACGGAGTTAAATGGCAGGCTCTGTGTCTTCCTACAAGCAAGACTTCGTTTCAGGTAAACACAGTCAGTTTTGTGCTCAAACGAAGCTACATTGTTCACAAAGCTCACACGTTTCTTGCTCTTAACTGAAAGGCATTGGAGGTTAGAGGGCCTGTAGTTTGTATCAGGTTCAGAAGCAGAGTTGAACTAGATATGGTCCCTGTGTGTAGGAAACACAGTTCTTTTGTTCTGAGCTCACTCACGTTTCCCGCCTTTTTAGAGACTCTAGAAAGCAAGAGCTTGCTTCTTGCTCTAAAGCAGAGTGTCTTTCATGGAAGAGAACTGTGCTGTGTGTTTCCCTTCAGTAACGGAGTTAAATGGCAGGCTCTGTGTCTTCCTACAAGCAAGACTTCGTTTCAGGTAAACCCAGTCACTTTTGAGTTCAAACGAAGCTACATCTTTCACAAAGCTCACACGTTTCTCACTCATAAGTGAAAAGGATTGGATGTTAGAGGGCCTGTGGTTTGTATCAGTTTCAGAAGCAGAGTTGAACTAGATATGGTCCGTGTGTATAGGAAACACAGTTCTTTTGTTCTGAGCACACTCACATTTCCCACCTTATTAGAGACTCTAGAATGCAAGAGCATGCTTCTTGCTCTAAAGCAGAGTGTCTTTCATGGATGAGAACTGTGCTGTGTGTTTCCCTTCAGAAACGGAGTTAAATGGCAGGCTCTGTGTCTTCCTACAAGCAAGACGTAGCTTCAGGTAAACGCAGTCACTTTTGAGCTCAAACGAAGCTACAACTTTCACAAAGCTCACAGGTTTCTCACTCTTAACTTAAAGGCATTGGATGTTAGAGGGCCTGTGGTTTGTATCAGTTTCAGAAGCAGGGTTGAACTAGATATGGTCCCTGTGGGTAGGAAACACAGTTCTTTTGTTCTGAGCACACTCACGTTTCCCGCCTTATTAGAGACTCTAGAAAGCAAGAACTTGCTTCTTGCTCTAAAGCAGAGTGTCTTTCATGGATGAGAACTGTGCTGTGTGTTTCCCTTCAGAAACGGAGTTAAATGGCAGGCTCTGTGTCTTCCTACAAGCAAGACGTAGCTTCAGGTAAACGCAGTCACTTTTGAGCTCAAACGAAGCTACAACTTTCACAAAGCTCACAGGTTTCTCACTCTTAACTTAAAGGCATTGGATGTTAGAGGGCCTGTGGTTTGTATCAGTTTCAGAAGCAGGGTTGAACTAGATATGGTCCCTGTGGGTAGGAAACACAGTTCTTTTGTTCTGAGCACACTCACGTTTCCCGCCTTATTAGAGACTCTAGAATGCGATAGCATGCTTCTTGCTCTAAAGCAGAGTGTGTTACATGGATGAGAACTGTGCTGTGTGTTTCCCTTCAGAAACGGAGTTAAATGGCAGGCTCTGTGTCGTCCTACAAGCAAGACTTCTTTGTTTCAGGTAAACGCACTCACTTTTGAGCTCAAACGGAGCTACATCTTTCACAAAGCTCACACGTTTCGCACTCATAAGTGAAAAGGATTGGATGTTAGAGGGCCTGTGGTTTGTATCAGTTTCCGAAGCAGAGTGGAACTAGATATAGTCCGTGTGTGTAGGAAACACAGTTCTTTTGTTCTGAGAACACTCACGTTTCCCACCTTATTAGAGACTCTAGAATGCAAGAGCTTGCTTCTTGCTCTAAAGCAGAGTGTCTTTCATGGATGAGAACTGTGCTGTGTGTTTCCCTTCAGAAACGGAGTTAAATGGCAAGCTCTGTGTCTTCCTACAAGCAAGACTTCGTTTCAGGTAAACGCAGTCACTTTTGAGCTCAAACGAAGCTACAACTTTCACAAAGCTCACAGGTTTCTCACTCTTAACAAAAGGCATTGGATGTTAGAGGGACTGTGGTTTGTATCAGTTTCAAAGCAGAGTTGAACTAGATATGGTCCCTGTGGGTAGGAAACACAGTTCTTTTGTTCTGAGCACAGTCACGTTTCCCGCCTTATTAGAGACTCTAGAATGCGAGAGCATGCTTCTTGCTCTAAAGCAGAGTGTGTTTCATGGATGAGAACTGTGCTGTGTGTTTCACTTCAGAAACGGAGTTAAATGGCAGACTCAGTGTCTTCCTACAAGCAAGACTTAGTTTCAGGTAAACGCAGTCACTTTTGAGCTCAAACAAAGCTACATAGTTCACGAAGCTCACACGATTCTCGCTCTTAAGTGAAAAGCATTGGATGTTAGAGGGCCTGTGGTTTGTATCAGTTTCAGAAGCAGAGTTGAACTAGATATGGTCCGTGTGTGTAGGAAACACAGTTCTTTTGTTCTGAGCACACTCACGTTTCCCGCCTTATTAGAGACTCTAGAAAGCAAGAACTTGCTTCTTGCTCTAAAGCAGAGTGTCTTTCATGGATGAGAACTGTGCTGTGTGTTTCCCTTCAGAAACTGAGTTAAATGGCAGGCTCTGTGTCTTCCTACTAGCAAGACTTCTTTTCAGGTAAATGCAGTCATTTTTGAGCTCAAAGGAAGCTACATCATACACGAAGCTCACACGTTTCTCACCCTTAACAAAAGGCATTGGATGTTAGAGGGACTGTGGTTTGTATCAGTTTCAAAGCAGAGTTGAACTAGAAATGGTCCCTGTGGGTAGGAAACACAGTTCTTTTGTTCTGAGCACCCTCACGTTTCCCGCCTTATTAGACGCTCTTGAAATCAAGAGCTTGCTTCTTGCTCTAAAGCAGAGTGTGTTTCATGGAAGAGAACTGTGCTGTGTGTTTCCCTTCAGAAACGGAGTTAAATGGCAGGCTCTGTGTCGTCCTACAAGCAAGACTTCTTTGTTTCAGGTAAACGCACTCAGTTTTGAGCTCAAACGGAGCTACATCTTTCACAAAGCTCACAAGTTTCTCACTCATAAGTGAAATGGATTGGATGTTAGAGGGCATGTGGTTTGTATCAGTTTCCGAAGCAGAGTGGAACTAGATATGGTCTGTTTGTGTAGGAAACACTGTTCTTTTGTTCTGAGCACACTCACGTTTCCAGCCTTATTAGAGACTCTAGAAAGCAAGAGCTTGCTAATTGCTCTAAAGCAGAGTGTCTTTCATGGATAAGAACTGTGCTGTGTGTTTCCCTTCAGAAACGGAGTTAAATGGCAGGCTCTGTGTCTTCCTACAAGCAAGACTTCGTTTCAGGTAAACACAGTCAGTTTTGTGCTCAAACGAAGCTAAATTGTTCACAAAGCTCACACGTTTCTTGCTCTTAACTGAAAGGCATTGGAGGTTAGAGGGCCTGTAGTTTGTATCAGGTTCAGAAGCAGAGTTGAACTAGATATGGTCCCTGTGTGTAGGAAACACAGTTCTTTTGTTCTGAGCTCACTCACGTTTCCCGCCTTTTTAGAGACTCTAGAAAGCAAGAGCTTGCTTCTTGCTCTAAAGCAGAGTGTCTTTCATGGAAGAGAACTGTGCTGTGTGTTTCCCTTCAGTAACGGAGTTAAATGGCAGGCTCTGTGTCTTCCTACAAGCAAGACTTCGTTTCAGGTAAACCCAGTCACTTTTGAGTTCAAACGAAGCTACATCTTTCACAAAGCTCACACGTTTCTCACTCATAAGTGAAAAGGATTGGATGTTAGAGGGCCTGTGGTTTGTATCAGTTTCAGAAGCAGAGTTGAACTAGATATGGTCCGTGTGTATAGGAAACACAGTTCTTTTGTTCTGAGCACACTCACATTTCCCACCTTATTAGAGACTCTAGAATGCAAGAGCATGCTTCTTGCTCTAAAGCAGAGTGTCTTTCATGGATGAGAACTGTGCTGTGTGTTTCCCTTCAGAAACGGAGTTAAATGGCAGGCTCTGTGTCTTCCTACAAGCAAGACGTAGCTTCAGGTAAACGCAGTCACTTTTGAGCTCAAACGAAGCTACAACTTTCACAAAGCTCACAGGTTTCTCACTCTTAACTTAAAGGCATTGGATGTTAGAGGGCCTGTGGTTTGTATCAGTTTCAGAAGCAGGGTTGAACTAGATATGGTCCCTGTGGGTAGGAAACACAGTTCTTTTGTTCTGAGCACACTCACGTTTCCCGCCTTATTAGAGACTCTAGAATGCGATAGCATGCTTCTTGCTCTAAAGCAGAGTGTGTTTCATGGATGAGAACTGTGCTGTGTGTTTCCCTTCAGAAACGGAGTTAAATGGCAGATTCAGTGTCTTCCTACAAGCAAGACTTAGTTTCAGGTAAACGCAGTCACTTTTGAGCTCAAACAAAGCTACATAGTTCACGAAGCTCACACGTTTCTCGCTCTTAAGTGGAAAGCATTGGATGTTAGAGGGCCTGTGGTTTGTATCAGTTTCAGAAGCAGAGTTGAACTAGATATGGTCCGTGTGTGTAGGAAACACAGTTCTTTTGTTCTGAGCACACTCACGTTTCCCGCCTTATTAGAGACTCTAGAAAGCAAGAACTTGCTTCTTGCTCTAAAGCAGAGTGTCTTTCATGGATGAGAACTGTGCTGTGTGTTTCCCTTCAGAAACTGAGTTAAATGGCAGGCTCTGTGTCTTCCTACTAGCAAGACTTCTTTTCAGGTAAATGCAGTCATTTTTGAGCTCAAAGGAAGCTACATCGTTCACGAAGCTCACACGTTTCTCACTCTTAACAAAAGGCATTGGATGTTAGAGGGACTGTGGTTTGTATCAGTTTCAAAGCAGAATTGAACTAGATATGGTCCCTGTGGGTAGGAAACACAGTTCTTTTGTTCTGAGCACACTCACGTTAGCCGCCTTATTAGAGACTCTTGAAAGCAAGAGCTTTCTTCTTGCTCTAAAGCAGAGTGTGTTTCATGGAAGAGAACTGTGCTGTGTGTTTCCCTTCAGAAACGGAGTTAAATGGCAGGCTCTGTGTCGTCCTACAAGCAAGACTTTGTTGTTTCAGGTAAACGCACTCACTTTTGAGCTCAAACGAAGCTACATCTTTCACAAAGCTCACACGTTTCGCACTCATAAGTGAAAAGGATTGGATGTTAGAGGGCCTGTGGTTTGTATCAGTTTCCGAAGCAGAGTGGAACTAGATATGGTCCTTGTGTGTAGGAAACACAGTTCTTTTGTTCTGAGCACACTCATGTTTCCCACCTTATTAGAGAATCTAGAATGCAAGAGCATGCTTCTTGCTCTAAAGCAGAGTGTCTTTCATGGATGAGAACTGTGCTGTGTGTTTCCCTTCAGAAACGGAGTTAAATGGCAAGCTCTGTGTCTTCCTACAAGCAAGACTTCGTTTCAGGTAAACGCAGTCACTTTTGAGCTCAAACGAAGCTACAACTTTCACAAAGCTCACAGGTTTCTCACTCTTAACAAAAGGCATTGGATGTTAGAGGGACTGTGGTTTGTATCAGTTTCAAAGCAGAGTTGAACTAGATATGGTCCCTGTGGGTAGGAAACACAGTTCTTTTGTTCTGAGCACAGTCACGTTTCCCGCCTTATTAGAGACTCTAGAATGCGAGAGCATGCTTCTTGCTCTAAAGCAGAGTGTGTTTCATGGAAGAGAACTGTGCTGTGTGTTTCACTTCAGAAACGGAGTTAAATGGCAGACTCAGTGTCTTCCTACAAGCAAGACTTAGTTTCAGGTAAACGCAGTCACTTTTGAGCTCAAACAAAGCTACATAGTTCACGAAGCTCACACGATTCTCGCTCTTAAGTGAAAAGCATTGGATGTTAGAGGGCCTGTGGTTTGTATCAGTTTCAGAAGCAGAGTTGAACTAGATATGGTCCGTGTGTGTAGGAAACACAGTTCTTTTGTTCTGAGCACACTCACGTTTCCCGCCTTATTAGAGACTCTAGAAAGCAAGAACTTGCTTCTTGCTCTAAAGCAGAGTGTCTTTCATGGATGAGAACTGTGCTGTGTGTTTCCCTTCAGAAACTGAGTTAAATGGCAGGCTCTGTGTCTTCCTACTAGCAAGACTTCTTTTCAGGTAAATGCAGTCATTTTTGAGCTCAAAGGAAGCTACATCATACACGAAGCTCACACGTTTCTCACCCTTAACAAAAGGCATTGGATGTTAGAGGGACTGTGGTTTGTATCAGTTTCAAAGCAGAGTTGAACTAGAAATGGTCCCTGTGGGTAGGAAACACAGTTCTTTTGTTCTGAGCACACTCACGTTTCCCGCCTTATTAGACGCTCTTGAAATCAAGAGCTTGCTTCTTGCTCTAAAGCAGAGTGTGTTTCATGGAAGAGAACTGTGCTGTGTGTTTCCCTTCAGAAACGGAGTTAAATGGCAGGCGCTGTGTCTTCCTAAAAGCAAGACTTCGTTTCAGGTAAACGCAGTCAGTTTTGTGCTCAAACGAAGCTACATTGTTCACAAAGCTCACACGTTTCTCGCTCTTAACTGATAGGCATTGGAGGTTAGAGGGCCTGTAGTTTGTATCAGGTTCAGAAGCAGAGTTGAACTAGATATGGTCCGTGTGTGTAGGAAACACAGTTCTTTTTTTCTGAGCACACTCAAGTTTCCCACCTTATTAGAGACTCTAGAGTGCAAGAGCATGCTTCTTGCTCTAAAGCAGAGTGTCTTTCATGGATGAGAACTGTGCTGTGTGTTTCCCTTCAAAAACGGAGTTAAATGGCATGCTCTGTGTCTTACTACAAGCAAGACGTATTTTCAGGTAAATGCAGTCACTTTTGAGCTCAATTGAAGCTACATCGTTCACGACGCTCACACGTTTCTCGCTCTTAACAAAAGGCACTGGATGTTAGAGGGCCTGTGGTTTGTATCAGTTTCAGAAGCAGAGTTGAACTAGATATGGTCCGTCTGTGTAGGAAACACAGTTCTTTTGTTCTGAGCACACTCACGTTTCCCGCCTTATTAGAGACTCTAGAAAGCAAGAGCTTGCTTCTTGCTCTAAAGCAGAGTGTGTTTCATGGATGAGAACTGTGCTGTGTGTTTCCCTTCAGAAACGGAGTTAAATGGCAGGCTCTGTGTCGTCCTACAAGTAAGACTTCGTTGTTTCAGGTAAAACGCACTCACTTTTGAGCTCAAACGAAGCTACTTCTTTCACAAAGCTCACACGTTTCTCACTCATAAGTGAAAAGGATTGGATGTTAGAGGGCCTGTGGTTTGTATCAGTTTCAGAAGCAGAGTTGAACTAGATATGGTCCGTGTGTATAGGAAACACAGTTCTTTTGTTCTGAGCACACTCACATTTCCCACCTTATTAGAGACTCTAGAATGCAAGAGCATGCTTCTTGCTCTAAAGCAGAGTGTCTTAAATGGATGAGAACTGTGCTGTGTGTTTCCCTTCAGAAACGGAGTTAAATGGCAGGCTCTGTGTCTTCCTACAAGCAAGACTTCGTTTCAGGTAAACGCAGTCACTTTTGAGCTCAAACGAAGCTACAACTTTCACAAAGCTCACAGGTTTCTCACTCTTAACTTAAAGGCATTGGATGTTAGAGGGCCTGTGGTTTGTATCAGTTTCAGAAGCAGGGTTGAACTAGATATGGTCCCTGTGGGTAGGAAACACAGTTCTTTTGTTCTGAGCACACTCACGTTTCCCGCCTTATTAGAGACTCTAGAATGCGATAGCATGCTTCTTGCTCTAAAGCAGAGTGTGTTTCATGGATGAGAACTGTGCTGTGTGTTTCCCTTCAAAAACGGAGTTAAATGGCAGATTCAGTGTCTTCCTACAAGCAAGACTTAGTTTCAGGTAAACGCAGTCACTTTTGAGCTCAAACAAAGCTACATAGTTCACGAAGCTCACACGTTTCTCGCTCTTAAGTGGAAAGCATTGGATGTTAGAGGGCCTGTGGTTTGTATCAGTTTCAGAAGCAGAGTTGAACTAGATATGGTCCGTGTGTGTAGGAAACACAGTTCTTTTGTTCTGAGCACACTCACGTTTCCCGCCTTATTAGAGACTCTAGAAAGCAAGAACTTGCTTCTTGCTCTAAAGCAGAGTGTCTTTCATGGATGAGAACTGTGCTGTGTGTTTCCCTTCAGAAACTGAGTTAAATGGCAGGCTCTGTGTCTTCCTACTAGCAAGACTTCTTTTCAGGTAAATGCAGTCATTTTTGAGCTCAAAGGAAGCTACATCGTATATGAAGCTCACACGTTTCTCACTCTTAACAAAAGGCATTGGATGTTAGAGGGACTGTGGTTTGTATCAGTTTCAAAGCAGAGTTGAACTAGATATGGTCACTGTGGGTAGGAAACACAGTTCTTTTGTTCTGAGCACACTCACGTTAGCCGCCTTATTAGAGACTCTTGAAAGCAAGAGCTTTCTTCTTGCTCTAAAGCAGAGTGTGTTTCATGGAAGAGAACTGTGCTGTGTGTTTCCCTTCAGAAACGGAGTTAAATGGCAGGCTCTGTGTCGTCCTACAAGCAATACTTCGTTGTTTCAGGTAAACGCACTCACTTTTGAGCTCAAACGAAGCTACATCTTTCACAAAGCTCACACGTTTCTCATTCATAAGTGAAAAGGATTGGATGTTAGAGGGCCTGTGGTTTGTATCAGTTTCCGAAGCAGAGTGGAACTAGATATGGTCCGTGTGTGTAGGAAACACAGTTCTTTTGTTCTGAGCACACTCACGTTTCCCACCTTATTAGAGACTCTAGAATGCAAGAGCATGCTTCTTGCTCTAAAGCAGAGTGTCTTTCATGGATGAGAACTGTGCTGTGTGTTTCCCTTCAGAAACGGAGTTAAATGGCAGTCTCTGTGTCTTCCTACTAGCAAGACTTCTTTTCAGGTAAATGCAGTCATTTTTGAGCTCAAAGGAAGCTACATCATACACGAAGCTCACACGTTTCTCACCCTTAACAAAAGGCATTGGATGTTAGAGGGACTGTGGTTTGTATCAGTTTCAAAGCAGAGTTGAACTAGAAATGGTCCCTGTGGGTAGGAAACACAGTTCTTTTGTTCTGAGCACACTCATGTTTCCCGCCTTATTAGACGCTCTTGAAATCAAGAGCTTGCTTCTTGCTCTAAAGCAGAGTGTGTTTCATGGAAGAGAACTGTGCTGTGTGTTTCCCTTCAGAAACGGAGTTAAATGGCAGGCTCTGTGTCGTCCTACAAGCAAGACTTCTTTGTTTCAGGTAAACGCACTCACTTTTGAGCTCAAACGGAGCTACATCTTTCACAAAGCTCACACGTTTCTCACTCATAAGTGAAATGGATTGGATGTTAGAGGGCATGTGGTTTGTTTCAGTTTCCGAAGCAGAGTGGAACTAGATATGGTCCGTGTGTGTAGGAAACACAGTTCTTTTGTTCTGAGCACACTCACGTTTCCAGCCTTATTAGAGACTCTAGAAAGCAAGAGCTTGCTAATTGCTCTAAAGCAGAGTGTCTTTCATGGATAAGAACTGTGCTGTGTGTTTCCCTTCAGAAATGGAGTTAAATGGCAGGCGCTGTGTCTTCCTACAAGCAAGACTTCGTTTCAGGTAAACGCAGTCAGTTTTGTGCTCAAACGAAGCTACATTGTTCACAAAGCTCACACGTTTCTCGCTCTTAACTGAAAGGCATTGGAGGTTAGAGGGCCTGTAGTTTGTATCAGGTTCAGAAGCAGAGTTGAACTAGATATGGTCCGTGTGTGTAGGAAACACAGTTCTTTTTTTCTGAGCACACTCAAGTTTCCCACCTTATTAGAGACTCTAGAGTGCAAGAGCATGCTTCTTGCTCTAAAGCAGAGTGTCTTTCATGGATGAGAACTGTGCTGTGTGTTTCCCTTCAAAAACGGAGTTAAATGGCATGCTCTGTGTCTTACTACAAGCAAGACGTATTTTCAGGTAAATGCAGTCACTTTTGAGCTCAATTGAAGCTACATCGTTCACGACGCTCACACGTTTCTCGCTCTGAACAAAAGGCACTGGATGTTAGAGGGCCTGTGGTTTGTATCAGTTTCAGAAGCAGAGTTGAACTAGATATGGTCCGTCTGTGTAGGAAACACAGTTCTTTTGTTCTGAGCACACTCACGTTTCCCGCCTTATTAGAGACTCTAGAAAGCAAGAGCTTGCTTCTTGCTCTAAAGCAGAGTGTGTTTCATGGATGAGAACTGTGCTGTGTGTTTCCCTTCAGAAACGGAGTTAAATGGCAGGCTCTGTGTCGTCCTACAAGCAAGACTTCGTTGTTTCAGGTAAAACGCACTCACTTTTGAGCTCAAACGAAGCTACTTCTTTCACAAAGCTCACACGTTTCTCACTCATAAGTGAAAAGGATTGGATGTTAGAGGGCCTGTGGTTTGTATCAGTTTCAGAAGCAGAGTTGAACTAGATATGGTCCGTGTGTATAGGAAACACAGTTCTTTTGTTCTGAGCACACTCACATTTCCCACCTTATTAGAGACTCTAGAATGCAAGAGCATGCTTCTTGCTCTAAAGCAGAGTGTCTTTCATGGATGAGAACTGTGCTGTGTGTTTCCCTTCAGGAACGGAGTTAAATGGCAGGCTCTGTGTCTTCCTACAAGCAAGACGTAGCTTCAGGTAAACGCAGTCACTTTTGAGCTCAAACGAAGCTACAACTTTCACAAAGCTCACAGGTTTCTCACTCTTAACTTAAAGGCATTGGATGTTAGAGGGCCTGTGGTTTGTATCAGTTTCAGAAGCAGGGTTGAACTAGATATGGTCCCTGTGGGTAGGAAACACAGTTCTTTTGTTCTGAGCACACTCACGTTTCCCGCCTTATTAGAGACTCTAGAATGCGATAGCATGCTTCTTACTCTAAAGCAGAGCGTGTTTCATGGATGAGAACTGTGCTTTGTGTTTCCCTTCAAAAACGGAGTTAAATGGCAGATTCAGTGTCTTCCTACAAGCAAGACTTAGTTTCAGGTAAACGCAGTCACTTTTGAGCTCAAACAAAGCTACATAGTTCACGAAGCTCACACGTTTCTCGCTCTTAAGTGGAAAGCATTGGATGTTAGAGGGCCTGTGGTTTGTATCAGTTTCAGAAGCAGAGTTGAACTAGATATGGTCCGTGTGTGTAGGAAACACAGTTCTTTTGTTCTGAGCACACTCACGTTTCCCGCCTTATTAGAGACTCTAGAAAGCAAGAACTTGCTTCTTGCTCTAAAGCAGAGTGTCTTTCATGGATGAGAACTGTGCTGTGTGTTTCCCTTCAGAAACTGAGTTAAATGGCAGGCTCTGTGTCTTCCTACTAGCAAGACTTCTTTTCAGGTAAATGAAGTCATTTTTGAGCTCAAAGGAAGCTACATCGTATACGAAGCTCACACGTTTCTCACTCTTAACAAAAGGCATTGGATGTTAGAGGGACTGTGGTTTGTATCAGTTTCAAAGCAGAGTTGAACTAGATATGGTCCCTGTGGGTAGGAAACACAGTTCTTTTGTTCTGAGCACACTCACGTTAGCCGCCTTATTAGAGACTCTTGAAAGCAAGAGCTTTCTTCTTGCTCTAAAGCAGAGTGTGTTTCATGGAAGAGAACTGTGCTGTGTGTTTCCCTTCAGAAACGGAGTTACATGGCAGGCTCTGTGTCTTCCTAGAAGCTAGACTTCGTTTCAGGTAAACGCAGTCACTTTTGAGCTCAAATGAAGCTACATTGTTCACGAAGCTCTCACATTTCTCGCTCTTCACTGAAAGGCATTGGATGTTAGAGGGCCTGTGGTTTGTATCAGTTTCAGAAGCAGGGTTGAACTAGATATGGTCCGTGTGTGTAGGAAACACAGTTCTTTTGTTCTGAGCACACTCACGTTTCCCGCCTTATTAGAGGCTCTTGAAAGCAAGAGCTTGCTTCTTGCTCTAAAGCAGAGTGTGTTTCATGGAAGAGAACTGTGCTGTGTGTTTCCCTTCAGAAACGGAGTTAAATGGCAGGCTCTGTGTCGTCCTACAAGCAAGACTTCGTTGTTTCAGGTAAACGCACTCACTTTTGAGCTCAAACGAAGCTACATCTTTCACAAAGCTCACACGTTTCTCACTCATAAGTGAAAAGGATTGGATTTTAGAGGGCGTGTGGTTTGTATCAGTTTCTGAAGCAGAGTGGAACTAGATATGGTCCGTGTGTGTAGGAAACACAGTTCTTTTGTTCTGAGCACACTCACGTTTCCAGCCTTATTAGAGACTCTAGAAAGCAAGAGCTTGCTAATTGCTCTAAAGCAGAGTACTTTCATAGATGAGAACTGTGCTGTGTGTTTCCCTTCAGAAATGGAGTTAAATGGCAGGCGCTGTGTCTTCCTACAAGCAAGAATTCGTTTCAGGTAAACACAGTCAGTTTTGTGCTCAAACGAAGCTACATTGTTCACAAAGCTCACACGTTTCTCACTCTTAACTGAAAGGCATTGGAGGTTAGAGGGCCTGTAGTTTGTATCTGGTTCAGAAGCAGAGTTGAACTAGATATGGTCCGTGTGTGTAGGAAACACAGTTCTTTTGTTCTGAGCACACTCACGTTTCCCACCTTATTAGAGAGTCTAGATAGCAAGAGCTTGCTTCTTGTTCTAAATTAGATTGTCTTTCATGGTTGAGACCTGTGCTGTGTGTTTCCCTTCAGAAACGGAGTTAAATGGCAGGCTCTGTGTCCTCCTAAAAGCAAGAATTCGTTTCAGATAAACGCAGTCACTTTTGAGCTCAAAGTAAGCTACATAGTTCTCGAAGCTCACACGTTTCTCGCTCTTAAGTGAAAAGCATTGGATGTTAGAGGGCCTGTGGTATGTATCAGTTTCAGAAGCAGAGTTGAACTAGATATGGTCCGTGTGTGTAGGAAACACAGTTCTTTTGTTCTGAGCACACTCAAGTTTCCCGCCTTATTAGAGATTCTAGAAAGCAAGAGCTTGCTTCTTGCTCTAAAGCAGATTGTCTTTCATGGATGAGAACTGTGCTGTGTGTTTCCCTTCAGAAACGGAGTTAAATGGCACGCTCTGTGTCTTTCTACTAGCAAGACTTCGTTTCAGGTAAATGCAGTCATTTTTGAGCTCAAACGAAGCTACATCGTTCACGAAGCTCACACGTTTCTCGCTCTTAAGTGAAAAGCATTGGATGTTAGAGGGCCTGTGGTTTGTATCAGTTTCAGAAGAAGAGTTGAACTAGATACGGTCCCTGTGTGTAGGAAGCACAGTTCTTTTGTTCTGAGCACACTCACGTATCCCGCCTTTTTAGAGACTCTAGAAAGCAAGAGCTTGCTTCTTGCTCTAAAGCAGAGTGTCTTTCATGGATGAGAACTGTGCTCTGTGTTTCCCTTCAGAAACGGAGTTAAATGGCAGGCTCTGTGTCCTCCTACAAGCAAGAATTCGTTTCAGATAAACGCAGTCACTTTTGAGCTCTAAGGAAGCTACATAGTTCACGAAGCTCACACGTTTCTCGCTCTTAACTGAAAGGCATTGGAGGATAGAGGGCCTGTAGTTTGTATCAGTTTCAGAAGAAGAGTTGAACTAGATATGGTCCCTGTGTGTAGGAAACACATTTCTTTTGTTCTGAGCACACTCACGTTTCCCGCCTTTTTAGAGACTCTAGAAAGCAAGAGCTTGCTAATTGCTCTAAAGCAGATTTCTTTCATGGATGAGAACTGTGCTGTGTGTTTCCCTTCAGTAACGGAGTTAAATGGCAGGCTCTGTGTCTTCCTACAAGCAAGACTTCGTTTCAGGTAAACAAGTCACTTTTGAGTTCAAACGAAGCTACATCTTTCACAAAGCTCACACGTTTCACACTCATAAGTGAAAAGGATTGGATCTTAGAGGGCCTGTTGTTTGTATCAGTTTCCGAAGCAGAGTTGAACTAGATATGGTCCGTGTGTGTAGGAAACACAGTACTTTTGTTCTGAGCACACTCACGTTTCCCGCATTATTACAGACTCTAGAGAGCAAGAGCTTGCTTCTTGCTCTAAAGCAGAGTGTCTTTCATGGATGAGAACTGTGCTGTGTGTTTCTCTTCAGTAACGGAGTTAAATGGCAGGCTCTGTGTCTTCCTACAAGCAAGACTTCGTTTCAGGTAAACGCAGTCACTTTTGAGCTCAAACGAAGCTACAACTTTCACAAAGCTCACAGGTTTCTCACTCTTAACTTAAAGGCATTGGATGTTAGAGGGCCTGTGGTTTGTATCAGTTTCAGAAGCAGGGTTGAACTAGATATGGTCCCTGTGGGTAGGAAACACAGTTCTTTTGTTCTGAGCACACTCACATTTCCCGCCTTATTAGAGGCTCTTGAAAGCAAGAGCTTGCTTCTTGCTCTAAAGCAGAGTGTGTTTCATGGAAGAGAACTGTGCTGTGTGTTTCCCTTCAGAAACAGAGTTAAATGGCAGGCTCTGTGTCGTCCTACAAGCAAGACTTCGTTGTTTCAGGTAAACGCACTCACTTTTGAGCTCAAACGAAGCTACATCTTTCACAAAGCTCACACGTTTCTCACTCATAAGTGAAAAGGATTGGTTGTTAGAGGGCCTGTGGTTTGTATCAGTTTCCGAAGCAGAGTGGAACTAGATATGGTCCGTGTGTGTAGGAAACACAGTTCTTTTGTTCTGAGCACACTCACGTTTCCAGCCTTATTAGAGACTCTAGAGCAAGAGCTTGCTAATTGCTCTAAAGCAGAGTACTTTCATGGATGAGAACTGTGCTGTGTGTTTCCCTTCAGAAATGGAGTTAAGTAGCAGGCGCTGTGTCTTCCTACAAGCAAGACTTCGTTTCAGGTAAACGCAGTCACTTTTGTGCTCAAACGAAGCTACATTTTTCACAAAGCTCACACGTTTCTCGCTCTTAACTGAAAGGCATTGGAGGTTAGAGGGCCTGTAGTTTGTATCAGTTTCAGAAGAAGAGTTGAACTAGATATGGTCCCTGTGTGTAGGAAACACAGTTCTTTTTTTCTGAGCACACTCACGTTTCCCACCTTATTAGAGACTCTAGAATGCAAGAGCATGCTTCTTGCTCTAAAGCAGAGTGTCTTTCATGGATGAGAACTGTGCTATGTGTTTCCCTTCAAAAACGGAGTTAAATGGCATGCTCTGTGTCTTCCTACAAGCAAGACGTAGTTTCAGGTAAACACAGTCACTTTTGAGCTCAAACGAAGCTACATCGTTCACGACGCTCACACGTTTCTCGCTCTTAACAAAAGGCACTGGATGTTAGAGGGCCTGTGGTTTGTATCAGTTTCAGAAGCAGAGTTGAACTAGATATGGTCCGTCTGTGTAGGAACCACAGTTCTTTTGTTCTGAGCACACTCACGTTTCCAACCTTATTAGAGGCTCTTGAAAGCAAGAGCTTGCTTCTTGCTCTAAAGCAGATTGTCTTTCATGGATGAGAACTGTGCTGTGTGTTTCCCTTCAGAAACGGAGTTAAATGGCAGGCTCTGTGTCTTTCTACTAGCAAGACTTCGTTTCAGGTAAATGCAGTCATTTTTGAGCTCAAAGGAAGCTACATCGTTCACGAAGCTCACAAGTTTCTCGCTCTTAAGTGAAAAGCATTGGATGTTAGAGGGCCTGTGGTTTGTATCAGTTTCAGAAGAAGAGTTGAACTAGATATGGTCCGTGTGTGTAGGAAACACAGTTCTTTTGTTCTGAGCACACTAACGTTTCCCGCATTATTAGAGGCTCTTGAAAGCAAGAGCTTGCTTCTTGCTCCAAAGCAGAGTGTGTTTCATGGAAGAGAACTGTGCTGTGTGTTTCCCTTCAGAAACGGAGTTAAATGGCAGGCTCTGTGTCGTCCTACAAGCAAGACTTCGTTGTTTCAGGTAAACGCACTCACTTTTGAGCTCAAACGAAGCTACATCTTTCACAAAGCTCACACGTTTCTCACTCATAAGTGAAAAGGATTGGATGTTAGAGGGCCTGTTGTTTGTATCAGTTTCCGAAGCAGAGTGGAACTAGATATGGTCCGTGTGTGTAGGAAACACAGTTCTTTTGTTCTGAGCACACTCACGTTTCCAGCCTTATTAGAGACTCTAGAAAGCAAGAGCTTGCTAATTGCTCTAAAGCAGAGTACTTTCATGGATGAGAACTGTGCTGGGTGTTTCCCTTCAGAAATGGAGTTAAATGGCAGGCGCTGTGTCTTCCTACAAGCAAGACTTCGTTTCAGGTAAACACAGTCACTTTTGAGTTCAAACGAAGCTACATCTTTCACAAAGCTCACACGTTTCACACTCATAAGTGAAAAGGATTGGATGTTAGAGGGCCTGTTGTTTGTATCAGTTTCCGAAGCAGAGTTGAACTAGATATGGTCCGAGTGTGTAGGAAACACAGTTCTTTTTTTCTGAGCACACTCACGTTTCCCACCTTATTAGAGACTCTAGAATGCAAGAGCATGCTTCTTGCTCTAAAGCAGAGTGTCTTTCATGGATGAGAACTGTGCTATGTGTTTCCCTTCAAAAACGGAGTTAAATGGCATGCTCTGTGTCTTCCTACAAGCAAGACGTAGTTTCAGGTAAACACAGTCACTTTTGAGCTCAAACGAAGCTACATCGTTCACGACGCTCACACGTTTCTCGCTCTTAACAAAAGGCACTGGATGTTAGAGGGCCTGTGGTTTGTATCAGTTTCAGAAGCAGAGTTGAACTAGATATGGTCCGTCTGTGTAGGAACCACAGTTCTTTTGTTCTGAGCACACTCACGTTTCCAGCCTTATTAGAGCCTCTATAAAGCAAGAGCTTGCTTCTTGCTCTAAAGCAGAGTGTGTTTCATGGATGAGAACTGTGCTGTGAGTTTCCCTTCAGAAACGGAGTTAAATGGCAGGCTCTGTGTCTTCCTACAAGCAAGACTTCTTTTCAGGTAAACACAGTCACTTTTGAGTTCAAAGGAAGCTACATCTTTCACAAAGCTTACACGTTTCACAGTCATAAGTGAAAAGGATTGGAATTTAGAGGGCCTGTTGTTTGTATCAGTTTCCGAAGCAGAGTTGAACTAGATATGGTCCGTGTGTGTAGGAAACACAGTTCTTTTGTTCTGAGCACACTCACGTTTCCCGCATTATTACAGACTCTAGAGAGCAAGAGCTTGCTTCTTGCTCTAAAGCAGAGTGTCTTTCATGGATGAGAACTGTGCTGTGTGTTTCTCTTCAGTAACGGAGTTAAATGGCAGGCTCTGTGTCTTCCTACAAGCAAGACTTCGTTTCAGGTAAACGCAGTCATTTTGAGCTCAAACGAAGCTACAACTTTCACAAAGCTCACAGGTTTCTCACTCTTAACTTAAAGGCATTGGATGTTAGAGGGCCTGTGGTTTGTATCAGTTTCAGAAGCAGAGTTGAACTAGAAATGGTCCGTGTGTGTAGGAAACACAGTTCTTTTGTTCTGAGCACACTCAAGTTTCCCGCCTTATTAGAGATTCTAGAAAGCAAGAGCTTGCTTCTTGCTCTAAAGCAGATTGTCTTTCATGGATGAGAACTGTGCTGTGTGTTTCTCTTCAGAAACGGAGTTAAATGGCAGGCTCTGTGTCTTCCTACAAGCAAGACTTCGTTTCAGGTAAACGCAGTCACTTTTGACCTCAAACGAAGCTACAACTTTCACAAAGCTCACAGGTTTCTCACTCTTAACTTAAAGGCATTGGATGTTAGAGGGCCTGTGGTTTGTATCAGTTTCAGAAGCAGGGTTGAACTAGATATGGTCCCTGTGGGTAGGAAACACAGTTCTTTTGTTCTGAGCACACTCACGTTTCCCGCCTTATTAGAGGCTCTTGAAAGCAAGAGCTTGCTTCTTGCTCCAAAGCAGAGTGTGTTTCATGGAAGAGAACTGTGCTGTGTGTTTCCCTTCAGAAACGGAGTTAAATGGCAGGCTCTGTGTCGTCCTACAAGCAAGACTTCGTTGTTTCAGGTAAACGCACTCACTTTTGAGCTCAAACGAAGCTACATCTTTCATAAACCTCACACGTTTCTCACTCATAAGTGAAAAGGATTGGATGTTAGAGGGCTGTGGTTTGTATCAGTTTCCGAAGCAGAGTGGAACTAGATATGGTCCGTGTGTGTAGGAAACACAGTTCTTTTGTTCTGAGCACACTCACGTTTCCAGCCTTATTAGAGACTCTAGAAAGCAAGAGCTTGCTAATTGCTCTAAAGCAGAGTACTTTCATGGATGAGAACTGTGCTGTGTGTTTCCCTTAAGAAATGGAGTTAAATGGCAGGCGCTGTGTCTTCCTACAAGCAAGACTTCGTTTCAGGTAAACGCAGTCAGTTTTGTGCTCAAACGAAGCTACATTTTTCACAAAGCTCACACGTTTCTCGCTCTTAACTGAAAGGCATTGGAGGTTAGAGGGCCTGTAGTTTGTATCAGTTTCAGAAGAAGAGTTGAACTAGATATGGTCCCTGTGTGTAAAACACATTACTTTTGTTCTGAGCACACTCACGTTTCCCGCCTTTTTAGAGACTCTAGAAAGCAAGAGCTTGCTTCTTGCTCTAAAGCAGAGTGTCTTTCATGGATGAGAACTGTGCTGTGTGTTTCCCTTCAGTAACGGAGTTAAATGGCAGGCTCTGTGTCTTCCTACAAGCAAGACGTAGTTTCAGGTAAACACAGTCACTTTTGAGTTCAAACGAAGCTACATTTTTCACAAAGCTCACACGTTTCTCGCTCTTAACTGAAAGGCATTGGAGGTTAGAGGGCCTGTAGTTTGTATCAGGTTCAGAAGCAGAGTTGAACTAGATATGGTCCGTGTGTGTAGGAAACACAGTTCTTTTGTTCTGAGCACACTCACGTTTCCAACCTTATTAGAGAGTCTAGATAGCATGAGCTTGCTTCTTGTTCTAAAGCAGATTGTCTTTCATGGTTGAGAACTGTGCTGTGTGTTTCCCTTCAGAAACGGAGTTAAATGGCAGGCTCTGTGTCCTCCTAAAAGCAGGAATTCGTTTCAGATAAACGCAGTCACTTCTGAGCTCAAAGTATGCTACATAGTTCTCGAAGCTCACACGTTTCTCGCTCTTAAGTGAAAAGCATTGGATGTTAGAGGGCCTGTGGTATGTATCAGTTTCAGAAGCAGAGTTGAACTAGATATGGTCCGTGTTTGTAGGAAACACAGTTCTTTTGTTCTGAGCACACTCAAGTTTCCCGCCTTATTAGAGGCTCTTGAAAGCAAGAGCTTGCTTCTTGCTCTAAAGCAGAGTGTGTTTCATGGAAGAGAACTGTGCTGTGTGTTTCCCTTCAGAAACGGAGTTAAATGGCAGGCTCTGTGTCGTCCTACAAGCAAGACTTCGTTGTTTCCGGTAAACGCACTCACTTTTGAGCTCAAAGGAAGCTACATCTTTCACAAATCTCACACGTTTCTCACTCATAAGTGAAAAGGATTGGATGTTAGAGGGCCTGTGGTTTGTATCAGTTTCCGAAGCAGAGTGGAACTAGATATGGTAGGTGTGTGTAGGAAACACAGTTCTTTTGTTCTGAGCACACTCACGTTTCCAGCCTTATTAGAGACTCTAGAAAGCAAGAGCTTGCTAATTGCTCTAAAGCAGAGTACTTTCATGGATGAGAACTGTGCTGTGTGTTTCCCTTCAGAAATGGAGTTAAATGGCAGGCGCTGTGTCTTCCTACAAGCAAGACTTCGTTTCAGGTAAACGCAGTCAGTTTTGTGCTCAAACGAAGCTACATTGTTCACAAAGCTCACACGTTTCTCGCTCTTAACTGAAAGGCAGTGGAGGTTAGAGGGCCTGTAGTTTGTATCAGGTTCAGAAGCAGAGTTGAACTAGATATGGTCCGTGTGTGTAGGAAACACAGTTCTTTTGTTCTGAGCACACTCAAGTTTCCCGCCTTATTAGAGATTCTAGAAAGCAAGAGCTTGCTTCTTGCTCTAAAGCAGATTGTCTTTCATGGATGAGAACTGTGCTGTGTGTTTCCCTTCAGAAACGGAGTTAAATGGCAGGACTGTGTCTTTCTACTAGCAAGACTTCGTTTCAGGTAAATGCAGTCATTTTTGAGCTCAAAGGAAGCTACATCATTCACGAAGCTCACACGTTTCTCGCTCTTAAGTGAAAAGCATTGGATGTTAGAGGGCCTGTGGTTTGTATCAGTTTCAGAAGAAGAGTTGAACTAGATATGGTCCCTGTGTGTAGGAAGCACAGTTCTTTTGTTCTGAGCACACTCACGTTTCCCGCCTTTTTAGAGACTCTAGAAAGCAAGAGCTTGCTTCTTGCTCTAAAGCAGAGTGTCTTTCATGGATGAGAACTGTGCTGTGTGTTTCCCTTCAGTAACGGAGTTAAATGGCAGGCTCTGTGTCTTCCTACAAGCAAGACTTCGTTTCAGGTAAACGCAGTCACTTTTGAGCTCAAAGGAAGCTACAACTTTCACAAAGCTCACAGGTTTCTCACTCTTAACTTAAAGGCATTGGATGTTAGAGGGCCTGTGGTTTGTATCAGTTTCAGAAGCAGGGTTGAACTAGATATGGTCCCTGTGGGAAGGAAACACAGTTCTTTTGTTCTGAGCACACTCACGTTTCCCGCCTTATTAGAGGCTCTTGAAAGCAAGAGCTTGCTTCTTGCTCCAAAGCAGAGTGTGTTTCATGGAAGAGAACTGTGCTGTGTGTTTCCCTTCAGAAACGGAGTTAAATGGCAGGCTCTGTGTCGTCCTACAAGCAAGACTTCGTTGTTTCAGGTAAACGCACTCACTTTTGAGCTCAAACGAAGCTACATCTTTCACAAAGCTCACACGTTTCTCACTCATAAGTGAAAAGGATTGGATGTTAGAGGGCCTGTGGTTTGTATCAGTTTCCGAAGCAGAGTGGAACTAGATATGGTCCGTGTGTGTAGGAAACACAGTTCTTTTGTTCTGAGCACACTCACGTTTCCAGCCTTATTAGAGACTCTAGAAAGCAAGAGCTTGCTAATTGCTCTAAAGCAGAGTACTTTCATGGATGAGAACTGTGCTGTGTGTTTCCCTTCAGAAATGGAGTTAAATGGCAGGCGCTGTGTCTTCCTACAAGCAAGACTTCGTTTCAGGTAAACACAGTCACTTTTGAGTTCAAACGAAGCTACATCTTTCACAAAGCTCACACGTTTCTCGCAGTTAACTGAAAGGCATTGGATGTTAGAGAGCCTGTTGTTTATATCAGTTTCCGAAGCAGAGTTGAACTAGATATGGTCCGTGTGTGTAGGAAACACAGTTCTTTTTTTCTGAGCACACTCACGTTTCCCACCTTATTTGAGACTCTAGAATGCAAGAGCATGCTTCTTGCTCTAAAGCAGAGTGTCTTTCATGGATGAGAACTGTGCTATGTGTTTCCCTTCAAAAACGGAGTTAAATGGCATGCTCTGTGTCTTCCTACAAGCAAGACGTAGTTTCAGGTAAACACAGTCACTTTTGAGCTCAAACGAAGCTACATCGTTCATGACGCTCACACGTTTCTTGCTCTTAACAAAAGGCACTGGATGTTAAAGGGCCTGTGGTTTGTATCAGTTTCAGAAGCAGAGTTGAACTAGATATGGTCCGTGTGTGTAGGAAACACAGTTCTTTTGTTCTGAGCACACTCACGTTTCCAGCCTTATTAGAGCCTCTATAAAGCAAGAGCTTGCTTCTTGCTCTAAAGCAGAGTGTGTTTCATGGATGAGAACTGTGCTGTGTGTTTCCCTTCAGAAACGGAGTTAAATGGCAGGCTCTGTGTCCTCCTACAAGCAAGAATTCGTTTCAGATAAACGCAGTCACTTTTGAGCTCTAAGGAAGCTACATAATTCACGAAGCTCACACGTTTCTCGCTCTTAAGTGGAAAGCATTGGATGTTAGAGGGCATGTGGTTTGTATCAGTTTCAGAAGCAGAGTTGAACTAGATATGGTCCGTGTGTGTAGGAAACACAGTTCTTTTGTTCTGAGCACACTCAAGTTTCCCGCCTTATTAGAGGCTCTTGAAAGCAAGAGCTTGCTTCTTGCTCTAAAGCAGATTGTCTTTCATGGATGAGAACTGTGCTGTGTGTTTCCCTTCAGAAACGGAGTTAAATGGCAGGCTCTGTGTCTTTCTACTAGCAAGATTCGTTTCAGGTAAATGCAGTCATTTTAGAGCTCAAAGGAAGCTACATCGTTCAAGAAGCTCACAAGTTTCTCGCTCTTAAGTGAAAAGCATTGGATGTTAGAGGGCCTGTGGTTTGTATCAGTTTCAGAAGAAGAGTTGAACTAGATATGGTCCCTGTGTGTAGGAAACACATTTCTTTTGTTCTGAGCACACTCATGTTTCCCGCCTTTTTAGAGACTCTAGAAAGCAAGAGCTTGCTTCTTGCTCTAAAGCAGAGTGTCTTTCATGGATGAGAACTGTGCTGTGTGTTTCCCTTCAGTAACCGAGTTAAATGGCAGGCTCTGTGTCTTCCTACAAGCAAGACTTCTTTTCAGGTAAACACAGTCACTTTTGAGTTCAAACGAAGCTACATCTTTCACAAAGCTCACACGTTTCACAGTCATAAGTGAAAAGGATTGGATGTTAGAGGGCCTGTTGTTTGTATCAGTTTCCGAAGCAGAGTTGAACTAGATATGGTCCGTGTGTGTAGGAAACACAGTTCTTTTGTTCTGAGCACACTCACATTTCCCGCATTATTACAGACTCTAGAGAGCAAGAGCTTGCTTCTTGCTCTAAAGCAGAGTGTCTTTCATGGATGAGAACTGTGCTGTGTGTTTCTCTTCAGTAACGGAGTTAAATTGCATGCTCTGTGTCTTCCTACAAGCAAGACGTAGTTACAGGTAAACACAGTCACTTTTGAGCTCAAACGAAGCTACATCGTTCACGACGCTCACACGTTTCTCGCTCTTAACAAAAGGCACTGGATGTTAGAGGGCCTGTGGTTTGTATCAGTTTCAGAAGCAGAGTTGAACTAGATATGGTCCGTCTGTGTAGGAACCACAGTTTTTTGTTCTGAGTACACTCACGTTTCCAGCCTTATTAGAGCCTCTATAAAGCAAGAGCTTGCTTCTTGCTCTAAAGCAGAGTGTGTTTCATGGATGAGAACTGTGCTGTGTGTTTCCCTTCAGAAACGGAGTTAAATGGCAGGCTCTGTGTCCTCCTACAAGCAAGAATTCGTTTCAGATAAACGCAGTCACTTTTGAGCTCTAAGGAAGCTACATAGTTCACGAAGCTCACACGTTTCTCGCTCTTAAGTGGAAAGCATTGGATGTTAGAGGGCCTGTGGTTTGTATCAGTTTCAGAAGCAGAGTTGAACTAGATATGGTCCGTGTTTGGAGGAAACACAGTTCTTTTGTTCTGAGCACACTCAAGTTTCCCGCCTTATTAGAGAGTCTAGAAAACAAGAGCTTGCTTCTTGCTCTAAAGCAGATTGTCTTTCATGGATGAGAACTGTGCTGTGTGTTTCCCTTCAGAAACGGAGTTAAATGGCAGGCTCTGTGTCTTTCTACTAGCAAGACTTCGTTTCAGGTAAATGCAGTCATTTTTGAGCTCAAAGGAAGCTACATCGTTCACGAAGCTCACAAGTTTCTCGCTCTTAAGTGAAAAGCATTGGATGTTAGAGGGCCTGTGGTTTGTATCAGTTTCAGAAGAAGAGTTGAACTAGATATGGTCCCTGTGTGTAGGAAACACATTTCTTTTGTTCTGAGCACACTCACGTTTCCCGCCTTTTTAGAGACTCTAGAAAGCAAGAGCTTGCTTCTTGCTCTAAAGCAGAGTGTCTTTCATGGATGAGAACTGTGCTGTGTGTTTCCCTTCAGTAACGGAGTTAAATGGCAGGCTCTGTGTCTTCCTACAAGCAAGACTTCTTTTCAGGTAAACACAGTCACTTTTGAGTTCAAACGAAGCTACATCTTTCACAAAGCTCACACGTTTCACAGTCATAAGTGAAAAGGATTGGATGTTAGAGGGCCTGTTGTTTGTATCAGTTTCCGAAGCAGAGTTCAACTAGATATGGTCCGTGTGTGTAGGAAACACAGTTCTTTTGTTCTGAGCACACTCACGTTTCCCTCATTATTACAGACTCTAGAGAGCAAGAGCTTGCTTCTTGCTCTAAAGCAGAGTGTCTTTCATGGATGAGAACTGTGCTGTGTGCTTCTCTTCAGTAACGGAGTTAATTGGCAGGCTCTGTGTCTTCCTACAAGCAAGACTTCGTTTCAGGTAAACGCAGTCATTTTGAGCTCAAACGAAGCTACAACTTTCACAAAGCTCACAGGTTTCTCACTCTTAACTTAAAGGCATTGGATGTTAGAGGGCCTGTGGTTTGTATCAGTTTGAGAAGCAGGGTTGAACTAGATATGGTCCCTGTGGGTAGGAAACACAGTTCTTTTGTTCTGAGCACACTCACGTTTCCCGCCTTATTAGAGGCTCTTGAAAGCAAGAGCTTGCTTCTTGCTCTAAAGCAGAGTGTGTTTCATGGAAGAGAACTGTGCTGTGTGTTTCCCTTCAGAAACGGAGTTAAATGGCAGGCTCTGTGTCGTCCTACAAGCAAGACTTCGTTGTTTCAGGTAAACGCACTCACTTTTGAGCTCAAACGAAGCTACATCTTTCACAAAGCTCACACGTTTCTCACTCATAAGTGAAAAGGATTGGATGTTAGAGGGCCTGTGTTGTATCAGTTTCCGAAGCAGAGTGGAACTAGATATGGTCCGTGTGTGTAGGAAACACAGTTCTTTTGTTCTGAGCACACTCACGTTTCCAGCCTTATTAGAGACTCTAGAAAGCAAGAGCTTGCTAATTGCTCTAAATCAGAGTACTTTCATGGATGAGAACTGTGCTGTGTGTTTCCCTTCAGAAATGGAGTTAAATGGCAGGCGCTGTGTCTTCCTACAAGCAAGACTTCGTTTCAGGTAAACGCAGTCAGTTTTGTGCTCAAACGAAGCTACATTTTTCACAAAGCTCACACGTTTCTCGCAGTTAACTGAAAGGCATTGGAGGTTAGAGGGCCTGTAGTTTGTATCAGGTTCAGAAGCAGAGTTGAACTAGATATGGTCCGTGTGTGTAGGAAACACAGTTCTTTTGTTCTGAGCACACTCACGTTTCCAACCTTATTAGAGAGTCTAGATAGCAAGAGCTTGCTTCTTGTTCTAAAGCAGATTGTTTTTCATGGTTGAGAACTGTGCTGTGTGTTTCCCTTCAGAAACGGAGTTAAATGGCAGGCTCTGTGTCCTCCTAAAAGCAAGAATTCGTTTCAGATAAACGCAGTCACTTTTGAGCTCAAAGTAAGCTACATTGTTCACAAAGCTCACACGTTTCTCGCTCTTAACCGAAAGGCATTGGAGGTTAGAGGGCCTGTAGTTTGTATCAGGTTCAGAAGCAGAGTTGAACTAGATATGGTCCGTGTGTGTAGGAAACACAGTTCTTTTGTTCTGAGCACACTCAATTTTCCCGCCTTATTAGAGATTCTAGAAAGCAAGAGCTTGCTTCTTGCTCTAAAGCAGAGTGTCTTTCATGGATGAGAACTGTGCTGTGTGTTTCCCTTCAGTAACGGAGTTAAATGGCAGGCTCTGTGTCTTCCTACAAGCAAGACGTAGTTTCAGGTAAACACAGTCACTTTTGAGCTCAAACGAAGCTACATCGTTCACGACACTCACACGTTTCTCGCTCTTAACAAAAGGCACTGGATGTTAGAGGGCCTGTTGTTGGTATCAGTTTCAGAAGCAGAGTTGAACTAGATATGGTCCGTCTGTATAGGAACCACAGTTCTTTTGTTCTGAGCACACTCACGTTTCCAGCCTTATTAGAGACTCTATAAAGCAAGAGCTTGCTTCTTGCTCTAAAGCAGAGTGTGTTTCATGGATGAGAACTGTGCTGTGTGTTTCCCTTCATAAACGGAGTTAAATGGCAGGCTCTGTGTCCTCCTACAAGCAAGAATTCGTTTCAGATAAACGCAGTCACTTTTGAGCTCTAAGGAAGCTACATAGTTCACGAAGCTCACACTTTTCTCGCTCTTAAGTGGAAAGCATTGGATGATAGAGGGCCTGTGGTTTGTATCAGTTTCAGAAGCAGAGTTAAACTACATATGGTCCGTGTGTGTAGGAAACACATTTCTTTTGTTCTGAGCACACTCAAGTTTCCCGCCTTATTAGAGGCTCTTGAAAGCAAGAGCTTGCTTCTTGCTCTAAAGCAGAGTGTGTTTCATGGAAGAGAACTGTGCTGTGTGTTTCCCTTCAGAAACGGAGTTAAATGGCAGGCTCTGTGTCGTCCTACAAGCAAGACTTCGTTGTTTCAGGTAAACGCACTCACTTTTGAGCTCAAACGAAGCTACATCTTTCACAAAGCTCACACGTTTCTCACTCATAAGTGAAAAGGATTGGATGTTAGAGGGCCTGTGGTTTGTATCAGTTTCCGAAGCAGAGTGGAACTAGATATGGTCCGTGTGTGTAGGAAACACAGTTCTTTTGTTCTGAGCACACTCACGTTTCCAGCCTTATTAGAGACTCTAGAAAGCAAGAGCTTGCTAATTGCTCTAAAGCAGAGTGTCTTTCATGGATGAGAACTGTGCTGTGTGTTTCACTTCAAAAACGGAGTTAAATGGCATGCTCTGTGTCTTCCTACAAGCAAGACGTAGTTTCAGGTAAACACAGTCACTTTTGAGCTCAAACGAAGCTACATCGTTCACGACGCTCACACGTTTCTCGCTCTTAACAAAAGGCACTGGATGTTAGAGGGCCTGTGGTTTGTATCAGTTTCAGAAGCAGAGTTGAACCAGATATGGTCCGTGTGTGTAGGAAACACATTTCTTTTGTTCTGAGCACACTCAAGTTTCCCGCCTTATTAGAGACCCTAGAAAGCAAGAGCTTGCTTCTTGCTCTAAAGCAGATTGTCTTTCATGGATGAGAACTGTGCTGTGTGTTTCCCTTCAGAAACGGAGTTAAATGGCAGGCTCTGTGTCTTTCTACTAGCAAGAATTCGTTTCAGGTAAATGCAGTCATTTTTGAGCTCAAAGGAAGCTACATCGTTCACGAAGCTCACACGTTTCTCGCTCTTAAGTGAAAAGCATTGGATGTTAGAGGGCCTGAGGTTTGTATCAGTTTCAGAAACAGAGTTGAACTAGAAATGGTCCGTGTTTGTAGGAAACACAGTTCTTTTGTTCTGAGCACACTCACGTTTCCCGCCTTATTAGAGACTCTTGAAAGCAAGAGCTTGCTTCTTGCTCTAAAGCAGAGTGTGTTTCATGGAAGAGAACTGTGCTTTGTGTTTCCCTTCAGAAACGGAGTTAAATGGCAGGCTCTGTGTCGTCGTACAAGCAAGACTTCGTTGTTTCAGGTAAACGCACTCACTTTTGAGCTCAAACGAAGCTACATCTTTCACAAAGCTCACACGTTTCTCACTCATAAGTGAAAAGGATTGGATGTTAGAGGGCCTGTGGTTTGTATCAGTTTCCGAACCAGAGTGGAACTAGATATGGTCCGTGTGTGTAGGAAACACAGTTCTTTTGTTCTGAGCACACTCACGTTTCCAGCCTTATTAGAGACTCTAGAAAGCAAGAGCTTGCTAATTGCTCTAAAGCAGAGTACTTTCATGGATGAGAACTGTGCTGTGTGTTTCCCTTCAGAAATGGAGTTAAATGGCAGGCGCTGTGTCTTCCTACAAGCCAGACTTCGTTTCAGGTAAACGCAGTCAGTTTTGTGCTTAAAGGAAGCTACATTTTTCACAAAGCTCACACGTTTCTCGCTCTTAACTGAAAGGCATTGGAGGTTAGAGGGCGTGTAGTTTGTATCAGGTTCAGAAGCAGAGTTGAACTAGATATGGTCCGTGTGTGTAGGAAACACAGTTCTTTTGTTCTGAGCACACTCACGGTTCCCATCTTATTAGAGAGTCTAGATAGCAAGAGCTTGCTTCTTGTTCTAAAGCAGATTGTCTTTCATGGTTGAGAACTGTGCTGTGTGTTTCCCTTCAGAAACGGAGTTAAATGGCAGGCTCTGTGTCTTCCTACAAGCAAGACTTCGTTTCAGGTAAACGTAGTCACTTGTGAGCTCAAACGAAGTTACATCTTTCACAAAGCTCACACGTTTCTCGCTCTTAACAAAAGGCACTGGATGTTAGAGGGCCTGTGGTTGGTATCAGTTTCAGAAGCAGAGTTGAACTAGTTATGGTCCGTCTGTGTAGGAACCACAGTTCTTTTGTTCTGAGCACACTCAAGTTTCCCGCCTTATTAGAGATTCTAGAAAGCAAGACCTTGCTTCTTGCTCTAAAGCAGAGTGTCTTTCATGGATGAGAACTGTGCTGTGTGTTTCCCTTCAGTAACGGAGTTAAATGGCAGGCTCTGTGTCTTCCTACAAGCAAGACTTCGTTTCAGGTAAACGCAGTCACTTTTGAGCTCAAACGAAGCTACAACTTTCACAAAACTCACACGTTTCTCACTCTTAACTGAAAGGCATTGGATGTTAGAGGGCCTGTGGTTTGTATCAGTTTCAGAAGCAGAGTTGAACTAGATATTGTCCGTGTGTGTAGGAAACACAGTTCTTTTGTTCTGAGCACACTCACGTTTCCAGCCTTATTAGAGACTATAGAAAGCAAGAGCTTGCTAATTGCTCTAAAGCAGAGTACTTTCATGGATGAGAACTGTGCTGTGTGTTTCCCTTCAGAAATGGAGTTAAATGGCCGGCGCTGTGTCTTCCTACAAGCAAGACTTCGTTTCAGGTAAACGCAGTCAGTTTTGTGCTCAAACAAAGCTACATTTTTCACAAAGCTCACATGTTTCTCGCTCTTAACTGAAAGGCATTGGAGGTTAGAGGGCCTGTAGTTTGTATCAGGTTCAGAAGCAGATTTGAACTAGATATGGTCTCTGTGTGTAGGAAACACAGTTCTTTTGTTCTGAGCACACTCACGTTTCCCACCTTATTAGAGAGTCTAGATAGCAAGAGCTTGCTTCTTTTTCTAAAGCAGATTGTCTTTCATGGTTGAGAACTGTGTTGTGTGTTTCCCTTCAGAAACGGAGTTAAATGGCATGCTCTGTGTCCTCCTAAAAGCAAGAATTCGTTTCAGATAAACGCAGTAATATTTGAGCTCAAAGTAAGCTACATAGTTTTCGAAGCTCACACGTTTCTCGCTCTTAAGTGAAAAGCATTGGATGTTAGAGGGCCTGTGGTATGTATCAGTTTCAGAAGCAGAGTTGAACTAGATATGGTCCGTGTGTGTAGGAAACACAGTTCTTTTGTTCTGAGCACACTCAAGTTTCCCGCCTTATTAGAGATTCGAGAAAGCAAGAGCTTGCTTCTTGCTCTAAAGCAGATTGTCTTTCATGGATGAGAACTGTGCTGTGTGTTTCCCTTCAGAAACGGAGTTAAATGGCAGGCTCTGTATCTTTCTACTAGCAAGACTTCGTTTCAGGTAAATGCAGTCATTTTTGAGCTCAAAGGAAGCTACATCGTTCACGAAGCTCACACGTTTCTCGCTCTTAAGTGAAAAGGATTGGATGTTAGAGGGCCTGTTGTTTGTATCAGTTTCCGAACCAGAGTTGAACTAGATATGGTCCGTGTGTGTAGGAAACACAGTTCTTTTTTTCTGAGCACACTCACGTTTCCCACCTTATTAGAGACTCTAGAATGCAAGAGCATGCTTCTTGCTCTAAAGCAGAGTGTCTTTCATGGATGAGAACTGTGCTGTGTGTTTCACTTCAAAAACGGAGTTAAATGGCATGCTCTGTGTCTTCCTACAAGCAAGACGTAGTTTCAGGTAAACACAGTCACTTTTGAGCTCAAACGAAGCTACATCGTTCACGACGCTCACACGTTTCTCGCTCTTAACAAAAGGCACTGGATGTTAGAGGGCCTGTGGTTTGTATCAGTTTCAGAAGCAGAGTTGAACCAGATATGGTCCGTGTGTGTAGGAAACACAGTTCTTTTGTTCTGAGCACACTCAAGTTTCCCGCCTTATTAGAGACCCTAGAAAGCAAGAGCTTGCTTCTTGCTCTAAAGCAGATTGTCTTTCATGGATGAGAACTGTGCTGTGTGTTTCCCTTCAGAAACGGAGTTAAATGGCAGGCTCTGTGTCTTCCTACTAGCAAGACTTCGTTTCAGGTAAATGCAGTCATTTTTGAGCTCAAAGGAAGCTACATCGTTCACGAAGCTCACACGTTTCTCGCTCTTAAGTGAAAAGCATTGGATGTTAGAGGGCCTGAGGTTTGTATCAGTTTCAGAAGCAGAGTTGAACTAGAAATGGTCCGTGTTTGTAGGAAACACAGTTCTTTTGTTCTGAGCACACTCACGTTTCCCGCCTTATTAGAGACTCTTGAAAGCAAGAGCTTGCTTCTTGCTCTAAAGCAGAGTGTGTTTCATGGAAGAGAACTGTGCTGTGTGTTTCCCTTCAGAAACGGAGTTAAATGGCAGGCTCTGTGTCGTCGTACAAGCAAGACTTCGTTGTTTCAGGTAAACGCACTCACTTTTGAGCTCAAACGAAGCTACATCTTTCACAAAGCTCACACGTTTCTCACTCATAAGTGAAAAGGATTGGATGTTAGAGGGCCTGTGGTTTGTATCAGTTTCCGAACCAGAGTGGAACTAGATATGGTCCGTGTGTGTAGGAAACACAGTTCTTTTGTTCTGAGCACACTCACGTTTCCAGCCTTATTAGAGACTCTAGAAAGCAAGAGCTTGCTAATTGCTCTAAAGCAGAGTACTTTCATGGATGAGAACTGTGCTGTGTGTTTCCCTTCAGAATAGGAGTTAAATGGCAGGCGCTGTGTCTTCCTACAAGCCAGACTTCGTTTCAGGTAAACGCAGTCAGTTTTGTGCTCAAAGGAAGCTACATTTTTCACAAAGCTCACACGTTTCTCGCTCTTAACTGAAAGGCATTGGAGGTTAGAGGGCGTTTAGTTTGTATCAGGTTCAGAAGCAGAGTTGAACTAGATATGGTCCGTGTGTGTAGGAAACACAGTTCTTTTGTTCTGAGCACACTCACGGTTCCCATCTTATTAGAGAGTCTAGATAGCAAGAGCTTGCTTCTTGTTCTAAAGCAGATTGTCTTTCATGGTTGAGAACTGTGCTGTGTGTTTCCCTTCAGAAACGGAGTTAAATGGCAGGCTCTGTGTCTTCCTACAAGCAAGACTTCGTTTCAGGTAAACGTAGTCACTTGTGAGCTCAAACGAAGCTACATCTTTCACAAAGCTCACACGTTTCTCGCTCTTAACAAAAGGCACTGGATGTTAGAGGGCCTGTGGTTGGTATCAGTTTCAGAAGCAGAGTTGAACTAGATATGGTCCGTCTGTGTAGGAACCACAGTTCTTTTGTTCTGAGCACACTCAAGTTTCCCGCCTTATTAGAGATTCTAGAAAGCAAGACCTTGCTTCTTGCTCTAAAGCAGAGTGTCTTTCATGGATGAGAACTGTGCTGTGTGTTTCCCTTCAGTAACGGAGTTAAATGGCAGGCTCTGTGTCTTCCTACAAGCAAGACTTCGTTTCAGGTAAATGCAGTCACTTTTGAGCTCAAACGAAGCTACAACTTTCACAAAACTCACACGTTTCTCACTCTTAACTGAAAGGCATTGGATGTTAGAGGGCCTGTGGTTTGTATCAGTTTCAGAAGCAGAGTTGAACTAGATATTGTCCGTGTGTGTAGGAAACACAGTTCTTTTGTTCTGAGCACACTCACGTTTCCAGCCTTATTAGAGACTCTAGAAAGCAAGAGCTTGCTAATTGCTCTAAAGCAGAGTACTTTCATGGATGAGAACTGTGCTGTGTGTTTCCCTTCAGAAATGGAGTTAAATGGCCGGCGCTGTGTCTTCCTACAAGCAAGACTTCGTTTCAGGTAAACGCAGTCAGTTTTGTGCTCAAAGAAAGCTACATTTTTCACAAAGCTCACATGTTTCTCGCTCTTAACTGAAAGGCATTGGAGGTTAGAGGGCCTGTAGTTTGTATCAGGTTCAGAAGCAGATTTGAACTAGATATGGTCTCTGTGTGTAGGAAACACAGTTCTTTTGTTCTGAGCACACTCACGTTTCCCACCTTATTAGAGAGTCTAGATAGCAAGAGCTTGCTTCTTGTTCTAAAGCAGATTGTCTTTCATGGTTGAGAACTGTGTTGTGTGTTTCCCTTCAGAAACGGAGTTAAATGGCATGCTCTGTGTCCTCCTAAAAGCAAGAATTCGTTTCAGATAAACGCAGTAATATTTGAGCTCAAAGTAAGCTACATAGTTTTCGAAGCTCACACGTTTCTCGCTCTTAAGTGAAAAGCATTGGATGTTAGAGGGCCTGTGGTATGTATCAGTTTCAGAAGCAGAGTTGAACTAGATATGGTCCGTGTGTGTAGGAAACACAGTTCTTTTGTTCTGAGCACACTCAAGTTTCCCGCCTTATTAGAGATTCTAGAAAGCAAGAGCTTGCTTCTTGCTCTAAAGCAGATTGTCTTTCATGGATGAGAACTGTGCTGTGTGTTTCCCTTCAGAAACGGAGTTAAATGGCAGGCTCTGTATCTTTCTACTAGCAAGACTTCGTTTCAGGTAAATGCAGTCATTTTTGAGCTCAAAGGAAGCTACATCGTTCACGAAGCTCACACGTTTCTCGCTCTTAAGTGAAAAGGATTGGATGTTAGAGGGCCTGTTGTTTGTATCAGTTTCCGAACCAGAGTTGAACTAGATATGGTCCGTGTGTGTAGGAAACACAGTTCTTTTTTTCTGAGCACACTCACGTTTCCCACCTTATTAGAGACTCTAGAATGCAAGAGCATGCTTCTTGCTCTAAAGCAGAGTGTCTTTCATGGATGAGAACTGTGCTGTGTGTTTCACTTCAAAAACGGAGTTAAATGGCATGCTCTGTGTCTTCCTACAAGCAAGACGTAGTTTCAGGTAAACACAGTCACTTTTGAGCTCAAACGAAGCTACATCGTTCACGACGCTCACACGTTTCTCGCTCTTAACAAAAGGCACTGGATGTTAGAGGGCCTGTGGTTTGTATCAGTTTCAGAAGCAGAGTTGAACCAGATATGGTCCGTGTGTGTAGGAAACACAGTTCTTTTGTTCTGAGCACACTCAAGTTTCCCGCCTTATTAGAGACCCTAGAAAGCAAGAGCTTGCTTCTTGCTCTAAAGCAGATTGTCTTTCATGGATGAGAACTGTGCTGTGTGTTTCCCTTCAGAAACGGAGTTAAATGGCAGGCTCTGTGTCTTCCTACTAGCAAGACTTCGTTTCAGGTAAATGCAGTCATTTTTGAGCTCAAAGGAAGCTACATCGTTCACGAAGCTCACACGTTTCTCGCTCTTAAGTGAAAAGCATTGGATGTTAGAGGGCCTGAGGTTTGTATCAGTTTCAGAAGCAGAGTTGAACTAGAAATGGTCCGTGTTTGTAGGAAACACAGTTCTTTTGTTCTGAGCACACTCACGTTTCCCGCCTTATTAGAGACTCTTGAAAGCAAGAGCTTGCTTCTTGCTCTAAAGCAGAGTACTTTCATGGATGAGAACTGTGCTGTGTGTTTCCCTTCAGAAATGGAGTTAAATGGCAGGCGCTGTGTCTTCCTACAAGCCAGACTTCGTTTCAGGTAAACGCAGTCAGTTTTGTGCTTAAAGGAAGCTACATTTTTCACAAAGCTCACACGTTTCTCGCTCTTAACTGAAAGGCATTGGAGGTTAGAGGGCGTGTAGTTTGTATCAGGTTCAGAAGCAGAGTTGAACTAGATATGGTCCGTGTGTGTAGGAAACACAGTTCTTTTGTTCTGAGCACACTCACGGTTCCCATCTTATTAGAGAGTCTAGATAGCAAGAGCTTGCTTCTTGTTCTAAAGCAGATTGTCTTTCATGGTTGAGAACTGTGCTGTGTGTTTCCCTTCAGAAACGGAGTTAAATGGCAGGCTCTGTGTCTTCCTACAAGCAAGACTTCGTTTCAGGTAAACGTAGTCACTTGTGAGCTCAAACGAAGCTACATCTTTCACAAAGCTCACTCGTTTCTCGCTCTTAACAAAAGGCACTGGATGTTAGAGGGCCTGTGGTTGGTATCAGTTTCAGAAGCAGAGTTGAACTAGTTATGGTCCGTCTGTGTAGGAACCACAGTTCTTTTGTTCTGAGCACACTCAAGTTTCCCGCCTTATTAGAGATTCTAGAAAGCAAGACCTTGCTTCTTGCTCTAAAGCAGAGTGTCTTTCATGGATGAGAACTGTGCTGTGTGTTTCCCTTCAGTAACGGAGTTAAATGGCAGGCTCTGTGTCTTCCTACAAGCAAGACTTCGTTTCAGGTAAACGCAGTCACTTTTGAGCTCAAACGAAGCTACAACTTTCACAAAACTCACACGTTTCTCACTCTTAACTGAAAGGCATTGGATGTTAGAGGGCCTGTGGTTTGTATCAGTTTCAGAAGCAGAGTTGAACTAGATATTGTCCGTGTGTGTAGGAAACACAGTTCTTTTGTTCTGAGCACACTCACGTTTCCCGCCTTATTAGAGACTCTAGAAAGCAAGAGCGTGCTTCTTGCTCTAAAGCAGAGTGTGTTTCATGGATGAGAACTGTGCTGTGTGTTTCCCTTCAGAAATGGAGTTAAATGGCCGGCGCTGTGTCTTCCTACAAGCAAGACTTCGTTTCAGGTAAACGCAGTCAGTTTTGTGCTCAAAGAAAGCTACATTTTTCACAAAGCTCACATGTTTCTCGCTCTTAACTGAAAGGCATTGGAGGTTAGAGGGCCTGTAGTTTGTATCAGGTTCAGAAGCAGATTTGAACTAGATATGGTCTCTGTGTGTAGGAAACACAGTTCTTTTGTTCTGAGCACACTCACGTTTCCCACCTTATTAGAGAGTCTAGATAGCAAGAGCTTGCTTCTTGTTCTAAAGCAGATTGTCTTTCATGGTTGAGAACTGTGTTGTGTGTTTCCCTTCAGAAACGGAGTTAAATGGCATGCTCTGTGTCCTCCTAAAAGCAAGAATTCGTTTCAGATAAACGCAGTAATATTTGAGCTCAAAGTAAGCTACATAGTTTTCGAAGCTCACACGTTTCTCGCTCTTAAGTGAAAAGCATTGGATGTTAGAGGGCCTGTGGTATGTATCAGTTTCAGAAGCAGAGTTGAACTAGATATGGTCCGTGTGTGTAGGAAACACAGTTCTTTTGTTCTGAGCACACTCAAGTTTCCCGCCTTATTAGAGATTCTAGAAAGCAAGAGCTTGCTTCTTGCTCTAAAGCAGATTGTCTTTCATGGATGAGAACTGTGCTGTGTGTTTCCCTTCAGAAACGGAGTTAAATGGCAGGCTCTGTATCTTTCTACTAGCAAGACTTCGTTTCAGGTAAATGCAGTCATTTTTGAGCTCAAAGGAAGCTACATCGTTCACGAAGCTCACACGTTTCTCGCTCTTAAGTGAAAAGGATTGGATGTTAGAGGGCCTGTTGTTTGTATCAGTTTCCGAACCAGAGTTGAACTAGATATGGTCCGTGTGTGTAGGAAACACAGTTCTTTTTTTCTGAGCACACTCACGTTTCCCACCTTATTAGAGACTCTAGAATGCAAGAGCATGCTTCTTGCTCTAAAGCAGAGTGTCTTTCATGGATGAGAACTGTGCTGTGTGTTTCACTTCAAAAACGGAGTTAAATGGCATGCTCTGTGTCTTCCTACAAGCAAGACGTAGTTTCAGGTAAACACAGTCACTTTTGAGCTCAAACGAAGCTACATCGTTCACGACGCTCACACGTTTCTCGCTCTTAACAAAAGGCACTGGATGTTAGAGGGCCTGTGGTTTGTATCAGTTTCAGAAGCAGAGTTGAACCAGATATGGTCCGTGTGTGTAGGAAACACAGTTCTTTTGTTCTGAGCACACTCAAGTTTCCCGCCTTATTAGAGACCCTAGAAAGCAAGAGCTTGCTTCTTGCTCTAAAGCAGATTGTCTTTCATGGATGAGAACTGTGCTGTGTGTTTCCCTTCAGAAACGGAGTTAAATGGCAGGCTCTGTGTCTTCCTACTAGCAAGACTTCGTTTCAGGTAAATGCAGTCATTTTTGAGCTCAAAGGAAGCTACATCGTTCACGAAGCTCACACGTTTCTCGCTCTTAAGTGAAAAGCATTGGATGTTAGAGGGCCTGAGGTTTGTATCAGTTTCAGAAGCAGAGTTGAACTAGAAATGGTCCGTGTTTGTAGGAAACACAGTTCTTTTGTTCTGAGCACACTCACGTTTCCCGCCTTATTAGAGACTCTTGAAAGCAAGAGCTTGCTTCTTGCTCTAAAGCAGAGTGTGTTTCATGGAAGAGAACTGTGCTGTGTGTTTCCCTTCAGAAACGGAGTTAAATGGCAGGCTCTGTGTCGTCGTACAAGCAAGACTTCGTTGTTTCAGGTAAACGCACTCACTTTTGAGCTCAAACGAAGCTACATCTTTCACAAAGCTCACACGTTTCTCACTCATAAGTGAAAAGGATTGGATGTTAGAGGGCCTGTGGTTTGTATCAGTTTCCGAACCAGAGTGGAACTAGATATGGTCTGTGTGTGTAGGAAACACAGTTCTTTTGTTCTGAGCACACTCACGTTTCCAGCCTTATTAGAGACTCTAGAAAGCAAGAGCTTGCTAATTGCTCTAAAGCAGAGTACTTTCATGGATGAGAACTGTGCTGTGTGTTTCCCTTCAGAAATGGAGTTAAATGGCAGGCGCTGTGTCTTCCTACAAGCCAGACTTCGTTTCAGGTAAACGCAGTCAGTTTTGTGCTCAAAGGAAGCTACATTTTTCACAAAGCTCACACGTTTCTCGCTCTTAACTGAAAGGCATTGGAGGTTAGAGGGCGTGTAGTTTGTATCAGGTTCAGAAGCAGAGTTGAACTAGATATGGTCCGTGTGTGTAGGAAACACAGTTCTTTTGTTCTGAGCACACTCACGGTTCCCATCTTATTAGAGAGTCTAGATAGCAAGAGCTTGCTTCTTGTTCTAAAGCAGATTGTCTTTCATGGGTGAGAACTGTGCTGTGTGTTTCCCTTCAGAAACGGAGTTAAATGGCAGACTCAGTGTCTTCCTTCAAGCAAGACTTAGTTTCAGGTAAACGCAGTCACTTGTGAGCTCAAACGAAGCTACATCTTTCACAAAGCTCACACGTTTCTCGCTCTTAACAAAAGGCACTGGATGTTAGAGGGCCTGTGGTTGGTACCAGTTTAGGAAGCAGAGTTGAACTAGATATGGTCCGTCTGTGTAGGAACCACAGTTCTTTTGTTCTGAGCACACTCAAGTTTCCCGCCTTATTAGAGATTCTAGAAAGCAAGAGCTTGCTTCTTGCTCTAAAGCAGAGTGTCTTTCATGGATGAGAACTGTGCTGTGTGTTTCCCTTCAGTAACTGAGTTAAATGGCAGGCTCTGTGTCTTCCTACAAGCAAGACTTCGTTTCAGGTAAACGCAGTCACTTTTGAGCTCAAACGAAGCTACAACTTTCACAAAACTCACACGTTTCTCACTCTTAACTGAAAGGCATTGGATGTTAGAGGGCCTGTGGTTTGTATCAGGTTCAGAAGCAGAGTTGAACTAGATATGGTCTGTGTGTGTAGGAAACACAGTTCTTTTGTTCTGAGCACAGTCACGTTTCCCACCTTATTAGAGAGTCTAGATAGCAAGAGCTTGCTTCTTGTTCTAAAGCAGATTGTCTTTCATGGTTGAGAACTGTGCTGTGTGTTTCCCTTCAGAACCGGAGTTAAATGGCATGCTCTGTGTCCTCCTAAAAGCAAGAATTCGTTTCAGATAAACGCAGTAATATTTGAGCTCAAAGTAAGCTACATAGTTTTCGAAGCTCACACGTTTCTCGCTCTTAAGTGAAAAGCATTGGATGTTAGAGGGCCTGTGGTATGTATCAGTTTCAGAAGCAGAGTTGAACTAGATATTGTCCGTGTGTGTAGGAAACACAGTTCTTTTGTTCTGAGCACACTCACGTTTCCCGCCTTATTAGAGACTCTAGAAAGCAAGAGCGTGCTTCTTGCTCTAAAGCAGAGTGTGTTTCATGGATGAGAACTGTGCTGTGTGTTTCCCTTCAGAAATGGAGTTAAATGGCCGGCGCTGTGTCTTCCTACAAGCAAGACTTCGTTTCAGGTAAACGCAGTCAGTTTTGTGCTCAAAGAAAGCTACATTTTTCACAAAGCTCACATGTTTCTCGCTCTTAACTGAAAGGCATTGGAGGTTAGAGGGCCTGTAGTTTGTATCAGGTTCAGAAGCAGATTTGAACTAGATATGGTCTCTGTGTGTAGGAAACACAGTTCTTTTGTTCTGAGCACACTCACGTTTCCCACCTTATTAGAGAGTCTAGATAGCAAGAGCTTGCTTCTTGTTCTAAAGCAGATTGTCTTTCATGGTTGAGAACTGTGTTGTGTGTTTCCCTTCAGAAACGGAGTTAAATGGCATGCTCTGTGTCCTCCTAAAAGCAAGAATTCGTTTCAGATAAACGCAGTAATATTTGAGCTCAAAGTAAGCTACATAGTTTTCGAAGCTCACACGTTTCTCGCTCTTAAGTGAAAAGCATTGGATGTTAGAGGGCCTGTGGTATGTATCAGTTTCAGAAGCAGAGTTGAACTAGATATGGTCCGTGTGTGTAGGAAACACAGTTCTTTTGTTCTGAGCACACTCAAGTTTCCCGCCTTATTAGAGATTCTAGAAAGCAAGAGCTTGCTTCTTGCTCTAAAGCAGATTGTCTTTCATGGATGAGAACTGTGCTGTGTGTTTCCCTTCAGAAACGGAGTTAAATGGCAGGCTCTGTATCTTTCTACTAGCAAGACTTCGTTTCAGGTAAATGCAGTCATTTTTGAGCTCAAAGGAAGCTACATCGTTCACGAAGCTCACACGTTTCTCGCTCTTAAGTGAAAAGGATTGGATGTTAGAGGGCCTGTTGTTTGTATCAGTTTCCGAACCAGAGTTGAACTAGATATGGTCCGTGTGTGTAGGAAACACAGTTCTTTTTTTCTGAGCACACTCACGTTTCCCACCTTATTAGAGACTCTAGAATGCAAGAGCATGCTTCTTGCTCTAAAGCAGAGTGTCTTTCATGGATGAGAACTGTGCTGTGTGTTTCACTTCAAAAACGGAGTTAAATGGCATGCTCTGTGTCTTCCTACAAGCAAGACGTAGTTTCAGGTAAACACAGTCACTTTTGAGCTCAAACGAAGCTACATCGTTCACGACGCTCACACGTTTCTCGCTCTTAACAAAAGGCACTGGATGTTAGAGGGCCTGTGGTTTGTATCAGTTTCAGAAGCAGAGTTGAACCAGATATGGTCCGTGTGTGTAGGAAACACAGTTCTTTTGTTCTGAGCACACTCAAGTTTCCCGCCTTATTAGAGACCCTAGAAAGCAAGAGCTTGCTTCTTGCTCTAAAGCAGATTGTCTTTCATGGATGAGAACTGTGCTGTGTGTTTCCCTTCAGAAACGGAGTTAAATGGCAGGCTCTGTGTCTTCCTACTAGCAAGACTTCGTTTCAGGTAAATGCAGTCATTTTTGAGCTCAAAGGAAGCTACATCGTTCACGAAGCTCACACGTTTCTCGCTCTTAAGTGAAAAGCATTGGATGTTAGAGGGCCTGAGGTTTGTATCAGTTTCAGAAGCAGAGTTGAACTAGAAATGGTCCGTGTTTGTAGGAAACACAGTTCTTTTGTTCTGAGCACACTCACGTTTCCCGCCTTATTAGAGACTCTTGAAAGCAAGAGCTTGCTTCTTGCTCTAAAGCAGAGTGTGTTTCATGGAAGAGAACTGTGCTGTGTGTTTCCCTTCAGAAACGGAGTTAAATGGCAGGCTCTGTGTCGTCGTACAAGCAAGACTTCGTTGTTTCAGGTAAACGCACTCACTTTTGAGCTCAAACGAAGCTACATCTTTCACAAAGCTCACACGTTTCTCACTCATAAGTGAAAAGGATTGGATGTTAGAGGGCCTGTGGTTTGTATCAGTTTCCGAACCAGAGTGGAACTAGATATGGTCTGTGTGTGTAGGAAACACAGTTCTTTTGTTCTGAGCACACTCACGTTTCCAGCCTTATTAGAGACTCTAGAAAGCAAGAGCTTGCTAATTGCTCTAAAGCAGAGTACTTTCATGGATGAGAACTGTGCTGTGTGTTTCCCTTCAGAAATGGAGTTAAATGGCAGGCGCTGTGTCTTCCTACAAGCCAGACTTCGTTTCAGGTAAACGCAGTCAGTTTTGTGCTCAAAGGAAGCTACATTTTTCACAAAGCTCACACGTTTCTCGCTCTTAACTGAAAGGCATTGGAGGTTAGAGGGCGTGTAGTTTGTATCAGGTTCAGAAGCAGAGTTGAACTAGATATGGTCCGTGTGTGTAGGAAACACAGTTCTTTTGTTCTGAGCACACTCACGGTTCCCATCTTATTAGAGAGTCTAGATAGCAAGAGCTTGCTTCTTGTTCTAAAGCAGATTGTCTTTCATGGGTGAGAACTGTGCTGTGTGTTTCCCTTCAGAAACGGAGTTAAATGGCAGACTCAGTGTCTTCCTTCAAGCAAGACTTAGTTTCAGGTAAACGCAGTCACTTGTGAGCTCAAACGAAGCTACATCTTTCACAAAGCTCACACGTTTCTCGCTCTTAACAAAAGGCACTGGATGTTAGAGGGCCTGTGGTTGGTACCAGTTTAGGAAGCAGAGTTGAACTAGATATGGTCCGTCTGTGTAGGAACCACAGTTCTTTTGTTCTGAGCACACTCAAGTTTCCCGCCTTATTAGAGATTCTAGAAAGCAAGAGCTTGCTTCTTGCTCTAAAGCAGAGTGTCTTTCATGGATGAGAACTGTGCTGTGTGTTTCCCTTCAGTAACTGAGTTAAATGGCAGGCTCTGTGTCTTCCTACAAGCAAGACTTCGTTTCAGGTAAACGCAGTCACTTTTGAGCTCAAACGAAGCTACAACTTTCACAAAACTCACACGTTTCTCACTCTTAACTGAAAGGCATTGGATGTTAGAGGGCCTGTGGTTTGTATCAGGTTCAGAAGCAGAGTTGAACTAGATATGGTCTGTGTGTGTAGGAAACACAGTTCTTTTGTTCTGAGCACAGTCACGTTTCCCACCTTATTAGAGAGTCTAGATAGCAAGAGCTTGCTTCTTGTTCTAAAGCAGATTGTCTTTCATGGTTGAGAACTGTGCTGTGTGTTTCCCTTCAGAACCGGAGTTAAATGGCATGCTCTGTGTCCTCCTAAAAGCAAGAATTCGTTTCAGATAAACGCAGTAATATTTGAGCTCAAAGTAAGCTACATAGTTTTCGAAGCTCACACGTTTCTCGCTCTTAAGTGAAAAGCATTGGATGTTAGAGGGCCTGTGGTATGTATCAGTTTCAGAAGCAGAGTTGAACTAGATATGGTCCGTGTGTGTAGGAAACACAGTTCTTTTGTTCTGAGCACACTCAATTTTCCCGCCTTATTAGAGATTCTAGAAAGCAAGAGCTTGCTTCTTGCTCTAAAGCAGATTGTCTTTCATGGATGAGAACTGTGCTGTGTGTTTCCCTTCAGAAACGGAGTTAAATGGCAGGCTCTGTATCTTTCTACTAGCAAGACTTCGTTTCAGGTAAATGCAGTCATTTTTGAGCTCAAAGGAAGCTACATCGTTCACGAAGCTCACACGTTTCTCGCTCTTAAGTGAAAAGGATTGGATGTTAGAGGGCCTGTTGTTTGTATCAGTTTCTGAACCAGAGTTGAACTAGATATGGTCCGTGTGTGTAGGAAACACAGTTCTTTTGTTCTGAGCACACTCACGGTTCCCATCTTATTAGAGAGTCTAGATAGCAAGAGCTTGCTTCTTGTTCTAAAGCAGATTGTCTTTCATGGTTGAGAACTGTGCTGTGTGTTTCCCTTCAGAAACGGAGTTAAATGGCAGGCTCTATGTCTTCCTACAAGCAAGACTTCATTTCAGGTAAACGCAGTCACTTGTGAGCTCAAACGAAGCTACATCTTTCACAAAGCTCACACGTTTCTCGCTCTTAACAAAAGGCACTGGATGTTAGAGGGCCTGTGGTTGGTACCAGTTTAGGAAGCAGAGTTGAACTAGATATGGTCCGTCTGTGTAGGAACCACAGTTCTTTTGTTCTGAGCACACTCAAGTTTCCCGCCTTATTAGAGATTCTAGAAAGCAAGAGCTTGCTTCTTGCTCTAAAGCAGAGTGTCTTTCATGGATGAGAACTGTGCTGTGTGTTTCCCTTCAGTAACTGAGTTAAATGGCAGGCTCTGTGTCTTCCTACAAGAAAGACTTCGTTTCAGGTAAACGCAGTCACTTTTGAGCTCAAACGAAGCTACAACTTTCACAAAACTCACACGTTTCTCACTCTTAACTGAAAGGCATTGGATGTTAGAGGGCCTGTGGTTTGTATCAGGTTCAGAAGCAGAGTTGAACTAGATATGGTCTGTGTGTGTAGGAAACACAGTTCTTTTGTTCTGAGCACAGTCACGTTTCCCACCTTATTAGAGAGTCTAGATAGCAAGAGCTTGCTTCTTGTTCTAAAGCAGATTGTCTTTCATGGTTGAGAACTGTGCTGTGTGTTTCCCTTCAGAACCGGAGTTAAATGGCATGCTCTGTGTCCTCCTAAAAGCAAGAATTCGTTTCAGATAAACGCAGTAATATTTGAGCTCAAAGTAAGCTACATAGTTTTCGAAGCTCACACGTTTCTCGCTCTTAAGTGAAAAGCATTGGATGTTAGAGGGCCTGTGGTATGTATCAGTTTCAGAAGCAGAGTTGAACTAGATATGGTCCGTGTGTGTAGGAAACACAGTTCTTTTGTTCTGAGCACACTCAATTTTCCCGCCTTATTAGAGACTCTAGAAAGCAAGAGCTTGCTTCTTGCTCTAAAGCAGATTGTCTTTCATGGATGAGAACTGTGCTGTGTGTTTCCCTTCAGAAACGGAGTTAAATGGCAGGCTCTGTATCTTTCTACTAGCAAGACTTCGTTTCAGGTAAATGCAGTCATTTTTGAGCTCAAAGGAAGCTACATCGTTCACGAAGCTCACACGTTTCTCGCTCTTAAGTGAAAAGGATTGGATGTTAGAGGGCCTGTTGTTTGTATCAGTTTCTGAACCAGAGTTGAACTAGATATGGTCCGTGTGTGTAGGAAACACAGTTCTTTTTTTCTGAGCACACTCACGTTTCCCACCTTATTAGAGACTCTAGAATGCAAGAGCATGCTTCTTGCTCTAAAGCAGACTGTCTTTCATGGATGAGAACTGTGCTGTGTGTTTCACTTCAAAAACGGAGTTAAATGGCATGCTCTGTGTCTTCCTACAAGCAAGACGTAGTTTCAGGTAAACACAGTCACTTTTGAGCTCAAACGAAGCTACATCGTTCACGACGCTCACACGTTTCTCGCCCTTAACAAAAGGCACTGGATGTTAGAGGGCCTGTGGTTGGTATCAGTTTCAGAAGCAGAGTTGAACTAGATATGGTCCGTCTGTGTAGGAACCACAGTTCTTTTGTTCTGAGCACACTCACGTTTCCAGCCTTATTAGAGACTCTATAAAGCAAGAGCTTGCTTCTTGCTCTAAAGCAGAGTGTGTTTCATGGATGAGAACTGTGCTGTGTGTTTCCCTTCAGAAACGGAGTTAAATGGCAGGCTCTGTGTCCTCCTACAAGCAAGAATTCGTTTCAGATAAACACAGTCACTTTTGAGCTCTAAGGAAGCTACATAGTTCACGAAGCTCACACGTTTCTCGCTCTTAAGTGGAAAGCACTGGATGATAGAGGGCCTGTGGTTTGTATCAGTTTCAGAAGCAGAGTTGAACTAGATATGGTCCGTGTTTGTAGGAAACACAGTTCTTTTGTTCTGAGCACAGTCACGTTTCCCACCTTATTAGAGACTCTAGAATGCGAGAGCATGCTTCTTGCTCTTAAGCAGAGTGTGTCTCATGGATGAGAACTGTGCTGTGTGTTTCCCTTCAGAAACGGAGTTAAATGGCAGGCTCTGTGAGTTCCTACAAGCTAGACTTCGTTTCAGGTAAATGCAGTCACTTTTGAGCTCAAATGAAGCTACATCATTCACGAAGCTATCATGTTTCTCGCTCTTAACTGAAAGGCATTGGATGTTAGAGGGTCTATGGTTTGTATCAGTTTCAGAAGCATGGTTGAACTAGATATGGTCCGTGTGTAGGAAACACAGTTATTTTGTTCTGAGCACAATCACGTTTCCAGCCTTATTAGAGACTCTTGAAAGCAAGAGCTTGCTTCTTGCTCTAAAGCAGAGTGTGTTTCATGGAAGAGAACTGTGCTGTGTGTTTCCCTTCAGAAATGGAGTTAAATGGCAGGCTCTGTGTCGTCCTACAAGCAGGACTTCGTTGTTTCAGGTAAAACGCACTCACGTTTGAGCCCAAATGAAGCTACTTCTTTCACAAAGCTCACACGTTTCTCACTCATAAGTGAAAAGGATTGGATGTTAGAGGGCCTGTGGTTTGTATCAGTTTCCGAAGCAGAGTTGAACTAGATATGGTCCGTCTGTATAGGAAACACAGTTCTTTTGTTCTGAGCACACTCACGTTTCCCACCTTATTAGAGACTCTAGAATGCAAGAGCATGCTTCTTGCTCTAAAGCAGAGTGTCTTTCATGGATGAGAACTGTGATGTGTGTTTCCCTTCAGAAACGGAGTTAAATGGCAGGCTCTGTGTCTTCCTACAAGCAAGACGTAGCTTCAGGTAAACGCAGTCACTTTTGAGCTCAAACGAAGCTACATCGTTCACGACGCTCACACGTTTCTCGCTCTTAACAAAAGGCACTGGATGTTAGAGGGCCTGTGGTTTGTATCAGTTTCAGAAGAAGAGTTGAACTAGATATGGTCCCTGTGTGTAGGAAACACAGTTCTTTTGTTCTGAGCACACTCACGTTTTCCGCCTTATTAGAGACTCTAGAAAGCAAGAGCTTGCTTCTTGCTCTAAAGCAGAGTGTCTTTCATGGATGAGAACTGTGCTGTGTGTTTCCCTTCAGAAACGGAGTTAAATGGCAGGCTCTGTGTCTTCCTACAAGCAAGACTTCGTTTCAGGTAAACGCAGTCACTTGTGAGCTCAAACGAAGCTACATCTTTCACAAAGCTCACACGTTTCTCACTCTTAACTGAAAGGCATTGGATGTTAGAGGGCCTGTGGTTTGTATCAGTTTCAGAAGCAGAGTTGAACTAGATATGGTCCGTTTTTGTAGGAAACACAGTTCTTTTGTTCTGAGCACAGTCACGTTTCCCACCTTATTAGAGACTCTAGAATGCGAGAGCATGCTTCTTGCTCTTAAGCAGAGTGTGTCTCATGGATGAGAACTGTGCTGTGTGTTTCCCTTCAGAAACGGAGTTAAATGGCAGGCTCTGTGAGTTCCTACAAGCTAGACTTCGTTTCAGGTAAACGCAGTCACTTTTGAGCTCAAATGAAGCTACATCGTTCACGAAGCTATCACGTTTCTCGCTCTTAACTGAAAGGCATTGGATGTTAGAGGGTCTATGGTTTGTATCAGTTTCAGAAGCATGGTTGAACTAGATATGGTCCGTGTGTGTAGGAAACACAGTTATTTTGTTCTGAGCACAATCACGTTTCCAGCCTTATTAGAGACTCTTGAAAGGAAGAGCTTGCTTCTTGCTCTAAAGCAGAGTGTGTTTCATGGAAGAGAACTGTGCTGTGTGTTTCCCTTCAGAAACTGAGTTAAATGGCAGGCTCTGTGTCGTCCTACAAGCAGGACTTCGTTGTTTCAGGTAAAACGCACTCACTTTTGAGCTCAAACGAAGCTACTTCTTTCACAAAGCTCACACGTTTCTCACTCATAAGTGAAAAGGATTGGATGTTAGAGGGCCTGTGGTTTCTATCAGTTTCCGAAGCAGAGTTGAACTAGATATGGTCCGTCTGTATAGGAAACACAGTTCTTTTGTTCTGAGCACAGTCACGTTTCCCACCTTATTAGAGACTCTAGAATGCGAGAGCATGCTTCTTGCTCTTAAGCAGAGTGTGTCTCATGGATGAGAACTGTGCTGTGTGTTTCCCTTCAGAAACGGAGTTAAATGGCAGGCTCTGTGTCTTCCTACAAACAAGACGTAGCTTCAGGTAAACGCAGTCACTTTTGAGCTCAAACGAAGCTACATCGTTCACGACGCTCACACGTTTCTCGCTCTTAACAAAAGGCACTGGATGTTAGAGGGCCTGTGGTTTGTATCAGTTTCAGAAGAAGAGTTGAACTAGATATGGTCCCTGTGTGTAGGAAACACAGTAATTTTGTTCTGTGCACAGTCACGTTTTCCGCCTTATTAGAGACTCTAGAATGCAAGAGCTTGCTTCTTGCTCTAAAGCAGAGTGTCTTTCATGGATGAGAACTGTGCTGTGTGTTTCCCTTCAGAAACGGAGTTAAATGGCAGGCTCTGTGTCTTCCTACAAGCAAGACTTCGTTTCAGGTAAACGCAGTCACTTGTGAGCTCAAACGAAGCTACATCTTTCACAAAGCTCACACGTTTCTCACTCTTAACTGAAAGGCATTGGATGTTAGAGGGCCTGTGGTTTGTATCAGTTTCAGAAGCAGAGTTGAACTAGATATGGTCCGTGTTTGTAGGAAACACAGTTCTTTTGTTCTGAGCACAGTCACGTTTCCCACCTTATTAGAGACTCTAGAATGCGAGAGCATGCTTCTTGCTCTTAAGCAGAGTGTGTCTCATGGATGAGAACTGTGCTGTGTGTTTCCCTTCAGAAACGGAGTTAAATGGCAGGCTCTGTGAGTTCCTACAAGCTAGACTTCGTTTCAGGTAAACGCAGTCACTTTTGAGCTCTAAGGAAGCTACATAGTTCACGAAGCTCACACGTTTCTCGCTCTTAAGTGGAAAGCATTGGATGATAGAGGGCCTGTGGTTTGTATCAGTTTCAGAAGCAGAGTTAAACTAGATATGGTCCGTGTGTGTAGGAAACACAGTTCTTTTGTTCTGAGCACACTCAAGTTTCCCGCCTTATTAGAGGCTCTTGAAAGCAAGAGCTTGCTTCTTGCTCTAAAGCAGAGTGTGTTTCATGGAAGAGAACTGTGCTGTGTGTTTCCCTTCAGAAACGGAGTTAAATGGCAGGCTCTGTGTCGTCCTACAAGCAAGACTTCGTTGTTTCAGGTAAACGCACTCACTTTTGAGCTCAAACGAAGCTACATCTTTCACAAAGCTCACACGTTTCTCACTCATAAGTGAAAAGGATTGGATGTTAGAGGGCCTGTGGTTTGTATCAGTTTCCGAACCAGAGTGGAACTAGATATGGTCCGTGTGTGTAGGAAACACAGTTCTTTTGTTCTGAGCACACTCACGTTTCCAGCCTTATTAGAGACTCTAGAAAGCAAGAGCTTGCTAATTGCTCTAAAGCAGAGTGTCTTTCATGGATGAGAACTGTGCTGTGTGTTTCACTTCAAAAACGGAGTTAAATGGCATGCTCTGTGTCTTCCTACAAGCAAGACGTAGTTTCAGGTAAACACAGTCACTTTTGAGCTCAAACGAAGCTACATCGTTCACGACGCTCACACGTTTCTCGCTCTTAACAAAAGGCACTGGATGTTAGAGGGCCTGTGGTTTGTATCAGTTTCAGAAGCAGAGTTGAACCAGATATGGTCCGTGTGTGTAGGAAACACAGTTCTTTTTTTCTGAGCACACTCAAGTTTCCCGCCTTATTAGAGACCCTAGAAAGCAAGAGCTTGCTTCTTGCTCTAAAGCAGATTGTCTTTCATGGATGAGAACTGTGCTGTGTGTTTCCCTTCAGAAACGGAGTTAAATGGCAGGCTCTGTGTCTTCCTACTAGCAAGACTTCGTTTCAGGTAAATGCAGTCATTTTTGAGCTCAAAGGAAGCTACATCGTTCACGAAGCTCACACGTTTCTCGCTCTTAAGTGAAAAGCATTGGATGTTAGAGGGCCTGAGGTTTGTATCAGTTTCAGAAGCAGAGTTGAACTAGAAATGGTCCGTGTTTGTAGGAAACACAGTTCTTTTGTTCTGAGCACACTCACGTTTCCCGCCTTATTAGAGACTCTTGAAAGCAAGAGCTTGCTTCTTGCTCTAAAGCAGAGTGTGTTTCATGGAAGAGAACTGTGCTGTGTGTTTCCCTTCAGAAACGGAGTTAAATGGCAGGCTCTGTGTCGTCGTACAAGCAAGACTTCGTTGTTTCAGGTAAACGCACTCACTTTTGAGCTCAAACGAAGCTACATCTTTCACAAAGCTCACACGTTTCTCACTCATAAGTGAAAAGGATTGGATGTTAGAGGGCCTGTGGTTTGTATCAGTTTCCGAACCAGAGTGGAACTAGATATGGTCTGTGTGTGTAGGAAACACAGTTCTTTTGTTCTGAGCACACTCACGTTTCCAGCCTTATTAGAGACTCTAGAAAGCAAGAGCTTGCTAATTGCTCTAAAGCAGAGTACTTTCATGGATGAGAACTGTGCTGTGTGTTTCCCTTCAGAAATGGAGTTAAATGGCAGGCGCTGTGTCTTCCTACAAGCCAGACTTCGTTTCAGGTAAACGCAGTCAGTTTTGTGCTCAAAGGAAGCTACATTTTTCACAAAGCTCACACGTTTCTCGCTCTTAACTGAAAGGCATTGGAGGTTAGAGGGCGTGTAGTTTGTATCAGGTTCAGAAGCAGAGTTGAACTAGATATGGTCCGTGTGTGTAGGAAACACAGTTCTTTTGTTCTGAGCACACTCACGGTTCCCATCTTATTAGAGAGTCTAGATAGCAAGAGCTTGCTTCTTGTTCTAAAGCAGATTGTCTTTCATGGTTGAGAACTGTGCTGTGTGTTTCCCTTCAGAAACGGAGTTAAATGGCAGGCTCTGTGTCTTCCTACAAGCAAGACTTCGTTTCAGGTAAACGCAGTCACTTGTGAGCTCAAACGAAGCTACATCTTTCACAAAGCTCACACGTTTCTCGCTCTTAACAAAAGGCACTGGATGTTAGAGGGCCTGTGGTTGGTACCAGTTTCAGAAGCAGAGTTGAACTAGATATGGTCCGTCTGTGTAGGAACCACAGTTCTTTTGTTCTGAGCACACTCAAGTTTCCCGCCTTATTAGAGATTCTAGAAAGCAAGAGCTTGCTTCTTGCTCTAAAGCAGAGTGTCTTTCATGGATGAGAACTGTGCTGTGTGTTTCCCTTCAGTAACTGAGTTAAATGGCAGGCTCTGTGTCTTCCTACAAGCAAGACTTCGTTTCAGGTAAACGCAGTCACTTTTGAGCTCAAACGAAGCAAAATCTTTCACAAAGCTCACACGTTTCTCACTCTTAACTGAAAGGCATTGGATGTTAGAGGGCCTGTGGTTTGTATCAGTTTCAGAAGCAGAGTTGAACTAGATATGGTCTGTGTGTGTAGGAAACACAGTTCTTTTGTTCTGAGCACACTCACGTTTTCCGCCTTATTAGAGACTCTAGAAAGCAAGAGCTTGCTTCTTGCTCTAAAGCAGAGTGTCTTTCATGGATGAGAACTGTGCTGTGTGTTTCCCTTCAGAAACGGAGTTAAATGGCAGGCTCTGTGTCTTCCTACAAGCAAGACTTCGTTTCAGGTAAACGCAGTCACTTGTGAGCTCAAACGAAGCTACATCTTTCACAAAGCTCACACGTTTCTCACTCTTAACTGAAAGGCATTGGATGTTAGAGGGCCTGTGGTTTGTATCAGTTTCAGAAGCAGAGTTGAACTAGATATGGTCCGTTTTTGTAGGAAACACAGTTCTTTTGTTCTGAGCACAGTCACGTTTCCCACCTTATTAGAGACTCTAGAATGCGAGAGCATGCTTCTTGCTCTAAAGCAGATTGTCTTTCATGGATGAGAACTGTGCTGTGTGTTTCCCTTCAGAAACGGAGTTAAATGGCAGGCTCTGTGTCTTCCTACTAGCAAGACTTCGTTTCAGGTAAATGCAGTCATTTTTGAGCTCAAAGGAAGCTACATCGTTCACGAAGCTCACACGTTTCTCGCTCTTAAGTGAAAAGCATTGGATGTTAGAGGGCCTGAGGTTTGTATCAGTTTCAGAAGCAGAGTTGAACTAGAAATGGTCCGTGTTTGTAGGAAACACAGTTCTTTTGTTCTGAGCACACTCACGTTTCCCGCCTTATTAGAGACTCTTGAAAGCAAGAGCTTGCTTCTTGCTCTAAAGCAGAGTGTGTTTCATGGAAGAGAACTGTGCTGTGTGTTTCCCTTCAGAAACGGAGTTAAATGGCAGGCTCTGTCGTCGTACAAGCAAGACTTCGTTGTTTCAGGTAAACGCACTCAATTTTGAGCTCAAACGAAGCTACATCTTTCACAAAGCTCACACGTTTCTCACTCATAAGTGAAAAGGATTGGATGTTAGAGGGCCTGTGGTTTGTATCAGTTTCCGAACCAGAGTGGAACTAGATATGGTCTGTGTGTGTAGGAAACACAGTTCTTTTGTTCTGAGCACACTCACGTTTCCAGCCTTATTAGAGACTCTAGAAAGCAAGAGCTTGCTAATTGCTCTAAAGCAGAGTACTTTCATGGATGAGAACTGTGCTGTGTGTTTCCCTTCAGAAATGGAGTTAAATGGCAGGCGCTGTGTCTTCCTACAAGTCAGACATCGTTTCAGGTAAACGCAGTCAGTTTTGTGCTCAAAGGAAGCTACATTTTTCACAAAGCTCACACGTTTCTCGCTCTTAACTGAAAGGCATTGGAGGTTAGAGGGCGTGTAGTTTGTATCAGGTTCAGAAGCAGAGTTGAACTAGATATGGTCCGTGTGTGTAGGAAACACAGTTCTTTTGTTCTGAGCACACTCACGGTTCCCATCTTATTAGAGAGTCTAGATAGCAAGAGCTTGCTTCTTGTTCTAAAGCAGATTGTCTTTCATGGTTGAGAACTGTGCTGTGTGTTTCCCTTCAGAAACGGAGTTAAATGGCAGGCTCTGTGTCTTCCTACAAGCAAGACTTCGTTTCAGGTAAACGCAGTCACTTGTGAGCTCAAACGAAGCTACATCTTTCACAAAGCTCACACGTTTCTCGCTCTTAACAAAAGGCACTGGATGTTAGAGGGCCTGTGGTTGGTACCAGTTTCAGAAGCAGAGTTGAACTAGATATGGTCCGTCTGTGTAGGAACCACAGTTCTTTTGTTCTGAGCACACTCAAGTTTCCCGCCTTATTAGAGATTCTAGAAAGCAAGAGCTTGCTTCTTGCTCTAAAGCAGAGTGTCTTTCATGGATGAGAACTGTGCTGTGTGTTTCCCTTCAGTAACTGAGTTAAATGGCAGGCTCTGTGTCTTCCTACAAGCAAGACTTCGTTTCAGGTAAACGCAGTCACTTTTGAGCTCAAACGAAGCTACATCTTTCACAAAGCTCACACGTATCTCACTCTTAACTGAAAGGCATTGGATGTTAGAGGGCCTGTGGTTTGTATCAGTTTCAGAAGCAGAGTTGAACTAGATATGGTCTGTGTGTGTAGGAAACACAGTTCTTTTGTTCTGAGCACACTCACGTTTTCCGCCTTATTAGAGACTCTAGAAAGCAAGAGCTTGCTTCTTGCTCTAAAGCAGAGTGTCTTTCATGGATGAGAACTGTGCTGTGTGTTTCCCTTCAGAAACGGAGTTAAATGGCAGGCTCTGTGTCTTCCTACAAGCAAGACTTCGTTTCAGGTAAACGCAGTCACTTGTGAGCTCAAACGAAGCTACATCTTTCACAAAGCTCACACGTTTCTCACTCTTAACTGAAAGGCATTGGATGTTAGAGGGCCTGTGGTTTGTATCAGTTTCAGAAGCAGAGTTGAACTAGATATGGTCCGTTTTTGTAGGAAACACAGTTCTTTTGTTCTGAGCACAGTCACGTTTCCCACCTTATTAGAGACTCTAGAATGCGAGAGCATGCTTCTTGCTCTTAAGCAGAGTGTGTCTCATGGATGAGAACTGTGCTGTGTGTTTCCCTTCAGAAAACGAGTTAAATGGCAGGCTCTGTGAGTTCCTACAAGCTAGACTTCGTTTCAGGTAAACGCAGTCACTTTTGAGCTCAAATGAAGCTACATCGTTCACGAAGCTATCACGTTTCTCGCTCTTAACTGAAAGGCATTGGATGTTAGAGGGTCTATGGTTTGTATCAGTTTCAGAAGCATGGTTGAACTAGATATGGTCCGTGTGTGTAGGAAACACAGTTATTTTGTTCTGAGCACAATCACGTTTCCAGCCTTATTAGAGACTCTTGAAAGGAAGAGCTTGCTTCTTGCTCTAAAGCAGAGTGTGTTTCATGGAAGAGAACTGTGCTGTGTGTTTCCCTTCAGAAACTGAGTTAAATGGCAGGCTCTGTGTCGTCCTACAAGCAGGACTTCGTTGTTTCAGGTAAAACGCACTCACTTTTGAGCTCAAACGAAGCTACTTCTTTCACAAAGCTCACACGTTTCTCACTCATAAGTGAAAAGGATTGGATGTTAGAGGGCCTGTGGTTTCTATCAGTTTCCGAAGCAGAGTTGAACTAGATATGGTCCGTCTGTATAGGAAACACAGTTCTTTTTTTCTGAGCACAGTCACGTTTCCCACCTTATTAGAGACTCTAGAATGCGAGAGCATGCTTCTTGCTCTTAAGCAGAGTGTGTCTCATGGATGAGAACTGTGCTGTGTGTTTCCCTTCAGAAACGGAGTTAAATGGCAGGCTCTGTGTCTTCCTACAAGCAAGACGTAGCTTCAGGTAAACGCAGTCACTTTTGAGCTCAAACGAAGCTACATCGTTCACGACGCTCACACGTTTCTCGCTCTTAACAAAAGGCACTGGATGTTAGAGGGCCTGTGGTTTGTATCAGTTTCAGAAGAAGAGTTGAACTAGATATGGTCCCTGTGTGTAGGAAACACAGTAATTTTGTTCTGTGCACAGTCACGTTTTCCGCCTTATTAGAGACTCTAGAATGCAAGAGCTTGCTTCTTGCTCTAAAGCAGAGTGTCTTTCATGGATGAGAACTGTGCTGTGTGTTTCCCTTCAGAAACGGAGTTAAATGGCAGGCTCTGTGTCTTCCTACAAGCAAGACTTCGTTTCAGGTAAACGCAGTCACTTGTGAGCTCAAACGAAGCTACATCTTTCACAAAGCTCACACGTTTCTCACTCTTAACTGAAAGGCATTGGATGTTAGAGGGCCTGTGGTTTGTATCAGTTTCAGAAGCAGAGTTGAACTAGATATGGTCCGTGTTTGTAGGAAACACAGTTCTTTTGTTCTGAGCACAGTCACGTTTCCCACCTTATTAGAGACTCTAGAATGCGAGAGCATGCTTCTTGTTCTTAAGCAGAGTGTGTTTCATGGAAGAGAACTGTGCTGTGTGTTTCCCTTCAGAAACGGAGTTAAATGGCAGGCTCTGTCGTCGTACAAGCAAGACTTCGTTGTTTCAGGTAAACGCACTCAATTTTGAGCTCAAACGAAGCTACATCTTTCACAAAGCTCACACGTTTCTCACTCATAAGTGAAAAGGATTGGATGTTAGAGGGCCTGTGGTTTGTATCAGTTTCCGAACCAGAGTGGAACTAGATATGGTCTGTGTGTGTAGGAAACACAGTTCTTTTGTTCTGAGCACACTCACGTTTCCAGCCTTATTAGAGACTCTAGAAAGCAAGAGCTTGCTAATTGCTCTAAAGCAGAGTACTTTCATGGATGAGAACTGTGCTGTGTGTTTCCCTTCAGAAATGGAGTTAAATGGCAGGCGCTGTGTCTTCCTACAAGTCAGACATCGTTTCAGGTAAACGCAGTCAGTTTTGTGCTCAAAGGAAGCTACATTTTTCACAAAGCTCACACGTTTCTCGCTCTTAACTGAAAGGCATTGGAGGTTAGAGGGCGTGTAGTTTGTATCAGGTTCAGAAGCAGAGTTGAACTAGATATGGTCCGTGTGTGTAGGAAACACAGTTCTTTTGTTCTGAGCACACTCACGGTTCCCATCTTATTAGAGAGTCTAGATAGCAAGAGCTTGCTTCTTGTTCTAAAGCAGATTGTCTTTCATGGTTGAGAACTGTGCTGTGTGTTTCCCTTCAGAAACGGAGTTAAATGGCAGGCTCTGTGTCTTCCTACAAGCAAGACTTCGTTTCAGGTAAACGCAGTCACTTGTGAGCTCAAACGAAGCTACATCTTTCACAAAGCTCACACGTTTCTCGCTCTTAACAAAAGGCACTGGATGTTAGAGGGCCTGTGGTTGGTACCAGTTTCAGAAGCAGAGTTGAACTAGATATGGTCCGTCTGTGTAGGAACCACAGTTCTTTTGTTCTGAGCACACTCAAGTTTCCCGCCTTATTAGAGATTCTAGAAAGCAAGAGCTTGCTTCTTGCTCTAAAGCAGAGTGTCTTTCATGGATGAGAACTGTGCTGTGTGTTTCCCTTCAGTAACTGAGTTAAATGGCAGGCTCTGTGTCTTCCTACAAGCAAGACTTCGTTTCAGGTAAACGCAGTCACTTTTGAGCTCAAACGAAGCTACATCTTTCACAAAGCTCACACGTATCTCACTCTTAACTGAAAGGCATTGGATGTTAGAGGGCCTGTGGTTTGTATCAGTTTCAGAAGCAGAGTTGAACTAGATATGGTCTGTGTGTGTAGGAAACACAGTTCTTTTGTTCTGAGCACACTCACGTTTTCCGCCTTATTAGAGACTCTAGAAAGCAAGAGCTTGCTTCTTGCTCTAAAGCAGAGTGTCTTTCATGGATGAGAACTGTGCTGTGTGTTTCCCTTCAGAAACGGAGTTAAATGGCAGGCTCTGTGTCTTCCTACAAGCAAGACTTCGTTTCAGGTAAACGCAGTCACTTGTGAGCTCAAACGAAGCTACATCTTTCACAAAGCTCACACGTTTCTCACTCTTAACTGAAAGGCATTGGATGTTAGAGGGCCTGTGGTTTGTATCAGTTTCAGAAGCAGAGTTGAACTAGATATGGTCCGTTTTTGTAGGAAACACAGTTCTTTTGTTCTGAGCACAGTCACGTTTCCCACCTTATTAGAGACTCTAGAATGCGAGAGCATGCTTCTTGCTCTTAAGCAGAGTGTGTCTCATGGATGAGAACTGTGCTGTGTGTTTCCCTTCAGAAAACGAGTTAAATGGCAGGCTCTGTGAGTTCCTACAAGCTAGACTTCGTTTCAGGTAAACGCAGTCACTTTTGAGCTCAAATGAAGCTACATCGTTCACGAAGCTATCACGTTTCTCGCTCTTAACTGAAAGGCATTGGATGTTAGAGGGTCTATGGTTTGTATCAGTTTCAGAAGCATGGTTGAACTAGATATGGTCCGTGTGTGTAGGAAACACAGTTATTTTGTTCTGAGCACAATCACGTTTCCAGCCTTATTAGAGACTCTTGAAAGGAAGAGCTTGCTTCTTGCTCTAAAGCAGAGTGTGTTTCATGGAAGAGAACTGTGCTGTGTGTTTCCCTTCAGAAACTGAGTTAAATGGCAGGCTCTGTGTCGTCCTACAAGCAGGACTTCGTTGTTTCAGGTAAAACGCACTCACTTTTGAGCTCAAACGAAGCTACTTCTTTCACAAAGCTCACACGTTTCTCACTCATAAGTGAAAAGGATTGGATGTTAGAGGGCCTGTGGTTTCTATCAGTTTCCGAAGCAGAGTTGAACTAGATATGGTCCGTCTGTATAGGAAACACAGTTCTTTTTTTCTGAGCACAGTCACGTTTCCCACCTTATTAGAGACTCTAGAATGCGAGAGCATGCTTCTTGCTCTTAAGCAGAGTGTGTCTCATGGATGAGAACTGTGCTGTGTGTTTCCCTTCAGAAACGGAGTTAAATGGCAGGCTCTGTGTCTTCCTACAAGCAAGACGTAGCTTCAGGTAAACGCAGTCACTTTTGAGCTCAAACGAAGCTACATCGTTCACGACGCTCACACGTTTCTCGCTCTTAACAAAAGGCACTGGATGTTAGAGGGCCTGTGGTTTGTATCAGTTTCAGAAGAAGAGTTGAACTAGATATGGTCCCTGTGTGTAGGAAACACAGTAATTTTGTTCTGTGCACAGTCACGTTTTCCGCCTTATTAGAGACTCTAGAATGCAAGAGCTTGCTTCTTGCTCTAAAGCAGAGTGTCTTTCATGGATGAGAACTGTGCTGTGTGTTTCCCTTCAGAAACGGAGTTAAATGGCAGGCTCTGTGTCTTCCTACAAGCAAGACTTCGTTTCAGGTAAACGCAGTCACTTGTGAGCTCAAACGAAGCTACATCTTTCACAAAGCTCACACGTTTCTCACTCTTAACTGAAAGGCATTGGATGTTAGAGGGCCTGTGGTTTGTATCAGTTTCAGAAGCAGAGTTGAACTAGATATGGTCCGTGTTTGTAGGAAACACAGTTCTTTTGTTCTGAGCACAGTCACGTTTCCCACCTTATTAGAGACTCTAGAATGCGAGAGCATGCTTCTTGTTCTTAAGCAGAGTGTGTTTCATGGAAGAGAACTGTGCTGTGTGTTTCCCTTCAGAAACGGAGTTAAATGGCAGGCTCTGTCGTCGTACAAGCAAGACTTCGTTGTTTCAGGTAAACGCACTCAATTTTGAGCTCAAACGAAGCTACATCTTTCACAAAGCTCACACGTTTCTCACTCATAAGTGAAAAGGATTGGATGTTAGAGGGCCTGTGGTTTGTATCAGTTTCCGAACCAGAGTGGAACTAGATATGGTCTGTGTGTGTAGGAAACACAGTTCTTTTGTTCTGAGCACACTCACGTTTCCCACCTTATTAGAGACTCTAGAATGCGAGAGCATGCTTCTTGCTCTTAAGCAGAGTGTGTCTCATGGATGAGAACTGTGCTGTGTGTTTCCCTTCAGAAAACGAGTTAAATGGCAGGCTCTGTGAGTTCCTACAAGCTAGACTTCGTTTCAGGTAAACGCAGTCACTTTTGAGCTCAAATGAAGCTACATCGTTCACGAAGCTATCACGTTTCTCGCTCTTAACTGAAAGGCATTGGATGTTAGAGGGTCTATGGTTTGTATCAGTTTCAGAAGCATGGTTGAACTAGATATGGTCCGTGTGTGTAGGAAACACAGTTATTTTGTTCTGAGCACAATCACGTTTCCAGCCTTATTAGAGACTCTTGAAAGGAAGAGCTTGCTTCTTGCTCTAAAGCAGAGTGTGTTTCATGGAAGAGAACTGTGCTGTGTGTTTCCCTTCAGAAACTGAGTTAAATGGCAGGCTCTGTGTCGTCCTACAAGCAGGACTTCGTTGTTTCAGGTAAAACGCACTCACTTTTGAGCTCAAACGAAGCTACTTCTTTCACAAAGCTCACACGTTTCTCACTCATAAGTGAAAAGGATTGGATGTTAGAGGGCCTGTGGTTTCTATCAGTTTCCGAAGCAGAGTTGAACTAGATATGGTCCGTCTGTATAGGAAACACAGTTCTTTTTTTCTGAGCACAGTCACGTTTCCCACCTTATTAGAGACTCTAGAATGCGAGAGCATGCTTCTTGCTCTTAAGCAGAGTGTGTCTCATGGATGAGAACTGTGCTGTGTGTTTCCCTTCAGAAACGGAGTTAAATGGCAGGCTCTGTGTCTTCCTACAAGCAAGACGTAGCTTCAGGTAAACGCAGTCACTTTTGAGCTCAAACGAAGCTACATCGTTCACGACGCTCACACGTTTCTCGCTCTTAACAAAAGGCACTGGATGTTAGAGGGCCTGTGGTTTGTATCAGTTTCAGAAGAAGAGTTGAACTAGATATGGTCCCTGTGTGTAGGAAACACAGTAATTTTGTTCTGTGCACAGTCACGTTTTCCGCCTTATTAGAGACTCTAGAATGCAAGAGCTTGCTTCTTGCTCTAAAGCAGAGTGTCTTTCATGGATGAGAACTGTGCTGTGTGTTTCCCTTCAGAAACGGAGTTAAATGGCAGGCTCTGTGTCTTCCTACAAGCAAGACTTCGTTTCAGGTAAACGCAGTCACTTGTGAGCTCAAACGAAGCTACATCTTTCACAAAGCTCACACGTTTCTCACTCTTAACTGAAAGGCATTGGATGTTAGAGGGCCTGTGGTTTGTATCAGTTTCAGAAGCAGAGTTGAACTAGATATGGTCCGTGTTTGTAGGAAACACAGTTCTTTTGTTCTGAGCACAGTCACGTTTCCCACCTTATTAGAGACTCTAGAATGCGAGAGCATGCTTCTTGTTCTTAAGCAGAGTGTGTTTCATGGAAGAGAACTGTGCTGTGTGTTTCCCTTCAGAAACGGAGTTAAATGGCAGGCTCTGTCGTCGTACAAGCAAGACTTCGTTGTTTCAGGTAAACGCACTCAATTTTGAGCTCAAACGAAGCTACATCTTTCACAAAGCTCACACGTTTCTCACTCATAAGTGAAAAGGATTGGATGTTAGAGGGCCTGTGGTTTGTATCAGTTTCCGAACCAGAGTGGAACTAGATATGGTCTGTGTGTGTAGGAAACACAGTTCTTTTGTTCTGAGCACACTCACGTTTCCAGCCTTATTAGAGACTCTAGAAAGCAAGAGCTTGCTAATTGCTCTAAAGCAGAGTACTTTCATGGATGAGAACTGTGCTGTGTGTTTCCCTTCAGAAATGGAGTTAAATGGCAGGCGCTGTGTCTTCCTACAAGTCAGACATCGTTTCAGGTAAACGCAGTCAGTTTTGTGCTCAAAGGAAGCTACATTTTTCACAAAGCTCACACGTTTCTCGCTCTTAACTGAAAGGCATTGGAGGTTAGAGGGCGTGTAGTTTGTATCAGGTTCAGAAGCAGAGTTGAACTAGATATGGTCCGTGTGTGTAGGAAACACAGTTCTTTTGTTCTGAGCACACTCACGGTTCCCATCTTATTAGAGAGTCTAGATAGCAAGAGCTTGCTTCTTGTTCTAAAGCAGATTGTCTTTCATGGTTGAGAACTGTGCTGTGTGTTTCCCTTCAGAAACGGAGTTAAATGGCAGGCTCTGTGTCTTCCTACAAGCAAGACTTCGTTTCAGGTAAACGCAGTCACTTGTGAGCTCAAACGAAGCTACATCTTTCACAAAGCTCACACGTTTCTCGCTCTTAACAAAAGGCACTGGATGTTAGAGGGCCTGTGGTTGGTACCAGTTTCAGAAGCAGAGTTGAACTAGATATGGTCCGTCTGTGTAGGAACCACAGTTCTTTTGTTCTGAGCACACTCAAGTTTCCCGCCTTATTAGAGATTCTAGAAAGCAAGAGCTTGCTTCTTGCTCTAAAGCAGAGTGTCTTTCATGGATGAGAACTGTGCTGTGTGTTTCCCTTCAGTAACTGAGTTAAATGGCAGGCTCTGTGTCTTCCTACAAGCAAGACTTCGTTTCAGGTAAACGCAGTCACTTTTGAGCTCAAACGAAGCTACATCTTTCACAAAGCTCACACGTATCTCACTCTTAACTGAAAGGCATTGGATGTTAGAGGGCCTGTGGTTTGTATCAGTTTCAGAAGCAGAGTTGAACTAGATATGGTCTGTGTGTGTAGGAAACACAGTTCTTTTGTTCTGAGCACACTCACGTATTCCGCCTTATTAGAGACTCTAGAAAGCAAGAGCTTGCTTCTTGCTCTAAAGCAGAGTGTCTTTCATGGATGAGAACTGTGCTGTGTGTTTCCCTTCAGAAACGGAGTTAAATGGCAGGCTCTGTGTCTTCCTACAAGCAAGACTTCGTTTCAGGTAAACGCAGTCACTTGTGAGCTCAAACGAAGCTACATCTTTCACAAAGCTCACACGTTTCTCACTCTTAACTGAAAGGCATTGGATGTTAGAGGGACTGTGGTTTGTATCAGTTTCAGAAGCAGAGTTGAACTAGATATGGTCCGTTTTTGTAGGAAACACAGTTCTTTTGTTCTGAGCACAGTCACGTTTCCCACCTTATTAGAGACTCTAGAATGCGAGAGCATGCTTCTTGCTCTTAAGCAGAGTGTGTCTCATGGATGAGAACTGTGCTGTGTGTTTCCCTTCAGAAAACGAGTTAAATGGCAGGCTCTGTGAGTTCCTACAAGCTAGACTTCGTTTCAGGTAAACGCAGTCACTTTTGAGCTCAAATGAAGCTACATCGTTCACGAAGCTATCACGTTTCTCGCTCTTAACTGAAAGGCATTGGATGTTAGAGGGTCTATGGTTTGTATCAGTTTCAGAAGCATGGTTGAACTAGATATGGTCCGTGTGTGTAGGAAACACAGTTATTTTGTTCTGAGCACAATCACGTTTCCAGCCTTATTAGAGACTCTTGAAAGGAAGAGCTTGCTTCTTGCTCTAAAGCAGAGTGTGTTTCATGGAAGAGAACTGTGCTGTGTGTTTCCCTTCAGAAACTGAGTTAAATGGCAGGCTCTGTGTCGTCCTACAAGCAGGACTTCGTTGTTTCAGGTAAAACGCACTCACTTTTGAGCTCAAACGAAGCTACTTCTTTCACAAAGCTCACACGTTTCTCACTCATAAGTGAAAAGGATTGGATGTTAGAGGGCCTGTGGTTTCTATCAGTTTCCGAAGCAGAGTTGAACTAGATATGGTCCGTCTGTATAGGAAACACAGTTCTTTTTTTCTGAGCACAGTCACGTTTCCCACCTTATTAGAGACTCTAGAATGCGAGAGCATGCTTCTTGCTCTTAAGCAGAGTGTGTCTCATGGATGAGAACTGTGCTGTGTGTTTCCCTTCAGAAACGGAGTTAAATGGCAGGCTCTGTGTCTTCCTACAAGCAAGACGTAGCTTCAGGTAAACGCAGTCACTTTTGAGCTCAAACGAAGCTACATCGTTCACGACGCTCACACGTTTCTCGCTCTTAACAAAAGGCACTGGATGTTAGAGGGCCTGTGGTTTGTATCAGTTTCAGAAGAAGAGTTGAACTAGATATGGTCCCTGTGTGTAGGAAACACAGTAATTTTGTTCTGTGCACAGTCACGTTTTCCGCCTTATTAGAGACTCTAGAATGCAAGAGCTTGCTTCTTGCTCTAAAGCAGAGTGTCTTTCATGGATGAGAACTGTGCTGTGTGTTTCCCTTCAGAAACGGAGTTAAATGGCAGGCTCTGTGTCTTCCTACAAGCAAGACTTCGTTTCAGGTAAACGCAGTCACTTGTGAGCTCAAACGAAGCTACATCTTTCACAAAGCTCACACGTTTCTCACTCTTAACTGAAAGGCATTGGATGTTAGAGGGCCTGTGGTTTGTATCAGTTTCAGAAGCAGAGTTGAACTAGATATGGTCCGTGTTTGTAGGAAACACAGTTCTTTTGTTCTGAGCACAGTCACGTTTCCCACCTTATTAGAGACTCTAGAATGCGAGAGCATGCTTCTTGTTCTTAAGCAGAGTGTGTCTCATGGATGAGAACTGTGCTGTGTGTTTCCCTTCAGAAACGGAGTTAAATGGCAGGCTCTGTGAGTTCCTACAAGCTAGACTTCGTTTCAGGTAAACGCAGTCACTTTTGAGCTCTAAGGAAGCTACATAGTTCACGAAGCTCACACGTTTCTCGCTCTTAAGTGGAAAGCATTGGATGATAGAGGGCCTGTGGTTTGTATCAGTTTCAGAAGCAGAGTTAAACTAGATATGGTCCGTGTGTGTAGGAAACACAGTTCTTTTGTTCTGAGCACACTCAAGTTTCCCGCCTTATTAGAGGCTCTTGAAAGCAAGAGCTTGCTTCTTGCTCTAAAGCAGAGTGTGTTTCATGGAAGAGAACTGTGCTGTGTGTTTCCCTTCAGAAACGGAGTTAAATGGCAGGCTCTGTGTCGTCCTACAAGCAAGACTTCGTTGTTTCAGGTAAACGCACTCACTTTTGAGCTCAAACGAAGCTACATCTTTCACAAAGCTCACACGTTTCTCACTCATAAGTGAAAAGGATTGGATGTTAGAGGGCCTGTGGTTTGTATCAGTTTCCGAAGCAGAGTGGAACTAGATATGGTCCGTGTGTGTAGGAAACACAGTTCTTTTGTTCTGAGCACAATCACGTTTCCAGCCTTATTAGAGACTCTAAAAAGCAAGAGCTTGCTAATTGCTCTAAAGCAGAGTGTCTTTCATGGATGAGAACTGTGCTGTGTGTTTTACTTCAAAAACGGAGTTAAATGGCATGCTCTGTGTCTTCCTACAAGCAAGACGTAGTTTCAGGTAAACACAGTCACTTTTGAGCTCAAACGAAGCTACATCGTTCACGACGCTCACACGTTTCTCGCTCTTAACAAAAGGCACTGGATGTTAGAGGGCCTGTGGTTTGTATCAGTTTCAGAAGCAGAGTTGAACCAGATATGGTCCGTGTGTGTAGGAAACACAGTTCTTTTTTTCTGAGCACACTCAAGTTTCCCGCCTTATTAGAGACCCTAGAAAGCAAGAGCTTGCTTCTTGCTCTAAAGCAGATTGTCTTTCATGGATGAGAACTGTGCTGTGTGTTTCCCTTCAGAAACGGAGTTAAATGGCAGGCTCTGTGTCTTCCTACTAGCAAGACTTCGTTTCAGGTAAATGCAGTCATTTTTGAGCTCAAAGGAAGCTACATCGTTCACGAAGCTCACACGTTTCTCGCTCTTAAGTGAAAAGCATTGGATGTTAGAGGGCCTGAGGTTTGTATCAGTTTCAGAAGCAGAGTTGAACTAGAAATGGTCCGTGTTTGTAGGAAACACAGTTCTTTTGTTCTGAGCACACTCACGTTTCCCGCCTTATTAGAGACTCTTGAAAGCAAGAGCTTGCTTCTTGCTCTAAAGCAGAGTGTGTTTCATGGAAGAGAACTGTGCTGTGTGTTTCCCTTCAGAAACGGAGTTAAATGGCAGGCTCTGTGTCGTCGTACAAGCAAGACTTCGTTGTTTCAGGTAAACGCACTCACTTTTGAGCTCAAACGAAGCTACATCTTTCACAAAGCTCACACGTTTCTCACTCATAAGTGAAAAGGATTGGATGTTAGAGGGCCTGTGGTTTGTATCAGTTTCCGAACCAGAGTGGAACTAGATATGGTCTGTGTGTGTAGGAAACACAGTTCTTTTGTTCTGAGCACACTCACGTTTCCAGCCTTATTAGAGACTCTAGAAAGCAAGAGCTTGCTAATTGCTCTAAAGCAGAGTACTTTCATGGATGAGAACTGTGCTGTGTGTTTCCCTTCAGAAATGGAGTTAAATGGCAGGCGCTGTGTCTTCCTACAAGCCAGACTTCGTTTCAGGTAAACGCAGTCAGTTTTGTGCTCAAAGGAAGCTACATTTTTCACAAAGCTCACACGTTTCTCGCTCTTAACTGAAAGGCATTGGAGGTTAGAGGGCGTGTAGTTTGTATCAGGTTCAGAAGCAGAGTTGAACTAGATATGGTCCGTGTGTGTAGGAAACACAGTTCTTTTGTTCTGAGCACACTCACGGTTCCCATCTTATTAGAGAGTCTAGATAGCAAGAGCTTGCTTCTTGTTCTAAAGCAGATTGTCTTTCATGGTTGAGAACTGTGCTGTGTGTTTCCCTTCAGAAACGGAGTTAAATGGCAGGCTCTGTGTCTTCCTACAAGCAAGACTTCGTTTCAGGTAAACGCAGTCACTTGTGAGCTCAAACGAAGCTACATCTTTCACGAAGCTCACACGTTTCTCGCTCTTAACAAAAGGCACTGGATGTTAGAGGGCCTGTGGTTGGTACCAGTTTCAGAAGCAGAGTTGAACTAGATATGGTCCGTCTGTGTAGGAACCACAGTTCTTTTGTTCTGAGCACACTCAAGTTTCCCGCCTTATTAGAGATTCTAGAAAGCAAGAGCTTGCTTCTTGCTCTAAAGCAGAGTGTCTTTCATGGATGAGAACTGTGCTGTGTGTTTCCCTTCAGTAACTGAGTTAAATGGCAGGCTCTGTGTCTTCCTACAAGCAAGACTTCGTTTCAGGTAAACGCAGTCACTTTTGAGCTCAAACGAAGCTACAACTTTCACAAAACTCACACGTTTCTCACTCTTAACTGAAAGGCATTGGATGTTAGAGGGCCTGTGGTTTGTATCAGTTTCAGAAGCAGAGTTGAACTAGATATGGTCTGTGTGTGTAGGAAACACAGTTCTTTTGTTCTGAGCACACTCACGTTTCCCACCTTATTAGAGAGTCTAGATAGCAAGAGCTTGCTTCTTGTTCTAAAGCAGATTGTCTTTCATGGTTGAGAACTGTGCTGTGTGTTTCCCTTCAGAAACGGAGTTAAATGGCATGCTCTGTGTCCTCCTAAAAGCAAGAATTCGTTTCAGATAAACGCAGTAATATTTGAGCTCAAAGTAAGCTACATAGTTTTCGAAGCTCACACGTTTCTCGCTCTTAAGTGAAAAGCATTGGATGTTAGAGGGCCTGTGGTATGTATCAGTTTCAGAAGCAGAGTTGAACTAGATATGGTCCGTGTGTGTAGGAAACACAGTTCTTTTGTTCTGAGCACACTCAAGTTTCCCGCCTTATTAGAGATTCTAGAAAGCAAGAGCTTGCTTCTTGCTCTAAAGCAGATTGTCTTTCATGGATGAGAACTGTGCTGTGTGTTTCCCTTCAGAAACGGAGTTAAATGGCAGGCTCTGTATCTTTCTACTAGCAAGACTTCGTTTCAGGTAAATGCAGTCATTTTTGAGCTCAAAGGAAGCTACATCGTTCACGAAGCTCACACGTTTCTCGCTCTTAAGTGAAAAGGATTGGATGTTAGAGGGCCTGTTGTTTGTATCAGTTTCTGAACCAGAGTTGAACTAGATATGGTCCGTGTGTGTAGGAAACACAGTTCTTTTTTTCTGAGCACACTCACGTTTCCCACCTTATTAGAGACTCTAGAATGCAAGAGCATGCTTCTTGCTCTAAAGCAGAGTGTCTTTCATGGATGAGAACTGTGCTGTGTGTTTCACTTCAAAAACGGAGTTAAATGGCATGCTCTGTGTCTTCCTAAAAGCAAGACGTAGTTTCAGGTAAACACAGTCACTTTTGAGCTCAAACGAAGCTACATCGTTCACGACGCTCACACGTTTCTCGCTCTTAACAAAAGGCACTGGATGTTAGAGGGCCTGTGGTTGGTATCAGTTTCAGAAGCAGAGTTGAACTAGATATGGTCCGTCTGTGTAGGAAACACAGTTCTTTTGTTCTGAGCACACTCACGTTTCCAGCCTTATTAGAGACTCTATAAAGCAAGAGCTTGCTTCTTGCTCTAAAGCAGAGTGTGTTTCATGGATGAGAACTGTGCTGTGTGTTTCCCTTCAGAAACGGAGTTAAATGGCAGGCTCTGTGTCCTCCTACAAGCAAGAATTCGTTTGAGATAAACACAGTCACTTTTGAGCTCTAAGGAAGCAACATAGTTCACGAAGCTCACACGTTTCTCGCTCTTAAGTGGAAAGCACTGGATGATAGAGGGCCTGTGGTTTGTATCAGTTTCAGAAGCAGAGTTAAACTAGATATGGTCCGTGTGTGTAGGAAACACAGTTCTTTTGTTCTGAGCACAGTCACGTTTTCCGCCTTATTAGAGACTCTAGAAAGCAAGAGCTTGCTTCTTGCTCTAAAGAAGAGTGTCTTTCATGGATGAGAACTGTGCTGTGTGTTTCCCTTCAGTAACGGAGTTAAATGGCAGGCTCTGTGTCTTCCTACAAGCAAGACTTAGTTTCAGGTAAACGCAGTCACTTGTGAGCTCAAACGAAGCTACATCTTTCACAAAGCTCAAACGTTTCTCACTCTTAACTGTAAGGCATTGGATGTTAGAGGGCCTGTGGTTTGTATCAGTTTCAGAAGCAGAGTTGAACTAGATATGGTCCGTGTTTGTAGGAAACACAGTTCTTTTGTTCTGAGCACAGTCACGTTTCCCACCTTATTAGAGACTCTAGAATGCGAGAGCATGCTTCTTGCTCTTAAGCAGAGTGTGTCTCATGGATGAGAACTGTGCTGTGTGTTTCCCTTCAGACACGGAGTTAAATGGCAGGCTCTGTGTGTTCCTACAAGCTAGACTTCGTTTCAGGTAAACGCAGTCACTTTTGAGCTCAAATGAAGCTACATCGTTCACGAAGCTATCACGTTTCTCGCTCTTAACTGAAAGGCATTGGATGTTAGAGGGTCTATGGTTTGTATCAGTTTCAGAAGCATGGTTGAACTAGATATGGTCCGTGTGTGTAGGAAACACAGTTATTTTGTTCTGAGCACAATCACGTTTCCAGCCTTATTAGAGACTCTTGAAAGGAAGAGCTTGCTTCTTGCTCTAAAGCAGAGTGTGTTTCATGGAAGAGAACTGTGCTGTGTGTTTCCCTTCAGAAACTGAGTTAAATGGCAGGCTCTGTGTCGTCCTACAAGCAGGACTTCGTTGTTTCAGGTAAAACGCACTCACTTTTGAGCTCAAACGAAGCTACTTCTTTCACAAAGCTCACACGTTTCTCACTCATAAGTGAAAAGGATTGGATGTTAGAGGGCCTGTGGTTTCTATCAGTTTCCGAAGCAGAGTTGAACTAGATATGGTCCGTCTGTATAGGAAACACAGTTCTTTTTTTCTGAGCACAGTCACGTTTCCCACCTTATTAGAGACTCTAGAATGCGAGAGCATGCTTCTTGCTCTTAAGCAGAGTGTGTCTCATGGATGAGAACTGTGCTGTGTGTTTCCCTTCAGAAACGGAGTTAAATGGCAGGCTCTGTGTCTTCCTACAAGCAAGACGTAGCTTCAGGTAAACGCAGTCACTTTTGAGCTCAAACGAAGCTACATCGTTCACGACGCTCACACGTTTCTCGCTCTTAACAAAAGGCACTGGATGTTAGAGGGCCTGTGGTTTGTATCAGTTTCAGAAGAAGAGTTGAACTAGATATGGTCCCTGTGTGTAGGAAACACAGTAATTTTGTTCTGTGCACAGTCACGTTTTCCGCCTTATTAGAGACTCTAGAATGCAAGAGCTTGCTTCTTGCTCTAAAGCAGAGTGTCTTTCATGGATGAGAACTGTGCTGTGTGTTTCCCTTCAGAAACGGAGTTAAATGGCAGGCTCTGTGTCTTCCTACAAGCAAGACTTCGTTTCAGGTAAACGCAGTCACTTGTGAGCTCAAACGAAGCTACATCTTTCACAAAGCTCACACGTTTCTCACTCTTAACTGAAAGGCATTGGATGTTAGAGGGCCTGTGGTTTGTATCAGTTTCAGAAGCAGAGTTGAACTAGATATGGTCCGTGTTTGTAGGAAACACAGTTCTTTTGTTCTGAGCACAGTCACGTTTCCCACCTTATTAGAGACTCTAGAATGCGAGAGCATGCTTCTTGTTCTTAAGCAGAGTGTGTCTCATGGATGAGAACTGTGCTGTGTGTTTCCCTTCAGAAACGGAGTTAAATGGCAGGCTCTGTGAGTTCCTACAAGCTAGACTTCGTTTCAGGTAAACGCAGTCACTTTTGAGCTCTAAGGAAGCTACATAGTTCACGAAGCTCACACGTTTCTCGCTCTTAAGTGGAAAGCATTGGATGATAGAGGGCCTGTGGTTTGTATCAGTTTCAGAAGCAGAGTTAAACTAGATATGGTCCGTGTGTGTAGGAAACACAGTTCTTTTGTTCTGAGTACACTCAAGTTTCCCGCCTTATTAGAGGCTCTTGAAAGCAAGAGCTTGCTTCTTGCTCTAAAGCAGAGTGTGTTTCATGGAAGAGAACTGTGCTGTGTGTTTCCCTTCAGAAACGGAGTTAAATGGCAGGCTCTGTGTCGTCCTACAAGCAAGACTTCGTTGTTTCAGGTAAACGCACTCACTTTTGAGCTCAAACGAAGCTACATCTTTCACAAAGCTCACACGTTTCTCACTCATAAGTGAAAAGGATTGGATGTTAGAGGGCCTGTGGTTTGTATCAGTTTCCGAAGCAGAGTGGAACTAGATATGGTCCGTGTGTGTAGGAAACACAGTTCTTTTGTTCTGAGCACAATCACGTTTCCAGCCTTATTAGAGACTCTAAAAAGCAAGAGCTTGCTAATTGCTCTAAAGCAGAGTGTCTTTCATGGATGAGAACTGTGCTGTGTGTTTTACTTCAAAAACGGAGTTAAATGGCATGCTCTGTGTCTTCCTACAAGCAAGACGTAGTTTCAGGTAAACACAGTCACTTTTGAGCTCAAACGAAGCTACATCGTTCACGACGCTCACACGTTTCTCGCTCTTAACAAAAGGCACTGGATGTTAGAGGGCCTGTGGTTTGTATCAGTTTCAGAAGCAGAGTTGAACCAGATATGGTCCGTGTGTGTAGGAAACACAGTTCTTTTTTTCTGAGCACACTCAAGTTTCCCGCCTTATTAGAGACCCTAGAAAGCAAGAGCTTGCTTCTTGCTCTAAAGCAGATTGTCTTTCATGGATGAGAACTGTGCTGTGTGTTTCCCTTCAGAAACGGAGTTAAATGGCAGGCTCTGTGTCTTCCTACTAGCAAGACTTCGTTTCAGGTAAATGCAGTCATTTTTGAGCTCAAAGGAAGCTACATCGTTCACGAAGCTCACACGTTTCTCGCTCTTAAGTGAAAAGCATTGGATGTTAGAGGGCCTGAGGTTTGTATCAGTTTCAGAAGCAGAGTTGAACTAGAAATGGTCCGTGTTTGTAGGAAACACAGTTCTTTTGTTCTGAGCACACTCACGTTTCCCGCCTTATTAGAGACTCTTGAAAGCAAGAGCTTGCTTCTTGCTCTAAAGCAGAGTGTGTTTCATGGAAGAGAACTGTGCTGTGTGTTTCCCTTCAGAAACGGAGTTAAATGGCAGGCTCTGTGTCGTCGTACAAGCAAGACTTCGTTGTTTCAGGTAAACGCACTCACTTTTGAGCTCAAACGAAGCTACATCTTTCACAAAGCTCACACGTTTCTCACTCATAAGTGAAAAGGATTGGATGTTAGAGGGCCTGTGGTTTGTATCAGTTTCCGAACCAGAGTGGAACTAGATATGGTCTGTGTGTGTAGGAAACACAGTTCTTTTGTTCTGAGCACACTCACGTTTCCAGCCTTATTAGAGACTCTAGAAAGCAAGAGCTTGCTAATTGCTCTAAAGCAGAGTACTTTCATGGATGAGAACTGTGCTGTGTGTTTCCCTTCAGAAATGGAGTTAAATGGCAGGCGCTGTGTCTTCCTACAAGCCAGACTTCGTTTCAGGTAAACGCAGTCAGTTTTGTGCTCAAAGGAAGCTACATTTTTCACAAAGCTCACACGTTTCTCGCTCTTAACTGAAAGGCATTGGAGGTTAGAGGGCGTGTAGTTTGTATCAGGTTCAGAAGCAGAGTTGAACTAGATATGGTCCGTGTGTGTAGGAAACACAGTTCTTTTGTTCTGAGCACACTCACGGTTCCCATCTTATTAGAGAGTCTAGATAGCAAGAGCTTGCTTCTTGTTCTAAAGCAGATTGTCTTTCATGGTTGAGAACTGTGCTGTGTGTTTCCCTTCAGAAACGGAGTTAAATGGCAGGCTCTGTGTCTTCCTACAAGCAAGACTTCGTTTCAGGTAAACGCAGTCACTTGTGAGCTCAAACGAAGCTACATCTTTCACGAAGCTCACACGTTTCTCGCTCTTAACAAAAGGCACTGGATGTTAGAGGGCCTGTGGTTGGTACCAGTTTCAGAAGCAGAGTTGAACTAGATATGGTCCGTCTGTGTAGGAACCACAGTTCTTTTGTTCTGAGCACACTCAAGTTTCCCGCCTTATTAGAGATTCTAGAAAGCAAGAGCTTGCTTCTTGCTCTAAAGCAGAGTGTCTTTCATGGATGAGAACTGTGCTGTGTGTTTCCCTTCAGTAACTGAGTTAAATGGCAGGCTCTGTGTCTTCCTACAAGCAAGACTTCGTTTCAGGTAAACGCAGTCACTTTTGAGCTCAAACGAAGCTACAACTTTCACAAAACTCACACGTTTCTCACTCTTAACTGAAAGGCATTGGATGTTAGAGGGCCTGTGGTTTGTATCAGTTTCAGAAGCAGAGTTGAACTAGATATGGTCTGTGTGTGTAGGAAACACAGTTCTTTTGTTCTGAGCACACTCACGTTTCCCACCTTATTAGAGAGTCTAGATAGCAAGAGCTTGCTTCTTGTTCTAAAGCAGATTGTCTTTCATGGTTGAGAACTGTGCTGTGTGTTTCCCTTCAGAAACGGAGTTAAATGGCATGCTCTGTGTCCTCCTAAAAGCAAGAATTCGTTTCAGATAAACGCAGTAATATTTGAGCTCAAAGTAAGCTACATAGTTTTCGAAGCTCACACGTTTCTCGCTCTTAAGTGAAAAGCATTGGATGTTAGAGGGCCTGTGGTATGTATCAGTTTCAGAAGCAGAGTTGAACTAGATATGGTCCGTGTGTGTAGGAAACACAGTTCTTTTGTTCTGAGCACACTCAAGTTTCCCGCCTTATTAGAGATTCTAGAAAGCAAGAGCTTGCTTCTTGCTCTAAAGCAGATTGTCTTTCATGGATGAGAACTGTGCTGTGTGTTTCCCTTCAGAAACGGAGTTAAATGGCAGGCTCTGTATCTTTCTACTAGCAAGACTTCGTTTCAGGTAAATGCAGTCATTTTTGAGCTCAAAGGAAGCTACATCGTTCACGAAGCTCACACGTTTCTCGCTCTTAAGTGAAAAGGATTGGATGTTAGAGGGCCTGTTGTTTGTATCAGTTTCTGAACCAGAGTTGAACTAGATATGGTCCGTGTGTGTAGGAAACACAGTTCTTTTTTTCTGAGCACACTCACGTTTCCCACCTTATTAGAGACTCTAGAATGCAAGAGCATGCTTCTTGCTCTAAAGCAGAGTGTCTTTCATGGATGAGAACTGTGCTGTGTGTTTCACTTCAAAAACGGAGTTAAATGGCATGCTCTGTGTCTTCCTACAAGCAAGACGTAGTTTCAGGTAAACACAGTCACTTTTGAGCTCAAACGAAGCTACATCGTTCACGACGCTCACACGTTTCTCGCTCTTAACAAAAGGCACTGGATGTTAGAGGGCCTGTGGTTGGTATCAGTTTCAGAAGCAGAGTTGAACTAGATATGGTCCGTCTGTGTAGGAAACACAGTTCTTTTGTTCTGAGCACACTCACGTTTCCAGCCTTATTAGAGACTCTATAAAGCAAGAGCTTGCTTCTTGCTCTAAAGCAGAGTGTGTTTCATGGATGAGAACTGTGCTGTGTGTTTCCCTTCAGAAACGGAGTTAAATGGCAGGCTCTGTGTCCTCCTACAAGCAAGAATTCGTTTGAGATAAACACAGTCACTTTTGAGCTCTAAGGAAGCAACATAGTTCACGAAGCTCACACGTTTCTCGCTCTTAAGTGGAAAGCACTGGATGATAGAGGGCCTGTGGTTTGTATCAGTTTCAGAAGCAGAGTTAAACTAGATATGGTCCGTGTGTGTAGGAAACACAGTTCTTTTGTTCTGAGCACAGTCACGTTTTCCGCCTTATTAGAGACTCTAGAAAGCAAGAGCTTGCTTCTTGCTCTAAAGAAGAGTGTCTTTCATGGATGAGAACTGTGCTGTGTGTTTCCCTTCAGTAACGGAGTTAAATGGCAGGCTCTGTGTCTTCCTACAAGCAAGACTTAGTTTCAGGTAAACGCAGTCACTTGTGAGCTCAAACGAAGCTACATCTTTCACAAAGCTCAAACGTTTCTCACTCTTAACTGTAAGGCATTGGATGTTAGAGGGCCTGTGGTTTGTATCAGTTTCAGAAGCAGAGTTGAACTAGATATGGTCCGTGTTTGTAGGAAACACAGTTCTTTTGTTCTGAGCACAGTCACGTTTCCCACCTTATTAGAGACTCTAGAATGCGAGAGCATGCTTCTTGCTCTTAAGCAGAGTGTGTCTCATGGATGAGAACTGTGCTGTGTGTTTCCCTTCAGACACGGAGTTAAATGGCAGGCTCTGTGTGTTCCTACAAGCTAGACTTCGTTTCAGGTAAACGCAGTCACTTTTGAGCTCAAATGAAGCTACATCGTTCACGAAGCTATCACGTTTCTCGCTCTTAACTGAAAGGCATTGGATGTTAGAGGGTCTATGGTTTGTATCAGTTTCAGAAGCATGGTTGAACTAGATATGATCCGTGTGTGTCGGAAACACAGTTATTTTGTTCTGAGCACAATCACGTTTCCAGCCTTATTAGAGACTCTTGAAAGCAAGAGCTTGCTTCTTGCTCTAAAGCAGAGTGTGTTTCATGGAAGAGAACTGTGCTGTGTGTTTCCCTTCAGAAACGGAGTTAAATGGCAGGCTCTGTGAGTTCCTACAAGCTAGACTTCGTTTCAGGTAAACGCAGTCACTTTTGAGCTCAAATGAAGCTACATCGTTCACGAAGCTATCATGTTTCTCGCTCTTAACTGAAAGGCATTGGATGTTAGAGGGTCTATGGTTTGTATCAGTTTCAGAAGCAGAGTTGAATTAGATATGGTCCGTGTTTGTAGGAAACACAGTTCTTTTGTTCTGAGCACAGTCACGTTTCCAACCTTATTAGAGACTCTAGAATGCGAGAGCATGCTTCTTGCTCTTAAGCAGAGTGTGTCTCATGGATGAGAACTGTGCTGTGTGTTTCCCTTCAGAAACGGAGTTAAATGGCAGGCTCTGTGAGTTCCTACAAGCTAGACTTCGTTTCAGGTAAATGCAGTCACTTTTGAGCTCAAATGAAGCTACATCGTTCACGAAGCTATCACGTTTCTCGCTCTTAACTGAAAGGCATTGGATGTTAGAGGGTCTATGGTTTGTATCAGTTTCAGAAGCATGGTTGAACTAGATATGGTCCGTGTGTAGGAAACACAGTTATTTTGTTCTGAGCACAATCACGTTTCCAGCCTTATTAGAGACTCTTGAAAGCAAGAGCTTGCTTCTTGCTCTAAAGCAGAGTGTGTTTCATGGAAGAGAACTGTGCTGTGTGTTTCCCTTCAGAAATGTAGTTAAATGGCAGGCTCTGTGTCGTCCTACAAGCAGGACTTCGTTGTTTCAGGTAAAACGCACTCACGTTTGAGCTCAAACGAAGCTACTTCTTTCACAAAGCTCACACGTTTCTCACTCATAAGTGAAAAGGATTGGATGTTAGAGGGCCTGTGGTTTGTATCAGTTTCCGAAGCAGAGTTGAACTAGATATGGTCCGTCTGTATAGGAAACACAGTTCTTTTGTTCTGAGCACACTCACGTTTCCCACCTTATTAGAGACTCTAGAATGCAAGAGCATGCTTCTTGCTCTAAAGCAGAGTGTCTTTCATGGATGAGAACTGTGCTGTGTGTTTCCCTTCAGAAACGGAGTTAAATGGCAGGCTCTGTGTCTTCCTACAAGCAAGACGTAGCTTCAGGTAAACGCAGTCACTTTTGAGCTCAAACGAAGCTACATCGTTCACGACGCTCACACGTTTCTCGCTCTTAACAAAAGGCACTGGATGTTAGAGGGCCTGTGGTTTATATCAGTTTCAGAAGAAGAGTTGAACTAGATATGGTCCCTGTGTGTAGGAAACACAGTTCTTTTGTTCTGAGCACAGTCACGTTTTCCGCCTTATTAGAGACTCTAGAAAGCAAGAGCTTGCTTCTTGCTCTAAAGCAGAGTGTCTTTCATGGATGAGAACTGTGCTGTGTGTTTCCCTTCAGAAACGGAGTTAAATGGCAGGCTCTGTGTCTTCCTACAAGCAAGACTTCGTTTCAGGTAAACGCAGTCACTTGTGAGCTCAAACGAAGCTACATCTTTCACAAAGCTCACACGTTTCTCACTCTTAACTGAAAGGCATTGGATGTTAGAGGGCCTGTGGTTTGTATCAGTTTCAGAAGCAGAGTTGAACTAGATATGGTCCGTTTTTGTAGGAAACACAGTTCTTTTGTTCTGAGCACAGTCACGTTTCCCACCTTATTAGAGACTCTAGAATGCGAGAGCATGCTTCTTGCTCTTAAGCAGAGTGTGTCTCATGGATGAGAACTGTGCTGTGTGTTTCCCTTCAGAAACGGAGTTAAATGGCAGGCTCTGTGAGTTCCTACAAGCTAGACTTCGTTTCAGGTAAACGCAGTCACTTTTGAGCTCAAATGAAGCTACATCGTTCACGAAGCTATCACGTTTCTCGCTCTTAACTGAAAGGCATTGGATGTTAGAGGGTCTATGGTTTGTATCACTTTCAGAAGCATGGTTGAACTAGATATGGTCCGTGTGTGTAGGAAACACAGTTATTTTGTTCTGAGCACAATCACGTTTCCAGCCTTATTAGAGACTCTTGAAAGGAAGAGCTTGCTTCTTGCTCTAAAGCAGAGTGTGTTTCATGGAAGAGAACTGTGCTGTGTGTTTCCCTTCAGAAACTGAGTTAAATGGCAGGCTCTGTGTCGTCCTACAAGCAGGACTTCGTTGTTTCAGGTAAAACGCACTCACTTTTGAGCTCAAAGGAAGCTACTTCTTTCACAAAGCTCACACGTTTCTCACTCATAAGTGAAAAGGATTGGATGTTAGAGGGCCTGTGGTTTATATCAGTTTCCGAAGCAGAGTTGAACTAGATATGGTCCGTCTGTATAGGAAACACAGTTCTTTTTTTCTGAGCACAGTCACGTTTCCCACCTTATTAGAGACTCTAGAATGCGAGAGCATGCTTCTTGCTCTTAAGCAGAGTGTGTCTCGTGGATGAGAACTGTGCTGTGTGTTTCCCTTCAGAAACGGAGTTAAATGGCAGGCTCTGTGTCTTCCTACAAGCAAGACGTAGCTTCAGGTAAACACAGTCACTTTTGAGCTCAAACGAAGCTACATCGTTCACGACGCTCACACGTTTCTCGCTCTTAACAAAAGGCACTGGATGTTAGAGGGCCTGTGGTTTGTATCAGTTTCAGAAGAAGAGTTGAACTAGATATGGTCCCTGTGTGTAGGAAACACAGTAATTTTGTTCTGTGCACAGTCACGTTTTCCGCCTTATTAGAGACTCTAGAATGCAAGAGCTTGCTTCTTGCTCTAAAGCAGAGTGTCTTTCATGGATGAGAACTGTGTTGTGTGTTTCCCTTAAGAAACGGAGTTAAATTGCAGGCTCTGTGTCTTCCTACAAGCAAGACTTCGTTTCAGGTAAACGCAGTCACTTGTGAGCTCAAACGAAGCTACATCTTTCACAAAGCTCACTCGTTTCTCACTCTTAACTGAAAGGCATTGGATGTTAGAGGGCCTGTGGTTTGTATCAGTTTCAGAAGCAGAGTTGAACTAGATATGGTCCGTGTTTGTAGGAAACACAGTTCTTTTGTTCTGAGCACAGTCACGTTTCCCACCTTATTAGAGACTCTAGAATGCGAGAGCATGCTTCTTGCTCTTAAGCAGAGTGTGTCTCATGGATGAGAACTGTGCTGTGTGTTTCCCTTCAGAAACGGAGTTAAATGGCAGGCTCTGTGAGTTCCTACAAGCTAGACTTCGTTTCAGGTAAACGCAGTCACTTTTGAGCTCTAAGGAAGCTACATAGTTCACGAAGCTCACACGTTTCTCGCTCTTAAGTGGAAAGCATTGGATGATAGAGGGCCTGTGGTTTGTATCAGTTTCAGAAGCAGAGTTAAACTAGATATGGTCCGTGTGTGTAGGAAACACAGTTCTTTTGTTCTGAGCACACTCAAGTTTCCCGCCTTATTAGAGGCTCTTGAAAGCAAGAGCTTGCTTCTTGCTCTAAAGCAGAGTGTGTTTCATGGAAGAGAACTGTGCTGTGTGTTTCCCTTCAGAAACGGAGTTAAATGGCAGGCTCTGTGTCGTCCTACAAGCAAGACTTCGTTGTTTCAGGTAAACGCACTCACTTTTGAGCTCAAACGAAGCTACATCTTTCACAAAGCTCACATGTTTCTCACTCATAAGTGAAAAGGATTGGATGTTAGAGGGCCTGTGGTTTGTATCAGTTTCCGAAGCAGAGTGGAACTAGATATGGTCCGTGTGTGTAGGAAACACAGTTCTTTTGTTCTGAGCACACTCACGTTTCCAGCCTTATTAGAGACTCTAGAAAGCAAGAGCTTGCTAATTGCTCTAAAGCAGAGTGTCTTTCATGGATGAGAACTGTGCTGTGTGTTTCACTTCAAAAACGGAGTTAAATGGCATGCTCTGTGTCTTCCTACAAGCAAGACGTAGTTTCAGGTAAACACAGTCACTTTTGAGCTCAAACGAAGCTACATCGTTCACGACGCTCACACGTTTCTCGCTCTTAACAAAAGGCACTGGATGTTAGAGGGCCTGTGGTTTGTATCAGTTTCAGAAGCAGAGTTGAACCAGATATGGTCCGTGTGTGTAGGAAACACAGTTCTTTTTTTCTGAGCACACTCAAGTTTCCCGCCTTATTAGAGACCCTAGAAAGCAAGAGCTTGCTTCTTGCTCTAAAGCAGATTGTCTTTCATGGATGAGAACTGTGCTGTGTGTTTCCCTTCAGAAACGGAGTTAAATGGCAGGCTCTGTGTCTTCCTACTAGCAAGACTTCGTTTCAGGTAAATGCAGTCATTTTTGAGCTCAAAGGAAGCTACATCGTTCACGAAGCTCACACGTTTCTCGCTCTTAAGTGAAAAGCATTGGATGTTAGAGGGCCTGAGGTTTGTATCAGTTTCAGAAGCAGAGTTGAACTAGAAATGGTCCGTGTTTGTAGGAAACACAGTTCTTTTGTTCTGAGCACACTCACGTTTCCCGCCTTATTAGAGACTCTTGAAAGCAAGAGCTTGCTTCTTGCTCTAAAGCAGAGTGTGTTTCATGGAAGAGAACTGTGCTGTGTGTTTCCCTTCAGAAACGGAGTTAAATGGCAGGCTCTGTGTCGTCGTACAAGCAAGACTTCGTTGTTTCAGGTAAACGCACTCACTTTTGAGCTCAAACGAAGCTACATCTTTCACAAAGCTCACACGTTTCTCACTCATAAGTGAAAAGGATTGGATGTTAGAGGGCCTGTGGTTTGTATCAGTTTCCGAACCAGAGTGGAACTAGATATGGTCCGTGTGTGTAGGAAACACAGTTCTTTTGTTCTGAGCACACTCACGTTTCCAGCCTTATTAGAGACTCTAGAAAGCAAGAGCTTGCTAATTGCTCTAAAGCAGAGTACTTTCATGGATGAGAACTGTGCTGTGTGTTTCCCTTCAGAAATGGAGTTAAATGGCAGGCGCTGTGTCTTCCTACAAGCCAGACTTCGTTTCAGGTAAACGCAGTCAGTTTTGTGCTCAAAGGAAGCTACATTTTTCACAAAGCTCACACGTTTCTCGCTCTTAACTGAAAGGCATTGGAGGTTAGAGGGCGTGTAGTTTGTATCAATTCAGAAGCAGAGTTGAACTAGATATGGTCCGTGTGTGTAGGAAACACAGTTCTTTTGTTCTGAGCACACTCACGGTTCCCATCTTATTAGAGAGTCTAGATAGCAAGAGCTTGCTTCTTGTTCTAAAGCAGATTGTCTTTCATGGTTGAGAACTGTGCTGTGTGTTTCCCTTCAGAAACGGAGTTAAATGGCAGGCTCTGTGTCTTCCTACAAGCAAGACTTCGTTTCAGGTAAACGCAGTCACTTGTGAGGTCAAAGGAAGCTACATCTTTCACAAAGCTCACACGTTTCTCGCTCTTAACAAAAGGCACTGGATGTTAGAGGGCCTGTGGTTGGTATCAGTTTCAGAAGCAGAGTTGAACTAGATATGGTCCGTGTGTGTAGGAAACACAGTTCTTTTGTTCTGAGCACACTCAAGTTTCCCGCCTTATTAGAGATTCTAGAAAGCAAGAGCTTGCTTCTTGCTCTAAAGCAGAGTGTCTTTCATGGATGAGAACTGTGCTGTGTGTTTCCCTTCAGAAATGGAGTTAAATGGCCGGCGCTGTGTCTTCCTACAAGCAAGACTTCGTTTCAGGTAAACGCAGTCAGTTTTGTGCTCAAACGAAGCTACATTTTTCACAAAGCTCACAGTTTCTCGCTCTTAACTGAAAGGCATTGGAGGTTAGAGGGCCTGTAGTTTGTATCAGGTTCAGAAGCAGAGTTGAACTAGATATGGTCTGTGTGTGTAGGAAACACAGTTCTTTTGTTCTGAGCACACTCACGTTTCCCACCTTATTAGAGAGTCTAGATAGCAAGAGCTTGCTTCTTGTTCTAAAGCAGATTGTCTTTCATGGTTGAGAACTGTGCTGTATGTTTCCCTTCAGAAACGGAGTTAAATGGCATGCTCTGTGTCCTCCTAAAAGCAAGAATTCGTTTCAGATAAACGCAGTAATATTTGAGCTCAAAGTAAGCTACATAGTTTTCGAAGCTCACACGTTTCTCGCTCTTAAGTGAAAAGCATTGGATGTTAGAGGGCCTGTGGTATGTATCAGTTTCAGAAGCAGAGTTGAACTAGATATGGTCGTGTGTGTAGGAAACACAGTTCTTTTGTTCTGAGCACACTCAAGTTTCCCGCCTTATTAGAGATTCTAGAAAGCAAGAGCTTGCTTCTTGCTCTAAAGCAGATTGTCTTTCATGGATGAGAACTGTGCTGTGTGTTTCCCTTCAGAAACGGAGTTAAATGGCAGGCTCTGTATCTTTCTACTAGCAAGACTTCGTTTCAGGTAAATGCAGTCATTTTTGAGCTCAAAGGAAGCTACATCGTTCACGAAGCTCACACGTTTCTCGCTCTTAAGTGAAAAGGATTGGATGTTAGAGGGCCTGTTGTTTGTATCAGTTTCCGAACCAGAGTTGAACTAGATATGGTCCGTGTGTGTAGGAAACACAGTTCTTTTTTTCTGAGCACACTCACGTTTCCCACCTTATTAGAGACTCTAGAATGCAAGAGCATGCTTCTTGCTCTAAAGCAGAGTGTCTTTCATGGATGAGAACTGTGCTGTGTGTTTCACTTCAAAAACGGAGTTAAATGGCATGCTCTGTGAGTTCCTACAAGCAAGACTTCGTTTCAGGTAAACGCAGTCACTTGTGAGCTCAAACGAAGCTACATCTTTCACAAAGCTCACTCGTTTCTCACTCTTAACTGAAAGGCATTGGATGTTAGAGGGCCTGTGGTTTGTATCAGTTTCAGAAGCAGAGTTGAACTAGATATGGTCCGTGTTTGTAGGAAACACAGTTCTTTTGTTCTGAGCACAGTCACGTTTCCCACCTTATTAGAGACTCTAGAATGCGAGAGCATGCTTCTTGCTCTTAAGCAGAGTGTGTCTCATGGATGAGAACTGTGCTGTGTGTTTCCCTTCAGAAACGGAGTTAAATGGCAGGCTCTGTGAGTTCCTACAAGCTAGACTTCGTTTCCGGTAAACGCAGTCACTTTTGAGCTCTAAGGAAGCTACATAGTTCACGAAGCTCACACGTTTCTCGCTCTTAAGTGGAAAGCATTGGATGATAGAGGGCCTGTGGTTTGTATCAGTTTCAGAAGCAGAGTTAAACTAGATATGGTCCGTGTGTGTAGGAAACACAGTTCTTTTGTTCTGAGCACACTCAAGTTTCCCGCCTTATTAGAGGCTCTTGAAAGCAAGAGCTTGCTTCTTGCTCTAAAGCAGAGTGTGTTTCATGGAAGAGAACTGTGCTGTGTGTTTCCCTTCAGAAACGGAGTTAAATGGCAGGCTCTGTGTCGTCCTACAAGCAAGACTTCGTTGTTTCAGGTAAACGCACTCACTTTTGAGCTCAAACGAAGCTACATCTTTCACAAAGCTCACACGTTTCTCACTCATAAGTGAAAAGGATTGGATGTTAGAGGGCCTGTGGTTTGTATCAGTTTCCGAAGCAGAGTGGAACTAGATATGGTCCGTGTGTGTAGGAAACACAGTTCTTTTGTTCTGAGCACACTCACGTTTCCAGCCTTATTAGAGACTCTAGAAAGCAAGAGCTTGCTAATTGCTCTAAAGCAGAGTGTCTTTCATGGATGAGAACTGTGCTGTGTGTTTCACTTCAAAAACGGAGTTAAATGGCATGCTCTGTGTCTTCCTACAAGCAAGACGTAGTTTCAGGTAAACACAGTCACTTTTGAGCTCAAACGAAGCTACATCGTTCACGACGCTCACACGTTTCTCGCTCTTAACAAAAGGCACTGGATGTTAGAGGGCCTGTGGTTTGTATCAGATTCAGAAGCAGAGTTGAACCAGATATGGTCCGTGTGTGTAGGAAACACAGTTCTTTTTTTCTGAGCACACTCAAGTTTCCCGCCTTATTAGAGACCCTAGAAAGCAAGAGCTTGCTTCTTGCTCTAAAGCAGATTGTCTTTCATGGATGAGAACTGTGCTGTGTGTTTCCCTTCAGAAACGGAGTTAAATGGCAGGCTCTGTGTCTTCCTACTAGCAAGACTTCGTTTCAGGTAAATGCAGTCATTTTTGAGCTCAAAGGAAGCTACATCGTTCACGAAGCTCACACGTTTCTCGCTCTTAAGTGAAAAGCATTGGATGTTAGAGGGCCTGAGGTTTGTATCAGTTTCAGAAGCAGAGTTGAACTAGAAATGGTCCGTGTTTGTAGGAAACACAGTTCTTTTGTTCTGAGCACACTCACGTTTCCCGCCTTATTAGAGACTCTTGAAAGCAAGAGCTTGCTTCTTGCTCTAAAGCAGAGTGTGTTTCATGGAAGAGAACTGTGCTGTGTGTTTCCCTTCAGAAACGGAGTTAAATGGCAGGCTCTGTGTCGTCGTACAAGCAAGACTTCGTTGTTTCAGGTAAACGCACTCACTTTTGAGCTCAAACGAAGCTACATCTTTCACAAAGCTCACACGTTTCTCACTCATAAGTGAAAAGGATTGGATGTTAGAGGGCCTGTGGTTTGTATCAGTTTCCGAACCAGAGTGGAACTAGATATGGTCCGTGTGTGTAGGAAACACAGTTCTTTTGTTCTGAGCACACTCACGTTTCCAGCCTTATTAGAGACTCTAGAAAGCAAGAGCTTGCTAATTGCTCTAAAGCAGAGTACTTTCATGGATGAGAACTGTGCTGTGTGTTTCCCTTCAGAAATGGAGTTAAATGGCAGGCGCTGTGTCTTCCTACAAGCCAGACTTCGTTTCAGGTAAACGCAGTCAGTTTTGTGCTCAAAGGAAGCTACATTTTTCTCAAAGCTCACACGTTTCTCGCTCTTAACTGAAAGGCATTGGAGGTTAGAGGGCGTGTAGTTTGTATCAATTCAGAAGCAGAGTTGAACTAGATATGGTCCGTGTGTGTAGGAAACACAGTTCTTTTGTTCTGAGCACACTCACGGTTCCCATCTTATTAGAGAGTCTAGATAGCAAGAGCTTGCTTCTTGTTCTAAAGCAGATTGTCTTTCATGGTTGAGAACTGTGCTGTGTGTTTCCCTTCAGAAACGGAGTTAAATGGCAGGCTCTGTGTCTTCCTACAAGCAAGACTTCGTTTCAGGTAAACGCAGTCAGTTGTGAGGTCAAAGGAAGCTACATCTTTCACAAAGCTCACACGTTTCTCGCTCTTAACAAAAGGCACTGGATGTTAGAGGGCCTGTGGTTGGTATCAGTTTCAGAAGCAGAGTTGAACTAGATATGGTCCGTCTGTGTAGGAACCACAGTTCTTTTGTTCTGAGCACACTCAAGTTTCCCGCCTTATTAGAGATTCTAGAAAGCAAGAGCTTGCTTCTTGCTCTAAAGCAGAGTGTCTTTCATGGATGAGAACTGTGCTGTGTGTTTCCCTTCAGAAATGGAGTTAAATGGCCGACGCTGTGTCTTCCAACAAGCAAGACTTCGTTTCAGGTAAACGCAGTCAGTTTTGTGCTCAAACGAAGCTACATTTTTCATAAAGCTCACAGTTTCTCGCTCTTAACTGAAAGGCATTGGAGGTTAGAGGGCCTGTAGTTTGTATCAGGTTCAGTAGCAGAGTTGAACTAGATATGGTCTGTGTGTGTAGGAAACACAGTTCTTTTGTTCTGAGCACACTCACGTTTCCCACCTTATTAGAGAGTCTAGATAGCAAGAGCTTGCTTCTTGTTCTAAAGCAGATTGTCTTTCATGGTTGAGAACTGTGCTGTGTGTTTCCCTTCAGAAACGGAGTTAAATGGCATGCTCTGTGTCCTCCTAAAAGCAAGAATTCGTTTCAGATAAACGCAGTAATATTTGAGCTCAAAGTAAGCTACATAGTTTTCGAAGCTCACACGTTTCTCGCTCTTAAGTGAAAAGCATTGGATGTTAGAGGGCCTGTAGTATGTATCAGTTTCAGAAGCAGAGTTGAACTAGATATGGTCGTGTGTGTAGGAAACACAGTTCTTTTGTTCTGAGCACAGTCACGTTTTCCGCCTTATTAGAGACTCTAGAATGCAAGAGCTTGCTTCTTGCTCTAAAGCAGAGTGTCTTTCATGGATGAGAACTGTGCTGTGTGTTTCCCTTCAGAAACGGAGTTAAATGGCAGGCTCTGTGTCTTCCTACAAGCAAGACTTCGTTTCAGGTAAACGCAGTCACTTGTGAGCTCAAACGAAGCTACATCTTTCACAAAGCTCACACGTTTCTCACTCTTAACTGAAAGGCATTGGATGTTAGAGGGCCTGTGGTTTGTATCAGTTTCAGAAGCAGAGTTGAACTAGATATGGTCCGTGTTTGTAGGAAACACAGTTCTTTTGTTCTGAGCACAGTCACGTTTCCCACCTTATTAGAGACTCTAGAATGCGAGAGCATGCTTCTTGCTCTTAAGCAGAGTGTGTCTCATGGATGAGAACTGTGCTGTGTGTTTCCCTTCAGAAACGGAGTTAAATGGCAGGCTCTGTGAGTTCCTACAAGCTAGACTTCGTTTCAGGTAAACGCAGTCACTTTTGAGCTCTAAGGAAGCTACATAGTTCACGAAGCTCACACGTTTCTCGCTCTTAAGTGGAAAGCATTGGATGATAGAGGTCCTGTGGTTTGTATCAGTTTCAGAAGCAGAGTTAAACTAGATATGGTCCGTGTGTGTAGGAAACACAGTTCTTTTGTTCTGAGCACACTCAAGTTTCCCGCCTTATTAGAGGCTCTTGAAAGCAAGAGCTTGCTTCTTGCTCTAAAGCAGAGTGTGTTTCATGGAAGAGAACTGTGCTGTGTGTTTCCCTTAAGAAACGGAGTTAAATGGCAGGCTCTGTGTCGTCCTACAAGCAGGACTTCGTTGTTTCAGGTAAAACGCACTCACTTTTGAGCTCAAACGAAGCTACTTCTTTCACAAAGCTCACACTTTTCTCACTCTTAACTGAAAGGCATTGGATGTTAGAGGGCCTGTGGTTTGTATCAGTTTCAGAAGCAGAGTTGAACTAGATATGGTCCGTGTTTGTAGGAAACACAGTTCTTTTGTTCTGAGCACAGTCACGTTTCCCACCTTATTAGAGACTCTAGAATGCGAGAGCATGCTTCTTGCTCTTAAGCAGAGTGTGTCTCATGGATGAGAACTGTGCTGTGTGTTTCCCTTCAGAAACGGAGTTAAATGGCAGGCTCTGTGTCTTCCTACAAGCAAGACGTAGCTTCAGGTAAACGCAGTCACTTTTGAGCTCAAACGAAGCTACATCGTTCACGACGCTCACACGTTTCTCGCTCTTAACAAAAGAACCTGGATGTTAGAGGGCCTGTGGTTTGTATCAGTTTCAGAAGAAGAGTTGAACTAGATATGGTCCCTGTGTGTAGGAAACACAGTTCTTTTGTTCTGAGCACAGTCACGTTTTCCGCCTTATTAGAGACTCTAGAATGCAAGAGCTTGCTTCTTGCTCTAAAGCAGAGTGTCTTTCATGGATGAGAACTGTGCTGTGTGTTTCCCTTCAGAAACGGAGTTAAATGGCAGGCTCTGTGTCTTCCTACAAGCAAGACTTCGTTTCAGGTAAACACAGTCACTTTTGAGCTCTAAGGAAGCTACATAGTTCACGAAGCTCACACGTTTCTCGCTCTTAAGTGGAAAGCATTGGATGATAGAGGGCCTGTGGTTTGTATCAGTTTCAGAAGCAGAGTTAAACTAGATATGGTCCGTGTGTGTAGGAAACACAGTTCTTTTGTTCTGAGCACACTCAAGTTTCCCGCCTTATTAGAGGCTCTTGAAAGCAAGAGCTTGCTTCTTGCTCTAAAGCAGAGTGTGTTTCATGGAAGAGAACTGTGCTGTGTGTTTCCCTTCAGAAACGGAGTTAAATGGCAGGCTCTGTGTCGTCCTACAAGCAAGACTTCCTTGTTTCAGGTAAACGCACTCACTTTTGAGCTCAAACGAAGCTACATCTTTCACAAAGCTCACACGTTTCTCACTCATAAGTGAAAAGGATTGGATGTTAAAGGGCCTGTGGTTTGTATCAGTTTCCGAAGCAGAATGGAACTAGATATGGTCCGTGTGTGTAGGAAACACAGTTCTTTTGTTCTGAGCACACTCACGTTTCCAGCCTTATTAGAGACTCTAGAAAGCAAGAGCTTGCTAATTGCTCTAAAGCAGAGTGTCTTTCATGGATGAGAACTGTGCTGTGTGTTTCACTTCAAAAACGGAGTTAAATGGCATGCTCTGTGTCTTCCTACAAGCAAGACGTAGTTTCAGGTAAACACAGTCACTTTTGAGCTCAAACGAAGCTACATCGTTCACGACGCTCACACGTTTCTCGCTCTTAACAAAAGGCACTGGATGTTAGAGGGCCTGTGGTTTGTATCAGTTTCAGAAGCAGAGTTGAACCAGATATGGTCCGTGTGTGTAGGAAACACAGTTCTTTTTTTCTGAGCACACTCAAGTTTCCCGCCTTATTAGAGACCCTAGAAAGCAAGAGCTTGCTTCTTGCTCTAAAGCAGATTGTCTTTCATGGATGAGAACTGTGCTGTGTGTTTCCCTTCAGAAACGGAGTTAAATGGCAGGCTCTGTGTCTTCCTACTAGCAAGACTTCGTTTCAGGTAAATGCAGTCATTTTTGAGCTCAAAGGAAGCTACATCGTTCACGAAGCTCACACGTTTCTCGCTCTTAAGTGAAAAGCATTGGATGTTAGAGGGCCTGAGGTTTGTATCAGTTTCAGAAGCAGAGTTGAACTAGAAATGGTCCGTGTTTGTAGGAAACACAGTTCTTTTGTTCTGAGCACAATCACGTTTCCCGCCTTATTAGAGACTCTTGAAAGCAAGAGCTTGCTTCTTGCTCTAAAGCAGAGTGTGTTTCATGGAAGAGAACTGTGCTGTGTGTTTCCCTTCAGAAACGGAGTTAAATGGCAGGCTCTGTGTCGTCCTACAAGCAAGACTTCGTTGTTTCAGGTAAACGCACTCACTTTTGAGCTCAAACGAAGCTACATCTTTCACAAAGCTCACATGTTTCTCACTCATAAGTGAAAAGGATTGGATGTTAGAGGGCCTGTGGTTTGTATCAGTTTCCGAACCAGAGTGGAACTAGATATGGTCCGTGTGTGTAGGAAACACAGTTCTTTTGTTCTGAGCACACTCACGTTTCCAGCCTTATTAGAGACTCTAGAAAGCAAGAGCTTGCTAATTGCTCTAAAGCAGAGTACTTTCATGTATGAGAACTGTGCTGTGTGTTTCCCTTCAGAAATGGAGTTAAATGGCAGGCGCTGTGTCTTCCTACAAGCCAGACTTCGTTTCAGGTAAACGCAGTCAGTTTTGTGCTCAAAGGAAGCTACATTTTTCACAAAGCTCACACGTTTCTCGCTCTTAACTGAAAGGCATTGGAGGTTAGAGGGCATGTAGTTTGTATCAATTCAGAAGCAGAGTTGAACTAGATATGGTCCGTGTGTGTAGGAAACACAGTTCTTTTGTTCTGAGCACACTCACGGTTCCCATCTTATTAGAGAGTCTAGATAGCAAGAGCTTGCTTCTTGTTCTAAAGCAGATTGTCTTTCATGGTTGAGAACTGTGCTGTGTGTTTCCCTTCAGAAACGGAGTTAAATGGCATGCTCTGTGTCCTCCTAAAAGCAAGAATTCGTTTCAGATAAACGCAGTAATATTTGAGCTCAAAGTAAGCTACATAGTTTTCGAAGCTCACACGTTTCTCGCTCTTAAGTGAAAAGCATTGGATGTTAGAGGGTCTATGGTTTGTATCAGTTTCAGAAGCATGGTTGAACTAGATATGGTCCGTGTGTGTAGGAAACACAGTTATTTTGTTCTGAGCACAATCACGTTTCCAGCCTTATTAGAGACTCTTGAAAGCAAGAGCTTGCTTCTTGCTCTAAAGCAGAGTGTGTTTCATGGAAGAGAACTGTGCTGTGTGTTTCCCTTCAGAAATGGAGTTAAATGGCAGGCTCTGTGTCGTCCTACAAGCAGGACTTCGTTGTTTCAGGTAAAACGCACTCACTTTTGAGCTCAAACGAAGCTACTTCTTTCACAAAGCTCACACGTTTCTCACTCATAAGTGAAAAGGATTGGATGTTAGAGGGCCTGTGGTTTCTATCAGTTTCCGAAGCAGAGTTGAACTAGATATGGTCCGTGTGTATAGGAAACACAGTTCTTTTTTTCTGAGCACACTCACGTTTCCCACCTTATTAGAGACTCTAGAATGCAAGAGCATGCTTCTTGCTCTAAAGCAGAGTGTCTTTCATTGATGAGAACTGTGCTGTGTGTTTCCCTTCAGAAACGGAGTTAAATGGCAGGCTCTGTGTCTTCCTACAAGCAAGACTTCGTTTCAGGTAAACGCAGTCACTTGTGAGCTCAAACGAAGCTACATCTTTCACAAAGCTCACACGTTTCTCACTCTTAACTGAAAGGCATTGGATGTTAGAGGGCCTGTGGTTTGTATCAGTTTCAGAAGCAGAGTTGAACTAGATATGGTCCGTGTTTGTAGGAAACACAGTTCTTTTGTTCTGAGCACAGTCACGTTTCCCACCTTATTAGAGACTCTAGAATGCGAGAGCATGCTTCTTGCTCTTAAGCAGAGTGTGTCTCATGGATGAGAACTGTGCTGTGTGTTTCCCTTCAGAAACGGAGTTAAATGGCAGGCTCTGTGAGTTCCTACAAGCTAGACTTCGTTTCAGGTAAACGCAGTCACTTTTGAGCTCTAAGGAAGCTACATAGTTCACGAAGCTCACACGTTTCTCACTCTTAAGTGGAAAGCATTGGATGATAGAGGTCCTGTGGTTTGTATCAGTTTCAGAAGCAGAGTTAAACTAGATATGGTCCGTGTGTGTAGGAAACACAGTTCTTTTGTTCTGAGCACACTCAAGTTTCCCGCCTTATTAGAGGCTCTTGAAAGCAAGAGCTTGCTTCTTGCTCTAAAGCAGAGTGTGTTTCATGGAAGAGAACTGTGCTGTGTGTTTCCCTTAAGAAACGGAGTTAAATGGCAGGCTCTGTGTCGTCCTACAAGCAGGACTTCGTTGTTTCAGGTAAAACGCACTCACTTTTGAGCTCAAACGAAGCTACTTCTTTCACAAAGCTCACACTTTTCTCACTCTTAACTGAAAGGCATTGGATGTTAGAGGGCCTGTGGTTTGTATCAGTTTCAGAAGCAGAGTTGAACTAGATATGGTCCGTGTTTGTAGGAAACACAGTTCTTTTGTTCTGAGCACAGTCACGTTTCCCACCTTATTAGAGACTCTAGAATGCGAGAGCATGCTTCTTGCTCTTAAGCAGAGTGTGTCTCATGGATGAGAACTGTGCTGTGTGTTTCCCTTCAGAAACGGAGTTAAATGGCAGGCTCTGTGTCTTCCTACAAGCAAGACGTAGCTTCAGGTAAACGCAGTCACTTTTGAGCTCAAACGAAGCTACATCGTTCACGACGCTCACACGTTTCTCGCTCTTAACAAAAGAACCTGGATGTTAGAGGGCCTGTGGTTTGTATCAGTTTCAGAAGAAGAGTTGAACTAGATATGGTCCCTGTGTGTAGGAAACACAGTTCTTTTGTTCTGAGCACAGTCACGTTTTCCGCCTTATTAGAGACTCTAGAATGCAAGAGCTTGCTTCTTGCTCTAAAGCAGAGTGTCTTTCATGGATGAGAACTGTGCTGTGTGTTTCCCTTCAGAAACGGAGTTAAATGGCAGGCTCTGTGTCTTCCTACAAGCAAGACTTCGTTTCAGGTAAACACAGTCACTTTTGAGCTCTAAGGAAGCTACATAGTTCACGAAGCTCACACGTTTCTCGCTCTTAAGTGGAAAGCATTGGATGATAGAGGGCCTGTGGTTTGTATCAGTTTCAGAAGCAGAGTTAAACTAGATATGGTCCGTGTGTGTAGGAAACACAGTTCTTTTGTTCTGAGCACACTCAAGTTTCCCGCCTTATTAGAGGCTCTTGAAAGCAAGAGCTTGCTTCTTGCTCTAAAGCAGAGTGTGTTTCATGGAAGAGAACTGTGCTGTGTGTTTCCCTTCAGAAACGGAGTTAAATGGCAGGCTCTGTGTCGTCCTACAAGCAAGACTTCCTTGTTTCAGGTAAACGCACTCACTTTTGAGCTCAAACGAAGCTACATCTTTCACAAAGCTCACACGTTTCTCACTCATAAGTGAAAAGGATTGGATGTTAAAGGGCCTGTGGTTTGTATCAGTTTCCGAAGCAGAATGGAACTAGATATGGTCCGTGTGTGTAGGAAACACAGTTCTTTTGTTCTGAGCACACTCACGTTTCCAGCCTTATTAGAGACTCTAGAAAGCAAGAGCTTGCTAATTGCTCTAAAGCAGAGTGTCTTTCATGGATGAGAACTGTGCTGTGTGTTTCACTTCAAAAACGGAGTTAAATGGCATGCTCTGTGTCTTCCTACAAGCAAGACGTAGTTTCAGGTAAACACAGTCACTTTTGAGCTCAAACGAAGCTACATCGTTCACGACGCTCACACGTTTCTCGCTCTTAACAAAAGGCACTGGATGTTAGAGGGCCTGTGGTTTGTATCAGTTTCAGAAGCAGAGTTGAACCAGATATGGTCCGTGTGTGTAGGAAACACAGTTCTTTTTTTCTGAGCACACTCAAGTTTCCCGCCTTATTAGAGACCCTAGAAAGCAAGAGCTTGCTTCTTGCTCTAAAGCAGATTGTCTTTCATGGATGAGAACTGTGCTGTGTGTTTCCCTTCAGAAACGGAGTTAAATGGCAGGCTCTGTGTCTTCCTACTAGCAAGACTTCGTTTCAGGTAAATGCAGTCATTTTTGAGCTCAAAGGAAGCTACATCGTTCACGAAGCTCACACGTTTCTCGCTCTTAAGTGAAAAGCATTGGATGTTAGAGGGCCTGAGGTTTGTATCAGTTTCAGAAGCAGAGTTGAACTAGAAATGGTCCGTGTTTGTAGGAAACACAGTTCTTTTGTTCTGAGCACAATCACGTTTCCCGCCTTATTAGAGACTCTTGAAAGCAAGAGCTTGCTTCTTGCTCTAAAGCAGAGTGTGTTTCATGGAAGAGAACTGTGCTGTGTGTTTCCCTTCAGAAACGGAGTTAAATGGCAGGCTCTGTGTCGTCCTACAAGCAAGACTTCGTTGTTTCAGGTAAACGCACTCACTTTTGAGCTCAAACGAAGCTACATCTTTCACAAAGCTCACATGTTTCTCACTCATAAGTGAAAAGGATTGGATGTTAGAGGGCCTGTGGTTTGTATCAGTTTCCGAACCAGAGTGGAACTAGATATGGTCCGTGTGTGTAGGAAACACAGTTCTTTTGTTCTGAGCACACTCACGTTTCCAGCCTTATTAGAGACTCTAGAAAGCAAGAGCTTGCTAATTGCTCTAAAGCAGAGTACTTTCATGGATGAGAACTGTGCTGTGTGTTTCCCTTCAGAAATGGAGTTAAATGGCAGGCGCTGTGTCTTCCTACAAGCCAGACTTCGTTTCAGGTAAACGCAGTCAGTTTTGTGCTCAAAGGAAGCTACATTTTTCACAAAGCTCACACGTTTCTCGCTCTTAACTGAAAGGCATTGGAGGTTAGAGGGCATGTAGTTTGTATCAATTCAGAAGCAGAGTTGAACTAGATATGGTCCGTGTGTGTAGGAAACACAGTTCTTTTGTTCTGAGCACACTCACGGTTCCCATCTTATTAGAGAGTCTAGATAGCAAGAGCTTGCTTCTTGTTCTAAAGCAGATTGTCTTTCATGGTTGAGAACTGTGCTGTGTGTTTCCCTTCAGAAACGGAGTTAAATGGCATGCTCTGTGTCCTCCTAAAAGCAAGAATTCGTTTCAGATAAACGCAGTAATATTTGAGCTCAAAGTAAGCTACATAGTTTTCGAAGCTCACACGTTTCTCGCTCTTAAGTGAAAAGCATTGGATGTTAGAGGGTCTATGGTTTGTATCAGTTTCAGAAGCATGGTTGAACTAGATATGGTCCGTGTGTGTAGGAAACACAGTTATTTTGTTCTGAGCACAATCACGTTTCCAGCCTTATTAGAGACTCTTGAAAGCAAGAGCTTGCTTCTTGCTCTAAAGCAGAGTGTGTTTCATGGAAGAGAACTGTGCTGTGTGTTTCCCTTCAGAAATGGAGTTAAATGGCAGGCTCTGTGTCGTCCTACAAGCAGGACTTCGTTGTTTCAGGTAAAACGCACTCACTTTTGAGCTCAAACGAAGCTACTTCTTTCACAAAGCTCACACGTTTCTCACTCATAAGTGAAAAGGATTGGATGTTAGAGGGCCTGTGGTTTCTATCAGTTTCCGAAGCAGAGTTGAACTAGATATGGTCCGTGTGTATAGGAAACACAGTTCTTTTTTTCTGAGCACACTCACGTTTCCCACCTTATTAGAGACTCTAGAATGCAAGAGCATGCTTCTTGCTCTAAAGCAGAGTGTCTTTCATTGATGAGAACTGTGCTGTGTGTTTCCCTTCAGAAACGGAGTTAAATGGCAGGCTCTGTGAGTTCCTACAAGCTAGACTTCGTTTCAGGTAAACGCAGTCACTTTTGAGCTCTAAGGAAGCTACATAGTTCACGAAGCTCACACGTTTCTCGCTCTTAAGTGGAAAGCATTGGATGATAGAGGTCCTGTGGTTTGTATCAGTTTCAGAAGCAGAGTTAAACTAGATATGGTCCGTGTGTGTAGGAAACACAGTTCTTTTGTTCTGAGCACACTCAAGTTTCCCGCCTTATTAGAGGCTCTTGAAAGCAAGAGCTTGCTTCTTGCTCTAAAGCAGAGTGTGTTTCATGGAAGAGAACTGTGCTGTGTGTTTCCCTTAAGAAACGGAGTTAAATGGCAGGCTCTGTGTCGTCCTACAAGCAGGACTTCGTTGTTTCAGGTAAAACGCACTCACTTTTGAGCTCAAACGAAGCTACTTCTTTCACAAAGCTCACACTTTTCTCACTCTTAACTGAAAGGCATTGGATGTTAGAGGGCCTGTGGTTTGTATCAGTTTCAGAAGCAGAGTTGAACTAGATATGGTCCGTGTTTGTAGGAAACACAGTTCTTTTGTTCTGAGCACAGTCACGTTTCCCACCTTATTAGAGACTCTAGAATGCGAGAGCATGCTTCTTGCTCTTAAGCAGAGTGTGTCTCATGGATGAGAACTGTGCTGTGTGTTTCCCTTCAGAAACGGAGTTAAATGGCAGGCTCTGTGTCTTCCTACAAGCAAGACGTAGCTTCAGGTAAACGCAGTCACTTTTGAGCTCAAACGAAGCTACATCGTTCACGACGCTCACACGTTTCTCGCTCTTAACAAAAGAACCTGGATGTTAGAGGGCCTGTGGTTTGTATCAGTTTCAGAAGAAGAGTTGAACTAGATATGGTCCCTGTGTGTAGGAAACACAGTTCTTTTGTTCTGAGCACAGTCACGTTTTCCGCCTTATTAGAGACTCTAGAATGCAAGAGCTTGCTTCTTGCTCTAAAGCAGAGTGTCTTTCATGGATGAGAACTGTGCTGTGTGTTTCCCTTCAGAAACGGAGTTAAATGGCAGGCTCTGTGTCTTCCTACAAGCAAGACTTCGTTTCAGGTAAACACAGTCACTTTTGAGCTCTAAGGAAGCTACATAGTTCACGAAGCTCACACGTTTCTCGCTCTTAAGTGGAAAGCATTGGATGATAGAGGGCCTGTGGTTTGTATCAGTTTCAGAAGCAGAGTTAAACTAGATATGGTCCGTGTGTGTAGGAAACACAGTTCTTTTGTTCTGAGCACACTCAAGTTTCCCGCCTTATTAGAGGCTCTTGAAAGCAAGAGCTTGCTTCTTGCTCTAAAGCAGAGTGTGTTTCATGGAAGAGAACTGTGCTGTGTGTTTCCCTTCAGAAACGGAGTTAAATGGCAGGCTCTGTGTCGTCCTACAAGCAAGACTTCCTTGTTTCAGGTAAACGCACTCACTTTTGAGCTCAAACGAAGCTACATCTTTCACAAAGCTCACACGTTTCTCACTCATAAGTGAAAAGGATTGGATGTTAAAGGGCCTGTGGTTTGTATCAGTTTCCGAAGCAGAATGGAACTAGATATGGTCCGTGTGTGTAGGAAACACAGTTCTTTTGTTCTGAGCACACTCACGTTTCCAGCCTTATTAGAGACTCTAGAAAGCAAGAGCTTGCTAATTGCTCTAAAGCAGAGTGTCTTTCATGGATGAGAACTGTGCTGTGTGTTTCACTTCAAAAACGGAGTTAAATGGCATGCTCTGTGTCTTCCTACAAGCAAGACGTAGTTTCAGGTAAACACAGTCACTTTTGAGCTCAAACGAAGCTACATCGTTCACGACGCTCACACGTTTCTCGCTCTTAACAAAAGGCACTGGATGTTAGAGGGCCTGTGGTTTGTATCAGTTTCAGAAGCAGAGTTGAACCAGATATGGTCCGTGTGTGTAGGAAACACAGTTCTTTTTTTCTGAGCACACTCAAGTTTCCCGCCTTATTAGAGACCCTAGAAAGCAAGAGCTTGCTTCTTGCTCTAAAGCAGATTGTCTTTCATGGATGAGAACTGTGCTGTGTGTTTCCCTTCAGAAACGGAGTTAAATGGCAGGCTCTGTGTCTTCCTACTAGCAAGACTTCGTTTCAGGTAAATGCAGTCATTTTTGAGCTCAAAGGAAGCTACATCGTTCACGAAGCTCACACGTTTCTCGCTCTTAAGTGAAAAGCATTGGATGTTAGAGGGCCTGAGGTTTGTATCAGTTTCAGAAGCAGAGTTGAACTAGAAATGGTCCGTGTTTGTAGGAAACACAGTTCTTTTGTTCTGAGCACAATCACGTTTCCCGCCTTATTAGAGACTCTTGAAAGCAAGAGCTTGCTTCTTGCTCTAAAGCAGAGTGTGTTTCATGGAAGAGAACTGTGCTGTGTGTTTCCCTTCAGAAACGGAGTTAAATGGCAGGCTCTGTGTCGTCCTACAAGCAAGACTTCGTTGTTTCAGGTAAACGCACTCACTTTTGAGCTCAAACGAAGCTACATCTTTCACAAAGCTCACATGTTTCTCACTCATAAGTGAAAAGGATTGGATGTTAGAGGGCCTGTGGTTTGTATCAGTTTCCGAACCAGAGTGGAACTAGATATGGTCCGTGTGTGTAGGAAACACAGTTCTTTTGTTCTGAGCACACTCACGTTTCCAGCCTTATTAGAGACTCTAGAAAGCAAGAGCTTGCTAATTGCTCTAAAGCAGAGTACTTTCATGGATGAGAACTGTGCTGTGTGTTTCCCTTCAGAAATGGAGTTAAATGGCAGGCGCTGTGTCTTCCTACAAGCCAGACTTCGTTTCAGGTAAACGCAGTCAGTTTTGTGCTCAAAGGAAGCTACATTTTTCACAAAGCTCACACGTTTCTCGCTCTTAACTGAAAGGCATTGGAGGTTAGAGGGCATGTAGTTTGTATCAATTCAGAAGCAGAGTTGAACTAGATATGGTCCGTGTGTGTAGGAAACACAGTTCTTTTGTTCTGAGCACACTCACGGTTCCCATCTTATTAGAGAGTCTAGATAGCAAGAGCTTGCTTCTTGTTCTAAAGCAGATTGTCTTTCATGGTTGAGAACTGTGCTGTGTGTTTCCCTTCAGAAACGGAGTTAAATGGCATGCTCTGTGTCCTCCTAAAAGCAAGAATTCGTTTCAGATAAACGCAGTAATATTTGAGCTCAAAGTAAGCTACATAGTTTTCGAAGCTCACACGTTTCTCGCTCTTAAGTGAAAAGCATTGGATGTTAGAGGGTCTATGGTTTGTATCAGTTTCAGAAGCATGGTTGAACTAGATATGGTCCGTGTGTGTAGGAAACACAGTTATTTTGTTCTGAGCACAATCACGTTTCCAGCCTTATTAGAGACTCTTGAAAGCAAGAGCTTGCTTCTTGCTCTAAAGCAGAGTGTGTTTCATGGAAGAGAACTGTGCTGTGTGTTTCCCTTCAGAAATGGAGTTAAATGGCAGGCTCTGTGTCGTCCTACAAGCAGGACTTCGTTGTTTCAGGTAAAACGCACTCACTTTTGAGCTCAAACGAAGCTACTTCTTTCACAAAGCTCACACGTTTCTCACTCATAAGTGAAAAGGATTGGATGTTAGAGGGCCTGTGGTTTCTATCAGTTTCCGAAGCAGAGTTGAACTAGATATGGTCCGTGTGTATAGGAAACACAGTTCTTTTTTTCTGAGCACACTCACGTTTCCCACCTTATTAGAGACTCTAGAATGCAAGAGCATGCTTCTTGCTCTAAAGCAGAGTGTCTTTCATGGATGAGAACTGTGCTGTGTGTTTCCCTTCAGAAACGGAGTTAAATGGCAGGCTCTGTGTCTTCCTACAAGCAAGACTTCGTTTCAGGTAAACGCAGTCACTTGTGAGCTCAAACGAAGCTACATCTTTCACAAAGCTCACACGTTTCTCACTCTTAACTGAAAGGCATTGGATGTTAGAGGGCCTGTGGTTTGTATCAGTTTCAGAAGCAGAGTTGAACTAGATATGGTCCGTGTTTGTAGGAAACACAGTTCTTTTGTTCTGAGCACAGTCACGTTTCCCACCTTATTAGAGACTCTAGAATGCGAGAGCATGCTTCTTGCTCTTAAGCAGAGTGTGTCTCATGGATGAGAACTGTGCTGTGTGTTTCCCTTCAGAAACGGAGTTAAATGGCAGGCTCTGTGAGTTCCTACAAGCTAGACTTCGTTTCAGGTAAACGCAGTCACTTTTGAGCTCTAAGGAAGCTACATAGTTCACGAAGCTCACACGTTTCTCACTCTTAAGTGGAAAGCATTGGATGATAGAGGTCCTGTGGTTTGTATCAGTTTCAGAAGCAGAGTTAAACTAGATATGGTCCGTGTGTGTAGGAAACACAGTTCTTTTGTTCTGAGCACACTCAAGTTTCCCGCCTTATTAGAGGCTCTTGAAAGCAAGAGCTTGCTTCTTGCTCTAAAGCAGAGTGTGTTTCATGGAAGAGAACTGTGCTGTGTGTTTCCCTTAAGAAACGGAGTTAAATGGCAGGCTCTGTGTCGTCCTACAAGCAGGACTTCGTTGTTTCAGGTAAAACGCACTCACTTTTGAGCTCAAACGAAGCTACTTCTTTCACAAAGCTCACACTTTTCTCACTCTTAACTGAAAGGCATTGGATGTTAGAGGGCCTGTGGTTTGTATCAGTTTCAGAAGCAGAGTTGAACTAGATATGGTCCGTGTTTGTAGGAAACACAGTTCTTTTGTTCTGAGCACAGTCACGTTTCCCACCTTATTAGAGACTCTAGAATGCGAGAGCATGCTTCTTGCTCTTAAGCAGAGTGTGTCTCATGGATGAGAACTGTGCTGTGTGTTTCCCTTCAGAAACGGAGTTAAATGGCAGGCTCTGTGTCTTCCTACAAGCAAGACGTAGCTTCAGGTAAACGCAGTCACTTTTGAGCTCAAACGAAGCTACATCGTTCACGACGCTCACACGTTTCTCGCTCTTAACAAAAGAACCTGGATGTTAGAGGGCCTGTGGTTTGTATCAGTTTCAGAAGAAGAGTTGAACTAGATATGGTCCCTGTGTGTAGGAAACACAGTTCTTTTGTTCTGAGCACAGTCACGTTTTCCGCCTTATTAGAGACCCTAGAATGCAAGAGCTTGCTTCTTGCTCTAAAGCAGAGTGTCTTTCATGGATGAGAACTGTGCTGTGTGTTTCCCTTCAGAAACGGAGTTAAATGGCAGGCTCTGTGTCTTCCTACAAGCAAGACTTCGTTTCAGGTAAACACAGTCACTTTTGAGCTCTAAGGAAGCTACATAGTTCACGAAGCTCACACGTTTCTCGCTCTTAAGTGGAAAGCATTGGATGATAGAGGGCCTGTGGTTTGTATCAGTTTCAGAAGCAGAGTTAAACTAGATATGGTCCGTGTGTGTAGGAAACACAGTTCTTTTGTTCTGAGCACACTCAAGTTTCCCGCCTTATTAGAGGCTCTTGAAAGCAAGAGCTTGCTTCTTGCTCTAAAGCAGAGTGTGTTTCATGGAAGAGAACTGTGCTGTGTGTTTCCCTTCAGAAACGGAGTTAAATGGCAGGCTCTGTGTCGTCCTACAAGCAAGACTTCCTTGTTTCAGGTAAACGCACTCACTTTTGAGCTCAAACGAAGCTACATCTTTCACAAAGCTCACACGTTTCTCACTCATAAGTGAAAAGGATTGGATGTTAAAGGGCCTGTGGTTTGTATCAGTTTCCGAAGCAGAATGGAACTAGATATGGTCCGTGTGTGTAGGAAACACAGTTCTTTTGTTCTGAGCACACTCACGTTTCCAGCCTTATTAGAGACTCTAGAAAGCAAGAGCTTGCTAATTGCTCTAAAGCAGAGTGTCTTTCATGGATGAGAACTGTGCTGTGTGTTTCACTTCAAAAACGGAGTTAAATGGCATGCTCTGTGTCTTCCTACAAGCAAGACGTAGTTTCAGGTAAACACAGTCACTTTTGAGCTCAAACGAAGCTACATCGTTCACGACGCTCACACGTTTCTCGCTCTTAACAAAAGGCACTGGATGTTAGAGGGCCTGTGGTTTGTATCAGTTTCAGAAGCAGAGTTGAACCAGATATGGTCCGTGTGTGTAGGAAACACAGTTCTTTTTTTCTGAGCACACTCAAGTTTCCCGCCTTATTAGAGACCCTAGAAAGCAAGAGCTTGCTTCTTGCTCTAAAGCAGATTGTCTTTCATGGATGAGAACTGTGCTGTGTGTTTCCCTTCAGAAACGGAGTTAAATGGCAGGCTCTGTGTCTTCCTACTAGCAAGACTTCGTTTCAGGTAAATGCAGTCATTTTTGAGCTCAAAGGAAGCTACATCGTTCACGAAGCTCACACGTTTCTCGCTCTTAAGTGAAAAGCATTGGATGTTAGAGGGCCTGAGGTTTGTATCAGTTTCAGAAGCAGAGTTGAACTAGAAATGGTCCGTGTTTGTAGGAAACACAGTTCTTTTGTTCTGAGCACAATCACGTTTCCCGCCTTATTAGAGACTCTTGAAAGCAAGAGCTTGCTTCTTGCTCTAAAGCAGAGTGTGTTTCATGGAAGAGAACTGTGCTGTGTGTTTCCCTTCAGAAACGGAGTTAAATGGCAGGCTCTGTGTCGTCCTACAAGCAAGACTTCGTTGTTTCAGGTAAACGCACTCACTTTTGAGCTCAAACGAAGCTACATCTTTCACAAAGCTCACATGTTTCTCACTCATAAGTGAAAAGGATTGGATGTTAGAGGGCCTGTGGTTTGTATCAGTTTCCGAACCAGAGTGGAACTAGATATGGTCCGTGTGTGTAGGAAACACAGTTCTTTTGTTCTGAGCACACTCACGTTTCCAGCCTTATTAGAGACTCTAGAAAGCAAGAGCTTGCTAATTGCTCTAAAGCAGAGTACTTTCATGGATGAGAACTGTGCTGTGTGTTTCCCTTCAGAAATGGAGTTAAATGGCAGGCGCTGTGTCTTCCTACAAGCCAGACTTCGTTTCAGGTAAACGCAGTCAGTTTTGTGCTCAAAGGAAGCTACATTTTTCACAAAGCTCACACGTTTCTCGCTCTTAACTGAAAGGCATTGGAGGTTAGAGGGCATGTAGTTTGTATCAATTCAGAAGCAGAGTTGAACTAGATATGGTCCGTGTGTGTAGGAAACACAGTTCTTTTGTTCTGAGCACACTCACGGTTCCCATCTTATTAGAGAGTCTAGATAGCAAGAGCTTGCTTCTTGTTCTAAAGCAGATTGTCTTTCATGGTTGAGAACTGTGCTGTGTGTTTCCCTTCAGAAACGGAGTTAAATGGCATGCTCTGTGTCCTCCTAAAAGCAAGAATTCGTTTCAGATAAACGCAGTAATATTTGAGCTCAAAGTAAGCTACATAGTTTTCGAAGCTCACACGTTTCTCGCTCTTAAGTGAAAAGCATTGGATGTTAGAGGGTCTATGGTTTGTATCAGTTTCAGAAGCATGGTTGAACTAGATATGGTCCGTGTGTGTAGGAAACACAGTTATTTTGTTATGAGCACAATCACGTTTCCAGCCTTATTAGAGACTCTTGAAAGCAAGAGCTTGCTTCTTGCTCTAAAGCAGAGTGTGTTTCATGGAAGAGAACTGTGCTGTGTGTTTCCCTTCAGAAATGGAGTTAAATGGCAGGCTCTGTGTCGTCCTACAAGCAGGACTTCGTTGTTTCAGGTAAAACGCACTCACTTTTGAGCTCAAACGAAGCTACTTCTTTCACAAAGCTCACACGTTTCTCACTCATAAGTGAAAAGGATTGGATGTTAGAGGGCCTGTGGTTTCTATCAGTTTCCGAAGCAGAGTTGAACTAGATATGGTCCGTGTGTATAGGAAACACAGTTCTTTTTTTCTGAGCACACTCACGTTTCCCACCTTATTAGAGACTCTAGAATGCAAGAGCATGCTTCTTGCTCTAAAGCAGAGTGTCTTTCATGGATGAGAACTGTGCTGTGTGTTTCCCTTCAGAAACGGAGTTAAATGGCAGGCTCTGTGTCTTCCTACAAGCAAGACGTAGCTTCAGGTAAACGCAGTCACTTTTGAGCTCAAACGAAGCTACATCGTTCACGACGCTCACATGTTTCTCGCTCTTAACAAAAGGCACTGGATGTTAGAGGGCCTGTGGTTTGTATCAGTTTCAGAAGAAGAGTTGAACTAGATATGGTCCCTGTGTGTAGGAAACACAGTTCTTTTGTTCTGAGCACAGTCACGTTTTCCGCCTTATTAGAGACTCTAGAATGCAAGAGCTTGCTTCTTGCTCTAAAGCAGAGTGTCTTTCATGGATGAGAACTGTGCTGTGTGTTTCCCTTCAGAAACGGAGTTAAATGGCAGGCTCTGTGTCTTCCTACAAGCAAGACTTCGTTTCAGGTAAACGCAGTCACTTGTGAGCTCAAACGAAGCTACATCTTTCACAAAGCTCACACGTTTCTCACTCTTAACTGAAAGGCATTGGATGTTAGAGGGCCTGTGGTTTGTATCAGTTTCAGAAGCAGAGTTGAACTAGATATGGTCCGTGTTTGTAGGAAACACAGTTCTTTTGTTCTGAGCACAGTCACGTTTCCCACCTTATTAGAGACTCTAGAATGCGAGAGCATGCTTCTTGCTCTTAAGCAGAGTGTGTCTCATGGATGAGAACTGTGCTGTGTGTTTCCCTTCAGAAACGGAGTTAAATGGCAGGCTCTGTGAGTTCCTACAAGCTAGACTTCGTTTCAGGTAAACGCAGTCACTTTTGAGCTCTAAGGAAGCTACATAGTTCACGAAGCTCACACGTTTCTCGCTCTTAAGTGAAAAGCATTGGATGTTAGAGGGCCTGAGGTTTGTATCATTTTCAGAAGCAGAGTTGAACTAGAAATGGTCCGTGTTTGTAGGAAACACAGTTCTTTTGTTCTGAGCACACTCACGTTTCCCGCCTTATTAGAGACTCTTGAAAGCAAGAGCTTGCTTCTTGCTCTAAAGCAGAGTGTGTTTCATGGAAGAGAACTGTGCTGTGTGTTTCCCTTCAGAAACGGAGTTAAATGGCAGGCTCTGTGTCGTCCTACAAGCAAGACTTCGTTGTTTCAGGTAAACGCACTCACTTTTGAGCTCAAACGAAGCTACATCTTTCACAAAGCTCACACGTTTCTCAATCATAAGTGAAAAGGATTGGATGTTAGAGGGCCTGTGGTTTGTATCAGTTTCCGAAGCAGAGTTGAACTAGATATGGTCCGTGTGTGTAGGAAACACAGTTCTTTTGTTCTGAGCACACTCACGTTTCCAGCCTTATTAGAGTCTCTAGAAAGCAAGAGCTTGCTAATTGCTCTAAAGCAGAGTACTTTCATGGATGAGAACTGTGCTGTGTGTTTCCCTTCAGAAATGGAGTTAAATGGCAGGCGCTGTGTCTTCCTACAAGTCAGACTTCGTTTCAGGTAAACGCAGTCAGTTTTGTGCTCAAAGGAAGCTACATTTTTCACAAAGCTCACACGTTTCTCGCTCTTAACTGAAAGGCATTGGAGGTTAGAGGGCGTGTAGTTTGTATCAGGTTCAGAAGCAGAGTTGAACTAGATATGGTCCGTGTGTGTAGGAAACACAGTTCTTTTGTTCTGAGCACACTCACGGTTCCCATCTTATTAGAGAGTCTAGATAGCAAGAGCTTGCTTCTTGTTCTAAAGCAGATTGTCTTTCATGGTTGAGAACTGTGCTGTGTGTTTCCCTTCAGAAACGGAGTTAAATGGCAGGCTCTGTGTCTTCCTACAAGCAAGACTTCGTTTCAGGTAAACGCAGTCACTTGTGAGCTCAAACGAAGCTACATCTTTCACAAAGCTCACACGTTTCTCGCTCTTAACAAAAGGCACTGGATGTTAGAGGGCCTGTGGTTGGTATCAGTTTCAGAAGCAGAGTTGAACTAGATATGGTCCGTCTGTGTAGGAACCACAGTTCTTTTGTTCTGAGCACACTCAAGTTTCCCGCCTTATTAGAGATTCTAGAAAGCAAGAGCTTGCTTCTTGCTCTAAAGCAGAGTGTCTTTCATGGATGAGAACTGTGCTGTGTGTTTCCCTTCAGTAACGGAGTTAAATGGCAGGCTCTGTGTCTTCCTACAAGCAAGACTTCGTTTCAGGTAAACGCAGTCACTTTTGAGCTCAAACGAAGCTACAACTTTCACAAAGCTCACACGTTTCTCGCTCTTAACTGAAAGGCATTGGAGGTTAGAGGGCCTGTAGTTTGTATCAGGTTCAGAAGCAGAGTTGAACTAGATATGGTCTGTGTGTGTAGGAAACACAGTTCTTTTGTTCTGAGCACAGTCACGTTTCCCACCTTATTAGAGACTCTAGAATGCGAGAGCATGCTTCTTGCTCTTAAGCAGAGTGTGTCTCATGGATGAGAACTGTGCTGTGTGTTTCCCTTCAGAAACGGAGTTAAATGGCAGGCTCTGTGAGTTCCTACAAGCTAGACTTCGTTTCAGGTAAACGCAGTCACTTTTGAGCTCAAATGAAGCTACATCGTTCACGAAGCTATCACGTTTCTCGCTCTTAACTGAAAGGCATTGGATGTTAGAGGGTCTATGGTTTGTATCAGTTTCAGAAGCATGGTTGAACTAGATATGATCCGTGTGTGTAGGAAACACAGTTCTTTTGTTCTGAGCACACTCACGTTTCCAGCCTTATTAGAGACTCTTGAAAGCAAGAGCTTGCTTCTTGCTCTAAAGCAGAGTGTGTTTCATGGAAGAGAACTGTGCTGTGTGTTTCCCTTCAGAAACGGAGTTAAATGGCAGGCTCTGTGTCGTCCTACAAGCAGGACTTCGTTGCTTCAGGTAAAACGCACTCACTTTTGAGCTCAAACGAAGCTACTTCTTTCACAAAGCTCACACGTTTCTCACTCAAAAGTGAAAAGTATTGGATGTTAGAGGGCCTTGGTTTGTATCAGTTTCCGAAGCAGAGTTGAACTAGATATGGTCCGTCTGTATAGGAAACACAGTTCTTTTGTTCTGAGCACACTCACGTTTCCCACCTTATTAGAGACTCTAGAATGCAAGAGCATGCTTCTTGCTCTAAAGCAGAGTGTCTTTCATGGATGAGAACTGTGCTGTTTGTTTCCCTTCAGAAACGGAGTTAAATGGCAGGCTCTGTGTCTTCCTACAAGCAAGACGTAGCTTCAGGTAAACGCAGTCACTTTTGAGCTCAAACGAAGCTACATCGTTCACGACGCTCACACGTTTCTCGCTCTTAACAAAAGGCACTGGATGTTAGAGGGCCTGTGGTTTGTATCAGTTTCAGAAGAAGAGTTGAACTAGATATGGTCCCTGTGTGTAGGAAACACAGTTCTTTTGTTCTGAGCACAGTCACGTTTTCCGCCTTATTAGAGACTCTAGAAAGCAAGAGCTTGTTTCTTGCTCTAAAGAAGAGTGTCTTTCATGGATGAGAACTGTGCTGTGTGTTTCCCTTCAGTAACGGAGTTAAATGGCAGGCTCTGTGTCTTCCTACAAGCAAGACTTCGTTTCAGGTAAACGCAGTCACTTTTGAGCTCAAATGAAGCTACATCGTTCACGAAGCTATCACGTTTCTCGCTCTTAACTGAAAGGCATTGGATGTTAGAGGGTCTATGGTTTGTATCAGTTTCAGAAGCATGGTTGAACTAGATATGGTCCGTGTGTGTCGGAAACACAATTATTTTGTTCTGAGCACAATCACGTTTCCAGCCTTATTAGAGACTCTTGAAAGCAAGAGCTTGCTTCTTGCTCTAAAGCAGAGTGTGTTTCATGGAAGAGAACTGTGCTGTGTGTTTCCCTTCAGAAACGGAGTTAAATGGCAGGCTCTGTGAGTTCCTACAAGCTAGACTTCGTTTCAGGTAAACGCAGTCACTTTTGAGCTCAAATGAAGCTACATCGTTCACGAAGCTATCATGTTTCTCGCTCTTAACTGAAAGGCATTGGATGTTAGAGGGTCTATGGTTTGTATCAGTTTCAGAAGCATGGTTGAACTAGATATGGTCCGTGTGTGTAGGAAACACAGTTATTTTGTTCTGAGCACACTTACGTTTCCCGCCTTATTAGAGACTCTTGAAAGCAAGAGCTTGCTTCTTGCTCTAAAGCAGAGTGTGTTTCATGGAAGAGAACTGTGCTGTGTGTTTCCCTTAAGGAACGGAGTTAAATGGCAGGCTCTGTGTCGTCCTACAAGAAGGACTTCGTTGTTTCAGGTAAAACGCACTCACTTTTGAGCTCAAACGAAGCTACTTCTTTCACAAAGCTCACACGTTTCTCACTCTTAACTGAAAGGCATTGGATGTTAGAGGGCCTGTGGTTTGTATCAGTTTCAGAAGCAGAGTTGAACTAGATATGGTCCGTGTTTGTAGGAAACACAGTTCTTTTGTTCTGAGCACAGTCACGTTTCCCACCTTATTAGAGACTCTAGAATGCGAGAGCATGCTTCTTGCTCTTAAGCAGAGTGTGTCTCATGGATGAGAACTGTGCTGTGTGTTTCCCTTCAGAAACGGAGTTAAATGGCAGGCTCTGTGAGTTCCTACAAGCTGGACTTCGTTTCAGGTAAACGCAGTCACTTTTGAGCTCAAATGAAGCTACATCGTTCACGAAGCTATCACGTTTCTCGCTCTTAACTGAAAGGCATTGGATGTTAGAGGGTCTATGGTTTGTATCAGTTTCAGAAGCATGGTTGAACTAGATATGGTCCGTGTGTGTAGGAAACACAGTTATTTTGTTCTGAGCACAATCACGTTTCCAGCCTTATTAGAGACTCTTGAAAGCAAGAGCTTGCTTCTTGCTCTAAAGCAGAGTGTGTTTCATGGAAGAGAACTGTGCTGTGTGTTTCCCTTCAGAAATGGAGTTAAATGGCAGGCTCTGTGTCGTCCTACAAGCAGGACTTCGTTGTTTCAGGAAAAAAGAACTCACTTTTGAGCTCAAACGAAGCTACTTCTTTCACATAGCTCACACGTTTCTCACTCATAAGTGTAAAGGATTGGATGTTAGAGGGCCTGTGGTTTGTATCAGTTTCAGAAGCAGAGTTGAACTAGATATGGTCCGTGTTTGTAGGAAACACAGTTTTTTGTTCTGAGCACAGTCACGTTTCCCACCTTATTAGAGACTCTAGAATGCGAGAGCATGCTTCTTGCTCTTAAGCAGAGTGTGTTTCATGGATGAGAACTGTGCTGTGTGTTTCCCTTCAGAAACAGAGTTAAATGGCAGGCTCTGTGAGTTCCTACAAGCTAGACTTCGTTTCAGGTAAACGCAGTCACTTTTGAGCTCAAATGAAGCTACATCATTCACGAAGCTATCACGTTTCTCGCTCTTAACTGAAAGGCATTGGATGTTAGAGGGTCTATGGTTTGTATCAGTTTCAGAAGCATGGTTGAACTAGATATGGTCCGTGTGTGTAGGAAACACAGTTATTTTGTTCTGAGCACAATCACGTTTCCAGGCTTATTAGAGACTCTTGAAAGCAAGAGCTTGCTTCTTGCTCTAAAGCAGAGTGTGTTTCATGGAAGAGAACTGTGCTGTGTGTTTCCCTTCAGAAACGGAGTTAAATGGCAGGCTCTGTGTCTTCCTACAAGCAAGACTTCGTTTCAGGTAAACGCAGACACTTGTGAGCTCAAACGAAGCTACATCTTTCACAAAGCTCACACGTTTCTCACTCTTAACTGAAAGGCATTGGATGTTAGAGGGCCTGTGGTTTGTATCAGTTTCAGAAGCAGAGTTGAACTAGATATGGTCCGTGTTTGTAGGAAACACAGTTCTTTTGTTCTGAGCACAGTCACGTTTCCCACCTTATTAGAGACTCTAGAATGCGAGAGCATGCTTCTTGCTCTTAAGCAGAGTGTGTCTCATGGATGAGAACTGTGCTGTGTGTTTCCCTTCAGAAACGGAGTTAAATGGCAGGCTCTGTGAGTTCCTACAAGCTAGACTTCGTTTCAGGTAAAGCAGTCATTTTTGAGCTCAAATGAAGCTACATCGTTCACGAAGCTATCACGTTTCTCGCTCTTAACTGAAAGGCATTGGATGTTAGAGGGTCTATGGTTTGTATCAGTTTCAGAAGCATGGTTGAACTAGATATGATCCGTGTGTGTAGGAAACACAGTTATTTTGTTCTGAGCACACTCACGTTTCCAGCCTTATTAGAGACTCTTGAAAGCAAGAGCTTGCTTCTTGCTCTAAAGCAGAGTGTGTTTCATGGAAGAGAACTGTGCTGTGTGTTTCCCTTCAGAAACGGAGTTAAATGGCAGGCTCTGTGTCGTCCTACAAGCAGGACTTCGTTGTTTCAGGTAAAACGCACTCACTTTTGAGCTCAAATGAATCTACTTCTTTCACAAAGCTCACACGTTTCTCACTCATAAGTGAAAAGGATTGGATGTTAGAGGGCCTGTGGTTTGTATGAGATTCCGAAGCAGAGTTGAACTAGATATGGTCCGTGTGTATAGGAAACACAGTTCTTTTGTTCTGAGCACACTCACATTTCCCACCTTATTAGAGACTCTAGAATGCAAGAGCATGCTTCTTGCTCTAAAGCAGAGTGTCTTTCATGGATGAGAACTGTGCTGTGTGTTTCCCTTCAGAAACGGAGTAAAATGGCAGGCTCTGTGTCTTCCTACAAGCAAGACGTAACTTCAGGTAAACGCAGTCACTTTTGAGCTCAAAGGAAGCTACATCGTTCACGACGCTCACAGGTTTCTTGCTCTTAACAAAAGGCACTGGATGTTAGAGGGCCTGTGGTTTGTATCAGTTTCAGAAGAAGAGTTGAACTAGATATGGTCCCTGTGTGTAGGAAACACAGTTCTTTTGTTCTGAGCTCACTCACGTTTTCCGCCTTATTAGAGACTCTAGAAAGCAAGAGCTTGCTTCTTGCTCTAAAGCAGAGTGTCTTTCATGGATGAGAACTGTGCTGTGTGTTTCCCTTCAGTAACGGAGTTAAATGGCAGGCTCTGTGTCTTCCTACTAGCAAGACTTCATTTCAGGTAAACGCAGTCACTTTTGAGCTCAAAGGAAGCTACATCTTTCACAAAGCTCACACGTTTCTCACTCTTAACTGAAAGGCATTGGATGTTAGAGGGCCTGTGGTTTGTATCAGTTTCAGAAGCAGAGTTGAACTAGATATGGTCCGTGTTTGTAGGAAACACAGTTCTTTTGTTCTGAGCACAGTCACGTTTCCCACCTTATTAGAGACTCTAGAATGCGAGAGCATGCTTCTTGCTCTTAAGCAGAGTGTGTCTCATGGATGAGAACTGTGCTGTGTGTTTCCCTTCAGAAACGGAGTTAAATGGCAGGCTCTGTGAGTTCCTACAAGCTAGACTTCGTTTCAGGTAAACGCAGTCACTTTTGAGCTCAAATGAAGCTACATCGTTCACGAAGCTATCACGTTTCTCGCTCTTAACTGAAAGGCATTGGATGTTAGAGGGTCTATGGTTTGTATCAGTTTCAGAAGCATGGTTGAACTAGATATGGTCCGTGTGTGTAGGAAACACAGTTATTTTGTTCTGAGCACAATCACGTTTCCAGCCTTATTAGAGAATCTTGAAAGCAAGAGCTTGCTTCTTGCTCTAAAGCAGAGTGTGTTTCATGGAAGAGAACTGTGCTGTGTGTTTCCCTTCAGAAACGGAGTTAAATGGCAGGCTCTGTGTCGTCCTACAAGCAGGACTTCGTTGTTTCAGGTAAAACGCACTCACTTTTGAGCTCAAATGAAGCTACTTCTTTCACAAAGCTCACACGTTTCTCACTCAAAAGTGAAAAGGATTGGATGTTAGAGGGCCTGTGGTTTGTATCAGTTTCCGAAGCAGAGTTGAACTAGATATGGTCCGTGTGTATAGGAAACACAGTTCTTTTGTTCTGAGCACACTCACGTTTCCCACATTATTAGAGACTCTAGAATGCAAGAGCATGCTTCTTGCTCTAAAGCAGAGTGTCTTTCATGGATGAGAACTGTGCTGTGTGTTTCCCTTCAGAAACGGAGTTAAATGGCAGGCTCTGTTTCTTCCTACAAGCAAGACGTAGCTTCAGGTAAACGCAGTCACTTTTGAGCTCAAACGAAGCTACATCGTTCACGACGCTCACAGGTTTCTCGCTCTTAACAAAAGGCACTTGATGTTAGAGGGCCTGTGGTTTGTATCAGTTTCAGAAGCAGAGTTGAACTAGATATGGTCCGTGTGTGTAGGAAACACAGTTCTTTTGTTCTGAGCCCACTCACGTTTCCAGCCTTATTAGAGACTCTAGAAAGCAAGAGCTTGCTTCTTGCTCTAAAGCAGAGTGTGTTTCATGGATGAGAACTGTGCTGTGTGTTTCCCTTCAGAAACGGAGTTAAATGGCAGGCTCTGTGTCCTCCTACAAGCAAGAATTCGTTTCAGATAAACGCAGTCACTTTTGAGCTCAAAGGAAGCTACATAGTTCACGAAGCTCACACGTTTCTCGCTCTTAAGTGAAAAGCATTGGATGTTAGATGGCCTGTGGTTTGTATCAGTTTCAGAAGCAGAGTTGAACTAGATATGGTCCGTGTGTGTAGGAAACACAGTTCTTTTGTTCTGAGCACACTCAAGTTTCCCGCCTTATTAGAGACCCTAGAAAGCAAGAGCTTGCTTCTTGCTCTAAAGCAGATTGTCTTTCATGGATGAGAACTGTGCTGTGTGTTTCCCTTCAGAAACGGAGTTAAATGGCCGGCTCTGTGTCTTCCTACTAGCAAGACTTTGTTTCAGGTAAATGCAGTCATTTTTGAGCTCAAAGGAAGCTACATCGTTCACGAAGCTCACACGTTTCTCGCTCTTAAGTGAAAAGCATTGGATGTTAGAGGGCCTGTGGTTTGTATCAGTTTCAGAAGCAGAGTTGAACTAGAAATGGTCCGTGTTTGTAGGAAACACAGTTCTTTTGTTCTGAGCACACTTACGTTTCCCGCCTTATTAGAGACTCTTGAAAGCAAGAGCTTGCTTCTTGCTCTAAAGCAGAGTGTGTTTCATGGAAGAGAACTGTGCTGTGTGTTTCCCTTAAGGAACGGAGTTAAATGGCAGGCTCTGTGTCGTCCTACAAGAAGGACTTCGTTGTTTCAGGTAAAACGCACTCACTTTTGAGCTCAAACGAAGCTACTTCTTTCACAAAGCTCACACGTTTCTCACTCTTAACTGAAAGGCATTGGATGTTAGAGGGCCTGTGGTTTGTATCAGTTTCAGAAGCAGAGTTGAACTAGATATGGTCCGTGTTTGTAGGAAACACAGTTCTTTTGTTCTGAGCACAGTCACGTTTCCCACCTTATTAGAGACTCTAGAATGCGAGAGCATGCTTCTTGCTCTTAAGCAGAGTGTGTCTCATGGATGAGAACTGTGCTGTGTGTTTCCCTTCAGAAACGGAGTTAAATGGCAGGCTCTGTGAGTTCCTACAAGCTGGACTTCGTTTCAGGTAAACGCAGTCACTTTTGAGCTCAAATGAAGCTACATCGTTCACGAAGCTATCACGTTTCTCGCTCTTAACTGAAAGGCATTGGATGTTAGAGGGTCTATGGTTTGTATCAGTTTCAGAAGCATGGTTGAACTAGATATGGTCCGTGTGTGTAGGAAACACAGTTATTTTGTTCTGAGCACAATCACGTTTCCAGCCTTATTAGAGACTCTTGAAAGCAAGAGCTTGCTTCTTGCTCTAAAGCAGAGTGTGTTTCATGGAAGAGAACTGTGCTGTGTGTTTCCCTTCAGAAATGGAGTTAAATGGCAGGCTCTGTGTCGTCCTACAAGCAGGACTTCGTTGTTTCAGGAAAAAAGAACTCACTTTTGAGCTCAAACGAAGCTACTTCTTTCACATAGCTCACACGTTTCTCACTCATAAGTGTAAAGGATTGGATGTTAGAGGGCCTGTGGTTTGTATCAGTTTCAGAAGCAGAGTTGAACTAGATATGGTCCGTGTTTGTAGGAAACACAGTTTTTTGTTCTGAGCACAGTCACGTTTCCCACCTTATTAGAGACTCTAGAATGCGAGAGCATGCTTCTTGCTCTTAAGCAGAGTGTGTTTCATGGATGAGAACTGTGCTGTGTGTTTCCCTTCAGAAACAGAGTTAAATGGCAGGCTCTGTGAGTTCCTACAAGCTAGACTTCGTTTCAGGTAAACGCAGTCACTTTTGAGCTCAAATGAAGCTACATCATTCACGAAGCTATCACGTTTCTCGCTCTTAACTGAAAGGCATTGGATGTTAGAGGGTCTATGGTTTGTATCAGTTTCAGAAGCATGGTTGAACTAGATATGGTCCGTGTGTGTAGGAAACACAGTTATTTTGTTCTGAGCACAATCACGTTTCCAGGCTTATTAGAGACTCTTGAAAGCAAGAGCTTGCTTCTTGCTCTAAAGCAGAGTGTGTTTCATGGAAGAGAACTGTGCTGTGTGTTTCCCTTCAGAAACGGAGTTAAATGGCAGGCTCTGTGTCTTCCTACAAGCAAGACTTCGTTTCAGGTAAACGCAGACACTTGTGAGCTCAAACGAAGCTACATCTTTCACAAAGCTCACACGTTTCTCACTCTTAACTGAAAGGCATTGGATGTTAGAGGGCCTGTGGTTTGTATCAGTTTCAGAAGCAGAGTTGAACTAGATATGGTCCGTGTTTGTAGGAAACACAGTTCTTTTGTTCTGAGCACAGTCACGTTTCCCACCTTATTAGAGACTCTAGAATGCGAGAGCATGCTTCTTGCTCTTAAGCAGAGTGTGTCTCATGGATGAGAACTGTGCTGTGTGTTTCCCTTCAGAAACGGAGTTAAATGGCAGGCTCTGTGAGTTCCTACAAGCTAGACTTCGTTTCAGGTAAAGCAGTCATTTTTGAGCTCAAATGAAGCTACATCGTTCACGAAGCTATCACGTTTCTCGCTCTTAACTGAAAGGCATTGGATGTTAGAGGGTCTATGGTTTGTATCAGTTTCAGAAGCATGGTTGAACTAGATATGATCCGTGTGTGTAGGAAACACAGTTATTTTGTTCTGAGCACACTCACGTTTCCAGCCTTATTAGAGACTCTTGAAAGCAAGAGCTTGCTTCTTGCTCTAAAGCAGAGTGTGTTTCATGGAAGAGAACTGTGCTGTGTGTTTCCCTTCAGAAACGGAGTTAAATGGCAGGCTCTGTGTCGTCCTACAAGCAGGACTTCGTTGTTTCAGGTAAAACGCACTCACTTTTGAGCTCAAATGAATCTACTTCTTTCACAAAGCTCACACGTTTCTCACTCATAAGTGAAAAGGATTGGATGTTAGAGGGCCTGTGGTTTGTATGAGATTCCGAAGCAGAGTTGAACTAGATATGGTCCGTGTGTATAGGAAACACAGTTCTTTTGTTCTGAGCACACTCACATTTCCCACCTTATTAGAGACTCTAGAATGCAAGAGCATGCTTCTTGCTCTAAAGCAGAGTGTCTTTCATGGATGAGAACTGTGCTGTGTGTTTCCCTTCAGAAACGGAGTAAAATGGCAGGCTCTGTGTCTTCCTACAAGCAAGACGTAACTTCAGGTAAACGCAGTCACTTTTGAGCTCAAAGGAAGCTACATCGTTCACGACGCTCACAGGTTTCTTGCTCTTAACAAAAGGCACTGGATGTTAGAGGGCCTGTGGTTTGTATCAGTTTCAGAAGAAGAGTTGAACTAGATATGGTCCCTGTGTGTAGGAAACACAGTTCTTTTGTTCTGAGCTCACTCACGTTTTCCGCCTTATTAGAGACTCTAGAAAGCAAGAGCTTGCTTCTTGCTCTAAAGCAGAGTGTCTTTCATGGATGAGAACTGTGCTGTGTGTTTCCCTTCAGTAACGGAGTTAAATGGCAGGCTCTGTGTCTTCCTACTAGCAAGACTTCATTTCAGGTAAACGCAGTCACTTTTGAGCTCAAAGGAAGCTACATCTTTCACAAAGCTCACACGTTTCTCACTCTTAACTGAAAGGCATTGGATGTTAGAGGGCCTGTGGTTTGTATCAGTTTCAGAAGCAGAGTTGAACTAGATATGGTCCGTGTTTGTAGGAAACACAGTTCTTTTGTTCTGAGCACAGTCACGTTTCCCACCTTATTAGAGACTCTAGAATGCGAGAGCATGCTTCTTGCTCTTAAGCAGAGTGTGTCTCATGGATGAGAACTGTGCTGTGTGTTTCCCTTCAGAAACGGAGTTAAATGGCAGGCTCTGTGAGTTCCTACAAGCTAGACTTCGTTTCAGGTAAACGCAGTCACTTTTGAGCTCAAATGAAGCTACATCGTTCACGAAGCTATCACGTTTCTCGCTCTTAACTGAAAGGCATTGGATGTTAGAGGGTCTATGGTTTGTATCAGTTTCAGAAGCATGGTTGAACTAGATATGGTCCGTGTGTGTAGGAAACACAGTTATTTTGTTCTGAGCACAATCACGTTTCCAGCCTTATTAGAGAATCTTGAAAGCAAGAGCTTGCTTCTTGCTCTAAAGCAGAGTGTGTTTCATGGAAGAGAACTGTGCTGTGTGTTTCCCTTCAGAAACGGAGTTAAATGGCAGGCTCTGTGTCGTCCTACAAGCAGGACTTCGTTGTTTCAGGTAAAACGCACTCACTTTTGAGCTCAAATGAAGCTACTTCTTTCACAAAGCTCACACGTTTCTCACTCAAAAGTGAAAAGGATTGGATGTTAGAGGGCCTGTGGTTTGTATCAGTTTCCGAAGCAGAGTTGAACTAGATATGGTCCGTGTGTATAGGAAACACAGTTCTTTTGTTCTGAGCACACTCACGTTTCCCACATTATTAGAGACTCTAGAATGCAAGAGCATGCTTCTTGCTCTAAAGCAGAGTGTCTTTCATGGATGAGAACTGTGCTGTGTGTTTCCCTTCAGAAACGGAGTTAAATGGCAGGCTCTGTTTCTTCCTACAAGCAAGACGTAGCTTCAGGTAAACGCAGTCACTTTTGAGCTCAAACGAAGCTACATCGTTCACGACGCTCACAGGTTTCTCGCTCTTAACAAAAGGCACTTGATGTTAGAGGGCCTGTGGTTTGTATCAGTTTCAGAAGCAGAGTTGAACTAGATATGGTCCGTGTGTGTAGGAAACACAGTTCTTTTGTTCTGAGCCCACTCACGTTTCCAGCCTTATTAGAGACTCTAGAAAGCAAGAGCTTGCTTCTTGCTCTAAAGCAGAGTGTGTTTCATGGATGAGAACTGTGCTGTGTGTTTCCCTTCAGAAACGGAGTTAAATGGCAGGCTCTGTGTCCTCCTACAAGCAAGAATTCGTTTCAGATAAACGCAGTCACTTTTGAGCTCAAAGGAAGCTACATAGTTCACGAAGCTCACACGTTTCTCGCTCTTAAGTGAAAAGCATTGGATGTTAGATGGCCTGTGGTTTGTATCAGTTTCAGAAGCAGAGTTGAACTAGATATGGTCCGTGTGTGTAGGAAACACAGTTCTTTTGTTCTGAGCACACTCAAGTTTCCCGCCTTATTAGAGACCCTAGAAAGCAAGAGCTTGCTTCTTGCTCTAAAGCAGATTGTCTTTCATGGATGAGAACTGTGCTGTGTGTTTCCCTTCAGAAACGGAGTTAAATGGCCGGCTCTGTGTCTTCCTACTAGCAAGACTTTGTTTCAGGTAAATGCAGTCATTTTTGAGCTCAAAGGAAGCTACATCGTTCACGAAGCTCACACGTTTCTCGCTCTTAAGTGAAAAGCATTGGATGTTAGAGGGCCTGTGGTTTGTATCAGTTTCAGAAGCAGAGTTGAACTAGAAATGGTCCGTGTTTGTAGGAAACACAGTTCTTTTGTTCTGAGCACACACACGTTTCCCGCCTTATTAGAGACTCTTGAAAGCAGAGCTTGCTTCTTGCTCTAAAGCAGAGTGTGTTTCATGGATGAGAACTGTGCTGTGTGTTTCCCTTCAGAAACGGAGTTAAATGGCAGGCTATGTGTCGTCCTACAAGCAGGACTTCGTTGTTTCAGGTAAAACGCACTCACTTTTGAGCTCAAACGAAGCTACATCTTTCACAAAGCTCACACGTTTTTCACTCATAAGTGAAAAGGATTGGATGTTAGAGGGCCTTTGGTTGGTATCAGTTTCCGAAGCAGAGTTGAACTAGATATGGTCCGTGTGTATAGGAAACACAGTTCTTTTGTTCTGAGCACACTCACGTTTCCCACCTTATTAGAGACTCTAGAATGCAAGAGCATGCTTCTTGCTCTAAAGCAGAGTGTCTTTCATGGATGAGAACTGTGCTGTGTGTTTCCCTTCAGAAACGGAGTTAAATGGCAGGCTCTGTGTCTTCCTACAAGCAAGACGTAGCTTCAGGTAAACGCAGTCACTTTTGAGCTCAAACGAAGCTACATCCTTCACAAAGCTCACACGTTTCTCACTCTTAACTGAAAGGCATTGGATGTTAGAGGACCTGTGGTTTGTATCAGTTTCAGAAGCAGAGTTGAACTAGAAATGGTCCGTGTTTGTAGGAAACACAGTTCGTTTGTTCTGAGCAAAGTCACGTTTCCCACCTTATTAGAGACTCTAGAATGCAAGAGCATGCTTCTTGCTCTTAAGCAGAGTGTTTTTCATGGATGAGAACTGTGCTGTGTGTTTCCCTTCAGAAACGGAGTTAAATGGCAGGCTCTGTGAGTTCCTACAAGCTAGACTTCGTTTCAGGTAAAAGCAGTCACTTTTGAGCTCAAATGAAGTTACATCGTTCACGAAGCTCTCATGTTTCTGGCTCTTAACTGAAAGGCATTGGATGTTAGAGGGTCTATGGTTTGTATCAGTTTCAGAAGCAGAGTTGAACTAGATATGGTCCGTGTGTGTAGGAAACACAGTTCTTTTGTTCTGAGCACACTCACGTTTCCAGCCTTATTAGAGACTCTAGAAAGCAAGAGCTTGCTTCTTGCTCTAAAGCAGAGTGTGTTTCATGGATGAGAACTGTGCTGTGTGTTTCCCTTCAGAAACAGAGTTAAATGGCAGGCTCTGTGTCCTCCTACAAGCAAGAATTCGTTTCAGATAAACGCAGTCACTTTTGAGCTCAAAGGAAGCTACATAGTTCACGAAGCTCACACGTTTCTCGCTCTTAAGTGAAAAGCATTTGATGATAGAGGGCCTGTGGTTTGTATCAGTTTCAGAAGCAGAGTTGAAGTAGATATGGTCCGTGTGTGTAGGAAACACAGTTCTTTTGTTCTGAGCACACTCACGTTTCCCGCCTCATTAGAGACACTAGAAAGCAAGAGCTTGCTTCTTGCTCTAAAGCAGAGTGTGTTTCATGGATGAGAACTGTGCTGTGTGTTTCCCTTCAGAAACGGAGTTAAATGGCAGGCTCTGTGTCTTCCTACTAGCAAGACTTCGTTTCAGGTAAATGCAGTCATTTTTGAGCTCAAAGGAAGCTACATAGTTCACGAAGCTCACACGTTTCTCGCTCTTAAGTGAAAAGCATTGGATGTTAGAGGGCCTGTGGTTTGTATGAGTTTCCGAAGCAGAGTTGAAGTAGATATGGTCCTTGTGTGTAGGAAACACAGTTCTTTTGTTCTGAGCACACTCAAGTTTCCCGCCTTATTAGAGACCCTAGAAAGCAAGAGCTTGCTTCTTGCTCTAAAGCAGATTGTCTTTCATGGATGAGAACTGTGCTGTGTGTTTCCCTTCAGAAACGGAGTTAAATGGCAGGCTCTGTGTGTTCCTACTAGCAAGACTTCGTTTCAGGTAAATGCAGTCATTTTTGAGCTCAAAGGATGCTACATCGTTCACGAAGCTCACACGTTTCTCGCTCTTAAGTGAAAAGCATTGGATGTTAGAGGGCCTGTGGTTTGTATCAGTTTCAGAAGCAGAGTTGAACTAGAAATGGTCCGTGTTTGTAGGAAACACAGTTCTTTTGTTCTGAGCACACTCACGTTTCCCGCCTTATTAGAGACTCTTGAAAGCAAGAGCTTGCTTCTTGCTCTAAAGCAGAGTGTGTTTCATGGAAGAGAACTGTGCTGTGTGTTTCCCTTCAGAAACGGAGTTAAATGGCAGGCTCTGTGTCGTCCTACAAGCAGGACTTCATTGTTTCAGGTAAAACGCACTCACTTTTGAGCTCAAACGAAGCTACTTCTTTCACAAAGCTCACACGTTTCTCACTCATAAATGAAAAGGATTGGATTTTAGAGGGCCTGTGGTTTGTATCAGTTTCCGAAGCAGAGTTGAACTAGATATGGTCCGTGTGTATAGGAAACACAGTTCTTTTGTTCTGAGCACACTCACGTTTCCCACCTTATTAGAGACTCTAGAATGCAAGAGCATGCTTCTTGCTCTAAAGCAGAGTGTCTTTCATGGATGAGAACTGTGCTGTGTGTTTCCCTTCAGAAACGGAGTTAAATGGCAGGCTCTGTGTCTTCCTACAAGCAAGACGTAGCTTCAGGTAAACGCAGTCACTTTTGAGCTCAAACGAAGCTACATCGTTCACGACGCTCACACGTTTCTTGCTCTTAACAAAAGGCACTGGATGTTAGAGGGCCTGTGGTTTGTATCAGTTTCAGAAGGAGAGTTGAACTAGATATGGTCCCTGTGTGTAGGAAACACAGTTCTTTTGTTCTGAGCACACTCACGTTTTCCGCCTTATTAGAGACTCTAGAAAGCAAGAGCTTGCTTCTTGCTCTAAAGCAGAGTGTCTTTCATGGATGAGAACTGTGCTGTGTGTTTCCCTTCAGAAACGGAGTTAAATGGCAGGCTCTGTGATTTCCTACAAGCTAGACTTCGTTTCAGGTAAACGCAGTCACTTTTGAGCTCAAATGAAGCTACATCGTTCACGAAGCTATCACGTTTCTCGCTCTTAACTGAAAGGCATTGGATGTTAGAGGGTCTATGATTTGTATCAGTTTCAGAAGCAGGGTTGAACTAGATATGGTCCGTGTGTGTAGGAAACACAGTTATTTTGTTCTGAGCACACTCACGTTTCCAGCCTTATTAGAGACACTAGAAAGCAAGAGCTTGCTTCTTGCTCTTAAGCAGAGTGTGTTTCATGGATGAGAACTGTGCTGTGTGTTTCCTTCAGAAACGGAGTTAAATGGCAGGCTCTGTGTCCTCCTACAAGCAAGAATTCGTTTCAGATAAACGCAGTCACTTTTGAGCTCAAAGGAAGCTACATAGTTCACGAAGCTCACACGTTTCTCGCTCTTAAGTGAAAAGCATTGGATGTTAGAGGGCCTGTGGTTTGTATCAGTTTCAGAAGCAGAGTTGAACTAGATATGGTCCGTGTGTGTAGGAAACACAGTTCTTTTGTTCTGAGCACACTCAAGTTTCCCACCTTATTAGAGACCCTAGAAAGCAAGAGCTTCCTTCTTGCTCTAAAGCAGATTGTCTTTCATGGATGAGAACTGTGCTGTGTGTTTCCCTTCAGAAACGGAGTTAAATGGCAGGCTCTGTGTCTTCCTACTAGCAAGACTTCGTTTCAGGTAAATGCAGTCATTTTTGATCTCAAAGGAAGCTACATCGTTCACGAAGCTCACACGTTTCTTGCTCTTAAGTGAAAAGCATTGGATGTTAGAGGGCCTGTGGTTTGTATCAGTTTCAGAACCAGAGTTGAAGTAGATATGGTCCGTGTGCGTAGGAAACACAGTTCTTTTGTTCTGAGCACACTCACGTTTCCCACCTTATTAGAGACTCTAGAATGCGAGAGCATGCTTCTTGCTCTTAAGCAGAGTGTATTTCATGGATGAGAACGGTGCTGTGTGTTTCCCTTCAGAAACGGAGTTAAATGGCAGGCTCTGTGAGTTCCTAAAAGCTAGACTTCGTTTCAGGTAAACGCAGTCACTTTTGAGCTCAAATGAAGCTACATCGTTCACGAAGCTATCATGTTTCTCGCTCTTAACTGAAAGGCATTGGATGTTAGAGGATCTATGATTTGTATCAGTTTCAGAAGCAGGGTTGAACTAGATATGGTCCGTGTGTGTAGGAAACACAGTTCTTTTGTTCTGAGCACACTCACGTTTCCAGGCTTATTAGAGACACTAGAAAGCAAGAGCTTTCTTCTTGCTCTAAAGCAGAGTGCGTTTCATGGATGAGAACTGTGCTGTGTGTTTCCTTCAGAAACGGAGTTAAATGGCAGGCTCTGTGTCCTCCTACAAGCAAGAATTCGTTTCAGATAAACGCAGTCACTTTTGAGCTCAAAGGAAGCTACATAGTTCACGAAGCTCACACGTTTCTCGCTCTTAAGTGAAAAGCATTGGATGTTAGAGGGCCTGTGGTTTGTATCAGTTTCAGAAGCAGAGTTGAACTAGATATGGTCCGTGTGTGTAGGAAACACAGTTCTTTTGTTCTGAGCACACTCAAGTTTCCCGCCTTATTAGAGACCCTAGAAAGCAAGAGCTTGCTTCTTGCTCTAAAGCAGATTGTCTTTCATGGATGAGAACTGTGCTGTGTGTTTCCCTTCAGAAACGGAGTTAAATGGCAGGCTCTGTGTCTTCCTACTAGCAAGACTTCGTTTCAGGTAAATGCAGTCATTTTTGAGCTCAAAGGAAGCTACATAGTTCACGAAGCTCAAACGTTTCTCGCTCTTAAGTGAAAAGCATTGGATGTTAGACGACCTGTGGTTTGTATCAGTTTCAGAAGCAGAGTTGAACTAGAAATGGTCCGTGTTTGTAGGAAACACAGTTCTTTTGTTCTGAGCACACTCACGTTTCCCGCCTTATTAGAGACTCTTGAAAGCAAGAGCTTGCTTCTTGCTCTAAAGCAGAGTGTCTTTCATGGAAGAGAACTGTGCTGTGTGTTTCCCTTCAGAAACGGAGTTAAATGGCAGGCTCTGTATCCTCCTACAAGCAAGAATTCGTTTCAGATAAACGCAGTCACTTTTGAGCTCAAACGAAGCTACATCGTTCACGACGCTCACACGTTTCTCGCTCTTAACAAAAGGCACTGGATGTTAGAGGGCCTGTGGTTTGTATCAGTTTCAGAAGCAGAGTTGAACTAGATATGGTCCGTCTGTGTAGGAACCACAGTTCTATTGTTCTGAGCACACTCACGTTTCCAGCCTTATTAGACACTCTAGAAAGCAAGACCTTGCTTCTTGCTCTAAAGCAGAGTGTGTTTCATGCATGAGAACTGTGCTGTGTGTTTCCCTTCAGAAACGGAGTTAAATGGCAGGCTCTGTGTCCTCCTACAAGCAAGAATTCGTTTCAGATAAACGCAGTCACTTTTGAGCTCTAAGGAAGCTACATAGTTCACAAAGCTCACACGTTTCTCGCTCTTAAGTGGAAAGCATTGGATGTTAGAGGGCATGTGGTTTGTATCAGTTTCAGAAGCAGAGTTGAACCAGATATGGTCCGTGTGTGTAGGAAACACAGTTCTTTTGTTCTGAGCACACTCAAGTTTCCCGCCTTATTAGAGACCCTAGAAAGCAAGAGCTTGCTTCTTGCTCTAATGCAGATTGTCTTTCATGGATGAGAACTGTGCTGTGTGTTTCCCTTCAGAAACGGAGTTAAATGGCAGGCTCTGGGTCTTCCTACTAGCAAGAATTCGTTTCAGGTAAATGCAGTCATTTTTGAGCTCAAAGGAAGCTACATCGTTCACGAAGCTCACACGTTTCTCGCTCTTAAGTGAAAAGCATTGGATGTTAGAGGGCCTGAGGTTTGTATCAGTTTCAGAAGCAGAGTTGAACTAGAAATGGTCCGTGTTTGTAGGAAACACAGTTCTTTTGTTCTGAGCACACTCACGTTTCCCGCCTTATTAGAGACTCTTGAAAGCAAGAGCTTGCTTCTTGCTCTAAAGCAGAGTGTGTTTCATGGAAGAGAACTGTGCTGTGTGTTTCCCTTCAGAAACGGAGTTAAATGGCAGGCTCTGTGTCGTCGTACAAGCAAGACTTCGTTGTTTCAGGTAAACGCACTCACTTTTGAGCTCAAACGAAGCTACATCTTTCACAAAGCTCACACGTTTCTCACTCATAAGTGAAAAGGATTGGATGTTAGAGGGCCTGTAGTTTGTATCAGTTTCCGAAGCAGAGTGGAACTAGATATGGTCCGTGTGTGTAGGAAACACAGTTCTTTTGTTCTGAGCACACTCACGTTTCCAGCCTTATTAGAGACTCTAGAAAGCAAGAGCTTGCTAATTGCTCTAAAGCAGAGTACTTTCATGGATGAGAACTGTGCTGTGTGTTTCCCTTCAGAAATGGAGTTAAATGGCAGGCGCTGTGTCTTCCTACAAGCAAGACTTCGTTTCAGGTAAACGCAGTCAGTTTTGTGCTCAAAGGAAGCTACATTTTTCACAAAGCTCACACGTTTCTCGCTCTTAACTGAAAGGCATTGGAGGTTAGAGGGCCTGTGGTTTGTATCAGTTTCAGAAGAAGAGTTGAACTAGATATGGTCTGTGTTTGTAGGAAACACAGTTCTTTTGTTCTGAGCACAGTCACGTTTCCCACCTTATTAGAGACTCTAGAATGCGAGAGCATGCTTCTTGCTCTTAAGCAGAGTGTGTTTCATGGATGAGAACTGTGCTGTGTGTTTCCCTTCAGAAACGGAGTTAAATGGCAGGCTCTGTGAGTTCCTACAAGCTAGACTTCGTTTCAGGTAAACGCAGTCACTTTTGAGCTCAAATGAAGCTACATCGTTCACGAAGCTATCATGTTTCTCGCTCTTAACTGAAAGGCATTGGATGTTAGAGGGTCTATGGTTTGTATCAGTTTCAGAAGCATGGTTGAACTAGATATGGTCCGTGTGTGTAGGAAACACAGTTATTTTGTTCTGAGCACAATCACGTTTCCAGCCTTATTAGAGACTCTTGAAAGCAAGACCTTGCTTCTTGCTCTAAAGCAGAGTGTGTTTCATGGAAGAGAACTGTGCTGTGTGTTTCCCTTCAGAAACGGAGTTAAATGGCAGGCTCTGTGTCGTCCTACAAGCAGGACTTCGTTGTTTCAGGTAAAACGCACTCACTTTTGAGCTCAAACGAAGCTACTTCTTTCACAAAGCTCACACGTTTCTCACTCATAAGTGAAAAGGATTGGATGTTAGAGGGCCTGTGGTTTGTATCAGTTTCCGAAGCAGAGTTGAACTAGATATGGTCCGTCTGTATAGGAAACACAGTTCTTTTGTTCTGAGCACACTCACGTTTCCCACCTTATTAGAGACTCTAGAATGCAAGAGCATGCTTCTTGCTCTAAAGCAGAGTGTCTTTCATGGATGAGAACTGTGCTGTTTGTTTCCCTTCAGAAACGGAGTTAAATGGCAGGCTCTGTGTCTTCCTACAAGCAAGACGTAGCTAAAGGTAAACGCAGTCACTTTTGAGCTCAAACGAAGCTACATCGTTCACGACGCTCACACGTTTCTCGCTCTTAACAAAAGGCACTGGATGTTAGAGGGCCTGTGGTTTGTATCAGTTTCAGAAGAAGAGTTGAACTAGATATGGTCCCTGTGTGTAGGAAACACAGTTCTTTTGTTCTGAGCAAAGTCACGTTTTCCGCCTTATTAGAGACTCTAGAAAGCAAGAGCTTGCTTCTTGCTCTAAAGAAGAGTGTCTTTCATGGATGAGAACTGTGCTGTGTTTTTCCCTTCAGAAACGGAGTTAAATGGCAGGCTCTGTGTCTTCCTACAATCAAGACTTAGTTTCAGGTAAACGCAGTCACTTGTGAGCTCAAACGAAGCTACATCTTTCACAAAGCTCAAACGTTTCTCACTCTTAACTGAAAGGCATTGGATGTTAGAGGGCCTGTGGTTTGTATCAGTTTCAGAAGCAGAGTTGAACTAGATATGGTCCGTGTTTGTAGGAAACACAGTTCTTTTGTTCTGAGCACAGTCACGTTTCCCACCTTATTAGAGACTCTAGAATGCGAGAGCATGCTTCTTGCTCTTAAGCAGAGTGTGTCTCATGGATGAGACCTGTGCTGTGTGTTTCCCTTCAGAAACGGAGTTAAATGGCAGGCTCTGTGAGTTCCTACAAGCTGGACTTCGTTTCAGGTAAACGCAGTCACTTTTGAGCTCAAATGAAGCTACATCGTTCACGAAGCTATCACGTTTCTCGCTCTTAACTGAAAGGCATTGGATGTTAGAGGGTCTATGGTTTGTATCAGTTTCAGAAGCATGGTTGAACTAGATATGGTCCGTGTGTGTCGGAAACACAGTTATTTTGTTCTGAGCACAATCACGTTTCCAGCCTTATTAGAGACTCTTGAAAGCAAGAGCTTGCTTCTTGCTCTAAAGCAGAGTGTGTTTCATGGAAGAGAACTGTGCTGTGTGTTTCCCTTCAGAAACGGAGTTAAATGGCAGGCTCTGTGAGTTCCTACAAGCTAGACTTCGTTTCAGGTAAACGCAGTCACTTTTGAGCTCAAATGAAGCTACATCGTTCACGAAGCTATCATGTTTCTCGCTCTTAACTGAAAGGCATTGGATGTTAGAGGGTCTATGGTTTGAATCAGTTTCAGAAGCATGGTTGAACTAGATATGGTCCGTGTGTGTAGGAAACACAGTTATTTTGTTCTGAGCACACTTACGTTTCCCGCCTTATTAGAGACTCTTGAAAGCAAGAGCTTGCTTCTTGCTCTAAAGCAGAGTGTGTTTCATGGAAGAGAACTGTGCTGTGTGTTTCCCTTCAGAAATGGAGTTAAATGGCAGGCTCTGTGTCGTCCTACACGCAGGACTTCGTTGTTTCAGGTAAAACGCACTCACTTTTGTGCTCAAACGAAGCTACTTCTTTCACAAAGCTCACACGTTTCTCACTCATAAGTGAAAAGGATTGGATGTTAGAGGGCCTGTGGTTTGTATCAGTTTCCGAAGCAGAGTTGAACTAGATATGGTCCGTCTGTATAGGAAACACAGTTCTTTTGTGCTGAGCACACTCACGTTTCCCACCTTATTAGAGACTCTAGAATGCAAGAGCATGCTTCTTGCTCTAAAGCAGAGTGTCTTTCATGGATGAGAACTGTGCTGTGTGTTTCCCTTCAGAAACGGAGTTAAATGGCAGGCTCTGTGTCTTCCTACAAGCAAGACGTAGCTTCAGGTAAACGCAGTCACTTTTGAGCTCAAACGAAGCTACATCGTTCACGACGCTCACACGTTTCTCGCTCTTAACAAAAGGCACTGGATGTTAGAGGGCCTGTGGTTTGTATCAGTTTCAGAAGAAGAGTTGAACTAGATATGGTCCCTGTGTGTAGGAAACACAGTTCTTTTGTTCTGAGCACACTCACGTTTTCCGCCTTATTAGAGACTCTAGAAAGCAAGAGCTTGCTTCTTGCTCTAAAGCAGAGTGTCTTTCATGGATGAGAACTGTGCTGTGTGTTTCCCTTCAGAAACGGAGTTAAATGGCAGGCTCTGTGTCTTCCTACAAGCAAGACTTCGTTTCAGGTAAACGCAGTCACTTGTGAGCTCAAACGAAGCTACATCTTTCACAAAGCTCACACGTTTCTCACTCTTAACTGAAAGGCATTGGATGTTAGAGGGCCTGTGGTTTGTATGAGATTCCGAAGCAGAGTTGAACTAGATATGGTCCGTGTGTATAGGAAACACAGTTCTTTTGTTCTGAGCACACTCACGTTTCCCACCTTATTAGAGACTCTAGAATGCAAGAGCATGCTTCTTGCTCTAAAGCAGAGTGTCTTTCATGGATGAGAACTGTGCTGTGTGTTTCCCTTCAGAAACGGAGTTAAATGGCAGGCTCTGGGTCTTCCTACAAGCAAGACGTAACTTCAGGTAAACGCAGTCACTTTTGAGCTCAAAGGAAGCTACATCGTTCACGACGCTCACAGGTTTCTTGCTCTTAACAAAAGGCACTGGATGTTAGAGGGCCTGTGGTTTGTATCAGTTTCAGAAGAAGAGTTGAACTAGATATGGTCCGTGTTTGTAGGAAACACAGTTCTTTTGTTCTGAGCACAGTCACGTTTCCCACCTTATTAGAGACTCTAGAATGCGAGAGCATGCTTCTTGCTCTTAAGCAGAGTGTGTCTCATGGATGAGAACTGTGCTGTGTGTTTCCCTTCAGAAACGGAGTTAAATGGCAGGCTCTGTGAGTTCCTACAAGCTAGACTTCGTTTCAGGTAAACGCAGTCACTTTTGAGCTCAAATGAAGCTACATCGTTCACGAAGCTATCACGTTTCTCGCTCTTAACTGAAAGGCATTGGATGTTAGAGGGTCTATGGTTTGTATCAGTTTCAGAAGCATGGTTGAACTAGATATGGTCCGTGTGTGTAGGAAACACAGTTATTTTGTTCTGAGCACAATCACGTTTCCAGCCTTATTAGAGAATCTTGAAAGCAAGAGCTTGCTTCTTGCTCTAAAGCAGAGTGTGTTTCATGGAAGAGAACTGTGCTGTGTGTTTCCCTTCAGAAACGGAGTTAAATGGCAGGCTCTGTGTCGTCCTACAAGCAGGACTTCGTTGTTTCAGGTAAAACGCACTCACTTTTGAGCTCAAATGAAGCTACTTCTTTCACAAAGCTCACACGTTTCTCACTCATAAGTGAAAAGGATTGGATGTTAGAGGGCCTGTGGTTTGTATCAGTTTCCGAAGCAGAGTTGAACTAGATATGGTCCGTGTGTATAGGAAACACAGTTCTTTTGTTCTGAGCACACTCACGTTTCCCACATTATTAGAGACTCTAGAATGCAAGAGCATGCTTCTTGCTCTAAAGCAGAGTGTCTTTCATGGATGAGAACTGTGCTGTGTGTTTCCCTTCAGAAACGGAGTTAAATGGCAGGCTCTGTTTCTTCCTACAAGCAAGACGTAGCTTCAGGTAAACGCAGTCACTTTTGAGCTCAAACGAAGCTACATCGTTCACGACGCTCACAGGTTTCTCGCTCTTAACAAAAGGCACTTGATGTTAGAGGGCCTGTGGTTTGTATCAGTTTCAGAAGCAGAGTTGAACTAGATATGGTCCGTGTGTGTAGGAAACACAGTTCTTTTGTTCTGAGCCCACTCACGTTTCCAGCCTTATTAGAGACTCTAGAAAGCAAGAGCTTGCTTCTTGCTCTAAAGCAGAGTGTGTTTCATGGATGAGAACTGTGCTGTGTGTTTCCCTTCAGAAACGGAGTTAAATGGCAGGCTCTGTGTCCTCCTACAAGCAAGAATTCGTTTCAGATAAACGCAGTCACTTTTGAGCTCAAAGGAAGCTACATAGTTCACGAAGCTCACACGTTTCTCGCTCTTAAGTGAAAAGCATTGGATGTTAGATGGCCTGTGGTTTGTATCAGTTTCAGAAGCAGAGTTGAACTAGATATGGTCCGTGTGTGTAGGAAACACAGTTCTTTTGTTCTGAGCACACTCAAGTTTCCCGCCTTATTAGAGACCCTAGAAAGCAAGAGCTTGCTTCTTGCTCTAAAGCAGATTGTCTTTCATGGATGAGAACTGTGCTGTGTGTTTCCCTTCAGAAACGGAGTTAAATGGCCGGCTCTGTGTCTTCCTACTAGCAAGACTTTGTTTCAGGTAAATGCAGTCATTTTTGAGCTCAAAGGAAGCTACATCGTTCACGAAGCTCACACGTTTCTCGCTCTTAAGTGAAAAGCATTGGATGTTAGAGGGCCTGTGGTTTGTATCAGTTTCAGAAGCAGAGTTGAACTAGAAATGGTCCGTGTTTGTAGGAAACACAGTTCTTTTGTTCTGAGCACACACGTTTCCCGCCTTATTAGAGACTCTTGAAAGCAGAGCTTGCTTCTTGCTCTAAAGCAGAGTGTGTTTCATGGATGAGAACTGTGCTGTGTGTTTCCCTTCAGAAACGGAGTTAAATGGCAGGCTATGTGTCGTCCTACAAGCAGGACTTCGTTGTTTCAGGTAAAACGCACTCACTTTTGAGCTCAAACGAAGCTACATCTTTCACAAAGCTCACACGTTTTTCACTCATAAGTGAAAAGGATTGGATGTTAGAGGGCCTGTGGTTGGTATCAGTTTCCGAGGCAGAGTTGAACTAGATATGGTCCGTGTGTATAGGAAACACAGTTCTTTTGTTCTGAGCACACTCACGTTTCCCACCTTATTAGAGACTCTAGAATGCAAGAGCATGCTTCTTGCTCTAAAGCAGAGTGTCTTTCATGGATGAGAACTGTGCTGTGTGTTTCCCTTCAGAAACGGAGTTAAATGGCAGGCTCTGTGTCTTCCTACAAGCAAGACGTAGCTTCAGGTAAACGCAGTCACTTTTGAGCTCAAACGAAGCTACATCCTTCACAAAGCTCACACGTTTCTCACTCTTAACTGAAAGGCATTGGATGTTAGAGGGCCTGTGGTTTGTATCAGTTTCAGAAGCAGAGTTGAACTAGAAATGGTCCGTGTTTGTAGGAAACACAGTTCGTTTGTTCTGAGCAAAGTCACGTTTCCCACCTTATTAGAGACTCTAGAATGCAAGAGCATGCTTCTTGGTCTTAAGCAGAGTGTTTTTCATGGATGAGAACTGTGCTGTGTGTTTCCCTTCAGAAACGGAGTTAAATGGCAGGCTCTGTGAGTTCCTACAAGCTAGACTTCGTTTCAGGTAAAAGCAGTCACTTTTGAGCTCAAATGAAGCTACATCGTTCACGAAGCTCTCATGTTTCTGGCTCTTAACTGAAAGGCATTGGATGTTAGAGGGTCTATGGTTTGTATCAGTTTCAGAAGCAGAGTTGAACTAGATATGGTCCGTGTGTGTAGGAAACACAGTTCTTTGTTCTGAGCACACTCACGTTTCCAGCCTTATTAGAGACTCTAGAAAGCAAGAGCTTGCTTCTTGCTCTAAAGCAGAGTGTGTTTCATGGATGAGAACTGTGCTGTGTGTTTCCCTTCAGAAACAGAGTTAAATGGCAGGCTCTGTGTCCTCCTACAAGCAAGAATTCGTTTCAGATAAACGCAGTCACTTTTGAGCTCAAAGGAAGCTACATAGTTCACGAAGCTCACACGTTTCTCGCTCTTAAGTGAAAAGCATTTGATGATAGAGGGCCTGTGGTTTGTATCAGTTTCAGAAGCAGAGTTGAAGTAGATATGGTCCGTGTGTGTAGGAAACACAGTTCTTTTGTTCTGAGCACACTCACGTTTCCCGCCTCATTAGAGACACTAGAAAGCAAGAGCTTGCTTCTTGCTCTAAAGCAGAGTGTGTTTCATGGATGAGAACTGTGCTGTGTGTTTCCCTTCAGAAACTGAGTTAAATGGCAGGCTCTGTGTCTTCCTACTAGCAAGACTTCGTTTCGGGTAAATGCAGTCATTTTTGAGCTCAAAGGAAGCTACATAGTTCACGAAGCTCACACGTTTCTCGCTCTTAAGTGAAAAGCATTGGATGTTAGAGGGCCTGTGGTTTGTATGAGTTTCCGAAGCAGAGTTGAAGTAGATATGGTCCTTGTGTGTAGGAAACACAGTTCTTTTGTTCTGAGCACACTCAAGTTTCCCGCCTTATTAGAGACCCTAGAAAGCAAGAGCTTGCTTCTTGCTCTAAAGCAGATTGTCTTTCATGGATGAGAACTGTGCTGTGTGTTTCCCTTCAGAAACGGAGTTAAATGGCAGGCTCTGTGTGTTCCTACTAGCAAGACTTCGTTTCAGGTAAATGCAGTCATTTTTGAGCTCAAAGGATGCTACATCGTTCACGAAGCTCACACGTTTCTCGCTCTTAAGTGAAAAGCATTGGATGTTAGAGGGCCTGTGGTTTGTATCAGTTTCAGAAGCAGAGTTGAACTAGAAATGGTCCGTGTTTGTAGGAAACACAGTTCTTTTGTTCTGAGCACACTCACGTTTCCCGCCTTATTAGAGACTCTTGAAAGCAAGAGCTTGCTTCTTGCTCTAAAGCAGAGTGTGTTTCATGGAAGAGAACTGTGCTGTGTGTTTCCCTTCAGAAACGGAGTTAAATGGCAGGCTATGTGTCGTCCTACAAGCAGGACTTCATTGTTTCAGGTAAAACGCACTCACTTTTGAGCTCAAACGAAGCTACTTCTTTCACAAAGCTCACACGTTTCTCACTCATAAATGAAAAGGATTGGATGTTAGAGGGCCTGTGGTTTGTATCAGTTTCCGAAGCAGAGTTGAACTAGATATGGTCCGTGTGTATAGGAAACACAGTTCTTTTGTTCTGAGCACACTCACGTTTCCCACCTTATTAGAGACTCTAGAATGCAAGAGCATGCTTCTTGCTCTAAAGCAGAGTGTCTTTCATGGATGAGAACTGTGCTGTGTGTTTCCCTTCAGAAACGGAGTTAAATGGCAGGCTCTGTGTCTTCCTACAAGCAAGACGTAGCTTCAGGTAAACGCAGTCACTTTTGAGCTCAAACGAAGCTACATCGTTCACGACGCTCACACGTTTCTCGCTCTTAACAAAAGGCACTGGATGTTAGAGGGCCTGTGGTTTGTATCAGTTTCAGAAGGAGAGTTGAACTAGATATGGTCCCTGTGTGTAGGAAACACAGTTCTTTTGTTCTGAGCACACTCACGTTTTCCGCCTTATTAGAGACTCTAGAAAGCAAGAGCTTGCTTCTTGCTCTAAAGCAGAGTGTCTTTCATGGATGAGAACTGTGCTGTGTGTTTCCCTTCAGAAACGGAGTTAAATGGCAGGCTCTGTGTCTTCCTACAAGCAAGACGTAGCTTCAGGTAAACGCAGTCACTTTTGAGCTCAAACGAAGCTACATCGTTCACGACGCTCACACGTTTCTCGCTCTTAACAAAAGGCACTGGATGTTAGAGGGCCTGTGGTTTGTATCAGTTTCAGAATGAGAGTTGAACTAGATATGGTCCCTGTGTGTAGGAAACACAGTTCTTTTGTTCTGAGCACACTCACGTTTTCCGCCTTATTAGAGACTCTAGAAAGCAAGAGCTTGCTTCTTGCTCTAAAGCAGAGTGTCTTTCATGGATGAGAACTGTGCTGTGTGTTTCCCTTCAGAAACGGAGTTAAATGGCAGGCTCTGTGTCCTCCTACAAGCAAGAATTCGTTTCAGATAAACGCAGTCACTTTTGAGCTCAAAGGAAGCTACATAGTTCACGAAGCTCACACGTTTCTCGCTCTTAAGTGAAAAGCATTGGATGTTAGAGGGCCTGTGGTTTGTATCAGTTTCAGAAGCAGAGTTGAACTAGATATGGTCCGTGTGTGTAGGAAACACAGTTCTTTTGTTCTGAGCACACTCAAGTTTCCCACCTTATTAGAGACCCTAGAAAGCAAGAGCTTCCTTCTTGCTCTAAAGCAGATTGTCTTTCATGGATGAGAACTGTGCTGTGTGTTTCCCTTCAGAAACGGAGTTAAATGGCAGGCTCTGTGTCTTCCTACTAGCAAGACTTCGTTTCAGGTAAATGCAGTCATTTTTGATCTCAAAGGAAGCTACATCGTTCACGAAGCTCACACGTTTCTTGCTCTTAAGTGAAAAGCATTGGATGTTAGAGGGCCTGTGGTTTGTATCAGTTTCAGAACCAGAGTTGAAGTAGATATGGTCCGTGTGCGTAGGAAACACAGTTCTTTTGTTCTGAGCACACTCACGTTTCCCACCTTATTAGAGACTCTAGAATGCGAGAGCATGCTTCTTGCTCTTAAGCAGAGTGTATTTCATGGATGAGAACGGTGCTGTGTGTTTCCCTTCAGAAACGGAGTTAAATGGCAGGCTCTGTGAGTTCCTAAAAGCTAGACTTCGTTTCAGGTAAACGCAGTCACTTTTGAGCTCAAATGAAGCTACATCGTTCACGAAGCTATCACGTTTCTCGCTCTTAACTGAAAGGCATTGGATGTTAGAGGATCTATGATTTGTATCAGTTTCAGAAGCAGGGTTGAACTAGATATGGTCCGTGTGTGTAGGAAACACAGTTCTTTTGTTCTGAGCACACTCACGTTTCCAGGCTTATTAGAGACACTAGAAAGCAAGAGCTTTCTTCTTGCTCTAAAGCAGAGTGCGTTTCATGGATGAGAACTGTGCTGTGTGTTTCCTTCAGAAACGGAGTTAAATGGCAGGCTCTGTGTCCTCCTACAAGCAAGAATTCGTTTCAGATAAACGCAGTCACTTTTGAGCTCAAAGGAAGCTACATAGTTCACGAAGCTCACACGTTTCTCGCTCTTAAGTGAAAAGCATTGGATGTTAGAGGGCCTGTTGTTTGTATCAGTTTCAGAAGCAGAGTTGAACTAGAAATGGTCCGTGTTTGTAGGAAACACAGTTCTTTTGTTCTGAGCACACTCACGTTTCCCGCCTTATTAGAGACTCTTGAAAGCAAGAGCTTGCTTCTTGCTCTAAAGCAGAGTGTCTTTCATGGAAGACAACTGTGCTGTGTGTTTCCCTTCAGAAACGGAGTTAAATGGCAGGCTCTGTATCCTCCTACAAGCAAGAATTCGTTTCAGATAAACGCAGTCACTTTTGAGGTCAAACGAAGCTACATCGTTCACGACGCTCACACGTTTCTCGCTCTTAACAAAAGGCACTGGATGTTAGAGGGCCTGTGGTTTTTATCAGTTTCAGAAGCAGAGTTGAACTAGATATGGTCCGTCTGTGTAGGAACCACAGTTCTTTTGTTCTGAGCACACTCACGTTTCCAGCCTTATTAGACACTCTAGAAAGCAAGACCTTGCTTCTTGCTCTAAAGCAGAGTGTGTTTCATGCATGAGAACTGTGCTGTGTGTTTCCCTTCAGAAACGGAGTTAAATGGCAGGCTCTGTGTCCTCCTACAAGCAAGAATTCGTTTCAGATAAACGCAGTCACTTTTGAGCTCTAAGGAAGCTACATAGTTCACAAAGCTCACACGTTTCTCGCTCTTAAGTGGAAAGCATTGGATGTTAGAGGGCATGTGGTTTGTATCAGTTTCAGAAGCAGAGTTGAACCAGATATGGTCCGTGTGTGTAGGAAACACAGTTCTTTTGTTCTGAGCACACTCAAGTTTCCCGCCTTATTAGAGACCCTAGAAAGCAAGAGCTTGCTTCTTGCTCTAAAGCAGATTGTCTTTCATGGATGAGAACTGTGCTGTGTGTTTCCCTTCAGAAACGGAGTTAAATGGCAGGCTCTGGGTCTTCCTACTAGCAAGAATTCGTTTCAGGTAAATGCAGTCATTTTTGAGCTCAAAGGAAGCTACATCGTTCACGAAGCTCACACGTTTCTCGCTCTTAAGTGAAAAGCATTGGATGTTAGAGGGCCTGAGGTTTGTATCAGTTTCAGAAGCAGAGTTGAACTAGAAATGGTCCGTGTTTGTAGGAAACACAGTTCTTTTGTTCTGAGCACACTCACGTTTCCCGCCTTATTAGAGACTCTTGAAAGCAAGAGCTTGCTTCTTGCTCTAAAGCAGAGTGTGTTTCATGGAAGAGAACTGTGCTGTGTGTTTCCCTTCAGAAACGGAGTTAAATGGCAGGCTCTGTGTCGTCCTACAAGCAGGACTTCGTTGTTTCAGGTAAAACGCACTCACTTTTGAGCTCAAACGAAGCTACTTCTTTCACAAAGCTCACACGTTTCTCACTCATAAGTGAAAAGGATTGGATGTTAGAGGGCCTGTGGTTTGTATCAGTTTCCGAAGCAGAGTTGAACTAGATATGGTCCGTCTGTATAGGAAACACAGTTCTTTTGTTCTGAGCACACTCACGTTTCCCACCTTATTAGAGACTCTAGAATGCAAGAGCATGCTTCTTGCTCTAAAGCAGAGTGTCTTTCATGGATGAGAACTGTGCTGTTTGTTTCCCTTCAGAAACGGAGTTAAATGGCAGGCTCTGTGTCTTCCTACAAGCAAGACGTAGCTAAAGGTAAACGCAGTCACTTTTGAGCTCAAACGAAGCTACATCTTTCACAAAGCTCAAACGTTTCTCACTCTTAACTGAAAGGCATTGGATGTTAGAGGGCCTGTGGTTTGTATCAGTTTCAGAAGCAGAGTTGAACTAGATATGGTCCGTGTTTGTAGGAAACACAGTTCTTTTGTTCTGAGCACAGTCACGTTTCCCACCTTATTAGAGACTCTAGAATGCGAGAGCATGCTTCTTGCTCTTAAGCAGAGTGTGTCTCATGGATGAGAACTGTGCTGTGTGTTTCCCTTCAGAAACGGAGTTAAATGGCAGGCTCTGTGAGTTCCTACAAGCTGGACTTCGTTTCAGGTAAACGCAGTCACTTTTGAGCTCAAATGAAGCTACATCGTTCACGAAGCTATCACGTTTCTCGCTCTTAACTGAAAGGCATTGGATGTTAGAGGGTCTATGGTTTGTATCAGTTTCAGAAGCATGGTTGAACTAGATATGGTCCGTGTGTGTCGGAAACACAGTTATTTTGTTCTGAGCACAATCACGTTTCCAGCCTTATTAGAGACTCTTGAAAGCAAGAGCTTGCTTCTTGCTCTAAAGCAGAGTGTGTTTCATGGAAGAGAACTGTGCTGTGTGTTTCCCTTCAGAAACGGAGTTAAATGGCAGGCTCTGTGAGTTCCTACAAGCTAGACTTCGTTTCAGGTAAACGCAGTCACTTTTGAGCTCAAATGAAGCTACATCGTTCACGAAGCTATCATGTTTCTCACTCTTAACTGAAAGGCATTGGATGTTAGAGGGTCTATGGTTTGAATCAGTTTCAGAAGCATGGTTGAACTAGATATGGTCCGTGTGTGTAGGAAACACAGTTATTTTGTTCTGAGCACACTTACGTTTCCCGCCTTATTAGAGACTCTTGAAAGCAAGAGCTTGCTTCTTGCTCTAAAGCAGAGTGTGTTTCATGGAAGAGAACTGTGCTGTGTGTTTCCCTTAAAAAACGGAGTTAAATGGCAGGCTCTGTGTCGTCCTACAAGCAGGACTTCGTTGTTTCAGGTAAAACGCACTCACTTTTGAGCTCAAACGAAGCTACTTCTTTCACAAAGCTCACACGTTTCTCACTCTTAACTGAAAGGCACTGGATGTTAGAGGGCCTGTGGTTTGTATCAGTTTCAGAAGAAGAGTTGAACTAGATATGGTCCCTGTGTGTAGGAAACACAGTTCTTTTGTTCTGAGCACAGTCACGTTTTCCGCCTTATTAGAGACTCTAGAAAGCAAGAGCTTGCTTCTTGCTCTAAAGCAGAGTGTCTTTCATGGATGAGAACTGTGCTGTGTGTTTCCCTTCAGAAACGGAGTTAAATGGCAGGCTCTGTGTCTTCCTACAAGCAAGACTTCGTTTCAGGTAAACGCAGTCACTTGTGAGCTCAAACGAAGCTACATCTTTCACAAAGCTCACACGTTTCTCACTCTTAACTGAAAGGCATTGGATGTTAGAGGGCCTGTGGTTTGTATCAGTTTCAGAAGCAGAGTTGAACTAGATATGGTCCGTGTTTGTAGGAAACACAGTTTTTTGTTCTGAGCACAGTCACGTTTCCCACCTTATTAGAGACTCTAGAATGCGAGAGCATGCTTCTTGCTCTTAAGCAGAGTGTGTTTCATGGATGAGAACTGTGCTGTGTGTTTCCCTTCAGAAACAGAGTTAAATGGCAGGCTCTGTGAGTTCCTACAAGCTAGACTTCGTTTCAGGTAAACGCAGTCACTTTTGAGCTCAAATGAAGCTACATCATTCACGAAGCTATCACGTTTCTCACTCTTAACTGAAAGGCATTGGATGTTAGAGGGTCTATGGTTTGTATCAGTTTCAGAAGCATGGTTGAACTAGATATGGTCCGTGTGTGTAGGAAACACAGTTATTTTGTTCTGAGCACAATCACGTTTCCAGCCTTATTAGAGACTCTTGAAAGCAAGAGCTTGCTTCTTGCTCTAAAGCAGAGTGTGTTTCATGGAAGAGAACTGTGCTGTGTGTTTCCCTTCAGAAACGGAGTTAAATGGCAGGCTCTGTGTCGTCCTACAAGCAGGACTTCGTTGTTTCAGGTAAAACGCACTCACTTTTGAGCTCAAACGAAGCTACTTCTTTCACAAAGCTCACACGTTTCTCACTCATAAGTGAAAAGGATTGGATGTTAGAGGGCCTGTGGTTTCTATCAGTTTCCGAAGCAGAGTTGAACTAGATATGGTCCGTCTGTATAGGAAACACAGTTCTTTTTTTCTGAGCACACTCACATTTCCCACCTTATTAGAGACTCTAGAATGCAAGAGCATGCTTCTTGCTCTAAAGCAGAGTGTCTTTCATGGATGAGAACTGTGCTGTGTGTTTCCCTTCAGAAACGGAGTTAAATGGCAGGCTCTGTGTCTTCCTACAAGCAAGACGTAGCTTCAGGTAAACGCAGTCACTTTTGAGCTCAAATGAAGCTACTTCGTTCACGACGCTCACACGTTTCTCGCTCTTAACAAAAGGCACTGGATGTTAGAGGGCCTGTGGTTTGTATCAGTTTCCGAAGCAGAGTTGAACTAGATATGGTCCGTGTGTATAGGAAACACAGTTCTTTTGTTCTGAGCACACTCACGTTTCCCGCCTTATTAGAGACTCTAGAATGCAAGAGCATGCTTCTTGCTCTTAAGCAGAGTGTGTTTCATGGATGAGAACTGTGCTGTGTGTTTCCCTTCAGAAACGGAGTTAAATGGCAGGCTCTGTGTCCTCCTACAAGCAAGAATTCGTTTCAGATAAACGCAGTCACTTTTGAGCTCAAAGGAAGCTACATAGTTCACGAAGCTCACACGTTTCTCGCTCTTAAGTGAAAAGCATTGGATGTTAGAGGGCCTGTGGTTTGTATCAGTTTCAGAAGCAGAGTTGAACTAGATATGGTCCGTGTGTGTAGGAAACACAGTTCTTTTGTTCTGAGCACACTCAAGTTTCCCGCCTTATTAGAGACTCTAGAATGCAAGAGCATGCTTCTTGCTCTTAAGCAGAGTGTTTTTCATGGATGAGAACTGTGCTGTGTGTTTCCCTTCAGAAACGGAGTTAAATGGCAGGCTCTGTGAGTTCCTACAAGCTAGACTTCGTTTCAGGTAAAAGCAGTCACTTTTGAGCTCAAATGAAGCTACATCGTTCACGAAGCTCTCATGTTTCTGGCTCTTAACTGAAAGGCATTGGATGTTAGAGGGTCTATGGTTTGTATCAGTTTCAGAAGCAGAGTTGAACTAGATATGGTCCGTGTGTGTAGGAAACACAGTTCTTTTGTTCTGAGCACACTCACGTTTCCAGCCTTATTAGAGACTCTAGAAAGCAAGAGCTTGCTTCTTGCTCTAAAGCAGAGTGTGTTTCATGGATGAGAACTGTGCTGTGTGTTTCCCTTCAGAAACAGAGTTAAATGGCAGGCTCTGTGTCCTCCTACAAGCAAGAATTCGTTTCAGATAAACGCAGTCACTTTTGAGCTCAAAGGAAGCTACATAGTTCACGAAGCTCACACGTTTCTCGCTCTTAAGTGAAAAGCATTGGATGTTAGAGGGCCTGTGGTTTGTATCAGTTTCAGAAGCAGAGTTGAACTAGATATGGTCCCTGTATGTAGGAAACACAGTTCTTTTGTTCTGAGCACACTCAAGTTTCCCGCCATATTAGAGACCATAGAAAGCAAGAGCTTGCTTCTTGCTCTAAAGCAGATTGTCTTTCATGGATGAGAACTGTGCTGTGTGTTTCCCTTCAGAAACGGAGTTAAATGGCAGGCTCTGTGTCTTCCTACTAGCAAGACTTCGTTTCAGGTAAATGCAGTCATTTTTGAGCTCAAAGGAAGCTACATCGTTCACGAAGCTCACACGTTTCTCGCTCTTAAGTGAAAAGCATTGGATGTTAGAGGGCCTGTGGTTTGTATCAGTTTCAGAAGCAGAGTTGAACTAGAAATGGTCCGTGTTTGTAGGAAACACAGTTCTTTTGTTCTGAGCACACACACGTTTCCCGCCTTATTAGAGACTCTTGAAAGCAGAGCTTGCTTCTTGCTCTAAAGCAGAGTGTGTTTCATGGATGAGAACTGTGCTGTGTGTTTCCCTTCAGAAACGGAGTTAAATGGCAGGCTATGTGTCGTCCTACAAGCAGGACTTCGTTGTTTCAGGTAAAACGCACTCACTTTTGAGCTCAAACGAAGCTACATCTTTCACAAAGCTCACACGTTTCTCACTCATAAGTGAAAAGGATTGGATGTTAGAGGGCCTGTGGTTGGTATCAGTTTCCGAAGCAGAGTTGAACTAGATATGGTCCGTGTGTATAGGAAACACAGTTCTTTTGTTCTGAGCACACTCACGTTTCCCACCTTATTAGAGACTCTAGAATGCAAGAGCATGCTTCTTGCTCTAAAGCAGTGTGTCTTTCATGGATGAGAACTGTGCTGTGTGTTTCCCTTCAGAAACGGAGTTAAATGGCAGGCTCTGTGTCTTCCTACAAGCAAGACGTAGCTTCAGGTAAACGCAGTCACTTTTGAGCTCAAACGAAGCTACATCCTTCACAAAGCTCACACGTTTCTCACTCTTAACTGAAAGGCATTGGATGTTAGAGGGCCTGTGGTTTGTATCAGTTTCAGAAGCAGAGTTGAACTAGAAATGGTCCGTGTTTGTAGGAAACACAGTTCTTTTGTTCTGAGCACAGTCACGTTTCCCACCTTATTAGAGACTCTAGAATGCAAGAGCATGCTTCTTGCTCTTAAGCAGAGTGTTTTTCATGGATGAGAACTGTGCTGTGTGTTTCCCTTCAGAAACGGAGTTAAATGGCAGGCTCTGTGAGTTCCTACAAGCTAGACTTCGTTTCAGGTAAAAGCAGTCACTTTTGAGCTCAAATGAAGCTACATCGTTCACGAAGCTCTCATGTTTCTGGCTCTTAACTGAAAGGCATTGGATGTTAGAGGGTCTATGGTTTGTATCAGTTTCAGAAGCAGAGTTGAACTAGATATGGTCCGTGTGTGTAGGAAACACAGTTCTTTTGTTCTGAGCACACTCACGTATCCAGCCTTATTAGAGACTCTAGAAAGCAAGAGCTTGCTTCTTGCTCTAAAGCAGAGTGTGTTTCATGGATGAGAACTGTGCTGTGTGTTTCCCTTCAGAAACAGAGTTAAATGGCAGGCTCTGTGTCCTCCTACAAGCAAGAATTCGTTTCAGATAAACGCAGTCACTTTTGAGCTCAAAGGAAGCTACATACTTCACGAAGCTCACACGTTTCTCGCTCTTAAGTGAAAAGCATTTGATGATAGAGGGCCTGTGGTTTGTATGAGTTTCCGAAGCAGAGTTGAAGTAGATATGGTCCTTGTGTGTAGGAAACACAGTTCTTTTGTTCTGAGCACACTCAAGTTTCCCGCCTTATTAGAGACCCTAGAAAGCAAGAGCTTGCTTCTTGCTCTAAAGCAGATTGTCTTTCATGGATGAGAACTGTGCTGTGTGTTTCCCTTCAGAAACGGAGTTAAATGGCAGGCTCTGTGTGTTCCTACTAGCAAGACTTCGTTTCAGGTAAATGCAGTCATTTTTGAGCTCAAAGGACGCTACATCGTTCACGAAGCTCACACGTTTCTCGCTCTTAAGTGAAAAGCATTGGATGTTAGAGGGCCTGTGGTTTGTATCAGTTTCAGAAGCAGAGTTGAACTAGAAATGGTCCGTGTTTGTAGGAAACACAGTTCTTTTGTTCTGAGCACACTCACGTTTCCCGCCTTATTAGAGACTCTTGAAAGCAAGAGCTTTCTTCTTGCTCTAAAGCAGAGTGTGTTTCATGGAAGAGAACTGTGCTGTGTGTTTCCCTTCAGAAACGGAGTTAAATGGCAGGCTATGTGTCGTCCTACAAGCAGGACTTCATTGTTTCAGGTAAAACGCACTCACTTTTGAGCTCAAATGAAGCTACTTCTTTCACAAAGCTCACACGTTTCTCATTCATAAATGAAAAGGATTGGATGTTAGAGGGCCTGTGGTTTGTATCAGTTTCCGAAGCAGAGTTGAACTAGATATGGTCCGTGTGTATAGGAAACACAGTTCTTTTGTTCTGAGCACACTCACGTTTCCCACCTTATTAGAGACTCTAGAATGCAAGAGCATGCTTCTTGCTCTAAAGCAGAGTGTCTTTCATGGATGAGAACTGTGCTGTGTGTTTCCCTTCAGAAACGGAGTTAAATGGCAGGCTCTGTGTCTTCCTACAAGCAAGACGTAGCTTCAGGTAAACGCAGTCACTTTTGAGCTCAAACGAAGGTACATTGTTCACGACGCTCACACGTTTCTCGCTCTTAACAAAAGGCACTGGATGTTAGAGGGCCTGTGGTTTGTATCAGTTTCAGAAGAAGAGTTGAACTAGATATGGTCCCTGTGTGTAGGAAACACAGTTCTTTTGTTCTGAGCACACTCACGTTTTCCGCCTTATTAGAGACTCTAGAAAGCAAGAGCTTGCTTCTTGCTCTAAAGCAGAGTGTCTTTCATGGATGAGAACTGTGCTGTGTGTTTCCCTTCAGAAACGGAGTTAAATGGCAGGCTCTGTGAGTTCCTACAAGCTAGACTTCGTTTCAGGTAAACGCAGTCACTTTTGAGCTCAAATGAAGCTACATCATTCACGAAGCTATCACGTTTCTCGCTCTTAACTGAAAGGCATTGGATGTTAGAGGGTCTATGATTTGTATCAGTTTCAGAAGCAGGGTTGAACTAGATATGGTCCGTGTGTGTAGGAAACACAGTTATTTTGTTCTGAGCACACTCACGTTTCCAGCCTTATTAGAGACACTAGAAAGCAAGAGCTTGCTTCTTGCTCTAAAGCAGAGTGTGTTTCATGGATGAGAACTGTGCTGTGTGTTTCCTTCAGAAACGGAGTTAAATGGCAGGCTCTGTGTCCTCCTACAAGCAAGAATTCGTTTCAGATAAACGCAGTCACTTTTGAGCTCAAAGGAACCTACATAGTTCACGAAGCTCACACGTTTCTCGCTCTTAAGTGAAAATCATTGGATGTTAGAGGGCCTGTGGTTTGTATCAGTTTCAGAAGCAGAGTTGAACTAGATATGGTCCGTGTGCGTAGGAAACACAGTTCTTTTGTTCTGAGCACACTCACGTTTCCCACCTTATTAGAGACTCTAGAATGCGAGAGCATGCTTCTTGCTCTTAAGCAGAGTGTGTTTCATGGATGAGAACTGTGCTGTGTGTTTCCCTTCAGAAACGGAGTTAAATGGCAGGCTCTGTGAGTTCCTACAAGCTGGACTTCGTTTCAGGTAAACGCAGTCACTTTTGAGCTCAAATGAAGCTACATCGTTCACGAAGCTATCACGTTTCTCGCTCTTAACTGAAAGGCATTGGATGTTAGAGGATCTATGATTTGTATCAGTTTCAGAAGCAGGGTTGAACTAGATATGGTCCGTGTGTGTAGGAAACACAGTTATTTTGTTCTGAGCACACTCACGTTTCCAGGCTTATTAGAGACACTAGAAAGCAAGAGCTTTCTTCTTGCTCTAAAGCAGAGTGCGTTTCATGGATGAGAACTGTGCTGTGTGTTTCCTTCAGAAACGGAGTTAAATGGCAGGCTCTGTGTCCTCCTACAAGCAAGAATTCGTTTCAGATAAACGCAGTCACTTTTGAGCTCAAAGGAAGCTACATAGTTCACGAAGCTCACACGTTTCTCGCTCTTAAGTGAAAAGCATTGGATGTTAGACGACCTGTGGTTTGTATCAGTTTCAGAAGCAGAGTTGAACTAGAAATGGTCCGTGTTTGTAGGAAACACAGTTCTTTTGTTCTGAGCACACTCACGTTTCCCGCCTTATTAGAGACCCTAGAAAGCAAGAGCTTCCTTCTTGCTCTAAAGCAGATTGTCTTTCATGGATGAGAACTGTGCTGTGTGTTTCCCTTCAGAAACGGAGTTAAATGGCAGGCTCTGTGTCTTCCTACTAGCAAGACTTCGTTTCAGGTAAATGCAGTCAATTTTGAGCTCAAAGGAAGCTACATCGTTCACGAAGCTCAAACGTTTCTCGCTCTTAAGTGAAAAGCATTGGATGTTAGAGGGACTGTGGTTTGTATCAGTTTTAGAAGCAGAGTTGAACTAGATATGGTCCGTGTGTGTAGGAAACACAGTTCTTTTGTTCTGAGCACACTCACGTTTCCCGCCTTAATAGAGACTCTTGAAAGCAAGAGCTTGCTTCTTGCTCTAAAGCAGAGTGTGTTTCATGGAAGAGAACTGTGCTGTGTGTTTCCCTTCAGAAACGGAGTTAAAAGGCAGGCTCTGTGTCCTCCTACAAGCAAGAATTCGTTTCAGATAAACGCAGTCACTTTTGAGCTCAAAGGTAGCTACAGAGTTCACGAAGCTCACACGTTTCTTGCTCTTAAGTGAAAAGCATTGGATGTTAGAGGGACTGTGGTTTGTATCAGTTTCAGAAGCAGAGTTGAACTAGATATGGTCTGTGTGTGTAGGAAACACAGTTCTTTTGTTATGAGCACACTCACGTTTCCCACCTCATTAGAGACACTAGAAAGCAAGAGCTTGCTTCTTGCTCTAAAGCAGAGTGTGTTTCATGGATGAGAACTGTGCTGTGTGTTTCCCTTCAGATACGGAGTTAAATGGCAGGCTCTGTGTCTTCCTACTAGCAAGACTTCGTTTCGGGTAAATGCAGTCATTTTTGAGCTCAAAGGAAGCTACATAGTTCACGAAGCTCACACGTTTCTCGCTCTTAAGTGAAAAGCATTGGATGTTAGAGGGCCTGTGGTTTGTATCAGTTTCAGAACCAGAGTTGAAGTAGATATGGTCCGTGTGTGTAGGAAACACAGTTCTTTTGTTCTGAGCACACTCACGTTTCCGGCCTTATTAGAGACTCTTGAAAGCAAGAGCTTGCTTCTTGCTCTAAAGCAGAGTGTGTTTCATGGAAGAGAACTGTGCTGTGTGTTTCCCTTCAGAAACGGAGTTAAATGGCTGGCTCTGTGTCGTCCTACAAGCAGGACTTTGTTCTTTCAGGTAAAACGCACTCACTTTTGAGCTCAAACGAAGCTACATCTTTCACAAAGCTCACACGTTTCTCACTCATAAGTGAAAAGGATTGGATGTTAGAGGGCCTGTGGTTTGTATCAGTTTCAGAAGCAGAGTTGAACTATATATGGTCCGTGTGTATAGGAAACACAGTTCTTTTGTTCTGAGCACACTCACGTTTCCCACCTTATTAGAGACTCTAGAATGCAAGAGCATGCTTCTTGCTCTAAAGAAGAGTGTCTTTCATGGATGAGAACTGTGCTGTGTGTTTCCCTTCAGAAACGGAGTTAAATGGCAGGCTCTGTGAGTTACTACAAGCTAGACTTCGTTTCAGGTAAAAGCATTCACTTTTGAGCTCAATTGAAGCTACATCGTTCACGAAGCTCTCACGTTTCTCGCTCTTAACTGAAAGGCATTGGATGTTAGAGGGCCTGTGGTTTGTATCAGTTTCAGAAGCAGAGTTGAACTAGATATGGTCCGTGTGTGTAGGAAACACAGTTCTTTTGTTCTGAGCACACTCACGTTTCCCGCATTATTAGAGACCCTAGAGAGCAAGAGCTTCCTTCTTGCTCTAAAGCAGATTGTCTTTCATGGATGAGAACTGTGCTGTGTGTTTCCCTTCAGAAACGGAGTTAAATGGCAGGCTCTGTGTCTTCCTACTAGCAAGACTTCGTTTCAGGTAAATGCAGTCATTTTTGAGCTCAAAGGAAGCTACATCGTTCACGAAGCTCACACGTTTCTCGCTCTTAACAAAAGGCACTGGATGTTAGAGGGCCTGTGGTTTGTATCAGTTTCCAAAGCAGAGTTGAACTAGATATGGTCCGTGTGTATAGGAAACACAGTTCTTTTGTTCTGAGCACACTCACGTTTCCCGCCTTATTAGAGACTCTAGAATGCAAGAGCATGCTTCTTGCTCTTAAGCAGAGTGTGTTTCATGGATGAGAACTGTGCTGTGTGTTTCCCTTCAGAAACGGAGTTAAATGGCAGGCTCTGTGTCCTCCTACAAGCAAGAATTCGTTTCAGATAAACGCAGTCACTTTTGAGCTCAAAGGAAGCTACATAGTTCACGAAGCTCACACGTTTCTCGCTCTTAAGTGAAAAGCATTGGATGTTAGAGGGCCTGTGGTTTGTATCAGTTTCAGAAGCAGAGTTGAACTAGATATGGTCCGTGTGTGTAGGAAACACAGTTCTTTTGTTCTGAGCACACTCAAGTTTCCCGCCTTATTAGAGACTCTAGAATGCAAGAGCATGCTTCTTGCTCTTAAGCAGAGTGTTTTTCATGGATGAGAACTGTGCTGTGTGTTTCCCTTCAGAAACGGAGTTAAATGGCAGGCTCTGTGAGTTCCTACAAGCTAGACTTCGTTTCAGGTAAAAGCAGTCACTTTTGAGCTCAAATGAAGCTACATCGTTCACGAAGCTCTCATGTTTCTGGCTCTTAACTGAAAGGCATTGGATGTTAGAGGGTCTATGGTTTGTATCAGTTTCAGAAGCAGAGTTGAACTAGATATGGTCCGTGTGTGTAGGAAACACAGTTCTTTTGTTCTGAGCACACTCACGTTTCCAGCCTTATTAGAGACTCTAGAAAGCAAGAGCTTGCTTCTTGCTCTAAAGCAGAGTGTGTTTCATGGATGAGAACTGTGCTGTGTGTTTCCCTTCAGAAACAGAGTTAAATGGCAGGCTCTGTGTCCTCCTACAAGCAAGAATTCGTTTCAGATAAACGCAGTCACTTTTGAGCTCAAAGGAAGCTACATAGTTCACGAAGCTCACACGTTTCTCGCTCTTAAGTGAAAAGCATTGGATGTTAGAGGGCCTGTGGTTTGTATCAGTTTCAGAAGCAGAGTTGAACTAGATATGGTCCCTGTATGTAGGAAACACAGTTCTTTTGTTCTGAGCACACTCAAGTTTCCCGCCATATTAGAGACCATAGAAAGCAAGAGCTTGCTTCTTGCTCTAAAGCAGATTGTCTTTCATGGATGAGAACTGTGCTGTGTGTTTCCCTTCAGAAACGGAGTTAAATGCCAGGCTCTGTGTCTTCCTACTAGCAAGACTTCGTTTCAGGTAAATGCAGTCATTTTTGAGCTCAAAGGAAGCTACATCGTTCACGAAGCTCACACGTTTCTCGCTCTTAAGTGAAAAGCATTGGATGTTAGAGGGCCTGTGGTTTGTATCAGTTTCAGAAGCAGAGTTGAACTAGAAATGGTCCGTGTTTGTAGGAAACACAGTTCTTTTGTTCTGAGCACACACACGTTTCCCGCCTTATTAGAGACTCTTGAAAGCAGAGCTTGCTTCTTGCTCTAAAGCAGAGTGTGTTTCATGGATGAGAACTGTGCTGTGTGTTTCCCTTCAGAAACGGAGTTAAATGGCAGGCTATGTGTCGTCCTACAAGCAGGACTTCGTTGTTTCAGGTAAAACGCACTCACTTTTGAGCTCAAACGAAGCTACATCTTTCACAAAGCTCACACGTTTCTCACTCATAAGTGAAAAGGATTGGATGTTAGAGGGCCTGTGGTTGGTATCAGTTTCCGAAGCAGAGTTGAACTAGATATGGTCCGTGTGTATAGGAAACACAGTTCTTTTGTTCTGAGCACACTCACGTTTCCCACCTTATTAGAGACTCTAGAATGCAAGAGCATGCTTCTTGCTCTAAAGCAGTGTGTCTTTCATGGATGAGAACTGTGCTGTGTGTTTCCCTTCAGAAACGGAGTTAAATGGCAGGCTCTGTGTCTTCCTACAAGCAAGACGTAGCTTCAGGTAAACGCAGTCACTTTTGAGCTCAAACGAAGCTACATCCTTCACAAAGCTCACACGTTTCTCACTCTTAACTGAAAGGCATTGGATGTTAGAGGGCCTGTGGTTTGTATCAGTTTCAGAAGCAGAGTTGAACTAGAAATGGTCCGTGTTTGTAGGAAACACAGTTCTTTTGTTCTGAGCACAGTCACGTTTCCCACCTTATTAGAGACTCTAGAATGCAAGAGCATGCTTCTTGCTCTTAAGCAGAGTGTTTTTCATGGATGAGAACTGTGCTGTGTGTTTCCCTTCAGAAACGGAGTTAAATGGCAGGCTCTGTGAGTTCCTACAAGCTAGACTTAGTTTCAGGTAAAAGCAGTCACTTTTGAGCTCAAATGAAGCTACATCGTTCACGAAGCTCTCATGTTTCTGGCTCTTAACTGAAAGGCATTGGATGTTAGAGGGTCTATGGTTTGTATCAGTTTCAGAAGCAGAGTTGAACTAGATATGGTCCGTGTGTGTAGGAAACACAGTTCTTTTGTTCTGAGCACACTCACGTATCCAGCCTTATTAGAGACTCTAGAAAGCAAGAGCTTGCTTCTTGCTCTAAAGCAGAGTGTGTTTCATGGATGAGAACTGTGCTGTGTGTTTCCCTTCAGAAACAGAGTTAAATGGCAGGCTCTGTGTCCTCCTACAAGCAAGAATTCGTTTCAGATAAACGCAGTCACTTTTGAGCTCAAAGGAAGCTACATAGTTCACGAAGCTCACACGTTTCTCGCTCTTAAGTGAAAAGCATTTGATGATAGAGGGCCTGTGGTTTGTATGAGTTTCCGAAGCAGAGTTGAAGTAGATATGGTCCTTGTGTGTAGGAAACACAGTTCTTTTGTTCTGAGCACACTCAAGTTTCCCGCCTTATTAGAGACCCTAGAAAGCAAGAGCTTGCTTCTTGCTCTAAAGCAGATTGTCTTTCATGGATGAGAACTGTGCTGTGTGTTTCCCTTCAGAAACGGAGTTAAATGGCAGGCTCTGTGTGTTCCTACTAGCAAGACTTCGTTTCAGGTAAATGCAGTCATTTTTGAGCTCAAAGGACGCTACATCGTTCACGAAGCTCACACGTTTCTCGCTCTTAAGTGAAAAGCATTGGATGTTAGAGGGCCTGTGGTTTGTATCAGTTTCAGAAGCAGAGTTGAACTAGAAATGGTCCGTGTTTGTAGGAAACACAGTTCTTTTGTTCTGAGCACACTCACGTTTCCCGCCTTATTAGAGACTCTTGAAAGCAAGAGCTTTCTTCTTGCTCTAAAGCAGAGTGTGTTTCATGGAAGAGAACTGTGCTGTGTGTTTCCCTTCAGAAACGGAGTTAAATGGCAGGCTATGTGTCGTCCTACAAGCAGGACTTCATTGTTTCAGGTAAAACGCACTCACTTTTGAGCTCAAACGAAGCTACTTCTTTCACAAAGCTCACACGTTTCTCACTCATAAATGAAAAGGATTGGATGTTAGAGGGCCTGTGGTTTGTATCAGTTTCCGAAGCAGAGTTGAACTAGATATGGTCCGTATATAGGAAACACAGTTCTTTTGTTCTGAGCACACTCACGTTTCCCACCTTATTAGAGACTCTAGAATGCAAGAGCATGCTTCTTGCTCTAAAGCAGAGTGTCTTTCATGGATGAGAACTGTGCTGTGTGTTTCCCTTCAGAAACGGAGTTAAATGGCAGGCTCTGTGTCTTCCTACAAGCAAGACGTAGCTTCAGGTAAACGCAGTCACTTTTGAGCTCAAACGAAGCTACATCGTTCACGACGCTCACACGTTTCTCGCTCTTAACAAAAGGCACTGGATGTTAGAGGGCCTGTGGTTTGTATCAGTTTCAGAAGAAGAGTTGAACTAGATATGGTCCCTGTGTGTAGGAAACACAGTTCTTTTGTTCTGAGCACACTCACGTTTTCCGCCTTATTAGAGACTCTAGAAAGCAAGAGCTTGCTTCTTGTTCTAAAGCAGAGTGTCTTTCATGGATGAGAACTGTGCTGTGTGTTTCCCTTCAGAAACGGAGTTAAATGGCAGGCTCTGTGAGTTCCTACAAGCTAGACTTCGTTTCAGGTAAACGCAGTCACTTTTGAGCTCAAATGAAGCTACATCGTTCACGAAGCTATCACGTTTCTCGCTCTTAACTGAAAGGCATTGGATGTTAGAGGGTCTATGATTTGTATCAGTTTCAGAAGCAGGGTTGAACTAGATATGGTCCGTGTGTGTAGGAAACACAGTTATTTTGTTCTGAGCACACTCACGTTTCCAGCCTTATTAGAGACACTAGAAAGCAAGAGCTTGCTTCTTGCTCTAAAGCAGAGTGTGTTTCATGGATGAGAACTGTGCTGTGTGTTTCCTTCAGAAACGGAGTTAAATGGCAGGCTCTGTGTCCTCCTACAAGCAAGAATTCGTTTCAGGTAAATGCAGTCATTTTTGAGCTCAAAGGAAGCTACATCGTTCACGAAGCTCACACGTTTCTCGCTCTTAAGTGAAAAGCATTGGATGTTAGAGGGCCTGTGGTTTGTATCAGTTTCAGAAGCAGAGTTGAACTAGAAATGGTCCGTGTTTGTAGGAAACACAGTTCTTTTGTTCTGAGCACACACACGTTTCCCGCCTTATTAGAGACTCTTGAAAGCAGAGCTTGCTTCTTGCTCTAAAGCAGAGTGTGTTTCATGGATGAGAACTGTGCTGTGTGTTTCCCTTCAGAAACGGAGTTAAATGGCAGGCTATGTGTCGTCCTACAAGCAGGACTTCGTTGTTTCAGGTAAAACGCACTCACTTTTGAGCTCAAACGAAGCTACATCTTTCACAAAGCTCACACGTTTCTCACTCATAAGTGAAAAGGATTGGATGTTAGAGGGCCTGTGGTTGGTATCAGTTTCCGAAGCAGAGTTGAACTAGATATGGTCCGTGTGTATAGGAAACACAGTTCTTTTGTTCTGAGCACACTCACGTTTCCCACCTTATTAGAGACTCTAGAATGCAAGAGCATGCTTCTTGCTCTAAAGCAGTGTGTCTTTCATGGATGAGAACTGTGCTGTGTGTTTCCCTTCAGAAACGGAGTTAAATGGCAGGCTCTGTGTCTTCCTACAAGCAAGACGTAGCTTCAGGTAAACGCAGTCACTTTTGAGCTCAAACGAAGCTACATCCTTCACAAAGCTCACACGTTTCTCACTCTTAACTGAAAGGCATTGGATGTTAGAGGGCCTGTGGTTTGTATCAGTTTCAGAAGCAGAGTTGAACTAGAAATGGTCCGTGTTTGTAGGAAACACAGTTCTTTTGTTCTGAGCACAGTCACGTTTCCCACCTTATTAGAGACTCTAGAATGCAAGAGCATGCTTCTTGCTCTTAAGCAGAGTGTTTTTCATGGATGAGAACTGTGCTGTGTGTTTCCCTTCAGAAACGGAGTTAAATGGCAGGCTCTGTGAGTTCCTACAAGCTAGACTTAGTTTCAGGTAAAAGCAGTCACTTTTGAGCTCAAATGAAGCTACATCGTTCACGAAGCTCTCATGTTTCTGGCTCTTAACTGAAAGGCATTGGATGTTAGAGGGTCTATGGTTTGTATCAGTTTCAGAAGCAGAGTTGAACTAGATATGGTCCGTGTGTGTAGGAAACACAGTTCTTTTGTTCTGAGCACACTCACGTATCCAGCCTTATTAGAGACTCTAGAAAGCAAGAGCTTGCTTCTTGCTCTAAAGCAGAGTGTGTTTCATGGATGAGAACTGTGCTGTGTGTTTCCCTTCAGAAACAGAGTTAAATGGCAGGCTCTGTGTCCTCCTACAAGCAAGAATTCGTTTCAGATAAACGCAGTCACTTTTGAGCTCAAAGGAAGCTACATAGTTCACGAAGCTCACACGTTTCTCGCTCTTAAGTGAAAAGCATTTGATGATAGAGGGCCTGTGGTTTGTATGAGTTTCCGAAGCAGAGTTGAAGTAGATATGGTCCTTGTGTGTAGGAAACACAGTTCTTTTGTTCTGAGCACACTCAAGTTTCCCGCCTTATTAGAGACCCTAGAAAGCAAGAGCTTGCTTCTTGCTCTAAAGCAGATTGTCTTTCATGGATGAGAACTGTGCTGTGTGTTTCCCTTCAGAAACGGAGTTAAATGGCAGGCTCTGTGTGTTCCTACTAGCAAGACTTCGTTTCAGGTAAATGCAGTCATTTTTGAGCTCAAAGGACGCTACATCGTTCACGAAGCTCACACGTTTCTCGCTCTTAAGTGAAAAGCATTGGATGTTAGAGGGCCTGTGGTTTGTATCAGTTTCAGAAGCAGAGTTGAACTAGAAATGGTCCGTGTTTGTAGGAAACACAGTTCTTTTGTTCTGAGCACACTCACGTTTCCCGCCTTATTAGAGACTCTTGAAAGCAAGAGCTTTCTTCTTGCTCTAAAGCAGAGTGTGTTTCATGGAAGAGAACTGTGCTGTGTGTTTCCCTTCAGAAACGGAGTTAAATGGCAGGCTATGTGTCGTCCTACAAGCAGGACTTCATTGTTTCAGGTAAAACGCACTCACTTTTGAGCTCAAACGAAGCTACTTCTTTCACAAAGCTCACACGTTTCTCACTCATAAATGAAAAGGATTGGATGTTAGAGGGCCTGTGGTTTGTATCAGTTTCCGAAGCAGAGTTGAACTAGATATGGTCCGTGTGTATAGGAAACACAGTTCTTTTGTTCTGAGCACACTCACGTTTCCCACCTTATTAGAGACTCTAGAATGCAAGAGCATGCTTCTTGCTCTAAAGCAGAGTGTCTTTCATGGATGAGAACTGTGCTGTGTGTTTCCCTTCAGAAACGGAGTTAAATGGCAGGCTCTGTGTCTTCCTACAAGCAAGACGTAGCTTCAGGTAAACGCAGTCACTTTTGAGCTCAAACGAAGCTACATCGTTCACGACGCTCACACGTTTCTCGCTCTTAACAAAAGGCACTGGATGTTAGAGGGCCTGTGGTTTGTATCAGTTTCAGAAGAAGAGTTGAACTAGATATGGTCCCTGTGTGTAGGAAACACAGTTCTTTTGTTCTGAGCACACTCACGTTTTCCGCCTTATTAGAGACTCTAGAAAGCAAGAGCTTGCTTCTTGCTCTAAAGCAGAGTGTCTTTCATGGATGAGAACTGTGCTGTGTGTTTCCCTTCAGAAACGGAGTTAAATGGCAGGCTCTGTGAGTTCCTACAAGCTAGACTTCGTTTCAGGTAAACGCAGTCACTTTTGAGCTCAAATGAAGCTACATCGTTCACGAAGCTATCACGTTTCTCGCTCTTAACTGAAAGGCATTGGATGTTAGAGGGTCTATGATTTGTATCAGTTTCAGAAGCAGGGTTGAACTAGATATGGTCCGTGTGTGTAGGAAACACAGTTATTTTGTTCTGAGCACACTCACGTTTCCAGCCTTATTAGAGACACTAGAAAGCAAGAGCTTGCTTCTTGCTCTAAAGCAGAGTGTGTTTCATGGATGAGAACTGTGCTGTGTGTTTCCTTCAGAAACGGAGTTAAATGGCAGGCTCTGTGTCCTCCTACAAGCAAGAATTCGTTTCAGATAAACGCAGTCACTTTTGAGCTCAAAGGAACCTACATAGTTCACAAAGCTCACACGTTTCTCGCTCTTAAGTGAAAATCATTGGATGTTAGAGGGCCTGTGGTTTGTATCAGTTTCAGAAGCAGAGTTGAACTAGATATGGTCCGTGTGCGTAGGAAACACAGTTCTTTTGTTCTGAGCACACTCACGTTTCCCACCTTATTAGAGACTCTAGAATGCGAGAGCATGCTTCTTGCTCTTAAGCAGAGTGTATTTCATGGATGAGAACGGTGCTGTGTGTTTCCCTTCAGAAACGGAGTTAAATGGCAGGCTCTGTGAGTTCCTAAAAGCTAGACTTCGTTTCAGGTAAACGCAGTCACTTTTGAGCTCAAATGAAGCTACATCGTTCACGAAGCTATCACGTTTCTCGCTCTTAACTGAAAGGCATTGGATGTTAGAGGATCTATGATTTGTATCAGTTTCAGAAGCAGGGTTGAACTAGATATGGTCCGTGTGTGTAGGAAACACAGTTATTTTGTTCTGAGCACACTCACGTTTCCAGGCTTATTAGAGACACTAGAAAGCAAGAGCTTTCTTCTTGCTCTAAAGCAGAGTGCGTTTCATGGATGAGAACTGTGCTGTGTGTTTCCTTCAGAAACGGAGTTAAATGGCAGGCTCTGTGTCCTCCTACAAGCAAGAATTCGTTTCAGATAAACGCAGTCACTTTTGAGCTCAAAGGAAGCTACATAGTTCACGAAGCTCACACGTTTCTCGCTCTTAAGTGAAAAGCATTGGATGTTAGACGACCTGTGGTTTGTATCAGTTTCAGAAGCAGAGTTGAACTAGAAATGGTCCGTGTTTGTAGGAAACACAGTTCTTTTGTTCTGAGCACACTCACGTTTCCCGCATTATTAGAGACCCTAGAAAGCAAGAGCTTCCTTCTTGCTCTAAAGCAGATTGTCTTTCATGGATGAGAACTGTGCTGTGTGTTTCCCTTCAGAAACGGAGTTAAATGGCAGGCTCTGTGTCTTCCTACTAGCAAGACTTCGTTTCAGGTAAATGCAGTCAATTTTGAGCTCAAAGGAAGCTACATCGTTCACGAAGCTCAAACGTTTCTCGCTCTTAATGAAAAGCATTGGATGTTAGAGGGACTGTGGTTTGTATCAGTTTCAGAAGCAGAGTTGAACTAGATATGGTCCGTGTGTGTAGGAAACACAGTTCTTTTGTTCTGAGCACACTCACGTTTCCCGCCTTAATAGAGACTCTTGAAAGCAAGAGCTTGCTTCTTGCTCTAAAGCAGAGTGTGTTTCATGGAAGAGAACTGTGCTGTGTGTTTCCCTTCAGAAACGGAGTTAAAAGGCAGGCTCTGTGTCCTCCTACAAGCAAGAATTCGTTTCAGATAAACGCAGTCACTTTTGAGCTCAAAGGTAGCTACAGAGTTCACGAAGCTCACACGTTTCTTGCTCTTAAGTGAAAAGCATTGGATGTTAGAGGGACTGTGGTTTGTATCAGTTTCAGAAGCAGAGTTGAACTAGATATGGTCTGTGTGTGTAGGAAACACAGTTCTTTTGTTATGAGCACACTCACGTTTCCCACCTCATTAGAGACACTAGAAAGCAAGAGCTTGCTTCTTGCTCTAAAGCAGAGTGTGTTTCATGGATGAGAACTGTGCTGTGTGTTTCCCTTCAGATACGGAGTTAAATGGCAGGCTCTGTGTCTTCCTACTAGCAAGACTTCGTTTCGGGTAAATGCAGTCATTTTTGAGCTCAAAGGAAGCTACATAGTTCACGAAGCTCACACGTTTCTCGCTCTTAAGTGAAAAGCATTGGATGTTAGAGGGCCTGTGGTTTGTATCAGTTTCAGAACCAGAGTTGAAGTAGATATGGTCCGTGTGTGTAGGAAACACAGTTCTTTTGTTCTGAGCACACTCACGTTTCCGGCCTTATTAGAGACTCTTGAAAGCAAGAGCTTGCTTCTTGCTCTAAAGCAGAGTGTGTTTCATGGAAGAGAACTGTGCTGTGTGTTTCCCTTCAGAAACGGAGTTAAATGGCTGGCTCTGTGTCGTCCTACAAGCAGGACTTTGTTCTTTCAGGTAAAACGCACTCACTTTTGAGCTCAAACGAAGCTACATCTTTCACAAAGCTCACACGTTTCTCACTCATAAGTGAAAAGGATTGGATGTTAGAGGGCCTGTGGTTTGTATCAGTTTCAGAAGCAGAGTTGAACTATATATGGTCCGTGTGTATAGGAAACACAGTTCTTTTGTTCTGAGCACACTCACGTTTCCCACCTTATTAGAGACTCTAGAATGCAAGAGCATGCTTCTTGCTCTAAAGAAGAGTGTCTTTCATGGATGAGAACTGTGCTGTGTGTTTCCCTTCAGAAACGGAGTTAAATGGCAGGCTCTGTGAGTTACTACAAGCTAGACTTCGTTTCAGGTAAAAGCATTCACTTTTGAGCTCAAACGAAGCTACATCGTTCACGAAGCTCTCACGTTTCTCGCTCTTAACTGAAAGGCATTGGATGTTAGAGGGCCTGTGGTTTGTATCAGTTTCAGAAGCAGAGTTGAACTAGATATGGTCCGTGTGTGTAGGAAACACAGTTCTTTTGTTCTGAGCACACTCACGTTTCCCGCATTATTAGAGACCCTAGAAAGCAAGAGCTTCCTTCTTGCTCTAAAGCAGATTGTCTTTCATGGATGAGAACTGTGCTGTGTGTTTCCCTTCAGAAACGGAGTTAAATGGCAGGCTCTGTGTCTTCCTACTAGCAAGACTTCGTTTCAGGTAAATGCAGTCATTTTTGAGCTCAAAGGAAGCTACATCGTTCACGAAGCTCACACGTTTCTCGCTCTTAAGTGAAAAGCATTGGATGTTAGAGGACCTGTGGTTTGTATCAGTTTCAGAAGCAGAGTTGAACTAGAAATGGTCCGTGTTTGTAGGAAACACAGTTCTTTTGTTCTGAGCACACTCACGTTTCCCGCCTTATTAGAGACTCTTGAAAGCAAGAGCTTGCTTCTTGCTCTAAAGTAGAGTGTCTTTCATGGAAGAGAACTGTGCTGTGTGTTTCACTTCAGAAACGGAGTTAAATGGCAGGCTCTGTATCCTCCTACAAGCAAGAATTCGTTTCAGATAAATGCAGTCACTTTTGAGCTCAAAAGAAGCTACATAGTTCACGAAGCTCACACGTTTCTCGCTCTTAAGTGAAAAGCATTGGATGTTATTGGGCCTGTGGTTTGTATCAGTTTCAGAAGCAGAGTTGAACTAGATATGGTCCGTGTGCGTAGGAAACACAGTTCTTTTGTTCTGAGCACACTCACGTTTCCCACCTTATTAGAGACTCTAGAATGCGAGAGCATGCTTCTTGCTCTTAAGCAGAGTGTATTTCATGGATGAGAACGGTGCTGTGTGTTTCCCTTCAGAAACGGAGTTAAATGGCAGGCTCTGTGAGTTCCTAAAAGCTAGACTTCGTTTCAGGTAAACGCAGTCACTTTTGAGCTCAAATGAAGCTACATCGTTCACGAAGCTATCACGTTTCTCGCTCTTAACTGAAAGGCATTGGATGTTAGAGGATCTATGATTTGTATCAGTTTCAGAAGCAGGGTTGAACTAGATATGGTCCGTGTGTGTAGGAAACACAGTTATTTTGTTCTGAGCACACTCACGTTTCCAGGCTTATTAGAGACACTAGAAAGCAAGAGCTTTCTTCTTGCTCTAAAGCAGAGTGCGTTTCATGGATGAGAACTGTGCTGTGTGTTTCCTTCAGAAACGGAGTTAAAGGGCAGGCTCTGTGTCCTCCTACAAGCAAGAATTCGTTTCAGATAAACGCAGTCACTTTTGAGCTCAAAGGAAGCTACATAGTTCACGAAGCTCACACGTTTCTCGCTCTTAAGTGAAAAGCATTGGATGTTAGACGACCTGTGGTTTGTATCAGTTTCAGAAGCAGAGTTGAACTAGAAATGGTCCGTGTTTGTAGGAAACACAGTACTTTTGTTCTGAGCACACTCACGTTTCCCGCCTTATTAGAGACCCTAGAAAGCAAGAGCTTCCTTCTTGCTCTAAAGCAGATTGTCTTTCATGGATGAGAACTGTGCTGTGTGTTTCCCTTCAGAAACGGAGTTAAATGGCAGGCTCTGTGTCTTCCTACTAGCAAGACTTCGTTTCAGGTAAATGCAGTCAATTTTGAGCTCAAAGGAAGCTACATCGTTCACGAAGCTCAAACGTTTCTCGCTCTTAAGTGAAAAGCATTGGATGTTAGAGGGACTGTGGTTTGTATCAGTTTCAGAAGCAGAGTTGAACTAGATATGGTCCGTGTGTGTAGGAAACACAGTTCTTTTGTTCTGAGCACACTCACGTTTCCCGCCTTAATAGAGACTCTTGAATGCAAGAGCTTGCTTCTTGCTCTAAAGCAGAGTGTGTTTCATGGAAGAGAACTGTGCTGTGTGTTTCCCTTCAGAAACGGAGTTAAATGGCAGGCTCTGTGTCCTCCTACAAGCAAGAATTCGTTTCAGATAAACGCAGTCACTTTTGAGCTCAAAGGTAGCTACAGAGTTCACGAAGCTCACACGTTTCTCGCTCTTAAGTGAAAAGCATTGGATGTTAGAGGGACTGTGGTTTGTATCAGTTTCAGAAGCAGAGTTGAACTAGATATGGTCTGTGTGTGTAGGAAACACAGTTCTTTTGTTATGAGCACACTCACGTTTCCCACCTCATTAGAGACACTAGAAAGCAAGAGCTTGCTTCTTGCTCTAAAGCAGAGTGTGTTTCATGGATGAGAACTGTGCTGTGTGTTTCCCTTCAGATACGGAGTTAAATGGCAGGCTCTGTGTCTTCCTACTAGCAAGACTTCGTTTCGGGTAAATGCAGTCATTTTTGAGCTCAAAGGAAGCTACATAGTTCACGAAGCTCACACGTTTCTCGCTCTTAAGTGAAAAGCATTGGATGTTAGAGGGCCTGTGGTTTGTATCAGTTTCAGAACCAGAGTTGAAGTAGATATGGTCCGTGTGTGTAGGAAACACAGTTCTTTTGTTCTGAGCACACTCACGTTTCCGGCCTTATTAGAGACTCTTGAAAGCAAGAGCTTGCTTCTTGCTCTAAAGCAGAGTGTGTTTCATGGAAGAGAACTGTGCTGTGTGTTTCCCTTCAGAAACGGAGTTAAATGGCTGGCTCTGTGTCGTCCTACAAGCAGGACTTTGTTCTTTCAGGTAAAACGCACTCACTTTTGAGCTCAAACGAAGCTACATCTTTCACAAAGCTCACACGTTTCTCACTCATAAGTGAAAAGGATTGGATGTTAGAGGGCCTGTGGTTTGTATCAGTTTCAGAAGCAGAGTTGAACTATATATGGTCTGTGTGTATAGGAAACACAGTTCTTTTGTTCTGAGCACACTCACGTTTCCCACCTTATTAGAGACTCTAGAATGCAAGAGCATGCTTCTTGCTCTAAAGAAGAGTGTCTTTCATGGATGAGAACTGTGCTGTGTGTTTCCCTTCAGAAACGGAGTTAAATGGCAGGCTCTGTGAGTTACTACAAGCTAGACTTCGTTTCAGGTAAAAGCATTCACTTTTGAGCTCAATTGAAGCTACATCGTTCACGAAGCTCTCACGTTTCTCGCTCTTAACTGAAAGGCATTGGATGTTAGAGGGCCTGTGGTTTGTATCAGTTTCAGAAGCAGAGTTGAACTAGATATGGTCCGTGTGTGTAGGAAACACAGTTCTTTTGTTCTGAGCACACTCACGTTTCCCGCATTATTAGAGACCCTAGAAAGCAAGAGCTTCCTTCTTGCTCTAAAGCAGATTGTCTTTCATGGATGAGAACTGTGCTGTGTGTTTCCCTTCAGAAACGGAGTTAAATGGCAGGCTCTGTGTCTTCCTACTAGCAAGACTTCGTTTCAGGTAAATGCAGTCATTTTTGAGCTCAAAGGAAGCTACATCGTTCACGAAGCTCACACGTTTCTCGCTCTTAAGTGAAAAGCATTGGATGTTAGAGGGCCTGTGGTTTGTATCAGTTTCAGAACCAGAGTTGAAGTAGATATGGTCCGTGTGTGTAGGAAACACAGTTCTTTTGTTCTGAGCACACTCACGTTTCCGGCCTTATTAGAGACTCTTGAAAGCAAGAGCTTGCTTCTTGCTCTAAAGCAGAGTGTGTTTCATGGAAGAGAACTGTGCTGTGTGTTTCCCTTCAGAAACGGAGTTAAATGGCTGGCTCTGTATCCTCCTACAAGCAAGAATTCGTTTCAGATAAATGCAGTCACTTTTGAGCTCAAAAGAAGCTACATAGTTCACGAAGCTCACACGTTTCTCGCTCTTAAGTGAAAAGCATTGGATGTTATTGGGCCTGTGGTTTGTATCAGTTTCAGAAGCAGAGTTGAACTAGTTATGGTCCGTGTGTTTAGGAAACACAGTTCTTTTGTTCTGAGCACACTCACGTTTCCCGCCTTATTAGAGACTCTTGAAAGCAAGAGCTTGCTTCTTGCTCTAAAGCAGAGTGTGTTTCATGGAAGAGAACTGTGCTGTGTGTTTCCCTTCAGAAACGGAGTTAAATGGCAGTCTCTGTGTCCTCCTAAAAGCAAGAATTCGTTTAAGATAAACGCAGTCACTTTTGAGCTCAAATGAAGCTACATAGTTCACAAAGCTCACACGTTTCTCGCTCTTAAGTGAAAAGCATTGGATGTTAGAGGGCCTGTGGTTTGTATCAGTTTCAGAAGCAGAGTTGAACTAGATATGGTCCGTGTGTGTAGGAAACACAGTTCTTTTGTTCTGAGCACACTCACGTTTCCCGCCTTATTAGAGACTCTTGAAAGCAAGAGCTTGCTTCTTGCTCTAAAGCAGAGTGTCTTTCATGGAAGAGAACTGTGCTGTGTGTTTCCCTTCAGAAACGGAGTTAAATGGCAGGCTCTGTATCCTCTTACAAGCAAGAATTCGTTTCAGATAAATGCAGTCACTTTTGAGCTCAAAGGAAGCTACATAGTTCACGAAGCTCACACGTTTCTCGCTCTTAAGTGAAAAGCATTGGATGTTAGAGGGCCTGTGGTTTGTATCAGTTTCAGAAGCAGAGTTGAACTAGTTATGGTCCGTGAGTGTAGGAAACACAGTTCTTTTGTTCTGAGCACACTCACGTTTCCCGCCTCATTAGAGACACTAGAAAGCAAGAGCTTGCTTCTTGCTCTAAAGCAGAGTGTGTTTCATAGATGAGAACTTTGCTGTGTGTTTCCCTTCAGAAACGGAGTTAAATGGCAGTCTCTGTGTCCTCCTACAAGCAAGAATTCGTTTCAGATAAACGCAGTCACTTTTGAGCTCAAAGGAAGCTACATAGTTCACAAAGCTCACACGTTTCTCGCTCTTAAGTGAAAAGCATTGGATGTTAGAGGGCCTGTGGTTTGTATCAGTTTCAGAAGCAGAGTTGAACTAGATATGGTCCGTGTGTGTAGGAAACACAGTTCTTTTGTTCTGAGCACACTCACGTTTCCCGCCTTATTAGAGACTCTTGAAAGCAAGAGCTTGCTTCTTGCTCTAAAGCAGAGTGTGTTTCATGGAAGAGAACTGTGCTGTGTGTTTCCCTTCAGAAACGGAGTTAAATGGCAGTCTCTGTGTCCTCCTACAAACAAGAATTCGTTTCAGATAAACGCAGTCACTTTTGAGCACAAAGGTAGCTACATAGTTCACGAAGCTCACACGTTTCTCGCTCTTAAGTGAAAAGCATTGGATGTTAGAGGGCCTGTGGTTTGTATCAGTTTCAGAAGCAGAGTTGAACTAGATATGGTCCGTGTGTGTAGGAAACACAGCTCTTTTGTTCTGAGCACACTCAAGTTTCCCGCCTTATTAGAGACCCTAGAAAGCAAGAGCTTGCTTCTTGCTCTAAAGCAGATTGTCTTTCATGGATGAGAACTGTGCTGTGTGTTTCCCTTCAGAAACGGAGTTAAATGGCAAGCTCTGTGTCTTCCTACTAGCAAGACATCGTTTCAGGTAAATGCAGTCATTTTTGAGCTCAAAGGAAGCTACATCGTTCACGAAGCTCACACGTTTCTCGCTCTTAAGTGAAAAGCATTGGAAGTTAGAGGGCCTGTGGTTTGTATCAGTTTCAGAAGCAGAGTTGAACTAGAAATGGTCCGTGTTTGTAGGAAACACAGTTCTTTTGTTCTGAGCACACTCACGTTTCCCGCCTTATTAGAGACTCTTGAAAGCAAGAGCTTGCTTCTTGCTCTAAAGCAGAGTGTGTTTCATGGAAGAGAACTGTGCTGTGTGTTTCCCTTCCGAAACGGAGTTAAATGGCAGGCTCTGTGTGTTCCTACTAGCAAGACTTCGTTTCAGGTAAATGCAGTCATTTTTGAGCTCAAATGAAGCTACATCGTTCACGAAGCTCACACGTTTCTCGCTCTTAAGTGAAAAGCATTGGATGCTAGAGGGCCTGTGGTTTGTATCAGTTTCAGAAGCAGAGTTGAACTAGAAATGGTCCGTGTTTGTAGGAAACACAGTTCTTTTGTTCTGAGCACACTCACGTTTCCCGCCTTATTAGAGACTCTTGAAAGCAAGAGCTTGCTTCTTGCTCTAAAGCAGAGTGTGTTTCATGGAAGAGAACTGTGCTGTGTGTTTCCCTTCAGAAACAGAGTTAAATGGCAGTCTCTGTGTGTTCCTACTAGCAAGACTTCGTTTCAGGTAAATGCAGTCATTTTTGAGCTCAAAGGAAGCTACATCGTTCACGAAGCTCACACGTTTCTCGCTCTTAAGTGAAAAGCATTGGATGCTAGAGGGCCTGTGGTTTGTATCAGTTTCAGAAGCAGAGTTGAACTAGAAATGGTCCGTGTTTGTAGGAAACACAGTTCTTTTGTTCTGAGCACACTCACGTTTCCCCCCTTATTAGAGACTCTTGAAAGCAAGAGCTTGCTTCTTCCTCTAAAGCAGAGTGTCTTTCATGGAAGAGAACTGTGCTGTGTGTTTCCTTTCAGAAACGGAGTTAAATGGCAGGCTCTGTGTCGTCCTACAAGCAGGACTTCGTTGTTTCAGGTAAAACGCACTCACTTTTGAGCTCAAACGAAGCTACATCTTTCACAAAGCTCACACGTTTCTCACTCATAAGTGAAAATGATTGGATGTTAGAGGGCCTGTGGTTTGTATCAGTTTCAGAAGCAGAGTTGAACTAGATATGGTCCTTGTGTATAGGAAACACAGTTCTTTTGTTCCGAGCACACTCACGTTTCCCACCTAATTAGAGACTCTAGAATGCAAGAGCATGCTTCTTCCTCTAAAGCAGAGTGTCTTTCATGGATGAGAACTGTGCTGTGTGTTTCCCTTCAGAAACGGAGTTAAATGGCAGGCTCTGTGTCTTCCTACAAGCAAGATGTAGCTTCAGGTAAACGCAGTCACTTTTGAGCTCAAATGAAGCTACATTGTTCACGACGCTCACACGTTTCTCGCTCTTAACAAAAGGCACTGGATGTTAGAGGGCGTGTGGTTTGTATCAGTTTCAGAAGAAGAGTTGAACTAGATATGGTCCCTGTGTGTAGGAAACACAGTTCTTTTGTTCTGAGCACACACACGTTTTCCGCCTTATTAGAGACTCTAGAAAGCAAGAGCTTGCTTCTTGCTCTATAGCAGAGTGTGTTTCATGGATGAAAACTGTGCTGTGTGTTTCCCTTCAGTAAGGGAGTTAAATGGCAGGCTCTGTGTCTTCCTACAAGCAATACTTCGTTTCAGGTAAACGCAGTCAGTTTTGAGCTCAAACGAAGCTACATCTTTCACAAAGCTCACACGTTTCTCGCTCTTAAGTGAAAAGCATTGGATGTTAGAGGGCCTGTGGTTTGTATCAGTTTCAGAAGCAGAGTTGAACTAGATATGGTCCGTGTGTGTAGGAAACACAGTTCTTTTGTTCTGAGCACACTCAAGTTTCCCGCCTTATTAGAGACCCTAGAAAGCAAGACCTTGCTTCTGGCTCTGAAGCAGAGTGTGTTTCATGGAAGAGAACTGTGCTGTGTGTTTCCCTTCAGAAACGGAGTTAAATGGCAGGCTCTGTGTCCTCCTACAAGCAAGAATTCGTTTCAGATAAACGCAGTCACTTTTGAGCTCAAAGGAAGCTACATAGTTCACGAAGCTCACACGTTTCTCGCGTTAAGTGAAAAGCATTGGATGTTAGAGGGCCTGTGGTTTGTATCAGTTTCAGAAGCAGAGTTGAACTAGATATGGTCCGTGTGTGTAGGAAACACAGTTCTTTTGTTCTGAGCACACTCACGTTTCCCGCCTTATTAGAGACTCTTGAAAGCAAGAGCTTGCTTCTTGCTATAAAGCAGAGTGTGTTTCATGGAAGAGAACTGTGCTGTGTGTTTCCCTTCAGAAACGGAGTTAAATGGCAGGCTCTATGTCCTCCTACAAGCAAGAATTCGTTTCAGATAAACGCAGTCACTTTTGAGCTCAAAGGAAGCTACATAGTTCACGAAGCTTACACGTTTCTCGCTCTTAAGTGAAAAGCATTGGATGTTAGAGGGCCTGTGGTTTGTATCAGTTTCAGAAGCAGAGTTGAACTAGATATGGTCCGTGTGTGTAGGAAACACAGTTCTTTTGTTATGAGCACACTCACGTTTCCCGCCTCATTAGAGACTCTAGAAAGCAAGAGCTTGCTTCTTGCTCTAAAGCAGAGTGTGTTTCATTGATGAGAACTGTGCTGTGTGTTTCCCTTCAGAAACGGAGTTAAATGGCAGGCTCTGTGTCTTCCTACTAGCAAGAATTTGTTTCGGGTAAATACAGTCATTTTTGAGCTCAAAGGAAGCTACAAAGTTCACGAAGCTCACACGTTTCTCGCTCTTAAGTGAAAAGCATTGGATGTTAGAGGGCCTGTGGTTTGTATCAGTTTCAGAAGCAGAGTTGAAGTAGATATGGTCCGTGTGTGTAGGAAACCCAGTTCTTTTGTTCTGAGCACACTCAAGTTTCCCGCCTTATTAGAGACCCTAGAAAGCAAGAGCTTGCTTCTTGCTCTAAAGCAGATTGTCTTTCATGGATGAGAACTGTGCTGTGTGTTTCCCTTCAGAAACGGAGTTAAATGGCAGGCTCTGTGTCTTCCTACTAGCAAGACATCGTTTCAGGTAAATGCAGTCATTTTTGAGCTCAAAGGAAGCTACATCGTTCACGAAGCTCACATGTTTCTCGCTCTTAAGTGAAAAGCATTGGATGTTAGAGGGCCTGTGGTTTGTATCAGTTTCAGAAGCAGAGTTGAACTAGAAATGGTCCGTGTTTGTAGGAAACACAGTTCTTTTGTTCTGAGCACACTCACGTTTCCCGCCTTATTAGAGACTCTTGAAAGCAAGAGCTTGCTTCTTGCTCTAAAGCAGAGTGTCTTTCATGGAAGAGAACTGTGCTGTGTGTTTCCTTTCAGAAACGGAGTTAAATGGCAGGCTCTGTGTCATCCTACAAGCAGGACTTCGTTCTTTCAGGTAAAACGCACTCACTTTTGAGCTCAAACGAAGCTACATCTTTCACAAAGCTCACACGTTTCTCACTCATAAGTGAAAAGGATTGGATGTTAGAGGGCCTGTGGTTTGTATCAGTTTCCGATGCAGAGTTGAACTAGATATGGTCCGTGTGTATAGGAAACACAGTTCTTTTATTCCGAGCACACTCACGTTTCCCACCTTATCAGAGACTCTAGAATGCAAGTGCATGCTTCTTCCTCTAAAGCAGAGTGTCTTTCATGGAAGAGAACTTTGCTGTGTGTTTCCCTTCAGAAACGGAGTTAAATGGCAGGCTCTGTTTCCTCCTACAAGCAAGAATTCGTTTCAGATAAACACAGTCACTTTTGAGCTCAAAGGAAGCTACATAGTTCATGAAGCTCACACGTTTCTCGCATTAAGTGAAAAGCATTGGATGTTAGAGGGCCTGTGGTTTGTATCAGTTTCAGAAGCAGAGTTGAACTAGATATGGTCCGTGTGTGTAGGAAACACAGTTCTTTTGTTCTGAGCACACTCACGTTTCCCGCCTTATTAGAGACTCTTGAAAGCAAGAGCTTGCTTCTTGCTATAAAGCAGATTGTGTTTCATGGAAGAGAACTGTGCTGTGTGTTTCCCTTCAGAAACGGAGTTAAATGGCAGGCTCTGTGTCCTCCTACAAGCAAGAATTCGTTTCAGATAAAGGCAGTCACTTTTGAGCTCAAAGGAAGCTACATAGTTCACGAAGCTTACACGTTTCTCGCTCTTAAGTGAAAAGCATTGGATGTTAGAGGGCCTGTGGTTTGTATCAGTTTCAGAAGCAGAGTTGAACTAGATATGGTCCGTGTGTGTAGGAAACACAGTTCTTTTGTTATGAGCACACTCACGTTTCCCGCCTCATTAGAGACTCTAGAAAGCAAGAGCTTGCTTCTTGCTCTAAAGCAGAGTGTGTTTCATTGATGAGAACTGTGCTGTGTGTTTCCCTTCAGAAACGGAGTTAAATGGCAGGCTCTGTGTCTTCCTACTAGCAAGAATTTGTTTCGGGTAAATGCAGTCATTTTTGAGCTCAAAGGAAGCTACATAGTTCACGAAGCTCACACGTTTCTCGCTCTTAAGTGAAAAGCATTGGATGTTAGAGGGCCTGTGGTTTGTATCAGTTTCAGAAGCAGAGTTGAAGAAGATATGGTCCGTGTGTGTAGGAAACACAGTTCTTTTGTTCTGAGCACACTCAAGTTTCCCGCCTTATTAGAGACCCTAGAAAGCAAGAGCTTGCTTCTTGCTCTAAAGCAGATTGTCTTTCATGAATGAGAACTGTGCTGTGTGTTTCCCTTCAGAAACGGAGTTAAATGGCAGGCTCTGTGTCTTCCTACTAGCAAGACATCGTTTCAGGTAAATGCAGTCATTTTTGAGCTCAAAGGAAGCTACATCGTTCACGAAGCTCACATGTTTCTCGCTCTTAAGTGAAAAGCATTGGATGTTAGAGGGCCTGTGGTTTGTATCAGTTTCAGAAGCAGAGTTGAACTAGAAATGGTCCGTGTTTGTAGGAAACACAGTTCTTTTGTTCTGAGCACACTCACGTTTCCCGCCTTATTAGAGACTCTTGAAAGCAAGAGCTTGCTTCTTGCTCTAAAGCAGAGTGTCTTTCATGGAAGAGAACTGTGCTGTGTGTTTCCTTTCAGAAACGGAGTTAAATGGCAGGCTCTGTGTCATCCTACAAGCAAGACATAGCTTCACGTAAACACAGTCACTTTTGAGCTCAAACGAAGCTACATCGTTCACGACGCTCACACGTTTCTCGCTCTTAACAAAAGGCACTGGATGTTAGAGGGCCTGTGGTTTGTATCAGTTTCAGAAGAAGAGTTGAACTAGATATGGTCCCTGTGTGTAGGAAACACAGTTCTTTTGTTCTGAGCACACACACGTTTTCCGCCTTATTAGAGACTCTAGAAAGCAAGAGCTTGCTTCTTGCTCTAAAGCAGAGTGTGTTTCATGGATGAGAACTGTGCTGTGTGTTTCCCTTCAGTAACGGAGTTAAATGGCAGGCTCTGTGTCTTCCTACAAGCAAGACTTCGTTTCAGGTAAACGCCGTCACTTTTGAGCTCAAACGAAGATACATCTTTCACAAAGCTCACACGTTTCTCGCTCTTAAGTGAAAAGCATTGGATGTTAGAGGGCCTGTGGTTTGTATCAGTTTCAGAAGCAGAGTTGAACTAGATATGGTCCGTGTGTGTAGGAAACACAGTTCTTTTGTTCTGAGCACACTCAAGGTTCCCGTCTTATTAGAGACCCTAGAAAGCAAGAGCTTGCTTCTTGCTCTAAAGCAGAGTGTGTTTCATGGAAGAGAACTGTGCTGTGTGTTTCCCTTCAGAAACGGAGTTAAATGGCAGGCTCTGTGTCCTCCTACAAGCAAGAATTCGTTTCAGATAAAGGCAGTCACTTTTGAGCTCAAAGGAAGCTACATAGTTCACGAAGCTTACACGTTTCTCGCTCTTAAGTGAAAAGCATTGGATGTTAGAGGGCCTGTGGTTTGTATCAGTTTCAGAAGCAGAGTTGAACTAGATATGGTCCGTGTGTGTAGGAAACACAGTTCTTTTGTTATGAGCACACTCACGTTTCCCGCCTCATTAGAGACTCTAGAAAGCAAGAGCTTGCTTCTTGCTCTAAAGCAGAGTGTGTTTCATTGATGAGAACTGTGCTGTGTGTTTCCCTTCAGAAACGGAGTTAAATGGCAGGCTCTGTGTCTTCCTACTAGCAAGAATTTGTTTCGGGTAAAGGCAGTCATTTTTGAGCTCAAAGGAAGCTACATCGTTCACGAAGCTCACATGTTTCTCGCTCTTAAGTGAAAAGCATTGGATGTTAGAGGGCCTGTATTTTGTATCAGTTTCAGAAGCAGAGTTGAACTAGATATGGTCCGTGTGTGTAGGAAACACAGTTCTTTTGTTCTGAGCACACTCACGTTTCCCGCCTTATTAGAGACTCTTGAAAGCAAGAGCTTGCTTCTTGCTATAAAGCAGAGTGTGTTTCATGGAAGAGAACTGTGCTGTGTGTTTCCCTTCAGAAACGGAGTTAAATGGCAGGCTCTGTGTCCTCCTACAAGCAAGAATTCGTTTCAGATAAACGCAGTCACTTTTGAGCTCAAAGGATGCTACATAGTTCACGAAGCTTACAAGTTTCTCGCTCTTAAGTGAAAAGCATTGGATGTTAGAGGGCCTGTGGTTTGTATCTGTTTCAGAAGGAGAGTTGAACTAGATATGGTCCGTGTGTGTAGGAAACACAGTTCTTTTGTTATGAGCACACTCACGTTTCCCGCCTCATTAGAGACTCTAGAAAGCAAGAGCTTGCTTCTTGCTCTAAAGCAGAGTGTGTTTCATTGATGAGAACTGTGCTGTGTGTTTCCCTTCAGAAACGGAGTTAAATGGCAGGCTCTGTGTCTTCCTACTAGCAAGAATTTGTTTCGGGTAAATGCAGTCATTTTTGAGCTCAAAGGAAGCTACATAGTTCACGAAGCTCACACGTTTCTCGCTCTTAAGTGAAAAGCATTGGATGTTAGAGGGCCTGTGGTTTGTATCAGTTTCAGAAGCAGAGTTGAAGTAGATATGGTCCGTGTGTGTAGGAAACACAGTTCTTTTGTTCTGAGCACACTCAAGTTTCCCGCCTTATTAGAGACCCTAGAAAGCAAGAGCTTGCTTCTTGCTCTAAAGCAGATTGTCTTTCATGAATGAGAACTGTGCTGTGTGTTTCCCTTCAGAAACGGAGTTAAATGGCAGGCTCTGTGTCTTCCTACTAGCAAGACATCGTTTCAGGTAAATGCAGTCATTTTTGAGCTCAAAGGAAGCTACATCGTTCACGAAGCTCACATGTTTCTCGCTCTTAAGTGAAAAGCATTGGATGTTAGAGGGCCTGTGGTTTGTATCAGTTTCAGAAGCAGAGTTGAACTAGAAATGGTCCGTGTTTGTAGGAAACACAGTTCTTTTGTTCTGAGCACACTCACGTTTCCCGCCTTATTAGAGACTCTTGAAAGCAAGAGCTTGCTTCTTGCTCTAAAGCAGAGTGTCTTTCATGGAAGAGAACTGTGCTGTGTGTTTCCTTTCAGAAACGGAGTTAAATGGCAGGCTCTGTGTCATCCTACAAGCAGGACTTCGTTGTTTCAGGTAAAACGCACTCACTTTTGACCTCAAACGAAGCTACATCTTTCACAAAGCTCACACGTTTCTCACTCATAAGTGAAAAGGATTGGATGTTAGAGGGCCTGTGGTTTGTATCAGTTTCCGAAGCAGAGTTGAACTAGATATGGTCCGTGTGTATAGGAAACACAGTTCTTTTATTCCGAGCACACTCACGTTTCCCACCTTATTAGAGACTCTAGAATGCAAGAGCATGCTTCTTCCTCTAAAGCAGAGTGTCTTTCATGGATGAGAACTGTGCTGTGTGTTTCCCTTCAGAAACGGAGTTAAATGGCAGGCTCTGTGTCTTCCTACAAGCAAGACATAGCTTCACGTAAACACAGTCACTTTTGAGCTCAAACGAAGCTACATCGTTCACGACGCTCACACGTTTCTCGCTCTTAACAAAAGGCACTGGATGTTAGAGGGCCTGTGGTTTGTATCAGTTTCAGAAGAAGAGTTGAACTAGATATGGTCCCTGTGTGTAGGAAACACAGTTCTTTTGTTCTGAGCACACACACGTTTTCCGCCTTATTAGAGACTCTAGAAAGCAAGAGCTTGCTTCTTGCTCTAAAGCAGAGTGTGTTTCATGGATGAGAACTGTGCTGTGTGTTTCCCTTCAGTAACGGAGTTAAATGGCAGGCTCTGTGTCTTCCTACAAGCAAGACTTCGTTTCAGGTAAACGCCGTCACTTTTGAGCTCAAACGAAGATACATCTTTCACAAAGCTCACACGTTTCTCGCTCTTAAGTGAAAAGCATTGGATGTTAGAGGGCCTGTGGTTTGTATCAGTTTCAGAAGCAGAGTTGAACTAGATATGGTCCGTGTGTGTAGGAAACACAGTTCTTTTGTTATGAGCACACTCACGTTTCCCGCCTCATTGGAGACTATAGAAAGCAAGAGCATGCTTCTTGCTCTAAAGCAGAGTGTCTTTCATGGATGAGAACTGTGCTGTGTGTTTCCCTTCAGAAACGGAGTTAAATGGCAGGCTCTGTGTCTTCCTACAAGCAAGACTTAGTTTCAGGTAAACGCAGTCACTTTTGAGCTCAAAGGAAGCTACATAGTTCACGAAGCTCACACGTTTCTCGCTCTTAAGTGAAAAGCATTGGATGTTAGAGGGCCTGTGGTTTGTATCAGTTTCAGAAGCAGAGTTGAACTAGATATGGTCCGTGTGTATAGGAAACACAGTTCTTTTGTTCTGAGCACACTCAAGGTTCCCGCCTTATTAGAGACCCTAGAAAGCAAGAGCTTGCTTCTTGCTCTAAAGCAGAGTGTGTTTCATGGAAGAGAACTGTGCTGTGTGTTTCCCTTCAGAAACGGAGTTAAATGGCAGGCTCTGTGTCCTCCTACAAGCAAGAATTCGTTTCAGATAAACGCAGTCACTTTTGAGCTCAAAGGAAGCTACATAGTTCACGAAGCTCACACGTTTCTCGCTCTTAAGTGAAAAGCATTGGATGTTAGAGGGCCTGTGGTTTGTATCAGTTTCAGAAGCAGAGTTGAACTAGATATGGTCCGTGTGTATAGGAAACACAGTTCTTTTGTTCTGAGCACACTCAAGGTTCCCGCCTTATTAGAGACCCTAGAAAGCAAGAGCTTGCTTCTTGCTCTAAAGCAGAGTGTGTTTCATGGAAGAGAACTGTGCTGTGTGTTTCCCTTCAGAAACGGAGTTAAATGGCAGGCTCTGTGTCCTCCTACAAGCAAGAATTCGTTTCAGATAAACGCAGTCACTTTTGAGCTCAAAGGAAGCTACATAGTTCACGAAGCTCACACGTTTCTCGCGTTAAGTGAAAAGCATGGGATGTTAGAGGGCCTGTGGTTTGTATCAGTTTCAGAAGCAGAGTTGAACTAGATATGGTCCGTGTGTGTAGGAAACACAGTTCTTTTGTTCTGAGCACACTCACGTTTCCCGCCTTATTAGAGACTCTTGAAAGCAAGAGCTTGCTTCTTGCTCTAAAGCAGAGTGTGTTTCATGGAAGAGACCTGTTCTGTGTGTTTCCCTTCAGAAACGGAGTTAAATGGCAGGCTCTGTGTCCTCCTACAAGCAAGAATTCGTTTCAGATAAACGCAGTCACTTTTGAGCTCAATTGAAGCTACATCGTTCACGAAGCTCTCACGTTTCTCGCTCTTAACTGAAAGGCATTGGATGTTAGAGGGCCTGTGGTTTGTATCAGTTTCAGAAGCAGAGTTGAACTAGATATGGTCCGTGTGTGTAGGAAACACAGTTCTTTTGTTATGAGCACACTCACGTTTCCCGCCTCATTAGAGACTCTAGAAAGCAAGAGCTTGCTTCTTGCTCTAAAGCAGAGTGTGTTTCATTGATGAGAACTGTGCTGTGTGTTTCCCTTCAGAAACGGAGTTAAATGGCAGGCTCTGTTTCTTCCTACTAGCAAGAATTTGTTTCGGGTAAATGCAGTCATTTTTGAGCTCAAAGGAAGCTACATAGTTCACGAAGCTCACACGTTTCTCGCTCTTAAGTGAAAAGCATTGGATGTTAGAGGGCCTGTGGTTTGTATCAGTTTCAGAAGCAGAGTTGAAGTAGATATGGTCCGTGTGTGTAGGAAACACAGTTCTTTTGTTCTGAGCACACTCAAGTTTCCCGCCTTATTAGAGACCCTAGAAAGCAAGAGCTTGCTTCTTGCTCTAAAGCAGATTGTCTTTCATGGATGAGAACTGTGCTGTGTGTTTCCCTTCAGAAACGGAGTTAAATGGCAGGCTCTGTGTCTTCCTACTAGCAAGACATCGTTTCAGGTAAATGCAGTCATTTTTGAGCTCAAAGGAAGCTACATCGTTCACGAAGCTCACATGTTTCTCGCTCTTAAGTGAAAAGCATTGGATGTTAGAGGGCCTGTGGTTTGTATCAGTTTCAGAAGCAGAGTTGAACTAGAAATGGTCCGTGTGTGTAGGAAACACAGTTCTTTTGTTCTGAGCACACTCACGTTTCCCGCCTTATTAGAGACTCTTGAAAGCAAGAGCTTGCTTCTTGCTCTAAAGCAGAGTGTCTTTCATGGAAGAGAACTGTGCTGTGTGTTTCCTTTCAGAAACGGAGTTAAATGGCAGGCTCTGTGTCATCCTACAAGCAGGACTTCATTGTTTCAGGTAAAACGCACTCACTTTTGACCTCAAACGAAGCTACATCTTTCACAAAGCTCACACGTTTCTCACTCATAAGTGAAAAGGATTGGATGTTAGAGGGCCTGTGGTTTGTATCAGTTTCCGAAGCAGAGTTGAACTAGATATGGTCCGTGTGTATAGGAAACACAGTTCTTTTATTCCGAGCACACTCACGTTTCCCACCTTATTAGAGACTCTAGAATGCAAGAGCATGCTTCTTCCTCTAAAGCAGAGTGTCTTTCATGGATGAGAACTGTGCTGTGTGTTTCCCTTCAGAAACGGAGTTAAATGGCAGGCTCTGTGTCTTCCTACAAGCAAGACGTAGCTTCAGGTAAACACAGTCACTTTTGAGCTCAAACGAAGCTACATCGTTCACGACGCTCACACGTTTCTCGCTCTTAACAAAAGGCACTGGATGTTAGAGGGCCTGTGGTTTGTATCAGTTTCAGAAGAAGAGTTGAACTAGATATGGTCCCTGTGTGTAGGAAACACAGTTCTTTTGTTCTGAGCACACACACGTTTTCCGCCTTATTAGAGACTCTAGAAAGCAAGAGCTTGCTTCTTGCTCTAAAGCAGAGTGTGTTTCATGGATGAGAACTGTGCTGTGTGTTTCCCTTCAGTAACGGAGTTAAATGGCAGGCTCTGTGTCTTCCTACAAGCAAGACTTCGTTTCAGGTAAACGCCGTCACTTTTGAGCTCAAACGAAGATACATCTTTCACAAAGCTCACACGTTTCTCGCTCTTAAGTGAAAAGCATTGGATGTTAGAGGGCCTGTGGTTTGTATCAGTTTCAGAAGCAGAGTTGACCTAGATATGGTCCGTGTGTGTAGGAAACACAGTTCTTTTGTTATGAGCACACTCACGTTTCCCGCCTCATTGGAGACTATAGAAAGCAAGACCATGCTTCTTGCTCTAAAGCAGAGTGTCTTTCATGGATGAGAACTGTGCTGTGTGTTTCCCTTCAGAAACGGAGTTAAATGGCAGGCTCTGTGTCTTCCTACTAGCAAGAATTCGTTTCAGGTAAATGCAGTCATTTTTGAGCTCAAAGGAAGCTACATAGTTCACGAAGCTCACACGTTTCTCGCTCTTAAGTGAAAAGCATTTGATGTTAGAGGGCCTGTGGTTTGTATCAGTTTCAGAAGCAGAGTTGAACTAGATATGATCCCTGTGGGTAGGAAACACAGTTCTTTTGTTCTGAGCACACTCACGTTTCCAGCCTAATTAGAGACACTAGAAAGCAAGAGCTTGCTTCTTGCTCTAAAGCAGAGTGTGTTTCATGGATGAGAACTGTGCTGTGTGTTTCCCTTCAGTAACGGAGTTCAATGGCAGGCTCTGTGTCTTCCTAGAAGCAAGACTTCGTTTCAAGTAAACACAGTCACTTTTGAGCTCAAACGAAGCTACAACTTTCACAAAGCTCACACGTTTCTCACTCTTAACTGAAAGGCATTGGATGTTAGAGGGCCTGTGGTTTGTATCAGTTTCAGAAGCAGAGTTGAACTAGATATGGTCGTGTGAGTAGGAAACACAGTTCTTTTATTCTGAGCACAGTCACGTTTCCCACCTTATTAGAGACTCTAGAATGCGAGAGCATGCTTCTTGCTCTAAAGCAGAGTGTGTTTCATGGAAGAGAACTGTGCTGTGTGTTTCCTTTCAGAAACGGAGTTAAATGGCAGACTCAGTGTCTTCCTACAAGCAAGACTTAGTTTCAGGTAAACGCAGTCACTTTTGAGCTCAAAGGAAGCTACATAGTTCACGAAGCTCACACGTTTCTCGCTCTTAAGTGAAAAGCATTGGATGTTAGAGGGCCAGTGGTTTGTATCAGTTTCAGAAGCAGAGTTGAACTAGATATGGTCCGTGTGTGTAGGAAACACAGTTCTTTTGTTCTGAGCACACTCAAGGTTCCCGCCTTATTAGAGACCCTAGAAAGCAAGAGCTTGCTTCTTGCTCTAAAGCAGAGTGTGTTTCATGGAAGAGAACTGTGCTGTGTGTTTCCCTTCAGAAACGGAGTTAAATGGCAGGCTCTGTGTCCTCCTACAAGCAAGAATTCGTTTCAGATAAACGCAGTCACTTTTGAGCTCAAAGGAAGCTACATAGTTCACGAAGCTCACACGTTTCTCGCGTTAAGTGAAAAGCATGGGATGTTAGAGGGCCTGTGGTTTGTATCAGTTTCAGAAGCAGAGTTGAACTAGATATGGTCCGTGTGTGTAGGAAACACAGTTCTTTTGTTCTGAGCACACTCACGTTTCCCGCCTTATTAGAGACTCTTGAAAGCAAGAGCTTGCTTCTTGCTCTAAAGCAGAGTGTGTTTCATGGAAGAGAACTGTGCTGTGTGTTTCCCTTCAGAAACGGAGTTAAATGGCAGGCTCTGTGTCCTCCTACATGCAAGAATTCGTTTCAGATAAACGCAGTCACTTTTGAGCTCAATTGAAGCTACATCGTTCACGAAGCTCTCACGTTTCTCGCTCTTAACTGAAAGGCATTGGATGTTAGAGGGCCTGTGGTTTGTATCAGTTTCAGAAGCAGAGTTGAACTAGATATGGTCCGTGTGTGTAGGAAACACAGTTCTTTTGTTATGAGCACACTCACGTTTCCCGCCTCATTAGAGACTCTAGAAAGCAAGAGCTTGCTTCTTGCTCTAAAGCAGAGTGTGTTTCATTGATGAGAACTGTGCTGTGTGTTTCCCTTCAGAAACGGAGTTAAATGGCAGGCTCTGTGTCTTCCTACTAGCAAGAATTTGTTTCGGGTAAATGCAGTCATTTTTGAGCTCAAAGGAAGCTACATAGTTCACGAAGCTCACACGTTTCTCGCTCTTAAGTGAAAAGCATTGGATGTTAGAGGGCCTGTGGTTTGTATCAGTTTCAGAAGCAGAGTTGAACTAGAAATGGTCCGTGTTTGTAGGAAACACAGTTCTTTTGTTCTGAGCACACTCACGTTTCCCGCCTTATTAGAGACTCTTGAAAGCAAGAGCTTGCTTCTTGCTCTAAAGCAGAGTGTCTTTCATGGAAGAGAACTGTGCTGTGTGTTTCCTTTCAGAAACTGAGTTAAATGGCAGGCTCTGTGTCATCCTACAAACAGGACTTCGTTGTTTCAGGTAAAACGCACTCACTTTTGACCTCAAACGAAGCTACATCTTTCACAAAGCTCACACGTTTCTCACTGATAAGTGAAAAGGATTGGATGTTAGAGGGCCTGTGGTTTGTATCAGTTTCCGAAGCAGAGTTGAACTAGATATGGTCCGTGTGTATAGGAAACACAGTTCTTTTATTCCGAGCACACTCACGTTTCCCACCTTATTAGAGACTCTAGAATGCAAGAGCATGCTTCTTCCTCTAAAGCAGAGTGTCTTTCATGGATGAGAACTGTGCTGTGTGTTTCCCTTCAGAAACGGAGTTAAATGGCAGGCTCTGTGTCTTCCTACAAGCAAGACTTCGTTTCAGGTAAACGCCGTCACTTTTGAGCTCAAACGAAGATACATCTTTCACAAAGCTCACACGTTTCTCGCTCTTAAGTGAAAAGCATTGGATGTTAGAGGGCCTGTGGTTTGTATCAGTTTCAGAAGCAGAGTTGAACTAGATATGGTCCGTGTGTGTAGGAAACACAGTTCTTTTGTTATGAGCACACTCACGTTTCCCGCCTCATTGGAGACTATAGAAAGCAAGAGCATGCTTCTTGCTCTAAAGCAGAGTGTCTTTCATGGATGAGAACTGTGCTGTGTGTTTCCCTTCAGAAACGGAGTTAAATGGCAGGCTCTGTGTCTTCCTACTAGCAAGACTTCGTTTCAGGTAAATGCAGTCATTTTTGAGCTCAAAGGAAGCTACATAGTTCACGAAGCTCACACGTTTCTCGCTCTTATGTGAAAAGCATTTGATGTTAGAGGGCCTGTGGTTTGTATCAGTTTCAGAAGCAGAGTTGAAGTAGATATGGTCCGTGTGTGTAGGAAACACAGTTGTTTTGTTCTGAGCACACAAAAGTTTCCCGCCTTATTAGAGACTCTTGAAAGCAAGAGCTTGCTTCTTGCTCTAAAGCAGAGTGTCTTTCATGGAAGAGAACTGTGCTGTGTGTTTCCTTTCAGAAAGGGAGTTAAATGGCAGGCTCTGTGTCATCCTACAAGCAGGACTTCGTTGTTTCAGGTAAAACGCACTCACTTTTGAGCTCAAACGAAGCTACATCTTTCACAAAGCTCACACGTTTCTCACTCATAAGTGAAAAGGATTGGATGTTAGAGGGCCTGTGGTTTGTATCAGTTTCCGAAGCAGAGTTGAACTAGATATGGTCCGTGTGTATAGGAAACACAGTTCTTTTATTCCGAGCACACTCACGTTTCCCACCTTATTAGAGACTCTAGAATGCAAGAGCATGCTTCTTCCTCTAAAGCAGAGTGTCTTTCATGGATGAGAACTGTGCTGTGTGGTTCCCTTCAGAAACGGAGTTAAATGCCAGGCTCTGTGTCTTCCTACAAGCAAGACATAGCTTCACGTAAACACAGTCACTTTTGAGCTCAAACGAAGCTACATCGTTCACGACGCTCACACGTTTCTCGCTCTTAACAAAAGGCACTGGATGTTAGAGGGCCTGTGGTTTGTATCAGTTTCAGAAGAAGAGTTGAACTAGATATGGTCCCTGTGTGTAGGAAACACAGTTCTTTTGTTCTGAGCACACACACGTTTTCCGCCTTATTAGAGACTCTAGAAAGCAAGAGCTTGCTTCTTGCTCTAAAGCAGAGTGTGTTTCATGGATGAGAACTGTGCTGTGTGTTTCCCTTCAGTAACGGAGTTAAATGGCAGGCTCTGTGTCTTCCTACAAGCAAGACTTCGTTTCAGGTAAACGCCGTCACTTTTGAGCTCAAACGAAGATACATCTTTCACAAAGCTCACACGTTTCTCGCTCTTAAGTGAAAAGCATTGGATGTTAGAGGGCCTGTGGTTTGTATCAGTTTCAGAATCAGAGTTGAACTAGATATGGTCCGTGTGTGTAGGAAACACAGTTCTTTTGTTATGAGCACACTCACGTTTCCCGCCTCATTGGAGACTCTAGAAAGCAAGAGCATGCTTCTTGCTCTAAAGCAGAGTGTCTTTCATGGATGAGAACTGTGCTGTGTGTTTCCCTTCAGAAACGGAGTTAAATGGCAGGCTCTGTGTCTTCCTACTAGCAAGACTTCGTTTCAGGTAAATGCAGTCATTTTTGAGCTCAAAGGAAGCTACATAGTTCACGAAGCTCACACGTTTCTCGCTCTTAAGTGAAAAGCATTTGATGTTAGAGGGCCTGTGGTTTCTATCAGTTTCAGAAGCAGAGTTGAACTAGGTATGATCCCTGTGGGTAGGAAACACAGTTCTTTTGTTCTGAGCACACTCACGTTTCCAGCCTAATTAGAGACTCTAGAAAGCAAGAGCTTGCTTCTTGCTCTAAAGCAGAGTGTGTTTCATGGATGAGAACTGTGCTGTGTGTTTCCCTTCAGTAACGGAGTTCAATGGCAGGCTCTGTGTCTTCCTAGAAGCAAGAGTTCGTTTCAAGTAAACGCAGTCACATTTGAGCTCAAACGAAGCTACAACTTTCACAAAGCTCACACGTTTCTCACTCTTAACTGAAAGGCATTGGATGTTAGAGGGCCTGTGGTTTGTATCAGTTTCAGCAGCAGAGTTGAACTAGATATGGTCGTGTGTGTAGGAAACAAAGTTCTTTTGTTCTGAGCACAGTCACGTTTCCCACCTTATTAGAGACTCTAGAATGCGAGAGCATGCTTCTTGCTCTAAAGCAGAGTGTGTTTCATGGAAGAGAACTGTGCTGTGTGTTTCCTTTCAGAAACGGAGTTAAATGGCAGACTCAGTGTCTTCCTACAAGCAAGACTTAGTTTCAGGTAAACGCAGTCACTTTTGAGCTCAAAGGAAGCTACATAGTTCACGAAGCTCACACGTTTCTCGCTCTTAAGTGAAAAGCATTGGATGTTAGAGGGCCTGTGGTTTGTATCAGTTTCAGAAGCAGAGTTGAACTAGATGTGGTCCGTGTGTATAGGAAACACAGTTCTTTTGTTCTGAGCACACTCAAGGTTCCCGCCTTATTAGAGACCCTAGAAAGCAAGAGCTTGCTTCTTGCTCTAAAGCAGAGTGTGTTTCATGGAAGAGAACTGTGCTGTGTGTTTCCCTTCAGAAACGGAGTTAAATGGCAGGCTCTGTGTCTTCCTACAAGCAAGATGTAGCTTCAGGTAAACGCAGTCACTTTTGAGCTCAAATGAAGCTACATCGTTCACGACGCTCACACGTTTCTCGCTCTTAACAAAAAGCACTGGATGTTAGAGGGCCTGTGGTTTGTATCAGTTTCAGAAGCAGAGTTGAACTAGTTATGGTCCGTGCGTGTAGGAAACACAGTTCTTTTGTTCTGAGCACACACACGTTTTCCGCCTTATTAGAGACTCTAGAAAGCAAGAGCTTGCTTCTTGCTCTAAAGCAGAGTGTGTTTCTTGGAAGAGAACTGTGCTGTGTGTTTCCCTTCAGAAACGGAGTTAAATGGCAGGCTCTGTGTCCTCCTACAAGCAAGAATTCGTTTCAGATAAACGCAGTCACTTTTGAGCTCAAAGGAAGCTACATAGTTCACGAAGCTCACACGTTTCTCGCGTTAAGTGAAAAGCATTGGATGTTAGAGGGCCTGTGGTTTGTATCAGTTTCAGAAGCAGAGTTGAACTAGATATGGTCCGTGTGTGTAGGAAACACAGTTCTTTTGTTCTGAGCACACTCACGTTTCCCGCCTTATTAGAGACTCTTGAAAGCAAGAGCTTGCTTCTTGCTCTAAAGCAGAGTGTGTTTCATGGAAGAGAACTGTGCTGTGTGTTTCCCTTCAGAAACGGAGTTAAATGGCAGGCTCTGTGTCCTCCTACAAGCAAGAATTCGTTTCAGATAAACGCAGTCACTTTTGAGCTCAAAGGAAGCTACATAGTTCACGAAGATCACACGTTTCTCGCTCTTAAGTGAAAAACATTGGATGTTAGAGGGCCTGTGGTTTGTATCAGTTTCAGAAGCAGAGTTGAACTAGATATGGTCCGTGTGTGTAGGAAACACAGTTCTTTTGTTATGAGCACACTCACGTTTCCCGCCTCATTAGAGACTCTAGAAAACAAGAGCTTGCTTCTTGCTCTAAAGCAGAGTGTGTTTCATTGATGAGAACTGTGCTGTGTGTTTCCCTTCAGAAACGGAGTTAAATGGCAGGCTCTGTGTCTTCTTACTAGCAAGAATTTGTTTCAGGTAAATGCAGTCATTTTTGAGCTCAAAGTTAGGTACATAGTTCACGAAGCTCACACGTTTCTCGCTCTTAAGTGAAAAGCATTGGATGTTAGAGGGCCTGTGGTTTGTATCAGTTTCAGAAGCAGAGTTGAAGTAGATATGGTCCGTGTGTGTAGGAAACACAGTTCTTTTGTTCTGAGCACACTCAAGTTTCCCGCCTTATTAGAGACCCTAGAAAGCAAGAGCTTGCTTCTTGCTCTAAAGCAGATTGTCTTTCATGGATGAGAACTGTGCTGTGTGTTTCCCTTCAGAAACGGAGTTAAATGGCAGGCTCTGTGTCAATCTACAAGCAGGATTTCGTTGTTTCAGGTAAAACGCACTCACTTTTGAGCTCAAACGAAGCTACATATTTCACAAAGCTCACACGTTTCTCACTCATAAGTGAAAAGGATTGGATGTTAGAGGGCCTGTGATTTGTATCAGTTTCCGAAGCAGAGTTGAACTAGATATGGTCCGTGTGTATAGGAAACACAGTTCTTTTATTCCGAGCAGACTCACGTTTCCCACCTTATTAGAGACTCTAGAATGCAAGAGCATGCTTCTTCCTCTAAAGCAGAGTGTCTTTCATGGATGAGAACTGTGCTGTGTGTTTCCCTTCAGAAACGGAGTTAAATGGCAGGCTCTGTGTCTTCCTACAAGCAAGACGTAGCTTCAGGTAAACGCAGTCACTTTTGAGCTCAAACGAAGCTACATTGTTCACGACGCTCACACGTTTCTCGCTCTTAACAAAAGGCACTGGATGTTAGAGGGCCTGTGGTTTGTATCAGTTTCAGAAGAAGAGTTGAACTAGATATGGTCCCTGTGTGTAGGAAACACAGTTCTTTTGTTCTGAGCACACACACGTTTTCCGCCTTATTAGAGACTCTAGAAAGCAAGAGCTTGCTTCTTGCTCTAAAGCAGAGTGTGTTTCATGGATGAGAACTGTGCTGTGTGTTTCCCTTCAGTAACGGAGTTAAATGGCAGGCTCTGTGTCTTCCTACAAGCAAGACTTCGTTTCAGGTAAACGCCGTCACTTTTGAGCTCAAACGAAGATACATCTTTCACAAAGCTCACACGTTTCTCGCTCTTAAGTGAAAAGCATTTGATGTTAGAGGGCCTGTGGTTTGTATCAGTTTCAGAAGCAGAGTTGAACTAGATATGATCCCTGTGGGTAGGAAACACAGTTCTTTTGTTCTGAGCACACTCACGTTTCCAGCCTAATTAGAGACTCTAGAATGCAAGAGCTTGCTTCTTGCTCTAAAGCAGAGTGTGTTTCATGGATGAGAACTGTGCTGTGTGTTTCCCTTCAGTAACGGAGTTCAATGGCAGGCTCTGTGTCTTCCTAGAAGCAAGACTTCGTTTCAAGTAAACGCAGTCACTTTTGAGCTCAAACGAAGCTACAACTTTCACAAAGCTCACACGTTTCTCACTCTTAACTGAAAGGCATTGGATGTTAGAGGGCCTGTGGTTTGTATCAGTTTCAGAAGCAGAGTTGAACTAGATATGGTCCGTGTGTGTAGGAAACACAGTTCTTTTGTTATGAGCACACTCACGTTTCCCGCCTTATTAGAGACCCTAGAAAGCAAGACCTTGCTTCTTGCTCTAAAGCAGAGTGTGTTTCATGGAAGAGAACTGTGCTGTGTGTTTCCCTTCAGAAACGGAGTTAAATGGCAGGCTCTGTGTCCTCCTACAAGCAAGAATTCGTTTCAGATAAACGCAGTCACTTTTGAGCTCAAAGGAAGCTACATAGTTCACGAAGCTCAGACGTTTCTCGCGTTAAGTGAAAAGCATTGGATGTTAGAGGGCCTGTGGTTTGTATCAGTTTCAGAAGCAGAGTTGAACTAGATATGGTCCGTGTGTGTAGGAAACACAGTTCTTTTGTTCTGAGCACACTCACGTTTCCCGCCTTATTAGAGACTCTTGAAAGCAAGAGCTTGCTTCTTGCTCTAAAGCAGAGTGCGTTTCATGGAAGAGAACTGTGCTGTGTGTTTCCCTTCAGAAACGGAGTCAAATGGCAGGCTCTGTGTCCTCCTACAAGCAAGAATTCGTTTCAGATAAACGCAGTCACTTTTGAGCTCAAAGGAAGCTACATAGTTCACGAAGCTCACACGTTTCTCGCTCTTAAGTGAAAAGCATTGGATGTTAGAGGGCCTGTGGTTTGTATCAGTTTCAGAAGCAGAGTTGAACTAGATATGGTCCGTGTGTGTAGGAAACACAGTTCTTTTGTTATGAGCACACTCACGTTTCCCGCCTCATTAGAGACTCTAGAAAGCAAGAGCTTGCTTCTTGCTCTAAAGCAGAGTGTGTTTCATTGATGAGAACTGTGCAGTGTGTTTCCCTTCAGAAACGGAGTTAAATGGCAGGCTCTGTGTCTTCGTACTGGCAAGAATTTGTTTCGGGTAAATGCAGTCATTTTTGAGCTCAAAGTTAGGTACATAGTTCACGAAGCTCACACGTTTCTCGCTCTTAAGTGAAAAGCATTGGATGTTAGAGGGCCTGTGGTTTGTATCAGTTTCAGAAGCAGAGTTGAAGTAGATATGGTCCGTGTGTGTAGGAAACACAGTTCTTTTGTTCTGAGCACACTCAAGTTTCCCGCCTTATTAGAGACCCTAGAAAGCAAGAGCTTGCTTCTTGCTCTAAAGCAGATTGTCTTTCATGGATGAGAACTGTGCTGTGTGTTTCCCTTCAGAAACGGAGTTAAATGGCAGGCTCTGTGTCTTCCTACTAGCAAGACGTAGCTTCAGGTAAACGCAGTCACTTTTGAGCTCAAACGAAGCTACATCGTTCACGACGCTCACAAGTTTCTCGCTCTTAACAAAAGGCACTGGATGTTAGAGGGCCTGTGGTTTGTATCAGTTTCAGAAGAAGAGTTGAACTAGATATGGTCCCTGTGTGTAAGAAACACAGTTCTTTTGTTCTGAGCACACACACGTTTTCCGCCTTATTAGAGACACTAGAAAGCAAGAGCTTGCTTCTTGCTCTAAAGCAGAGTGTGTTTCATGGATGAGAACTGTGCTGTGTGTTTCCCTTCAGTAACGGAGTTAAATGGCAGGCTCTGTGTCTTCCTACAAGCAAGACTTCGTTTCAGGTAAACTCCGTCACTTTTGAGCTCAAACGAAGATACATCTTTCACAAAGCTCACACGTTTCTCGCTCTTAAGTGAAAAGCATTGGATGTTAGAGGGCCTGTGGTTTGTATCAGTTTCAGAAGCAGAGTTGAACTAGATATGGTCCGTGTGTGTAGGAAACACAGTTCTTTTGTTATGAGCACACTCACGTTTCCCGCCTCATTGGAGACTCTATTAAGCAAGAGCATGCTTCTTGCTCTAAAGCAGAGTGTCTTTCATGGATGAGAACTGTGCTGTGTGTTTCCCTTCAGAAACGGAGTTAAATGGCAGGCTCTGTGTCTTCCTACTAGCAAGACTTCGTTTCAGGTAAATGCAGTCATTTTTGAGCTCAAAGGAAGCTACATAGTTCACGAAGCTCACACGTTTCTCGCTCTTAAGTGAAAAGCATTTGATGTTAGAGGGCCTGTGGTTTGTATCAGTTTCAGAAGCAGAGTTGAACTAGATATGATCCCTGTGGGTAGGAAACACAGTTCTTTTGTTCTGAGCACACTCACGTTTCCAGCCTAATTAGAGACTCTAGAAAGCAAGAGCTTGCTTCTTGCTCTAAAGCAGAGTGTGTTTCATGGATGAGAACTGTGCTGTGTGTTTCCCTTCAGTAACGGAGTTCAATGGCAGGCTCTGTGTCTTCCTAGAAGCAAGACTTCGTTTCAAGTAAACGCAGTCACTTTTGAGCTCAAACGAAGCTACAACTTTCACAAAGCTCACACGTTTCTCACTCTTAACTGAAAGGCATTGGATGTTAGAGGGCCTGTGGTTTGTATCAGTTTCAGAAGCAGAGTTGAACTAGATATGGTCCGTGTGTGTAGGAAACACAGTTCTTTTGTTATGAGCACACTCAAGTTTCCCGCCTTATTAGAGACCCTAGAAAGCAAGACCTTGCTTCTTGCTCTAAAGCAGAGTGTGTTTCATGGAAGAGAACTGTGCTGTGTGTTTCCCTTCAGAAACGGAGTTAAATGGCAGGCTCTGTGTCCTCCTACAAGCAAGAATTCGTTTCAGATAAACGCAGTCACTTTAGAGCTCAAAGGAAGCTACATAGTTCACGAAGCTCACACGTTTCTCGCGTTAAGTGAAAAGCATTGGATGTTAGAGGGCCTGTGGTTTGTATCAGTTTCAGAAGCAGAGTTGAACTAGATATGGTCCGTGTGTGTAGGAAACACAGTTCTTTTGTTCTGAGCACACTCACGTTTCCCGCCTTATTAGAGACTCTTGAAAGCAAGAGCTTGCTTCTTGCTCTAAAGCAGAGTGCGTTTCATGGAAGAGAACTGTGCTGTGTGTTTCCCTTCAGAAACGGAGTCAAATGGCAGGCTCTGTGTCCTCCTACAAGCAAGAATTCGTTTCAGATAAACGCAGTCACTTTTGAGCTCAAAGGAAGCTACATAGTTCACGAAGCTCACACGTTTCTCGCTCTTAAGTGAAAAGCATTGGATGTTAGAGGGCCTGTGGTTTGTATCAGTTTCAGAAGCAGAGTTGAACTAGATATGGTCCGTGTGTGTAGGAAACACAGTTCTTTTGTTATGAGCACACTCACGTTTCCCGCCTCATTAGAGACTCTAGAAAGCAAGAGCTTGCTTCTTGCTCTAAAGCAGAGTGTGTTTCATTGATGAGAACTGTGCAGTGTGTTTCCCTTCAGAAACGGAGTTAAATGGCAGGCTCTGTGTCTTCGTACTAGCAAGAATTTGTTTCGGGTAAATGCAGTCATTTTTGAGCTCAAAGGAAGCTACATAGTTCACGAAGCTCACACGTTTCTCGCTCTTAAGTGAAAAGCATTGGATGTTAGAGGGCCTGTGGTTTGTATCAGTTTCAGAAGCAGAGTTGAACTAGATATGATCCCTGTGGGTAGGAAACACAGTTCTTTTGTTCTGAGCACACACACGTTTTCCGCCTTATTAGAGACACTAGAAAGCAAGAGCTTGCTTCTTGCTCTAAAGCAGAGTGTGTTTCATGGATGAGAACTGTGCTGTGTGTTTCCCTTCAGTAACGGAGTTAAATGGCAGGCTCTGTGTCTTCCTACAAGCAAGACTTCGTTCCAGGTAAACTCCGTCACTTTTGAGCTCAAACGAAGATACATCTTTCACAAAGCTCACACGTTTCTCGCTCTTAAGTGAAAAGCATTGGATGTTAGAGGGCCTGTGGTTTGTATCAGTTTCAGAAGCAGAGTTGAACTAGATATGGTCCGTGTGTGTAGGAAACACAGTTCTTTTGTTATGAGCACACTCACGTTTCCCGCCTCATTGGAGACTCTATTAAGCAAGAGCATGCTTCTTGCTCTAAAGCAGAGTGTCTTTCATGGATGAGAACTGTGCTGTGTGTTTCCCTTCAGAAACGGAGTTAAATGGCAGGCTCTGTGTCTTCCTACTAGCAAGACTTCGTTTCAGGTAAATGCAGTCATTTTTGAGCTCAAAGGAAGCTACATAGTTCACGAAGCTCAAACGTTTCTCGCTCTTAAGTGAAAAGCATTTGATGTTAGAGGGCCTGTGGTTTGTATCAGTTTCAGAAGCAGAGTTGAACTAGATATGATCCCTGTGGGTAGGAAACACAGTTCTTTTGTTCTGAGCACACTCACGTTTCCAGCCTAATTAGAGACTCTAGAAAGCAAGAGCTTGCTTCTTGCTCTAAAGCAGAGTGTGTTTCATGGATGAGAACTGTGCTGTGTGTTTCCCTTCAGTAACGGAGTTCAATGGCAGACTCTGTGTCTTCCTAGAAGCAAGACTTCGTTTCAAGTAAACGCAGTCACTTTTGAGCTCAAACTAAGCTACAACTTTCACAAAGCTCACACATTTCTCACTCTTAACTGAAAGGCATTGGATGTTAGAGGGCCTGTGGTTTGTATCAGTTTCAGAAGCAGAGTTGAACTAGATATGGTCGTGTGTGTAGGAAACACAGTTCTTTTGTTCTGAGCACAGTCACGTTTCCCACCTTATTAGAGACTCTAGAATGCGAGAGCATGCTTCTTGCTCTAAAGCAGAGTGTGTTTCATGGAAGAGAACTGTGCTGTGTGTTTCCTTTCAGAAACGGAGTTAAATGGCAGACTCAGTGTCTTCCTACAAGCAAGACTTAGTTTCAGGTAAACGCAGTCACTTTTGAGCTCAAAGGAAGCTACATAGTTCACGAAGCTCACACGTTTCTCGCACTTAAGTGAAAAGCATTGGATGTTAGAGGGCCTGTGGTTTGTATCAGTTTCAGAAGCAGAGTTGAACTAGATATGGTCCGTGTGTATAGGAAACACAGTTCTTTTGTTCTGAGCACACTCAAGGTTCCCGCCTTATTAGAGACTCTAGAAAGCAAGTGCTTGCTTCTAGCTCTAAAGCAGAGTGTGTTTCATGGAAGAGAACTGTGCTGTGTGTTTCCCTTCAGAAACGGAGTTAAATGGCAGGCTCTGTGTCCTCCTACAAGCAAGAATTCGTTTCAGATAAACGCAGTCACTTTTGAGCTCAAAGGAAGCTACATAGTTCACGAAGCTCACACGTTTCTCGCGTTAAGTGAAAAGCATGGGATGTTAGAGGGCCTGTGGTTTGTATCAGTTTCAGAAGCAGAGTTGAACTAGATATGGTCCGTGTGTGTAGGAAACACAGTTCTTTTGTTCTGAGCACACTCACGTTTCCCGCCTTATTAGAGACTCTTGAAAGCAAGAGCTTGCTTCTTGCTCTAAAGCAGAGTGTGTTTCATGGAAGAGAACTGTGCTGTGTGTTTCCCTTCAGAAACGGAGTTAAATGGCAGGCTCTGTGTCCTCCTACAAGCAAGAATTCGTTTCAGATAAACGCAGTCACTTTTGAGCTCAAAGGAAGCTACATAGTTCACGAAGCTCACACGTTTCTCTCTCTTAAGTGAAAAGCATTGGATGTTAGAGGGCCTGTGGTTTGTATCAGTTTCAGAAGCAGAGTTGAACTAGATATGGTCCGTGTGTGTAGGAAACACAGTTCTTTTGTTATGAGCACACTCACGTTTCCCGCCTCATTAGAGACCCTAGAAAGCAAGAGCTTGCTTCTTGCTCTAAAGCAGATTGTCTTTCATGGATGAGAACTGTGCTGTGTGTTTCCCTTCAGAAACGGAGTTAAATGGCAGGCTCTGTGTGTTCCTACAAGCAAGACTTCGTTTCAGGTAAATGCAGTCATTTTTGAGCTCAAAGGAAGCTACATCGTTCACGAAGCTCACACGTTTCTCGCTCTTAAGTGAAAAGCATTGGATGCTAGAGGGCCTGTGGTTTGTATCAGTTTCAGAAGCAGAGTTGAACTAGAAATGGTCCGTGTTTTTAGGAAACACAGTTCTTTTGTTCTGAGCACACTCACGTTTCCCGCCTTATTAGAGACTCTTGAAAGCAAGAGCTTGCTTCTTGCTCTAAAGCAGAGTGTCTTTCATGGAAGAGAACTGTGCTGTGTGTTTCCTTTCAGAAACGGAGTTAAATGGCAGGCTCTGTGTCATCCTACAAGCAGGACTTCGTTGTTTCAGGTAAAACGCACTCACTTTTGAGCTCAAACGAAGCTACATCTTTCACAAAGCTCACACGTTTCTCACTCATAAGTGAAAAGTATTGGATGTTAGAGGGCCTGTGGTTTGTATCAGTTTCCGAAGCAGAGTTGAACTAGATATGGTCCGTGTGTATATGAAACACATTTCTTTTATTCCGAGCACACTCACGTTTCCCACATTATTAGAGACTCTAGAATGCAAGAGCATGCTTCTTCCTCTAAAGCAGAGTGTCTTTCATGGATGAGAACTGTGCTTTGTGTTTCCCTTCAGAAACGGAGTTAAATGGCAGGCTCTGTGTCCTCCTACAAGCAAGAATTCGTTTCAGATAAACGCAGTCACTTTTGAGCTCAAAGGAAGCTACATAGTTCACGAAGCTCACACGTTTCTCGCTCTTAAGTGAAAAGCATTGGATGTTAGAGGGCCTGTGGTTTGTATCAGTTTCAGAAGCAGAGTTGAACTAGATATGGTCCGTCTGTGTAGGAAACACAGTTCTTTTTTTCTGAGCACAGTCACGTTTCCGCCTTATTAGAGACTCTAGAAAGCAAGAGCTTGCTTCTTGCTCTAAAGCAGAGTGTGTTTCATGGATGATAACTGTGCTGTGTGTTTCCCTTCATTAACGGAGTTAAATTGCAGGCTCTGTGTCTTCCTACGTGCAAGACTTCGATTCAGGCAAATGCAGTCATTTTTGAGCTCAAAGGAAGCTACATCGTTCACGAAGCTCACACGTTTCTCGCTCTTAAGTGAAAAGCATTGGATGTTAGAGGGCGTGTGGTTTGTATCAGTTTCAGAAGAAGAGTTGAACTAGATATGGTCCCTGTGTGTAGGAAACACAGTTCTTTTTTCTGAGCACACTCACGTTTCCCGCCTTATTAGAGACTCTAGAAAGCCAGAGCTTGCTTCTTGCTCTAAAGCAGAGTGTCTTTCATGGATGAGAACTGTGCTGTGTGTTTCCTTTCAGGAACAGAGTTTAATGGCAGGCTCTGTGTCTTCCTACAAGCAAGACTTCGTTTCAGGTAAACGCAGTCACTTTTGAGCTCAAACGAAGCTACAACTTTCACAAAGCTCACACGTTTCTCACTCTGAACTGAAAGGCATTGGATGTTAGAGGGCCTGTGTTTTGTATCAGTTTCCGAAGCAGAGTTGAACTAGATATGGTCCGTGTGTGTAGGAAACACAGTTCTTTTGCTATGAGCACAGTCACGTTTCCCACCTTATTAGAGACTCTAGAATGCGAGAGCATGCTTCTTGCTCTAAAGCAGAGTGTGTTTCATGGATGAGAACTGTGCTGTGTTTTTCCCTTCAGAAACGGAGTTAAATGGCTGGCTCTGTGTCGTCCTACAAGCAAGAATTCGTTTCAGGTAAACGCACTCACTTTTGAGCGCAAACGAAGCTACATCTTTCACAAAGCTCACACGTTTCTCACTCATAAGTGAAAAGGATTGGATGTTAGAGGGCCTGTGGTTTGTATCAGGTTCCGAAGCAGAGTTGAACTTGATATGGTCCGTGTTTGTGAAACACAGTTCTTTTGTTCTGAGCACACTCACGTTTCCCACCTTATTAGAGACTCTAGAATGCAAGACCATGCTTCGTGCTCTAAAGCAGAGTGAGTTTCATGGATGAGAACTGTGCATTGTGTTTCCCTTCAGAAACGGAGTTAAATGGCAGACTCAGTGTCTTCCTACAAGCAAGACTTAGTTTCAAGTAAACGCAGTCACTTTTGAGCTCAAAGGAAGCTACATCGTTCACGACGCTCACACGTTTCTCGCTCTTAACAAAAGGCACTGGATGTTAGAGGGCCTGTGGTTTGTATCAGTTTCAGAAGCAGAGTTGAACTACATATGGTCCGTCTGTGTAGGAAACACAGTTCTTTTGTTCTGAGCACACTCACGTTTCCCGCATTATTAGAGACTCTAGAAAGCAAGAGCTTGCTTCTTGCTCTAAAGCAGAGTGTGTTTCATGGATGAGAACTGTGCTGTGTGCTTCCCTTCAGAAACAGAGTTAAATGGCAGGCTCTGTGTCCTCCTACAAGCAAGACTTCGTTTCAGGTAAACGCACTCACTTTTGAGCGCAAACGAAGCTACGTCTTTCACAAAGCTCACACGTTTCTCACTCATAAGTGAAAAGGATTGGATGTTAGAGGGCCTGTGGTTTGTATCAGTTTCCGAAGCAGAGTTGAACTTGATATGGTCCGTGTTTGTGAAACACAGTTCTTTTGTTCTGAGCAAACTCACGTTTCCCACCTTATTAGAGACTCTAGAATGCAAGAGCATGCTTCTTGCTCTAAAGCAGAGTGAGTTTCATGGATGAGAACTGTGCATTGTGTTTCCCTTCAGAAACGGAGTTAAATGGCAGGCTCTGTGTCTTCCTACAAGATAGACTTCGTTTCAGGTAAACGCAGTCACTTTTGAGCTCAAATGAAGCTACATCATTCACGAAGCTCTCACGTTTCTCGCTCTTAACTGAAAGGCATTGGATGTTAGAGGGTCTATGGTTTGTATCAGTTTCAGAAGCAGAGTTGAACTTGATATGGTCCGTGTGTGTAGGAAACACAGTTCTTTTGTTCTGAGCACACTCACGTTTCCAGCCTTATTAGAGACTCTAGAAAGCAAGAGCTTGCTTCTTGCTCTAAAGCAGAGTGTGTTTCATGGATGAGAACTGTGCTGTATGTTTCCCTTCAGAAACGGAGTTAAATGGCAGACTCAGTGTCTTCCTACAAGCAAGACTTAGTTTCAGGTAAACGCAGTCACTTTTGAGCTCAAACGAAGCTACATCGTTCACGACGCTCACACGTTTCTCGCTCTTAACAAAAGGCACTGGATGTTAGAGGGCCTGTGGTTTGTATCAGTTTCAGAAGCAGAGTTGAACTAGATATGGTCCGTCTGTGTAGGAAACACAGTTCTTTTGTTCTGAGCACACTCCCGTTTCCAGCCTTATTAGAGACTCTAGAAAGCAAGAGCTTGCTTCTTGCTCTAAAGCAGAGTGTCTTTCATGGATGAGAACTGTGCTGTGTGTTTCCCTTCAGAAATAGAGGTAAATGGCAGGCTCTGTGTCTTCCTACAGCAAGACTTCGTTTCAGGTAAACGCAGTCACTTTTGAGCTCAAACGAAGCTACATCTTTCACAAAGCTCACACGTTTCTCACTCTTAACTGAAAGGCATTGTATAGTGATATTTTATTTCTATTGAAATGTGATTTTATTTGTATGTCAATAAAGTTGCCTTGAGGTCAGAGCAAGGCAGAGCAGAAGCCGAGCAGTAGTGGGGCACGCCCTTAATCCCAGCACTTGTGAGGCAGAGCTAGGCGGATCTCTGTGTGTTCAAGGACATAGCCAGCATAGCAGACACACGCCTTTAATCTCAATACCAACCATAGAAGACCTGGAGGTCTGTACAAACAGGCAGTGACAAGGAGGTCATGTGGCTGGGTTTACAACCAATGAGAAAACAGAACAGAAAGTCTTTAAATAGACAGGACGCACAGAAGTAGGTCTCTTGCGGAGAGGAAGAACGGCAGAAGCAGTGAAGGGTAAGGTTTTCCGCTTTTGCTCTGACCTCTTGGTTTTTAACTCTGCAATCGGTTCTGTGTTTCTTATTTAGCAAGCCGGATACATCTACAATTGGCGCCCAACGTGGCAAGAATTCATTAAAAAACCGCTTGCCTTGGCAGTGGGTCCGGCTTCCCGCCCAAGCGGGCCCGGCTCCTTAGCTCAGGCTTAGCCCCGGCCTAACCGGCGCCTAGCTCAGCTTAGGACTCAGGCCCAACCTGCCTTAGCTACGAGCGGTTACAGCCGCAGCTGGAGTTACTTGCTTAAAAAGCCGGTGCTACGAACAACTCAGGCCTGCGGGAGCTACTGCTAATTGCAGTAGCTACACGCAACTGCAGATAGGCTGCTTTTGGCTGAAACGCCAGCGCATATGGTCGGTCGGAGCTTAAGGAAGCTAGAGCCCAGGCTCGACTCCGCTCAGACCGGAACATTGAAGCGGCTAGATTCAAGATTTTAGCCAGAACGTGGCTACGCTTTCTCTCTTTCTCTCTTTCTCTCTTTCTCTCTTTCTCTCTCTGGATTCCCACCTCGGACGCTAGGTAGCTGTTTGGAAATTCCCTTGGATTTCTACTGTTCTGCGCAGAATTGGTAAGTCATTTATATCAGATATTTTAAAGGAAACTATTTAAAAGAGATTTTTTTCCACATTTAAAAAAAATGGGTTTTATGTGTACATTGGAAGAAAATTGGGCTTTGTTTGAAATTCTAGGCAGTATGGTAATGGAACAACTATATGAGAAGATTAATGTTGATCGAATTATTTACATTATTATTCTTCTTATCCTTATTTTACAATTTAAAAAGACAGTCAATTTAGGTGCCAGGATAAAAATTTTAGAAAAACTTGTTAAACCTGTTAAAATGAATTATAGAGAAATTCAGATTCAGACAGAAGAAATTAACAGTGAAGTTGTTTCAGGATTGGATTATAAGGTTACAGAAAGAAAGCCTGTTTTCACACAATCACCCTTAATTTATCCGGTAACCATACAACAGCAGCCTGGTCAAATGACTACACAAAATATTTGGACTCCAGTTGAAATGTTAGACTTACGAAGGTTTAAGGAGGCAATAGTATCTTATGGCATGCATTCTCCATATGTAAAACAAATGTTAAACTCCTGGTCGACTTATAATAGAATTATACCACAGGACTGGCGGGAGCTGGCACAGGCGGTTCTAGAACCCGGACAGCAGCTCCAGTGGCAAATGTGGTTCAAACAGGAAGCTAAAACCATAGCAAAACAATGTAGTGATAGAGGTATACAAATCTTCCAGGATCAGCTTGTTGGAGAAGGCCAATATGCTGCAGTACAAACACAATGTTTGTATGATATGCAAACTCTAATTCTATGTGGAATGGCAGCCATGAATGCATGGGACAGAGTTGAGGAACCAGGGGAGAAAACTGAGTCATTTACAAAGGTTATACAGGGCCCAAAAGAATCTTTCACAGATTTCTTACAAAGACTGACTTCAGCAGTAAAGAGAATGGTCCCAAATTCAGAAGCTAGCCAGATAATAATTGAATCTTTGGCTTTTGAGAATGCAAATGAAGCATGCAAGAGAATAATCAGGCCGTTAAAGGGGAGATCTGCACCCTTGGAAGATTGGATTAGAGACACGGTTAATGTTGAGGCTCATGATCATGATAATATGTGGGTAGGAGAAGCAATTTCAAGAGGTTTGAGGAATGTTAGATGTTTTGGATGTGGAAAGCAAGGACATTTGAAAAGGGACTGTAAACAGGGCACTTCTAGAAACAATGTTTCTTCAAGGAACAATGGCAACAGAATGCCCCTTCCTTCAGGAGTATGTAGAAGGTGTGGTAAGGGAAGACATTGGACCAATGAATGTAGATCAACAAGGGACAGACAAGGTAATACTTTGCCTCAGTCTTTGGGAAACTCCCAGAGGGGCCTCAGGCAGGCCCCTACAGTGAATCCAGTTCAGACTTTTCCTGCAATCGTAGAGGAGACCCCTACTCAGAGCAGTTAAATGACCAAATGCCTATCGGAATAAACCAGGCTACTCAGAGTAATGGAACAACTGAGACAGAGAGAACAGAAAATTCAGGAGAGACCATAAAGAAAATTTTTTGGCAAACTTCTATAAATGAACAAAGACCACAATTAACAATAAAAATAAATGGTGTTTTGTTGTCTGGTCTGGTAGACACAGGTGCTGATGTTACCATAATTGCACCAGAATTTTGGCATCCATCTTGGCCTCTTCAGGAGGTAAATGTTCAACTGTTAGGAATTGGAACATTATCTCAAGTTAAACAGAGTGCAAGATGGCTCGAATGTATAGGCCCAGAAGGACAGAGAGGCAGATTAAAACCATATGTGGCTAACATAGCCATGAACCTGTGGGGTCGAGACCTGTTACAACAATGGAATACTCAGATTAACATCCCTCCAACCTCAGAAATAAATAATAAACTAGCACATGTTTCTGAGAGAAATATTAGAAGGTATTATTCTAATGAGTGGTCACCAGCCATCCATATTATACAAGAACAGGGCAGAAAAACTGATGATCTTCCAAAGGCACCAACAGCTCTACCTTTAAAATGGTTAACAGACAAGCCTGTATGGGTTCATCAATCGCCTTTAACAAGAGAGAAACTCCAGGCTTTAGAAGAGCTGGTAGAAGAACAGTTAAATGCTCAGCATATTGAAGAATCTACTAGCCCATGGAATTCTCCTGTATTTGTTATTAAAAAGAAATCTGGTAAATGGAGAATGGTAACAGACCTTAGAGCAATTAACAAAGTAATTCAGCCAATGGGCTCTCTACAATCTGGAATTCCTTTGCCTACTCTGTTACCTAAAGGATGGCCTCTCATAGTTATTGATTTGAAAGACTGTTTCTTTTCAATACCCCTACAAGAAAAAGACAGAGAAAGATTTGCTTTCACGGTGCCTACTTACAATAATTCTCAACCGGTTAGAAGATTTCAATGGAGAGTCCTCCCACAGGGAATGTTGAATAGTCCAACCCTGTGCCAATATTTTGTACAACAGCCCTTGGAAGTGATACGTAAAAAATTTCCTAAATCTATAATTTATCATTATATGGAAAAATGAAAACTCCCTGTATCATACCAGAAGAAAGAGCCATCTTCTGACATGGGACAGGAGAAAAAACAAATTAATCAAGGGACTATTCTATTACTAATCTCAATTCTTTGACTCTATTCTGATTCTTTAAACTTTTCTTAAAGTATGAATTTTATATCAGAATTCACAAGATATATATATATATATATATATATATATATATATATATTAAACTTTGTTGAGATAATAATGGTCATATGAGTACTAATTAATTTAGAGAAAAGGCTTCGATTAGCTGCCTATACATGTCTTTGTGTTCGAGTCTCTTTTCAGTTTTCTGCAGGAAATCACGGCCAGGCCTAACATCAAATGAAATCTCCAGGAAGAAGATGGGGCCCCACAACGACAATTCCACGTGGAAAATATCACTAAGCTGACAAACATCATCTACAGATCAGCTTTGGACTACAAAGTGCTTAGAGCAATTCTGAGATGGCTAGCTGAGATGATCCAGTTTCAAAGACTGCTTGAATAAGGACTTGAGATAAACCCTGAACTTTGGCATTATGGATAACAAAGAAAATAGTTATCTTTCCTAGAATTTGTCAATTAACCCAAAATTTTTCTTTTCAGAATAAAGATAACTTCCCCCATACCCAGCAGGAAGCAATTTTAAGAATTCGACGCCCACATTCCCAAAGGGGTGATGTGGGGTGGGTGGTTTTTTGGTCTTTTTATGGGTATTGGGTCTGGGATAGTTTTCATTGTTTAGGAGGGTTGGTTACAAGTTGTTGTTAAGGGTTAGGTAAAGGGCTAGGCAAAAGGTGCTTGTTTAAAAAAAAAGACAATTACTACTTTTAAATATTTTACATTCAATTGGATTGTTTTATATTGTATACAAATTATTATTATTGAGATTGAGATTGTTAGAATATACCATATACGTATTTCTAATCTTGTTCGAGATATTGTATTTATACCATTCATTTAACAATGTAATTGCAATTTGCTAATCCTTGAATGTTAGTATTACCAACTATTAGGATATATAGAAATGAAAATTAGTGGTTAGACATTACAATTGAACTTGTAGTCATATTAGGTGTGTTGTCAAGATCAAACAGATATATTTTAGATAGACAGGTCATCTTCAAACCCTTCAGAGATCTACAGAATATGGCATTTAAAATGTTTTAATAACTTAAGAATTTTTCTTTTTTGCTATGACTATGAGACATGACGGCTCCTGGCAGTACCAATCTACTTCAGAGAAAATATGGGCATTGAAGAAACTGCATATGGAACTAACTTTCATTGTTGCAAAAGTCAGCCACTGGACAACAAAGTATCCTTGAATCAACTGCTGACAAACAGGACAGACAGGACATGAAACCAAGGACTACCAATTCTTGCCAAAACAAGTGTGGTTGTGGCTTTAAAAAAGGCATCTTCTGAAGCCAGGACAATATGGCACCATCCCTGAAGTGAGTGACCTTTGCAATCTGTAAAAGGTACCATGTCCTTTTCTTTGAAGGCAGCTGAACAGGGAGTGGGCCAATGGCTTCTGATGTGCAATGGAACAGCAGATGAAACAGTTATTCTTGAGGAATAACTAAGCTCACCTCTCTCAATAGTAGACTGGCGTTTAATAGAGAGATGTGGAGAAGAACAGGATGCCAAGATGAAGCCACATATACACAGCCAAGAAAAATGGACAGCTGAATTGAAAAGACATCAATAATTTCCAGAATTTAAAATCCTGAATCATGACATGACACTAATGGAATTCAGGTGTTTCTGGTACATGGACTGCTCTCACCAAATGTGAGGTCAAACTGTTGACCTTGTATACATCTTAGTTCACAAAAGAGTCTGTCAGATACGCTAAGCCTGTAGGCTGAAGATGATGCCCCAACACTGTGGAGAAACCTCAGGTGACTGTCCAGGCAGCTGGCTGTTTCTGTCAACTCACATTTTTTTTTTGAAGCTGCTTGCATGCCCTTCTTGTTTTTATTTTTTATTAGGTAGTATTATTTCCTTCTTGGGTCTCTGAGGGAGTTGAAGATCAGTTAGTTATAGTTATAATTATCTTTGTTAAGGATTTCAGAAAAACTCACTAAGAGCTGTAAGTGTATAAATTTGAAAGATGTTATAAGACAGTTCCGTTAGCTATATAAGTTAGGATAAAAAGTGAATCAGGTACATTCTGGACTTACCAAAATAGGATAGATAATGGAATTATTTTCTCTGAATTTGTCAATTACAAATGGACTAGACATTGTTTAGGTATTTATTGTTTGTATATATGGTATATATAGTTATTGTACTTTTGTATATAGTTTTTCTTATATTAGTTATAACTTTTTCCTTTTTTTCTTTTTATTAAAATAGAAAAGGGGAAATATAGTGATATTTTATTTCTATTGAAATGTGATTTTATTTGTATGTCAATAAAGTTGCCTTGAGGTCAGAGCAAGCCAGAGCAGAAGCCGAGCAGTAGTGGGGCACGACCTTAATCCCAGCACTTGGGAGGCAGAGCTAGGCGGACCTCTGTGTGTTCAAGGACATAGCCAGCATAGCAGACACACGCCTTTAATCTCAATACCAACCATAGAAGACCTGGAGGTCTGTAAAAACAGGCAGTGACAAGGAGGTCATGAAGCTGGGTTTACAACCAATGAGAAAATAGAACAGAAAGTCTTTAAATAGACAGGACGCACAGAAGTAGGTCTCTTGCGAAGAGGAAGAACGGCAGAAGCAGTGAAGGGTAAGGTTTTCCGCTTTTGCTCTGACCTCTTGGTTTTTAACTCTGCAATCGGTTCTGTGTTTCTTATTTAACAAGCCGGATACATCTACAGCATTGGAAGTTAGAGGGCCTGTGTTTTGTATCAGTTTCCGAAGCAGAGTTGAACTAGATATGGTCCCTGTGTGTAGGAAACACAGTTTTTTTGTTCTGAGCACACTCACGTTTCCCGCCTTATTAGAGACTCTAGAAAGCAAGAGCTTGCTTCTTGCTCTAAAGCAGAGTGTCTTTCATGGATGAGAACTGTGCTGTGTGTTTCCCTTCAGTAACGGAGTTTAATGGCAGGCTCTGTGTCTTCCTACAAGCAAGACTTCATTTCAGGTAAACGCAGTCACTTTTGAGCTCAAACGAAACTACATCTTTCACAAAGCTCACACGTTTCTCACTCTTAACTGAAAGGCATTGGATGTTAGAGGGCCTGTGGTTTGTATCAGTTTCAGAAGCAGAGTTGAACTAGATATGGTCCGTCTGTGTAGGAAACACAGTTCTTTTGTTCTGAGCACACTCACGTTTCCCGCCTTATTAGAGACTCTAGAAAGCAAGAGCTTGCTTCTTGCTCTAAAGCAGAGTGTGTTTCATGGATGAGAACTGTGCTGTGTGTTTCCCTTCAGAAACAGAGTTAAATGGCAGGCTCTGTGTCCTCCTACAAGCAAGAATTCGTTTCAGATAAACGCAGTCACTTTTGAGCTCAAAGGAAGCTACATAGTTCACGAAGCTCACACGTTTCTCGCTCTTAAGTGAAAAGCATTGGATGTTAGAGGGCCTGTGGTTTGTATCAGTTTCAGAAACAGAGTTGAACTAGATATGGTCCGTGTGTGTAGGAAACACAGTTCTTTTGTTCTGAGCACAGTCACATTTCCCACCTTATTAGAGACTCTAGAATGCGAGAGCATGCTTCTTGCTCTAAAGCAGAGTGTGTTTCAGGGATGAGAACTGTACTGTGTGTTTCCCTTCAGAAACGGAGTTAAATGGCAGGCTCTGTGTCGTCCTACAAGCAAGACTTCGTTTCAGGTAAACGCACTCACTTTTGAGCGCAAACGAAGCTACATCTTTCACAAAGCTCACACGTTTCTCGCTCTTAACAAAAGGCACTGGATGTTAGAGGGCCTGTGGTTTGTATCAGTTTCAGAAGCAGAGTTGAACTAGATATGGTCCGTCTGTGTAGGAAACACAGTTCTTTTGCTCTGAGCACACTCACGTTTCCAGCCTTATTAGAGACTCTAGAAAGCAAGAGCTTGCTAATTGCTCTAAAGCAGAGTGTCTTTCATTGATGAGAACTGTGCTGTGTGTTTCCCTTCAGAAATGGAGTTAAATGGCAGGCTCTGTGTCGTCCTACAAGCAAGACTTCGTTTCAGGTAAACGCACTCACTTTTGAGCGCAAACGAAGCTACATCTTTCACAAAGCACACACGTTTCTCACTCATAAGTGAAAAGGATTGGATGTTAGAGGGCCTGTGGTTTGTATCAGTTTCCGAAGAGAGTTGAACTTGATATGGTCCGTGTTTGTGAAACACAGTTCTTTTGTTCTGAGCACACTCACGTTTCCCACCTTATTAGGGACTCTAGAATGCAAGAGCATGCTTCTTGCTCTAAAGCAGAGTGAGTTTCATGGATGAGAACTGTGCTGTGTGTTTCCCTTCAGAAACGGAGTTAAATGGCAGGCTCTGTGTCTTCCTACAAGCTAGACTTCGTTTCAGGTAAACGCAGTCACTTTTGAGCTCAAATGAAGCTACATCGTTCACGAAGCTCTGACGTTTCTCGCTCTTTACTGAAAGGCATTGGATGTTAGAGGGTCTATGGTTTGTATCAGTTTCCGAAGCAGAGTTGAACTAGATATGGTCGGTGTGTGTAGGAAACACAGTTCTTTTGTTCTGAGCACACTCACGTTTCCAGCCTTATTAGAGACTCTAGAAAGCAAGAGCTTCCTTCTTGCTCTAAAGCAGAGTGTGTTTCATGGATGAGAACTGTGCTGTATGTTTCCCTTCAGTAACGGAGTTAAATGGCAGACTCAGTGTCTTCCTACAAGCAAGATTTAGTTTCAGGTAAACGCAGTCACTTTTGAGCTCAAACGAACCTACATCGTTCACGACGCTCACACGTTTCTCGCTCTTAACAAAAGGCACTGGATGTTAGAGGGCCTGTGGTTTGTATCAGTTTCAGAAGCAGAGTTGAACTAGATATGGTCCGGCTGTGTAGGAAACACAGTTCTTTTGTTCTTAGCACTCTCACGTTTCCCGCCTTATTAGAGACTCTAGAAAGCAAGAGCTTGCTTCTTGCTCTAAAGCAGAGTGTCTTTCATGGATGAGAACTGTGCTGTGTGTTTCCCTTCAGTAACGGAGTTAAATGGCAGGCTCTGTGTCGTCCTACAAGCAAGACTTCGTTTCAGGTAAACGCACTCACTTTTGAGCGCAAACGAAGCTACATCTTTCACAAAGCACACAAGTTTCTCACTCATAAGTGAAAAGGATTGGATGTTAGAGGGCCTGTGGTTTGTACCAGTTTCCGAAGCAGAGTTGAACTTGATATGGTCCGTGTTTGTGAAACACAGTTCTTTTGTTCTGAGCACACTCACGTTTCCCACCTTATTAGGGACTCTAGAATGCAAGAGCATGCTTCTTGCTCTAAAGCAGAGTGAGTTTCATGGATGAGAACTGTGCTGTGTGTTTCCCTTCAGAAACGGAGTTAAATGGCAGGCTCTGTGTCTTCCTACAAGCTAGACTTCGTTTCAGGTAAACGCAGTCACTTTTGAGCTCAAAGGAAGCTACATAGTTCATGAAGCTCACACGTTTCTCGCTCTTAACTGAAAGGCATTGGATGTTAGAGGGCCTGTGGTTTCTATCAGTTTCAGAAGCAGAGTTGAACTAGATATGGTCGTGTGTGTAGGAAACACAGTTCTTTTGTTCTGAGCACACTCACGTTTCCCACCTTATTAGAGACTCTAGAAAGCAAGAGCTTGCTTCTTGCTCTAAAGCAGAGTGTCTTTCATGGATGAGAACTGTGCTGTGTGTTTCCCTTCAGAAATGGAGTTAAATGGCAGGCTCTGTGTCTTCCTACAAGCAAGACTTCATTTCAGGTAAACGCAGTCAGTTTTGTGCTCAAACGAAGCTACATTGTTCACAAAGCTCACACGTTTCTCGCTTTTAACTGAAAGGCATTGGATGTTAGAGGGCCTGTGGTTTGTATCAGTTTCAGAAGCAGAGTTGAACTAGATATGGTCGTGTGTGTAGGAAACACAGTTCTTTTGTTCTGAGCACACTCACGTTTCCCGCCTTATTAGAGACTCTAGAAAGCAAGAGCTTGCTTCTTGCTCTAAAGCAGAGTGTGTTTCATGGATGAGCACTGTGCTGTGTGTTTCCCTTCAGAAACGGAGTTAAATGGCAGGCTCTGTGTCGTCCTACAAGCAAGACTGCGTTGTTTCAGGTAAACGCACTCACTTTTGAGCTCAATCGAAGCTACATCTTTCACAAAGCTCACACGTTTCTCACTCATAAGTGAAAAGCATTGGATGTTAGAGGGCCTGTGGTTTGTATCAGTTTCAGAAGAAGAGTTAAAATAGATATGGTCCCTGTATGTAGGAATCACAGTTCTTTTGTTCTGAGCACACTCACGTTTCCCGCCTTATTAGAGACTCTAGAAAGCAAGAGCTTGCTTCTTGCTCTAAATCAGAGTGTCTTTCATGGATGAGAACTGTGCTGTGTGTTTCCCTTCAGTAACGGAGTTAAATGGCAGGCTCTGTGTCTTCCTACAAGCCAGACTTCGTTTCAGGTAAACGCAGTCACTTTTGAGCTCAAACGATGCTACATCTTTCACAAAGCTCACACATTTCTCACTCTTAACTGAAAGGCATTGGATGTTAGAGGGCCTGTGGTTTGTATCAGTTTCAGAAGCAGAGTTGAACTAGATATGGTCCGTGTGTGTAGGAAACACAGTTCTTTTGTTCTGAGCACAGTCACGTTTCCCACCTTATTAGAGACTCTAGAAAGCGAGAGCATGCTTCTTGCTCTAAAGCAGAGTGTGTTTCATGGATGAGAACTGTGCTGTGTGTTTCCCTTCAGAAACGGAGTTAAATGGCAGGCTCTGTGTCGTCCTACAAGAAAGACTTCGTTTCAGGTAAACGCACTAACTTTTGAGCGCAAACGAAGCTACATCTTTCACAAAGCTCACACTTTTCTCACTCATAAGTAAAAAGGATTGGATGTTAGCGGGCCTGTGGTTTGTATCAGTTTCCGAAGCAGAGTTGAACTTGATATGGTCCGTGTTTGTGAAACACAGTTCTTTTGTTCTGAGCACACGCACGTTTCCCACCTTATTAGAGACTCTAGAATGCAAGAGCATGCTTCTTGCTCTAAAGCAGAGTGAGTTTCATGGATGAGAACTGTGCTGTGTGTTTCCCTTCAGAAACGGAGTTAAATGGCAGGCTCTGTGTCTTCCTACAAGTTAAACTTCGTTTCAGGTAAACGCAGTCACTTTTGAGCTCTAATGAAGCTACATCGTTCACGAAGCTCACAGGTTTCTCGCTCTTAACTGAAAGTCATTGGATGTTAGAGGGTCTATGGTTTGTATCAGTTTCCGAAGCAGAGTTGAACTAGATATGGTCCTTGTGTGTAGGAAACACAGTTCTTTTGTTCTGAGCACACTCACGTTTCCAGCCTTATTAGAGACTCTAGAAAGCAATAGCTTGCTTCTTGCTCTAAATCAGAGTATCTTTCATGGATGAGAACTGTGCTGTGTGTTTCCCTTCAGAATCAGAGTTAAATGGCAGGCTCTGTGTCCTCCTACAAGCAAGAATTCGTTTCAGATAAACGCAGTCACTTTTGAGCTCAAAGGAAGCTACATAGTTTACCAAGCTCACAAGTTTCTCGCTCTTAAGTGAAAAGGATTGGATGTTAGAGGGCCTGTGGTTTGTATCAGTTTCCGAAGCAGAGTTGAACTTGATATGGTCCGTGTTTGTGAAACACAGTTCTTTTGTTCTGAGCACACTCACGTTTCCCACCTTATTAGAGACGCTAGAAAGCAAGAGCTTGCTTCTTGCTCTAAAGCAGAGTGTCTTTCATGGATGAGAACTGTGCTGTGTGTTTCCCTTCAGAAACGGAGTTAAATGGCAGGCTCTGTGTCGTCCTACAAGCAAGACTTCGTTTCAGGTAAACGCACTCACTTTTGAGCGCAAACGAAGCTACATCTTTCACAAAGCACACACGTTTCTCACTCATAAGTGAAAAGGATTGGATGTTAGAGGGCCTGTGGTTTGTACCAGTTTCCGAAGCAGAGTTGAACTTGATATGGTCCGTGTTTGTGAAACACAGTTCTTTTGTTCTGAGCACACTCACGTTTCCCACCTTATTAGGGACTCTAGAATGCAAGAGCATGCTTCTTGCTCTAAAGCAGAGTGAGTTTCATGGATGAGAACTGTGCTGTGTGTTTCCCTTCAGAAACGGAGTTAAATGGCAGGCTCTGTGTCTTCCTCCTAGCTAGACTTCGTTTCAGGTAAACGCAGTCACTTTTGAGCTCAAATGAAGCTACATAGTTCATGAAGCTCACACGTTTCTCGCTCTTAACTGAAAGGCATTGGATGTTAGAGGGTCTAAGGTTTGTATCAGTTTCAGAAGCAGAGTTGAACTAGATATGGTCCGTGTGTGTAGGAAACACAGTTCTTTTGTTCTGAGCACAGTCACGTTTCCCACCTTATTAGAGACTCTAGAATGCGAGAGCATGCTTCTTGCTCTAAAGCAGAGTGTGTTTCATGGATGAGAACTGTGCTGTGTGTTTCCCTTCAGAAACGGAGTTAAATGGCAGGCTCTGTGTCGTCCTACAAGAAAGACTTCGTTTCAGGTAAACGCACTAAATTTTGAGCGCAAACGAAGCTACATCTTTCACAAAGCTCACACTTTTCTCACTCATAAGTAAAAAGGATTGGATGTTAGAGGGCCTGTGGTTTGTATCAGTTTCCGAAGCAGAGTTGAACTTGATATGGTCCGTGTTTTTGAAACACAGTTCTTTTGTTCTGAGCACACGCACGTTTCCCACCTTATTAGAGACTCTAGAATGCAAGAGCATGCTTCTTGCTCTAAATCAGAGTGTCTTTCATGGATGAGAACTGTGCTGTGTGTTTCCCTTCAGAAACGGAGTTAAATGGCAGGCTCTGTGTCTTCCTACAAGCAAGACTTCGTTTCAGGTAAACGCAGTCACTTTTGAGCTCAAACGATGCTACATCTTTCACAAAGCTCACACATTTCTCACTCTTAAATGAAAGGCATTGGATGTTAGAGGGCCTGTGGTTTGTATCAGTTTCAGAAGCAGAGTTGAACTAGATATGGTCCCTGTGTGTAGGAAACACAGTTCTTTTGTTCTGAGCACAGTCACATTTCACACCTTATTAGAGACTCTAGAATGCGAGAGCATGCTTCTTGCTCTAAAGCAGAGTGTGTTTCATGGAAGAGAACTGTGCTGTGTGTTTCCCTTCAGAAACGGAGTTAACTGGCAGCCTCTGTGTCTTCCTACTAGCAAGACTTCGTTTCAGGTAAATGCAGTCATTTTTGAGCTCAAAGGAAGCTACTTCGTTCACGAAGCTCACACGTTTCTCGCTCTTAAGTGAAAAGCATTGGATGTTAGAGGGCCTGTGGTTTGTATCAGTTTCAGAAGCAGAGTTGAACTAGATATGGTCCGGCTGTGTAGGAAACACAGTTCTTTTGTTCTGAGCACAGTCACATTTCACACCTTATTAGAGACTCTAGAATGCGAGAGCATGCTTCTTGCTCTAAAGCAGAGTGTGTTTCAGGGATGAGAACTGTGCTGTGTGTTTCCCTTCAGAAACGGAGTTAAATGGCAGGCTCTGTGTCGTCCTACAAGCAAGACTTCGTTTCAGGTAAACGCACTCACTTTTGAGTGCAAACGAAGCTACATCTTTCACAAAGCTCACACGTTTCTCGCTCTTAACAAAAGGCACTGGATGTTAGAGGGCCTGTGGTTTGTATCAGTTTCAGAAGCAGAGTTGAACTAGATATGGTCCGGCTGTGTAGGAAACACAGTTCTTTTGTTCTGAGCACACTCACCTTTCCAGCCTTATTAGAGACTCTAGAAAGCAAGAGCTTGCTAATTGCTCTAAAGCAGAGTGTCCTTCATTGATGAGAACTGTGCTGTGTGTTTCCCTTCAGAAATGGAGTTAACTGGCAGGAGCTGTGTCTTCCTACACGCAAGACTTCATTTCAGGTAAACGCAGTCAGTTTTGTGCTCAAACGAAGCTACATTGTTCACAAAGCTCACACGTTTCTCGCTCTTAACTGAAAGGCATTGGATGTTAGAGGGCCTGTGGTTTCTATCAGTTTCAGAAGCAGAGTAGAACTAGATATGGTCCTGTGTGTAGGAAACACAGTTCTTTTGTTCTGAGCACACTCACGTTTCCCACCTTATTAGAGACGCTAGAAAGCAAGAGCTTGCTTCTTGCTCTAAAGCAGAGTGTCTTTCATGGATGAGAACTGTGCTGTGTGTTTCCCTTCAGAAACGGAGTTAAATGGCAGGCTCTGTGTCGTCCTACAAGCAAGACTTCGTTTCAGGTAAACGCACTCACTTTTGAGCGCAAACGAAGCTACATCTTTCACAAAGCACACACGTTTCTCACTCATAAGTGAAAAGGATTGGATGTTAGAGGGCCTGTGGTTTGTACCAGTTTCCGAAGCAGAGTTGAACTTGATATGGTCCGTGTTTGTGAAACACAGTTCTTTTGTTCTGAGCACACTCACGTTTCCCACCTTATTAGGGACTCTAGAATGCAAGAGCATGCTTCTTGCTCTAAAGCAGAGTGAGTTTCATGGATGAGAACTGTGCTGTGTGTTTCCCTTCAGATACGGAGTTAAATGGCAGGCTCTGTGTCTTCCTACAAGCTAGACTTCGTTTCAGGTAAACGCAGTCACTTTTGAGCTCAAAGGAAGCTACATAGTTCATGAAGCTCACACGTTTCTCGCTCTAAACTGAAAGGCATTGGATGTTAGAGGGCCTGTGGTTTCTATCAGTTTCAGAAGCAGAGTTGAACTAGATATGGTCGTGTGTGTAGGAAACACAGTTCTTTTGTTCTGAGCACACTCACGTTTCCCGCCTTATTAGAGACTCTAGAAAGCAAGAGCTTGCTTCTTGCTCTAAAGCAGAGTGTGTTTCATGGATGAGCACTGTGCTGTGTGTTTGCTTCAGAAACGGAGTTAAATGGCAGGCTCTGTGTCTGCCTACAAGCAAGACTTCGTTGTTTCAGGTAAACGCACTCACTTTTGAGCTCAAACGAAGCTACATCTTTCACAAAGCTCACACGTTTCTCACTCATAAGTGAAAAGCATTGGATGTTAGAGGGCCTGTGGTTTGTATCAGTTTCAGGAGAAGAGTTAAAATAGATATGGTCCCTGTATGTAGGAATCACAGTTCTTTTGTTCTGAGCACACTCACGTTTCCCGCATTATTAGAGACTCTAGAAAGCAAGAGCTTGCTTCTTGCTCTATATCAGAGTGTCTTTCATGGATGAGAACTGTGCTGTGTGTTTCCCTTCAGTAACGGAGTTAAATGGCAGGCTCTGTGTCTTCCTACAAGCAAGACTTCGTTTCAGGTAAACGCAGTCACTTTTGAGCTCAAACGATGCTACATCTTTCACAAAGCTCACACATTTCTCACTCTTAACTGAAAGGCATTGGATGTTAGAGGGCCTGTGGTTTGTATCAGTTTCAGAAGCAGAGTTGAACTAGATATGGTCCGTGTGTGTAGGAAACACAGTTCTTTTGTTCTGAGCACAGTCACGTTTCCCACCTTATTAGAGACTCTAGAATGCGAGAGCATGCTTCTTGCTCTAAAGCAGAGTGTGTTTCATGGATGAGAACTGTGCTGTGTGTTTCCCTTCAGAAACGGAGTTAAATGGCAGGCTCTGTGTCGTCCTACAAGAAAGACTTCGTTTCAGGTAAACGCACTAACTTTTGAGCGCAAACGAAGCTACATCTTTCACAAAGATCACACTTTTCTCACTCATGAGTAAAAAGGATTGGATGTTAGAGGGCCTGTGGTTTGTATCAGTTTCCGAAGCAGAGTTGAACTTGATATGGTCCGTGTTTTTGAAACACAGTTCTTTTGTTCTGAGCACACGCACGTTTCCCACCTTATTAGAGACTCTAGAATGCAAGAGCATGCTTCTTGCTCTAAAGCAGAGTGAGTTTCATGGATGAGAACTGTGCTGTGTGTTTCCCTTCAGAAACGGAGTTAAATGGCAGGCTCTGTGTCTTCCTACAAGTTAAACTTCGTTTCAGGTAAACGCAGTCACTTTTGAGCTCAAATGAAGCTACATCGTTCACGAAGCTCACACGTTTCTCGCTCTTAACAAAAGGCACTGGATGTTAGAGGGCCTGTGGTTTGTATCAGTTTCAGAAGAAGAGTTGAACTACATATGGTCCGTCTGTGTAGGAAACACAGTTCTTTTGTTCTGAGCACACTCACGTTTCCAGCCTTATTAGAGACTCTAGAAAGCAATAGCTTGCTTCTTGCTCTAAATCAGAGTATCTTTCATGGATGAGAACTGTGCTGTGTGTTTCCCTTCAGAAACAGAGTTAAACGGCAGGCTCTGTGTCCTCCTACAATCAAGAATTCGTTTCAGATAAACGCAGTCACTTTTGAGCTCAAAGGAAGCTACATAGTTTACCAAGCTCACAAGTTTCTCGCTCTTAAGTGAAAAGGATTGGATGTTAGAGGGCCTGTGGTTTGTATCAGTTTCCGAAGCAGAGTTGAACTTGATATGGTCCGTGTTTGTGAAACACAGTTCTTTTGTTCTGAGCACACTCACGTTTCCCACCTTATTAGAGACGCTAGAAAGCAAGAGCTTGCTTCTTGCTCTAAAGCAGAGTGTCTTTCATGGATGAGAACTGTGCTGTGTGTTTCCCTTCAGAAACGGAGTTAAATGGCAGGCTCTGTGTCGTCCTACAAGCAAGACTTCGTTTCAGGTAAACGCACTCACTTTTGAGCGCAAACGAAGCTACATCTTTCACAAAGCACACACGTTTCTCACTCATAAGTGAAAAGGATTGGATGTTAGAGGGCCTGTGGTTTGTACCAGTTTCCGAAGCAGAGTTGAACTTGATATGGTCCGTGTTTGTGAAACACAGTTCTTTTGTTCTGAGCACACTCACGTTTCCCACCTTATTAGGGACTCTAGAATGCAAGAGCATGCTTCTTGCTCTAAAGCAGAGTGAGTTTCATGGATGAGAACTGTGCTGTGTGTTTCCCTTCAGAAACGGAGTTAAATGGCAGGCTCTGTGTCTTCCTACTAGCTAGACTTCGTTTCAGGTAAACGCAGTCACTTTTGAGCTCAAAGGAAGCTACATAGTTCATGAAGCTCACACGTTTCTCGCTCTTAACTGAAAGGCATTGGATGTTAGAGGGTCTATGGTTTGTATCAGTTTCCGAAGCAGAGTTGAACTAGATATGGTCCTTGTGTGTAGGAAACACAGTTCTTTTGTTCTGAGCACACTCACGTTTCCAGCCTTATTAGAGACTCTAGAAAGCACTAGCTTGCTTCTTGCTCTAAATCAGAGTATCTTTCATGGATGAGAACTGTGCTGTGTGTTTCCCTTCAGAAACAGAGTTAAGTGGCAGGCTCTGTGTCCTCCTACAAGCAAGAATTCGTTTCAGATAAACGCAGTCACTTTTGAGCTCAAAGGAAGCTACATAGTTTACCAAGCTCACAAGTTTCTCGCTCTTAAGTGAAAAGGATTGGATGTTAGAGGGCCTGTGGTTTGTATCAGTTTCCGAAGCAGAGTTGAACTTGATATGGTCCGTGTTTGTGAAACACAGTTCTTTTGTTCTGAGCAAACTCACGTTTCCCACATTATTAGAGACTCTAGAATGCAAGAGCATGCTTCTTGCTCTAAAGCAGAATGAGTTTCATGGATGAGAACTGTGCTGTTTGTTTCCCTTCAGAAACGGAGTTAAATGGCAGGCTCTGTGTCCTCCTACAAGCAAGAATTCTTTTCAGATAAACGCAGTCACTTTTGAGCTCAAAGGAAGCTACATAGTTCACGAAGCTCACACGTTTCTTGCTCTTAACTGAAAGGCATTGGATGTTAGAGGGCCTGTGGTTTCTATCAGTTTCAGAAGCAGAGTTGAACTAGATATGGTCCCTGTGTGTAGGAAACACAGTTTTTTTGTTCTGAGCACACTCACGTTTCCCGCCTTATTAGAGACTCTAGAAAGCAAGAGCTTGCTTCTTGCTCTAAAGCAGAGTGTCTTTCATGGATGAGAACTGTGCTGTGTGTTTCCCTTCAGAAACGGAGTTAAATGGCAGGCTCTGTGTCGTCCTACAAGCCAGACTTCGTTTCAGGTAAACGCACTCACTTTTGAGAGCAAACGAAGCTACATCTTTCACAAAACTCACACGTTTCTCACTCATAAGTGAAAAGGATTGGATGTTAGAGGGACTGTGGTTTGTATCAGTTTCCGAAGCAGAGTTGAACTTGATATGGTCCGTGTTTGTGAAACACAGTTCTTTTGTTCTGAGCAAACTCACGTTTCCCACCTTATTAGAGACTCTAGAAAGCAAGAGCTTGCTTCTTGCTCTAAAGCAGAGTGTCTTTCATGGATGAGAACTGTGCTGTGTGTTTCCCTTCAGTAACGGAGTTAAATGGCAGGCTCTGTGTCTTCCTACAAGCAAGACTTCGTTTCAGGTAAACGCAGTCACTTTTGAGCTCAAACGAAGCTACATCTTTCACAAAGCTCACACGTTTCTCACTCTGAACTGAAAGGCATTGGATGTTAGAGGGACTGTGTTTTGTATCAGTTTCCGAAGCAGAGTTGAACTAGATATGGTCCGTGTGTGGAGGAAACACAGTTCGTTTGTTCTGAGCACAGTCACGTTTCCCACCTTATTAGAGACTCTAGAATGGGAGAGCATGCTTCTTGGTCTAAAGCAGAGTGTGTTTCATGGATGAGAACTGTGCTGTGTGTTTCCCTTCAGAAACGGAGTTAAATGGCAGGCTCTGTGTCGTCCTACAAGCAAGACTTCGTTTCAGGTAAACGCACTCACTTTTGAGCTCAAACGAAGCTACATCTTTCACAAAGCTCACACGTTTCTCACTCATAAGTGAAAAGGATTG